>CM076578.1:740086216-740785107 GCA_034641835.2 Pinus albicaulis | reverse complement strand
TGTAGAAATTTGAATAACTGATATATTATTCACCGAGATTCTCCTGATCACACACTATTTTAACTTCATGCACAATATAGAATCTCTTCTACCATTGATCATTAATTGTAGAAATAAAAACAATTTCATGCGCACATTAAAACCATAAGCAATCACACATATGAACACGGTATTTTATGGGAAAGCTTAAAGCTGAAAACCCCCAACTATCTGTATATTATATGTCATAGAGATCATGTAACAATCATTATACAAAGCTCCTCACAAGCTCTCAGTACAATCTCCAATTGCTACACACTAATCGCCCGATCTAGCAAAACACATGCTCCAATCTCTCGCTAATTCGCTAGCCTCGCTTCTCTATCATCAATCCCGGCCGAAGAATGGCTCTGAATGAACTCAAATTCATCCAAATTTTCTCACGCAATCCTCATTGGCATCTCCAATCACCGCTTGTTGCAAATCATGCAACAAGATAGTCACAACCGATACCACACCGTCTTCAACTACCTCTTCACCGGTCTACTGGTCTCCATCGAAACCGTCCATGCACTGTAGTTGACTGATGTATTCTTCAGTTGATTAATGAGTTAATATTTAGTGAATTAATTGTTAATTAATTCACACCACTCTCACTAGTGTATCAATCAGTTAGACTAGATACAACTAGCTCAATTGTGTCTAACTGAGTTAAACTGAACACAACTCCACCAACTACTTCTACAACTCCACCAAACTCTGTCACAAGAGTTATAACTAAAGTCTCCATGCAATAGCTCCACTTAACCCTCACGAATAGCATAATTCCTTCTGTCATCTCTTGTGCGACATCTGTGCACTTAACTAAAGTGCTCCAAGAGAATAAGTTAATGTTTATAGTCTAAATATTATTAAGAGCTAATAATATTCAATATATCTATTTTTTAGACTGGCAATCTAAAAATAGATTCCGCCAAATATGTCTAAAAATAGAAGTCCATCTATTTTTCCAACTTGACTAACCATCCACAAATAGCATCCTGCAACTCATAGAATATGATCGACATGTCTAAAAATAGACATAGTCTAAAAATAGACTCAAGGCCAAAAATAAATCTGTGGGCCCACTTAAGAAAGGCGACTCTTTTCCACTAAGCTCATCATTTTGTTGCAATCTCAACACTCCCTCTCAACAAGGTAAGGATTATCTGCCACCCCTATCCTGCCTCTGTGGTATTCGAATTTTCTCCTGGTGAGCGCCTTCGTCAAGATATCAGCATCCTGATCCTCCGTGGGAATGTATGAAAGTAACATGATCTTTCGCTGCACACAATCTCTGATATGATGATATCGGATGTCAATGTGTTTAGATCTATCATGAAATACTGGATTAACCGAGAGTTTGATGCAACTTTGATTATCACAATAAATCACAGTAGGCTCTAAGTGTGAAGTGAACAACCCGACCAGGATCTTCCTCACATATAGCCTCGCATGCAAATTAAAAATCGCCATACTCGTCTCGCTAAATCGGGTGCCACTGCATCTCCGATTCCCCGCCGTACCAAGAACCGTTGCTCCACACGACACGAAAAGCCTCCGTATGTGCTCTTTCTCACTGTCTCCTCGCCAATTCGCATCCATGAAGCCACACATTCACTCAAATGATTGTTCCACTTCCATAATCCATATCCCAATGTGCCTCTGAGATATCTCAATACATGCTTGCCTGCCTTCCAGTAGAGCTTGGTAGGCTTAACCATAGCTTGTGAAAGCTGGTTAACAGCATAGCATATGTCGGGTCGTGTATTGACCAGATACATAAGAGACCCCACCAACTGTCGATAAACAGTGGCATTCACTACCTCTGCCGATGTAGCATCCTCATTCCTCCAACCACCAGGAAGAGGAGTGTCGTTAGGCTTGCAGCCATGCATGTTGAACTTCTCCAGTATCTCCCAGGCATACTTGCCTTGAGACACAAACAGTCCATCACTGCGCTGCCAAATTTCCAATCCCAGGAAATAATGAAGGAGGCCCAAGTCCTTCATCTCAAACTCTTTTGCAAGATCAGCCTTGCATGAGAGTATCAACAGTTCATCACCCATCAAAATAAAATCATCTACATAAAGTACAATGATCAGCAACTTACCCTCCACGACTATCTGGTATAGGTTCGGATCTGCCTCACTCTTGGAGAATCCAAGTCTGATAAAATAACTGTCTATCCGTGTGTACCAAGCACGAGGTGCTTGTTTCAACCCATACAGTGCTCTCTTGAGCCTACACACATGCGACTCGCTGCTGAAGATCTCGAAACCTTCGGGCTGCTCTATGTACACCTCCTCCTCAATCACTCTGTTGAGGAACATAGTCTTCACATCCATCTGATGAATTTTCCACCCCATCTACGCTGAGGGAGCAAGAATCGTCCGTATGGAAGAATACCTTGTGACAGGTGCAAAGGTTTCCTCATAATCGATTCCCTCAATCTGTGAGAATCCTCGGGAAAAAAATCTTGCCTTGTACTTCTCCACACTCCCGTCAGCTGCTTGCTTCACTTTGTAGATCCATCTCGAACCCACCACTAATTTCCCTTCCAGCCTTGGGACAATCTCCCATGCACTGTTTCTGACAATCGAATCATACTCTTCCACCATGGCATCTACCCATGCGGGATCCTCCACAGCTTCCTCGAAAGAGGATGGCTCTGTCATGATACACTTACTCATAAGAGCCATGTATCTAGTATACCGGTCAGGTGTCTGTCTCTGTTTGCGCTGTGATGTAGGTGGTCCTACAATCTTCTCTGCATCTTGAGCCAGTCGCTTAGCTTTTGTAGTGCGCTTCCGCCCTCCGATGGTTGGCGCTGCATGAGTGGTCTCTTCCACTCCATGAACCTCCTCTTGTGGCTGATCCACATCCCGAGGCTCATCCTTAGGAACTAATAGCTCCTCATCTGCATGCAAGTGTGGCTCCCTCTCAAGCGAACACTTCATGGCTTTCTCCTCATGAAATTTGATATCCCGTCGCACAACAGTCTTGCGACTGTTTGGAAAATACACACGATAGTTGTGGGGTGTATCAGTGTACCCCACAAATATCCCAACCTCTACAGTTGGCTCTAGCTTCTTCCTGGCATCCTTCATCACATGAATGTAAATAGGTGAACCAAAAATCCTCAAATGGGAAATATCAGGCTTCTTACTAGAAAACGCCTCCTCGGGTGTACTCATGCCAAGTATCCCGTGAGGACAACAGTTTTGCACATATACTGCAGTATTGCATGCCTCAGCCCACAAGTGTATGGGAAGGCCCTAATCATGCAACATCGCCCGTGTAGCACCCATGATCGTTCTGTTCTTTCGCTCAGCAACCCCATTCTGCTGTGGGTTATGAGGTGCTATGAGCTCTCTTCGAATTCCTTTTGCGCTGCAAAAGTCCTTGAATTTTCTAGAGATGAATTCACCACCATTGTCGCTCCTAAGAGCCTTCACCTGCTTCCCCAATTATTTCTCAACCAGTGCCTTGAACTCACAGAAATTTGAGTATGTATCGCTCTTCTTCTGCATGAAGAAGATCCAACATTTTCGAGAAAAATCATCAACAAATATCACATAGTACCTGTGCTTTGCTGTCGAAGCTACTGAGAAAGGTCCACACACGTCTGTGTGAATTCTCTCAAGGATCGTCATGGTGCGACTATCCTTCTCGTGAATGGTGGCTTTCACAAATTTTCCCAAGGTACATCCCTTGCACTGATCTGACTGCGCAAGAGTAACCTTAGGAAGCCCAGTAGAAATCTGCTGCAGTATCTACAAGGCTCCATGGTGAAGGTGGCCCAATCTCCTATGCCATAGATCGCCATCATCCTGGCTCACCACTCCTTCTGCCTTGCCTGCCATTGCTGCGCAACCATCTACCTACAATTGATAAAATTTCTTAACTCGAACCCCTATCCTTCGGGTTTAACCAGTTGCCTTACTGCACAGGAAAGCCTTTCCCTCGCTAAAGACAACATCATATCCCTTGTCTTCCAACATCGCCACAAAGATAAGATTCTTCTTGAATCCTGGAACATGCATCACTTCCTTCAATACGAAGGGTTTACCAGACTCCCTCTCAAAGGAAATGGTACCGATACTGGTTGCACTGTATCTACCATCATCGCCCATCTCGATGTGCACTCCAAGATCTTTCTCATCCAGATCAGTAAACAAATCTTTACCTCCTGTCATGTGAAAAGACGCACCACTTTCAAGAAACCACATTGAACCCATCACGCTTGAGACCAAGCATGCGATCAGTGAAAAATCTAGCTCAAACTGTGAGGCTAAGGCCTCTCTAGCTGCAGATCCAGCAGCTTGCTTATTTTTCTTCTTCTGTGGACAATTAGTGGTGTAATGTCCGTGTTGGTGACAGTGAAAGCACTTCACCTTGGACATGTCCTGCTTCTTGCCTTTCACATCAGATTGAGAAGCATTCTTCTTGCTCTTCCCCTTCCTTGCTTTGGCAGCCAAAGCGCAATTTTCTTCATCTGAGTTCTTTGATGAAGACCCGTCCCTGGTACTTCACCTTATTTCCTCTTACACAAGATCTGACCAAAGTCGCTCCCATCCTGGAAATTTCTCTCGACCATTGACAGAGTCCTGATAGGAATGCCAACTCTTAGGAAGCACAAGGAGAGCCAAGCTCACCAAGTCCTCGTCATCTACAGTCACCCCCACACTTCCCATCTCATCCCTGCATTGGATGAACTTCGTGAGGTACTTGGGCATACTGTCGCCTTTCTCCATTTTTATGTTCCTGAGTTTATCCTTGAGCGCCAACTTCCTCTAGTCGCTCTTGCTTTGGAATAAGTCTGTCAACGCTTTCCAAATTAAGAATGGAGAAGCCTTACCATGAAGGCTGGACACTATGTGATCCTTTACACCTTCCAATATAATTCTTCGACACTTTTTTGTCTTCTTTTGCCATGCGTCAAGTGCGGCAGCATCGCTAGAAGCAGGTTTTGGAATTTCTGCATCTATGAACTCCTTCAACCCATTGTCATCCAACACCACCTCCATCCTGTCCTTCCATGCAATATAATTCGAGCTGCCCTCAAGGGCATACTCCAATCGCAATCCGTTGAAAGACATCTCAACTTCGACACCAAGAAAACACTGCTGCAAATTCGAATTCCACCAGCACCAATCTCAACCGCTTCAATGTTTTGCAATTTCTCCAATGATCAATATTGCTTTGATACCATGTAGAAATTTGAATAACTGATATATTATTCACCGAGATTCTCTTGATCACACACTATTTTAACTTCATGCACAATATAGAATCTCTTCTACCATTGATCATTAATTGCGTAAATAAAAACAATCGCATGCACACATTAAAACCGTAAACAATCACACATATGAACACAATATTTTTTGGGAAATCTTAAAGCTGAAAACCCCCAACTATCTGTATATTATATTTCATAGAGATCATGTAACAATAATTATACAAAGCTCCTCACAAGCTCTCAATACAATCTCCAATTTCTACACACTAATCAGGTCCGATCTAGCAAAACACATGCTCCAATCTCTGCCACTTGCTAGCCTGCCTCTACTGCACAATCACTGTTGAAGAATGGCTCTGAATGAACTCGAATTCGTCCAGCATTTCTCACACAATCCTCATTGGAATTTCCAATCACTGCTTGTTGCAAATCATGCAACAGTATAGTCACAACTGATAGTCACACTGCTCTTTCACCTACCTCTTCACTAGTCTCCATTGAAACTGTCCATGCACTGTAGTTAACTGATGTATTCTTTAGTTGATTAATGAGTTATTAATTAGTGAATTAATTAATAATTAATTCACACCACTTTCACTAGTGTATCAATCAGTTAGACTAGATACAACTAGCTCAACTATGTTTAACTCAGTTAAACTGAACACAACTCCATCAACTACCTCAATAACTCCACCAAACTCTGTCACATGAGTTCTAACTGAAGTATCCATGAAATAGCTCCACTTAACCCTCAAGAATAGCATAATTCCTTCTGTCAGCTCCTGTGCCACATCTGTGCACTTAACTAAAGTGCTCCAAGAGAATAAGATAATGTTTATAGTCCAAATATTATTAAGAGCTAATAATATTCGACATATCTATTTTTAGACTGGCAATCTAAAAATAGATTCCACCCAATATGTCTAAAAATAGAAGTCCATCTATTTTTTCCAACTTTACCAACCATCCACAAATAGCATCATGCAACTCATAGAATATGATCGACATGTCTAAAAATAGACATAGTCTAAAAAGAGACTTGCGCCAAAAATAGCCTGCGGGCCCACTTAGTGAAGGCGACTTCTTTCTACTAAGCTCATCATCTTGTTGCAATCTCAACAGGGAAATGAGGTGGGACTGGGTACTTTGATAGCGTCGTTGATTTGATAAGAGAAGATCGACGGTCGTGTTTTAATGTGATAGGGAATGGTGGGGCAAGGGAAGGTTTGTCGCATTAAATTTGGACCGTTAGATTTATGAGGTGAAGATGATCGAAGGAACGGGAATGACTATGAGGGCGCATAGTTTTTTATGAAATCTTATGCATAAATTGAGTTTATACATAGAATGGGGCGGGTTATAAATGTTTAACCAAGGTTTAATCTGTGGTAAGAGGATACATGGCGTGGGAAAGAGATAAGGTTAAAGAGTTATCCTTGGGTAAAGTTTGTGCGGGACGAATGGTGAAAGTATTTGCAAAGGATAAGCGGGAAAATGTTCTTTTATTCCAAACATATAAAATATGCAGGCAAACTGATTTTCGTATCTTTATTTTATTATATAGTTTTAGATTATTGGGAAGTCCAAAACTATAGGGAATTGGGAGTATTTTTTAGGGGTAGTTTTGTGTCAAAGGGGTAATTTCGGGATGTTTTTCAACATGTGTTTAATATCTTTGACACAAAAGCATATAATAAGGGGGTTTTTGGGTTATTAAATAAAAGAAGTTATATTAATAGAACTAGGATATTTGATAGGGAGTTAATAAAATATGTTAAGTGTTAATATGAAAAGGGACAATGAATACTCAAAAATTCATAAATAAAACTAAGGAAAGTGAAAATAAGAGTAAAGCTTTATTTTCATAACTCATTCACTTTTTACTTAGTATATTATGTTTTTTGAGGGTTTTATGTTTTGTAAAATGGAGGAAGTTAATCAAATGAACTTTATGTAATATTTAAGTAAGAAAAGAGTTCTCACTTATGAAGTTAAATGGTGATGAATGCATGAAGGGGTAAATGATGAAAATTTCTAGGATTAATATAGAAACTTAACATTTTCAACTAATCAGTCTTTGAGCCTTGGGTCCGGTCCCAACAGAAGTCAAGGAAATGCCTTGAGCCTCTTTGACTGACAGTCTAGAATATCAAATTTCTATGGGGATGGGAAATTAGTTATTTATAATCTGGTGAAATATATTTACAATGATGTCTCCCACCTTCTTCTACCTACCCAGTCATTATCTTCTAAAATTTTTTCCGTCTATTTTAATCAGGTGCATTTGAACTAGCAACCTTACAACATTTTATTCTTTTTTGAAAGCAGTGAACTATCTAATTCTACACTTATTTCAACCAAGAATCCAGATTAAACTGTTGGATTATTTTATTTTCTACCTAACTAATGAATTGTCATGATTAAATTGTATGACAATCCTTTATTATCTATCTACAACATTTGAAATTGAAAGATAATGAGTCAAGATTAAATTGTTTAACTCATCACAAACTATGGCATTTATTGACACTCTGCCATAATCAACTGCAAAAGGTAAAAGTAGTGGCACTTAGACTTGCACACTTTCATGTTTTATTCATCTTTTTTCTTTTGGAGTATATTATTTTTTCTAAGTCCTTTGATTTTTCTTTTAGGACTTTTTACCCTCTTTTTGATTTTTTGATTTTTTGATTTTTGATTTTTTACAAAATATGGGAAAATAACTTGCAGAAAGCAAAGTTTGTACATATTTACAAGAATACCATCAGTCAAGTCAAAATTATGAATCCTGTATTTATAGGTTACTAACATAACCTATCCATCATCCTCTCTAAATTTTTAGCTAACATATCTATTTTTGTGTCTAAACTAGAGGCTTCTTCTTTCATAGTCATTTTTCTCTCATTTCTTAATCTTGCCTTTTTAGCTAGAATGTTTACTTCTACACCTATAGCATTTGTTTGCATTCTTTCCAATGTTTCTGCATTTCTTCCTCTTAACTGATATGCCATGCCAATGTCAAATCCATCTGGGAATTTAAGTAAGACAGAGTCAAGAGTGGATTTTAGATTTGCAGGAATTGAATTGTAAAAACTGTTATATCTAGTGCAGTAGTCTTGTACAGATTCATTTGGAGCTCTTTTCATTGCATCAAATTTAGACAATATTTGTAGGGGTTTTTTCTTCTTTTCCCATTATTTAAAAATAATCTATGAAAAATAGCTAAATCAGCTACACTACCAGCTGCAATACTTTTAAACCATTTCTTGACTTCCCCTGTTAATGTTTGTGCAAAAAGCCTCATTTGTACATCTGATTCATCTATCTCATGGAGTTGATGGCACAACTGTAGTGACCATAGGGATGACTGTGGGTGCTTCCTGTACTTTGGGTGTTTCTTTTTCGTGGACAATTTTTTCCATATGAATCTCCATTTCTTTTATCTTTGGTGTTAATTGAAAAACAAATGCATCATGGAATCCTTCTCTTTTTTTCCTTCTATTATTTTCTTAGCTTGAGGATGTTCACTTGATGGTAATTTAAGTTGTTTCCTCAATGCTGCAATATCCTCATTTTTCTTCTTCACTAATTGCTCTGCTGCTTTGACATTTACTGGGTCTAATCCAACCTGCAAGACTAATTCTTCCAAAGTTTTAATTCTTAGATATTTAGAATATAAGGATGCTTTGCCTAATTTCATTTGATCTTTCATATTTGAGATGGTATTCTGAATTTTCTGAGCACTCATGGCTTTAGTTGTAATAGTAGAGTACACCATTTTTTAAGTCTATCTATGGAATTCAATCTGATCAAGAGCATGAATTTTTTCTGTTTGGACTTCTAAATCAATCTTCTTATAATCTGCCACTGCCTTTGGAGATTTCATTGTAGGCTGCAATACTGACATGATTAGCTTTTGGTTTGAATAATCAAAGGCAGACAAAATTCTATTTTGAACACTTGGTGTTTTCTTGAGATATTGAGAGTAGATATTGTTTTTTATCTCTTCATTCTTTAACTTGACCTGTTTATACTTTTTTTTAATATCTATATCTTTCTCCTCAGTTGTTTGTGAGGATGAAGCTTCCATGTTCTGTTGTTTTTCTATCAACTGTGCATTTTCATTTTCAACTTGTTCTTCATTCTGATTTTCAGTAACTGGCTCATTGATGATGACAGTGGCAACATCTGTGTTGGTATCTGGGAGATCTGTTCCTTCAACATCAATAGTTACTTTCTCTTTACCCACTTTATTTAACTTAGGCCTTTTGTTGTATCTTAACTTGAATTTAGTTTCAGTGGTAGTTTCAGCAACATAGGTACCTTCTTCTCTTACTCTCTTAGTGGCTTTCTCTATTTTATCAATAGTTTCTAAAGTGTGACTAGTATCACTTTTCTTCACTGCATCTACTAAAGTATTCTCTGTCCACTCAGTTTGATTGGAATATTTTTCTATCTTTGATTTGGTTTCATGAATGAAGGGTCTTAACTTACATTTAGCCTGCATTTTACTTAGTATCCCTTGTGGATCATAATTCCAAGGAAAGCTCTCTTCAAATATATATTCCAATAGTTGTTTAGCTGCCTCTGACTCTGCATCCCTATGATTGCAAATGAATGGTCCTACTTGATTCTTCAATTTGAACTGTGTTTTCTTCTTTGCTGCTAGGAAATTGATAGAATCAGAGTTTAGTATTTGCCTGATATACTCCAAGGAAAAAATCCTCATTGATACATTTTTGGGTAACTTGTAAGGCAACAAATTAGATCCAAAAACTCTAATCTCAGTATGTTTTTCATATAAGTACCAATCACCAGTCTTAGTTTTCTCTAACAATTGTAAAATATTCTTCATATCATCATTTATCCTTGGCTGCTCTGTATTTGTTAAAATTTTGATCAATGGATGGATGAATGAATCTAACAACTCTGCATATGTGAACTCTGTGGACTCTTTCATCATCAAAGAGGTCCAGAAAATAACTGAAAGAGGATTCCCCTCTATGTCAAGCTTTTGAAGAATTAACGGAAAATTATATGCTTGAAAATATAAGAACATGTGAAAGAGGAATGATGTGTATCTAAACACTCCTTCAGTTGGTAACTTAATCAATTGGTCATGGATATTGTCTGCAATATAACTAGCATAATCAAAGATAACAGATGGAGGTCGTCCTGGGGTAAAAGTGGATAGGAAACCTAAAATGGATTCATCTGTATGTTCATCAGTATAATACTCTAGGATGAATGAAAGCATTGAAATGACATGCCTTGAACCTTCTGGGAACTTTGAGGAAGAATATGGGGGATTGATTTGAGGAATTTAGACATGCATGGGCATGAAGATTTGGAATATTTGAAATCTCTTAGGGAAATCAAGGCCAATATATAGCTTGGTAAGGGCCTCTATGGACAAAGGGACTGCTTGAGGATTAGGTTGGAGTTGTAGCATTTGGTTGATGGATTTAGCAGTAATGGTGAAAAGCACTTCTTTGTTGGCATTTAATATGGCACTCTATTCAGGCACATAATACTGTTGACATAACCTAATGAAATCTTGACATGGATGAGTTACTGGAACAACATATTTGGGAAAGTGTGATTCCCAAATATGGACTTCTTCTTCATTATCCAAGGATTTTTCATAGCTCCAGTTATGAATGTCTAGCAGATTAAATTCAACAATTGGGTCTGCTATTTTGTAGTCAACATCAACTCATGGAATGTGCTCAATGTCTATGATAGGGGGTTTTAAAGGATTTACAATAATAGCAGTCTTAGAATTCATGGCTGGAGTTGATTTTGGCACTTTGGAACCTTCAGGATTGCTAAAACTCTTCTTTTTAGGCATTTGGGCTACTTCTGCAAGATTAGACAATTTGCAGAAGTATTTTTTACTCTGATAGGGATTTCTTGATTTATTCTTCAATTTCAATATTCAAATGATTTACAGACCTTCACTGGTTATAAACAATAAACATGGGTTTCTTGGGCTTTCTTACTGAGTAATTGAGGTAAAAATCATTTGAATTCAGGCATAGAGGTTTAAGCTATCTTCAGAGGGTTTCTAGCTTAATTTAGAGTTTAAACAGTTTACAAAAAACTATAAAACTCAAAATTTTCCTTCAAAACAGTGCGTAGCAATAAAACAGGGTTTTTCAGAAATTTTGACAGGGTTTGGCCTATTTTTTGGACTTTTTGATAGGGTTCTATGGATCAATTTTGAATTCTGACTGGAATTGTCTTTTTAAAGGACTTTTAAAACTAAAAACTGGCTCAAATTTTGGAAGAAAACCTGTTATGCGCAGGTAGAGGGTTTTGAATAAGTCTCTGAGGTATTTTGAACAGATTGAACAACTTCTTTTTGATGTCTAGAACAACTCAAAGCTCCTTTGCAATCTTCAATAGGTACAGGGGGAATTTACAGGTTTTTTGGAAATAAACAAGTGGAAAATGTTGGCAATATGACGCAGAGTGTTGTCCTTGATGGCAACCCACTTAATGAAGATGAAGTCATGAGATTGATGGCATGTGTTGTCCTTGATGGCAATCCTCCTGATGAAGTTATTCTTGACTTGATGGACTTGGTAAATGATGTAAATCTGATGTGATATGATGTTTGTTGACAATATGATGCTTGGTGTTGTCCTTGATGACAACCCACTTGATAGAATGTTGTCCTTGAATGGTAACCCACCTAATGAAGTTGTGCTTGATGGAATATGTCTTGATGAACCTGTTTAAAGATGTAAATCTGATGTATCTACAGAGAGTACAAAAGGCAATGAAGAAAGGAATTCAATATGTGCTAGATCTATGGTGAAAAGAGTATGTCTCAAGGCATACGCGGATCTGCCTAAGAGAAGTCGCGTATGCACGCGGGAAACAACGTGCCAAGTCGCGTATGGGCAAAAGCGCTCTTAAAGTGCAAAACCAGGGGTAACCACCATGGTATTGACCCATTGTATTGGGTAATGATTTGTCTAAATGACCCCGCCAGAAATACCATCGGAAGTAATGTGGTTTTGGCTCATGGTATTGAAAAAGGGTAAACCTATATAAGGAGAAGAAATTCATTGTGCAAATCATGAGTGTGGGTGCAAGATGTCTGAGCTTGAATGAATAATTCTCTCTGAAGTATATCTGAATGGAAAGGGTTACAGTTGAATGAAAGATCTGAATGTATGATGCACCGATGAAGGAGTGATGAAGAAGGGAATCTAGATCTGGAATGTATTTGTATCTGCTAGATCTGTTTATGGAAGGCTTAGATCTGAGATGAGGCGAACATCTGTCTGAAGTAAAAGGGTAAATCTGAACTGAATATCTGATCTGAAGAAGTATGCTGCTCTATAATGGTTGAAGATCTAGACGCTAGTTCGCCACAGAGGAAGCACGTATATACGCGGCTTCGCTAAAGAGAAAGCGCGTATGCGCAATGAAATGAGCTCTAAAATATGTACAGAAGTATACACTAGTTTATGTGAACAGAAGCGCGTATATACACGACATCAGTGAAACTAAAGTGCGTATGCAAACTAGGGTTTGTTGAAGCATGTGGTAAGAAATGTCTGATCTGTTCTGCTGGTTTACTGATATCTGTCAGTGAGTTATATGTATCTGTTTCATGGTTGACTGTGCTTAATTGTATGGAGTGGGTCCAGTGTGAAAATTGATGAAACGTGGTCCATAGAGGTGCTGAGGGTTGTAGCCTTCAGTTAGGGGGTCGTAGCTCCCTTCCAGGTGAGGCTGGTAAACGAGATCAGGGGGTCGTAGCTCCCTTCCAGGAGAGGCTGGTAAACGAGTCAGGGGGTTGGAGCTCCCTTCCAGAAGAGGCTGGTAAACGAGCGCAGGTGGGTGCCTGCGTGCTGGTAGGAGTCTGCGCCAGCACATATGTTGTAAGATGTTTTCTCTATAATAAAATATTGAAGGCTGAGCAACTGCAGCGGTGGTTTTCTCCCGACTTGGGTTTCCACCTAAAATCCTGGTGTTCATGTGTGATGATTATGTGTGATGGTTTATTCTATTCTTACTGCACATGTTTACTGTTTATAGAACATCTAATGAATGAATGATGGAATGATATAAGTGAAGAACTAATGGCATAATTAGATCTCTGTGTATACGCGAGTTTTATGAAGGATATCCGCGTGTATACGCTAGTTGGCTTCAACAAAGTAGCGTATGGGTTTTAGAGCAAGAAAAGGTAAAAAGTTTTAGTTTGCCCTAAATACTGATTCACCCCCCCCTCTCAGTATTTTTCCCAACAGAAAATACCGTTTTCAAAGTAAATACAGTGAATATGTGTAGAGGGGGCTAACAACGAATACATACAGTGAGTCGGGAAGGCTTACAATGTATTTTTTGGAATTTATTTGTAAATTAGGGATAATTTACCGTGCAATGAATGACGGTCACATCAGGCGGGAAGGGGGTTTTCATCTTTTGAAGGGGAGAAGCCACAGGTGGTTTATCGCGTGCCTTTTTGGTGGTAAACAATTTTAGACAGATCAAATGTGATCCAATAGAAAAACACCACGTCAAGGGGAGAGAAAATGGGAATACCACCCATTTCGCGTAGAAACGAGATGGTGGATATCACACAAGTTTATTTTTGATGTCGCTTGTTAGCCATAGGATCATGGGAGGTTTATGCGAACGGTCGAGATCTGATGTGGAAGCTGCGTCGGGATTTGGGAGTGGAGCCAGGGTTGATCAATGCAACAGGATTTGTTTGAACTTTATAAATAGACATTTATTAAAGTATCAAAATTTAGGTTATATAATAGATGGGGGAGGTAAAGTAATATATGCGTTAATTAAAACTTTTCACCAATGTTTAATTAATACATAGGCGTGGGTCACATTATATAGTTTTTAAACATTTGTCAATAGTTTAATAACCATAGGGGGGAGGGATTATATTTTATGGATAAGTTTAAACCAATGGAAATAAGGGCGGGGTTTTTTTTGTCACATGGGTTATTATAACATTGGTTTTAAACTTTAAAATAGAGAGGTTTAAGTTCTATTTAAAATAAAAGGGATTTAATAATATACGGAAGGATGTAATTTAGGGATTTAATAAATAAGTTTGAAATTAATATGAAAAAAGGATAATGTAATCAGTAAAAATGCATGTTTTATCTCTAAGTAAAGTGAAAATAAGCATAGGTTGTTTTTGTTGTATTCTTTTACACTTTAACTTAGGATAAATGCATTTTATGGGTTTTTGAATGATTTTTGAAAGGAGATGAAATTAGTTATTTAGGGTTTTACTTTTACTAAGTAAAAATGGGTTTTTACTTAGTAAAAAGGGATTATGATTATGAATGAAGGATAAATGTTGATGAATGTGGGTTTTTTGTAGGAATTCAATATTTTTAACCAATCAGTTATCGAGCGTTGGGTCCGGTCCCAACAGAAGTCAGATAAATGCTCTGAGCCATTTTAACTAATAGTTTAGAATACTGAATAACTGTAGGGGAGGGGAAATTAGTGATTTTTGCCCAATTATGTTTTATTACATGCTTGCTCAACTGCTTTCTACCTACCCATCTTTATTTCTAACATTTTTTACTTCATTTGCATGGGTGCATTTAAGCTTGCAACCCTAAATCCATTTTTCTTTCAAAACATAAATCTATCTAAGTCTAACCTTATTTCATCTGAGGGCTCATATTAAATTGTTGAGCTCCTCATTTATTCTCTATCTTAACTACTGATTTGTCAAGTTTATACTATTTGACATATCTTTATTTTCTATCTAAAACATGAAATTCAAAGCATGAAAAGTTCAGATTAAACTGTTTAACTAATCATGGATTATGGCATTTATTGAGAATCTGCGCATAATCATTATTCTTGCAGTAAAAGGAAATAGTAGTGGCATTTTGACTTGCTCACTTTTAGGTCTTATTTTTATCTCTTTTTTCTTTTGGGGTCTATCTTTTCTAAGTCCTTTGATCTTTCTTTTAGGATTTTTACCCTCTTTTTATTTTTTACTATTTTTCATTTTTCAACATATGGAAAAACAACTTGCAAAAAGCAAGTTATGTACATATTTACAAAAATATCATAGTCAATTCAAAAATTATGAATCCTATTATTATAGGACCCTAAGAAGAACAATATTAACTAATTCTATTTTTTTAATTAAAATGGAATCAATGTAATTTTTTCTTAATATGAAAATCATTTCCTAAAATGGTTGTTTGCATGGATATTGGAATATTTATCATGCTTCTAGTAAATGTTTATTCTAAAATATGGGGTCGTCTCTCTTATCCATTAGAGCAACACAATGACAAGGGGGAGTCATATGAAGGGGTTGTCATTGATGTTAAAGGGGGAGAAAATGATGAAAATGGAGTGTATTGTTATTAATGACAAAGGGGGAGATTATTGGATTAGGTTGTCATTGATGTCAATATGATGTCAAGACTAACCCTTATTGGAGATTATGAAACCCCATAGGGGTTTCACTAGGGGAGAAATACCATACCACATGCATTCATATTGGGGAATATGTATTGATAAAAAAATGACATAATATATTGATCATATAATAGAGGGAAATGGATTTTATATTTGCAAATATAAAAAATGGAGCTCAAAGTTAACGAAAAAATATAAAGGGGTTAAAAAAATGTTAATGAAAAAATGGATACCTACGATGTCTAGTGAAAGTAGGGGTTTTGTTAATTGGGAAAATGTATTGGGTTTGTATTGGTAGGGGGTTAAATAATATGATTTTTAGAGGTAATTTTCAATATGTAGTCAAATTAGGGGTATTATTTAATATGTCATGAATGGGCATGATATGCCATAGGTTCATTGATTGAAGGCCCCATGTGAAACCCTAGCACTTGATTCCCTTATTGGAGATAGGGCAGAATCCTAACCCTAGTGATATATGAAAATCCCTTGTATACATTTATGAAACCCTAGAAATTCCAATGGGCTGTCATAAATTATAGGGACAGTCATAAAGAAAATTTATTTTTAAAAACTTTAAATATATTTAAAAAATTAGCTTTTTTTGGCCTTATGTAATATAACCCATTTAAAGGTCTGAAGATTGTTTTGTAATTTGTCTTTTCGCCATGAATGATCACTAAAACAAAATAGTTTTAGTAACAAGAATATATATATATATATATATATATATATATACTTTGGATCTATTAAGTGTTGAGATTAATCAAATATCTTTATATGCGAATCTTTCATAAAATTTTATAATAATAAAAAATACTTAAAAATAAATTTTCAAACCTAGTAAGTATCAAAGCATCCATCTGGCTTATTTCCTTTACCACATAAGAATATCTTGTAAACTTTAATGAATTGTTTGGAAGACATTAAATCAAAATATTTCACCACATTTTAGCAGTTTTCCTCATGGTCTATTTGTCTTGTTTAGAAAGACCAATGATGCAAAGATCTGTTCGAAAACCTTCTCCACCATTAGAAGTATTACTGCAATTGTTGAAACACTTGGATCTGATGCCAAAATCGCTTCCTCCACTGGAAATTTCTCCCAATATTGCAAAGACAAGCTTAAAATTGTAAGAAACTTAAAAATCCATCTTGCAAAGAAAGGACTGATCAAGAATTTTTTCCATACCCTGAAAATTCATGCACAGAATCATTATAAAAAAGAAAACCCCACTAATATGTATCATATCACAAAATAATTTTCCCAAAATCAAAATCCATCCAAAAACTTAAAGAACTGCTGAGAAAAGTTAAGATTATTTGGGAATTTTTTTTTCCCTGTTAAATTCCAAAAGGGACAACCCTGATTACTTGCAAAATTTCTTAAGAAATATGGAAATCAGAAGCATGTCTGCAGTCCAATAATAAATTGTCTTTATATAGGAGGTTTTAGTGTGTTGCATGGTGGAGTGCAACATCATGGCTCCCATGGCCTTAACTGTGGCAAAGGTAGAACGATGAATGCATGTTACAAACCTGCTAAGGAGGTTAAAAAGGTTATTATGGAATATGAAGATTTATGGGGATGGGCGGACAGTCTTCAAAATCGGGCTCTAATCAGCCGCTGGCTATTCATTGACATGGGGGAAGTAGATATGGTTGAGTGGGTGAAGACATTTTGGAGTCCCATTTTGGGATATAATATGAAGGTTAGTATGATGTTGAACACATGGTTTAGCATTCACTTTCTGCATGAGGACGACTGTGACAAAATTCTTTGGCGCACTTGGGTGAGGGGTTGAAGTTTTATGCAACTCCTACCTTGGTATCTTGGGTTTAATTCGGTCATTGAGGCACAGAAAAACAAGTTGGTTTGGGTAAAACTGCCTGGTCTACCTCTTGAATTTTGGACCCTGAAGGCGCTGACTACCATTGGAAATTCAATTGGCTGCACTAAGCATGTTGATCCACGAATATTAGGCACAAACGATAAACACATCGCTTGGCTCCTTGTGGAAGTCAGCTTTGCTGGTGGATTTCCAGGGGATGTGGACTTGATTTGGGGCAACGGAGTCATAGACAAAGGGTGGATTATTAGGGTGTGTCGTTCAGATGTTTGATATGCCACCATACTGGACATTTAATGAATAGGTTTCCATTGTGGCATAGGCATATGGGACGCTACAACAAAATTTTTCATGGATATTGAAAAGGGAAGTTGTCACTTAGTTCACAAGGTTGTGATCCCTCGGGTAAGTCTTGTCCTCCCTCCTCTAAAAGAGAATTGTGCCTCTGCATACAACTAACACCCTCCATGCTAATCACAAGAATGTTGACTCTTTCCCTTCCAAAAAATCTGATGTGCCTCCTCTGACCCTGAGCATGGTGGGTCCGCCAACTGTCTCCCCTTCCATGCCACTGCTTGAGTGGGATTCGCCCTACTCTCCACATGAACCCGTGACTGATGATCTTCCGGACTCTCCGAAAAATATGGTTGGTAGCGACATTGAATCATTACCTGGCAATCTTAAGCTTGACATGGTAGCTTTAACTATTTTTTATAAGGCCCCGCTGGACCCTCCTCTCTCCATATCTCCTGCGTCAGCATCTAATATTACTGTGAGAAAAAAGAAACAAATCAGGGACAAGACATTTCATAGGTCACCTTAAGACCAAATCATTATTCCAAGATGAATTTCAAGATTTCTGGGATGTTCCTATTTTCTCTGTTGATGATATCTGGGCACTTAGAGTAGGCAGCCCTGAACAAATGCCCAAATTAACTCTATCATATCCCTCAAAACATCTCCGCCTCTGGGATATTTTCTCTGAATCGCAACCTTGTGTTGCTCTTTTTCAATGGACTTTGTATTCTCATTCTAAATCTATACACACTCTTCTAAGTATACGTATGAGATGGCACGTTGTGGGTATTGATTCCATCATAAGGGCTAGGGGCATGCTAGCCATGTGGAACCCTTCTCTGGAAAATTTTCGGGCTTTCAAATTTTTTCAGGGCATCATTCTATCTGGTTCATTTAGAGGTTACTCTGCTAAGATACATTTGATTAATTTATATGTTCCATGCTATAATCGATCCTCTTTCTGGGAGCGCATGACCTCATCTTAAATTTGAAAAGTTAAAAATATTATAGTAATTGGGTATTTCAACTCCACTCTGGCTTCAAATGAGAATTGGGGACAAAAATCGCGACAGGATCCATTGGCTGATCAAATTGGTTGGATTTTCAATGATCACCATTTTTTGGACATCTAGCCTATCCCACTAGTCCTAACATGGACCAACAAGCGATCGGATGTTGAGTACATTGGGAATTGGCTCGATAGGGCAATGTTAAATGAGACCTTATTTAATATTTTGGGAAATATGTGGTCACAAGTGGTGGCCGCCTAGATAGAACAGAAACAACTCTCAACTCCATATGGAAGCAATATGGTGTATGATGAACCTAAGCTATCCTAACATCCGTGGTGTTCTTTCTCATATAGATGGTGTATGATTGGAATTGATTTGAAAAATATTAGCTCCCCTGGAAGGGCAAGTCTTACAGCAGTCTAAATCTCGCGAGAGGTGATCGTGGGCTTCTTGTTGTAGCGGGCAAGTTTCGATGCCTCGCTTGCCAATTTCTCAAAAAGATCATTGATAAAGCTGTTCATGATTCCTATGGCCTTACTGGAAATACCAATATCAGGGTGGACTTGCTTAATAACCTTGAAGATATATATCTTGTAGGTCTCCACACTCTTCTTATGCTTCTTCTTTCCCTTCTTCTCTCCGCCCTGCTTGGGCAGCTTCTTCTCGGCTTAAGGAGCGAGCTTCTTTTCTGCGACAAGTTTCTTCTCCGCGGGTTTTTTCCCTGCCTTTGGCGCCATTGCTGACTCGAATTCGAATTTCACAGATCGCAAATATACTCCTCAAATCAATTATCAACCAATAACAAGACGTGTAACTTGTAATGTCCTATTGAATCTCTGAATGGGCGAATGGTGCGGAGACGGTGCTTCAATGGTTGCGGATCAGAGTCGAATCCATTGATTCTTCTTCCTATTGGGCTGTATATAGGATGGTAATCTCTAGTTCTATGACTAGTGTCGAGGATGGTTATCTCCAGTTTATTGCACTGGTCATTGTCTGCTATTGTTTCTACCCATCTGCGGTCTGGGCTGTAGTTGCGTAATATATGACTCCTATAGGAAGGTTCTTGTATTCGAACTATTCGGTGGGTAGAGGGAGAATGCTGGGAACAAGGATAACTCTTCTCAAGACCCTATAATGAGTTCCATTTCCGGACTGAACTTCTTTGGGTCAAGGTGGAAGGCCTTTTTCCTGGGGTTTTCAGCGAGTCTCATTTGGTCGGAAAATTTTTGTATACAGAGGCCATGCGAGAGTATTAAGGTTTTTGTATGCAAAAGGTGGTGGAATATCTGCAGGTGTTTCACCTGTTGTTGTTCCCCATTTGATACAAATGGGGCATGAGGTTCTATAACTTGTCGTTTATCACTATGGATTGTAGGTTGCTACCTTTCTGATTGTCTACAAGCATGTTTTTTTACTCTGGTTTCTGAAAGTGCTGGAAGGCTGCTGGTAGGTCTCGGCTTTTCTGGAATTGGACGTGGGTGACTTCTGGCAGGGTCTCGCCCGAATTCAGATTCAAATTTCATTAAGCTTCTAACATTGGCAGTGATATCGGATTTTTGGTGGCTATATGTACCTCCATATCTGATGAGGCGGATTGTCCTATACATGATACGGAAGATTGAGTCAGGTGAGTGGATTAACCTTTATGGGTGAGGACTATTTTGGGATAAAAGTTGATTTATCAACATTTGGCTGAGCTATTGGGGGAGGTTCCAAGATTGATTTGGTTATGTGTGACAGATTGGTGGTGTTAGACTGTCACCTTAATGATCGAGTAAAAAGTGTCTTATAGCTTTTATTTTCCCAGATCTGGATCCTTCGCTTTCTATCATCCTCGGGATTGTGAAGTGACATGCTAATAATCTGGGGTTTTGTTGAACATGACTCATAGCCGTTTGAGGCCTTAAATGAATTCCAATTCTCTGACATGGTGGGCATAGGCTGGCGGGGTGGTGTCTGTCTGTTGATTTTTGACCCCTGGTGAGTGGATGGTTGACGGTGCGGAATGGTGTGCTTAGTTGGCACGACATCTTGTACTTTCCAGGTTGGAGGTAAATGTCCGGGGTTGCTGATCTAAGCTTTCCAATTTATTAATGTCGGTTTATGATCAATAATAAGGACACTAAATTTATTTATCTCATTTATCAGGGCCGCACTTGATAAACATCCGAGGCTTTGGTAGTAGTGTGGTTTTTCCTACGTGAGCTGGACACCGTGGACTGATCACTTAGGTGGGGCGGGTCACGTAAGTCATATGGATTTAACAGATTATATTCAGGATCATGACGAGGCATTTAATGATGCGGATCTACTGCATGTAGTACACCTGGCTGAGAAAGGATGTGGGACGGATGTACTGAGGTCTTTTGTCCCCGCGGGTGATTTCAGTTCAGAGAATACTCATTCGCTCGAGGAAGGGGGGTCGAGGGATTTTTAATCACACTTTGAACCAGGGCATGATCACACAAAGAAGAGGGTGCCAAAGGCATTCAAGCCTTCTGATGAATGTCGCTTCCTTAATTTTGGATCAGATGTGCTGTGGGAGCGGGTGTTGACATTGTCCAGGCGGGCGGTGATTGGAAGGTGGCAATTTGAGAGGTTTTGTAAATCGAATAAAATGGAGTGGTTGTTAAAACGATGGGAGGACTTATTAGGATATATCCCTGAGGTGAGAAAGCTTGAGGCGGGGTGGTTCTGTTTCATCTTGAAGAAGGAGGTAGACGTTGTTGTGGTTCTGCGTCGGACGTGGGTGCTCGGCTGGTGCTTTTTGGCTCTCCATCGGTGGGATGCCAGCTTCCACCCGCTTACTAACGCGCCTGTGAATCATGTGGTCTGGGTTCGGTAATATGGTTTACCTCTTATGTTCTGGAATTTTAGGGCTGTCAAGGTGATAGGGGACTGTATCGGTACATGCCGTTACGCCGACCCAAAGTGCAATGAGGCCTATGATAAACGAATAGCCTGGGTACTGGTAGAGATCCTGTTCATTGGTGGTTTGCCGTCGGAGATTAAGCTGTAGTGGGAGGGCTTGGTACATAACTAGAAGCTGTACTATTGGAATATCCCATATCGATGTTTCCTGTGTCATGAGACAGGACATCTCAGGCGTAATTGCTCTGCGTGGAAGCGTATGGGACGGAGGCCTATGGATGACTAGAAATTTCAGGCGCAGTCGAAAGTCGTGGTCCAACCTCTCTCGGATGCTGGAAAGTATTCGGGTAAGCATCACATTTTCTCTTCTAGTATGACTAGTAAGGATGCTTGCAATTTGGAATTCTGCTGGGTTCCTTCTTCTGATAGGGTTTATAAAAATGTAAAATATGGGGAGCATGCTGAGAAGGGTATGGGTTGTATTAACATAGAAAATGGGTCAGATTACCAGCCCAGAATGGGATTTGATGAAAAAGTGGTCATTGTGGAAAATTGTTTGTCTTTGGGTGGGATTTCTTTGACTCAGAGTCCCTCTATGTCGGATATTGTTTTGGTGGGGGTGGGTCGGGTTTCCCCTCAATCATCCCCTGTGTCGGTTCCTATCATCCCGGTTTCGCCTGAGGGTACCTTGGCAGCTATAGCTAGACCGAGGCTGATTATTCCAGGGATGGGGGGGAATTGTGGTCAGTGTCTTTCGGACATGTCAATACCGGGGGATTCGGATGGGCATTGTTTGATGGGGGACTATGTGTCTGAGTTTCTTTCTGTGGATGTTCACTCTCCAAGGAACTCTGTGGGTAGCGACTTAGAGTACTTGCTTGCTAATCTAGAGGCTGGATTAATTCCGCTTACCGTGACCACTGGTATTTCTCCTCCATGCAATATTGTCAGTCCTCCTTCTCGTCAAAATGTCACCATTCAAAGAGGAAGAGGGAAACAGAAAAAGAAATCCAATATTTTTTCTGAGTCGGGTCTCAATGCTGAAAACTTCCGTGAAGCCCCTTTGGCACAGGCTATTGGGTGGGTCCTTAGAGCACTCACACCCGCTGATGGTTTGTCTTAATGAAGCTGGTCTCATTGAATATTAGGGGTCTGGGCGGGCATGCAAAATTTTTGTCCCTTAAATTTTTTTTGTTATGTAACAAGCTTGATATTATCCTGTTACAAGAAACTATGTATGATGCGGATCGTGCTACTGCTTTTTTGCGACCATTGTTTACAGATTGGTCCTTAGTGACGACTATCACAAATGGTTTATCCGGGGGATGTGCGGTGTTGTGGGATCCTAGATTTTTTGCATTTTCTGCATTCGGCTTTCCTGGGGGCATTGTTCTCACAGGTTACTGTAGGGGTTTTAAATCAAGGATACACATTATAAATGTATATGCTTCGTACTCAAACAAGTTAAATTTCTGGCATCATCTGGAAGGATGTGGATTTTTTCTGATGAGGAATATCATTTTGGCGGGGGATTATAACTGTTCATTTTTCCCTGATGAAATATGGGGTGATAAGGGTCGGGTGGATCCTCGGGATCACGACATTAGGGAGCTACTGCATAATTCTGATCTTATTGATATTCCTATGGCCACTAAAAGTCCAACCTAGATCAATGGGAGGAAAGGTTCAGAATTCATAGGGAAACATATTGATAGATTTATGATCAGTATGGGTTTCAGGTCGACTATTAGAAATCTGGATGCTGAGGTAGATGACCTCACGATTTTAGATCACAAACCGATAAATTTGGTCTGGGACTTTGAGGAGAAAGTTTATGGGTATCCTTTTAAGTTTAACAGGTTGAAGTTAGAGGGTGTAGAATTTAATGATCTGGTGAAGGGGTACTTGTCTTCGCATAGTAGAAGGTCGGGTACTTCTGCCATGGTGCATCTAATAAACACTTTAAAAGGCCTCAAAAAGGAGGTCCGAGGGTGGGATCGAAGGAAAAAGAGGGCTTTCAGGCAGAGAGCTAGGCATAACATTATAGAAAGGGCAAGGATTTACTCTGAGGTGGCAGATGGTATTCAATATGATAACTATTGGGAGGATCTGAAAAAACTGGAGGCTGAATATAGGGACATCCTATTAAAAGAAGAGGCAGAATGGAGGTTAAAAAGCAGGGCAGTATGGCTGAAGGTGGGTGATAAAAACACTAAATTCTTCCACAAGTTTGCCTCGGGAAGAAGGAGGGATAACGCCATATGGGAAATTGAGGCCTGGGGAAATACTTTGTACAAGAAATCTGAGATAAAGTCAGCGGCTGTTGATTACTTTCGGTCTTTGTATGCCAAAAGAGACATGGTGCTGGCTGAGGATCACATGGAGATGATTTCTGAATATCCTATGATGTTTAATGACACAGATAATAGGATGTTTATGGAAGTGGTGACGTGCGAGGAGGTTAAGGGCGTCCTCAGCTCTTTCTCTGTTGATAAGAGTCCGGGGCCCGATGGTTGGACCCCGGATTTCTTTTTACATTTCATTGAAGACTTTATACATGACATAACGGAGATGGTAGAGGAGGCCCATGTCTCTGGGCGGATCTAGGGGGCTGTAAATTCAACATTTATTGCTCTTATTCCTAAAATATCTGGTAAGCTTTCCTTTGATGATTATCGGCCTATCTCTCTATGTAATACACGTTATAAGATTATCTCAAAATTCATTGCACAAAGAATGAAAGGTAATCTATCAAGGTTTATTATGCCCGAGCAATCTGGGTTTCTAAAGAATAGGAATATTCATGATGTTGTTGGTTTGACACAAGAGATAATTCATACCATTGGGCTCAAAAAGATGGATGCTGCTGTCATGAAGATAGACCTGAATAAAGCATATGATAGGGTGGACTGGTTATTTTTGAGATTGGTGCTTCATAGGATCGGATTGGGCACAAATGCGGTTGCATGGATTATGGGTTGTATAACCAGGAATTCTATGGCTATCATAATAAATGGCTTGACTACAAAGTTTTTTCAGTCAGGGAGGGGATTAAGGCAAGGGTGCACTTTGTTCCCCTTGCTCTTTATCTTCGTCATGGATGCATTGAGTCGAAGGATTAGCAGGGCTTCGGCCATGAAGTCATTTCAGGGGATAAAGATCAGTCCACAACTGAATCCTATTCACAGTCTTTTTGTCGATGATATTTTAATTTTTGGCATGTTAGTTTATAACGTTTGGGTGACTCTAAAAGGTATTTTCAATATTTTCTGTATGGCTACGGGAATGGTGATTAGTGATGCGAAATCATGTATCTATTTTGCGGGTGGAAATGACAGGATTAAGGATGAGTTGTCTATGCTATTTGGATTTTCAATTGAGTCTTTATATGATGGAATAACCTATCTTGGGTTTCGGATGAAGGCCCTGAGTTATTCATTGGAGGACTGGAGGTGGTTACTACAAAAATATCACAAGAAACTAAATGCTTGGTCTACCAAGTGGCTTTCTAAGGGTGGCAGATTGATTTTGTCATAGGCCGTCCTATAACAGATTACTATTTACTGGGGTCACCTGTATATCATTCCATAGAAGATTGTGAATGAGATTCGTAAAATAATGGCAAATTTTATATGGGGCGGGAGAGAAAAGAAGAATGTCATTCATTTGGCACGTTGGGACCTATTAACATGCCCAAATGATAAGGGGGGATGGGGTCTGTTGGACTTGGGACTATTTGGTCAATCTCTTTTGTTGAAATCTATGTGGAGAAGTCTTCATTTTGGTGGATTCTAGTAGGACATCATAAACTAGAAGTATTTGGGAGGGGCTTCTTTGGAGGAGATTTTTGTCTTGGGATGGAAATCTGGGAGTGGAAGATCTGCAATCTGGAAGGGCTTTGGAAAACTGTGGTCGGTCTTAAAACAACATTTGATATGGCAATTTGGTAATGGTAATAAAATCCTTGTTGGGAGTAATAACATTTTGGGTATATGGAAAAATTTTCAGCTTCTGGATGGCTTGATACTTTCTTTGAATAAAAAAGGGATCTTTTATTTAAACCAAATAATTGAGGAATGGGAGGGTGATATTCCGATCTGGAAGAATAGGATGAATCTGGGACTGGAGGGTAGTTGGGGAGAATCAAGGGATTCTTATTTAAATCTGCTGAGAAGACAAGGTATATGTAGCTTGATAGAAGGGGATCGACTAAGATGGGAGGGCTATCGCTGTGAAGAGGTTCCGAGAGTTAAGGACATTTACAACACTCTGATAGTACAAAAGCCGGAGCTGTAACAGGACTGTTGGTTTGGGGTTTTCTAGAAGGTAGATGTGCCAGTTAAAATGGTTATTTTTCTTTGGCTGGTGAAGAATGATAAAAATTTGACATGGAGGAATCTACAACGTAGGGGTTGGTACGGGCCAGGACTGTGTCTTCTTTGTGGCACACATGAGGAAGATAATTCGCATCTATTTTATTCTTGTCCATATGCTAAGGCGACCCTTCAAATTCTGTGTGATTGCTTAAATTTTCAGGTTCCATTATTTGGAAGCACGGAGGAATGTTTGCATTGGTGGCTACATAGGGGTAAGTGCTGGTGGCCAATACCCATACTATTTCATTGGCATATCTGGTGTGGGAGGAATAAGAGAATTTTTGAGGGATGTTATTTGTCTCCGGTAGAAATTGTTCATTATATTTATAAGGACTGGGTCAGCATAAAACATGTGGAAAAGCCTATCAAAGATCTGTCCAAAAGACTTTTCCCTTTTGAGTATCAATTTCCAGTAGGATACTTTGATGGTGCGGCGCAACACTCTATCTGTGGTTGTGGAGCTTGGATTCGCTTTTCCACAGAATCTCACTATAAACTATTCTGGAACAGTGGAATTGGGACTAAGATGAAAGCTGAAATTATGGCTTTGTGGGGCCTTATGTGGTGGGCATCACTTCTCAGCGAAGATTACATCTGGATTGTGGGTGACTCGAAGGTTTTGATTGACCATCTGAATCACAATGCAAAAATTAATCCTGGATCTCTATTACATTGGATATGCAGAAATGAAAGTTTAAAATCTGTATTTGTAGGTATTTCCTACAATCATATTTTTCGAGAAAAGAACATTGTTGCAGATGATCTGTCAAAACAGGGGCTGAAGGCTATATATGGAAAGATATATTACCAACTTCATAACGTGCAAGGACTACAGGCTGAAGGTTCTGTTCCCATTATTTGAGAAGAATGGGGATCAAATGCTACTGATTTTTCAGTATTCAGGGTTGATGTTTTAATTAACATAGGCAACTATAACACTGTTTTTTTCTGGTTTGTATGGGCTGTTTTTGCAGCATATCTTACAGTTACTTTTTGATACTGAGGTGGGGGTGATAACAGTAAACATTCTGAATTTGATGATGTGATTACAGGCATAACATTTTGAATGTAATGTCTTCGTAAGCACTATAATTTGCTTTAAATTTTCTTTTACAGTAACAATTTTGGGACTTGGAGGCCCAAGTCATGAATGCTTTTGTAATGTACTTGAAGTATGTTCCTGGGACTATATATAAATCAGGGTATTTTTCTTACTAAAAAAAGAAAAGAAAAGTGGTGGCCACCTCATTATCTGACCATATGACAATGTACTCTCATGGCACAGGGAGCCGAATAGGAAAGGGTTGCCTTTTAGATTCAACGGAGGCTGGCTTGATGATTCTCATTACAACCAGATGGTAACAGACTTTTGGAAAGAAGATGAATCATATTTTGGGCTCCAAGGTTGGAGAAAGTTTGTACCAAAACTTAGAAGGTTAAAACTCCTCATGAAGCCATGGGAAAAAAGCAAAAAGTAAGAACTGAGGCTTGAACTGAATGAGATCTCCACCAAGGTGGAAAATATCTATGAAGGTATGAAAGAGGTTCCCTCAGACTAGCAAGTGTATATCATTCTGGACAGGCTAGAGAAGAGAAAGTTGGAAATACTAAAGTTACAGGAGGTGACTTGGAAACTCAAGAGTCGAATAAAGTGGCTTAAGGAGGGGAAGTTGAATACTAAATTCTTCCATCAAACTTCAAATGGGCATAAGAATAATAATTCAATCTAGCAAATTGAATCGGTAAATGGTAATAAGTTTTGGTCCACAGAAGCGATTTAGAAGGAGGCTTATAATTTATTCTCGGAGTTCCATAAGGCTGAAGATGATATTGATCATAGAAGCCAGGCCTGGGTCCTTGACCAAATGCCGCATATGTTTGATTTGGATGCAAATGAGGTATTGGGGAAAGAAGTTACTAAAGAGGAGATAGAGGTTGTTCTCAAATATTTTTCTCATGACAAGAGCCCTAGCCCAGATGGCTGGTCTGTTGAATTCTTCATACACTTTTATGAGTTGATGGTGGATGAGCTACTATTGGTCACTGAACATGCTTGGTGTATGGGTCTCATACATGGTGACATTAACTCCACTTTCTTGGCTCTAATTCCAAAATCAACAACACCCAATACATTCTTGAATTTCAGGTCGATCGCCTTATGTAACGTTATATACAAGCTCTAATCCAAAATCATTTCCCTCAGAATCAAAGGTGTCTTGTCTAAGTTCATATCTACTGAACAATACGGTTTTCTACAAGGGCGGTCCATACACGACGCAGTGGCATCTTCACAAGAATATTTACACTCAGGCCATTTGAAAAAAATGGAGGCTCTTATTATGAAGATTGACATTTATAAGGAATATGATAGTGTGGATTGGTATTTTATTAGACTGGTTCTTCTAAAGGTTGGTATTACAATGGATAACATAAGGTGGATCATGGCATGCATTTCTTCTGTCAGGTACATTGTCATAATCAATGGGAATCCATCTGAATTTTTTGTGGCAGGGAGGGGCCTCTGACAGGGATGTGATCTGTCACCTCTCATTTTCATTCGCATTATGGATGGCTTCAGCAACTTAATGAAAATGGAAAAACAAGCAGGGTTCTTTACAGGCTTATCTTTCTCTCCTTCTGTCAGTATTTCTCACTCTTTGTTTTTCGATGATTTACTTGTATTTGGCGGGATTTAGGGAATCATTGGTTTTGCCTCCATTACATTCTCCTTCGCTTTGATGTTGCCTCTGGGCTTCGCATCAACAAAGGGAAATATTTTCTGGTTTTTTAGCATGGCGATATGAATGAGATTAACTTCATTGTGGAGTTTATGGGGGTACAAACCAAGCAGTTAGTGGAAGGCTTCATCTATTTTGGATTTAGATTGACCCCTTGTGGATATAAGGTGGCGAACTGTACGTGATGGTGGAAAAGTTCAAACTCAGAATTATGAGATGGACACACAAGTGGTTATCGCTTGGAGGGAGATACATTCTTGTTCAAGCGGTTTTAACGTAGTTTGTGGTATACTGGGCCCATCTATTCTACTTACATGAACACATTGTTGATCTCAATCATATCTCAATTCATATGGTCGGGTGCTTTAAAGGCTAAGAAATATCATCTATGTAGACTGGACTGTCTAGTGATCCTGAAAGAGTTTGGAGGGTGGGGGCTTTTGAATATCCGCGCCTTCATGAATTCTCTTCTCATTAAGTCTCTCTGGCATGTATTAAAAGGGAAAGGAATCTGGTCTAACATAGTACGAAGAAAATATGTGGTGGGTGAACCTTTCTTACAGCTTTACAGGGGTTCCATGTTTCAATCGAAGTTTGTCTCCCAAATTTTGTGGGGTTTTAAAAAAATCATTTCCATATTGGTCGCTCGAATAGTATGGAACTTTGGAAACAGTCAAATAATTACCCTAGGCTGTGATAGAATATAGGGTCTTGATGCTGGCTCGAGTTTAGAGGATAGAATAATTCACAGACTAGCTCATCATGGAATATTCTACTTATCGCAGGTAATTTTTATGTTGGAAGCACGGTACTCTGATATGGAAGTCGACGAAACAGTTGGGACTATCAGACCTACATGCTGGTGCTTGGAAAATTCATGTATCAATGCTTTAGGCCGAGGGTTTGTGCTTTCATAGAGAGGGTGACTAGATTGTTTGGGATGGGTTATGGCCGGGGATGGTCTGGTGGTGAAATATATTTATTTTCATATCATTTTTAATCAACTGGGTGACAGGTCTCCTTCCCCGTTTCGGTATGCTTGGATATGGAAAATTCTAACCAAGATTCTTTTGTTTCGATGGCTTGTATGGAAGGAGAAAATTTTGACTTGGGATTGTCTTATTAAATGCGATTTTCAGGGGCCGGAGAGGTGTTCCCTCTGCCATTCACAAAATGAATCGACATCACATTTATTTTTTTCTTGCACCTTTACTTTAAAGATTTGGTCTATGTTTTCACACTTCCTCATAGATCCAGATTGGAGGCTAGTGAATTTCATTAATACCATTCTAGTTTGGGGAGAAATCGAAATAAATTTTAAAACTTTTCCCTTCTTTTTGTTTTTAGAAGTCTGGTGTGCGAGAGATCACCTTATATTTGATGGTAAGCCTGGTATAATTTCTCATATACATGGTGCTATAATTTCGTGGATGGTTGGTCGGCCCTCATCTCTTACGCCTACTAAGGATTTGTCTATTTGCACCCTATCTCTATTCCGACGATTTTCTTTGATGATGCACAACAATGGGGGTGTTGTGGATGTGGTGCGTGGATAAAAATAGATGATTCGAAAAGATATCAGATCTTCTGGAATGATGGGAGGGGTTCAAACAATAAGGTTGAACTTCTGGCTCTGTGGAGTGGGCTTTTGGTAGCCTTCTATCTGGGATTGCTTTTAGTACATATTTATGGCGACTTGAAGATCATCATAGTTGGGATCACAGGTTAGACTAGCTTGAGAATAAATGCGATGTAGGTTTGGATTGATCACGTAAAACATCTCATGTCCAAGCTAAATGATTTGCCCGTGCGGCATATTTACAATCCAAGTGTCGACGCCCTATCTAAAAAATGCATGTCTGTTCCTTTTGGAAGTGTACACATTTCACACTTCAAAGATGCATAGATGATTAGGAATTTCGATATCCCTTTGCCATAAGTTTTATGCATGTTTGTGGTCTCAGCTTTATGGGTTATTTCTAGTATTTGCATGTAGTGGTTGGGTGCTCTCTGGAAGCGTGGTGAAAAGTGGTTGGTTTTTTTTATGTGTATTCTCATTTGGTGATCTTGTTCTACTACAAGCGAGATGGATGATATCAAGTGAGTCTGCTTATTTAATTTTTAATATTGGTGTTGGTTTTCTCTCCATGCAGGGGAGGGCGAATTTCCTTGCTATTAGTTCCAGGGGTTGAATATATAATCACTTATATGATCTAATGTTTGGATATTAGATTTTGAATCCTGCACCTTTTCTATTATCCATGTTTTGTAATGTTGTAGGTATCTATTCTCATTTTAGACTCTGTATATTTCTTTATTTTGCATAATGATGCATATGGGATACTCCTATCTTATGTAGAAAGACTCTTGGTGCTTTCCTCTTTGTTGGAGGTAATGATGGGATGGGTGCGTATGATTTTGGTCATTTGATGGGCCTGGAACTTTGGATCTACGGCTGATGCCAGATGATATATGAATATGGTTATGTATTGTTTACTTAATATAAACAACATTTTTTTCCCTTCTGAAAAAAAAAATATAGGAGGTTTTATATTCATATAAAACAAGTATGGCATGCAGCCGGTAGTCCTTGCAGTGATGTTTGTTTTTTCTTTCAATTACCATCCCTTACACAGCGAGACATGTAGTGTAAATAAACATATGATGTTGTTTTCATCGAAAAGATAAATGCAATATGCGCTCCATGAATATTTTATGGTTTGTTTGATGATATTTGAATATACTTACCATTGTCTCCTCCTTTTAAAGTTGTTGCCCATAATTAGGATCCTCTTAAAATAACTATTAACTACCAATAATTCGTAATTTTTTTTTGTTGTTTTCTGCAAATGCTATTAGTTTTATAAATGGGAAACTCTACTCTACAATTATTATTGATTAGAGATTTTGTATACACATATCCTTGGCTCTTAACCTTGTGGTAACCCACACTTGGTGTTAAGTGTTTCTTTCAAAAGGATTACAAACATTAAGTTTAAATTTCCAGTAACAATTTTATTGGGAGCAATGAAGAAATGCATTTTGTTATTGTGAGAAATGAATAAATGCATTTTATTTCTTTACAAACCTATCTTTATAAAACTACCAGGCAGCCACAAATTCGCTTCTCGAAAATGATAGTTAAATGATAGTCACTCAGCACAAGAGAGATAATGTTCACAACATTAATAATTCTTATTTAATGTTATAAAATATAGTGCTTTCTGGAAACCATTAGGTAGGTGGCCTCATGCATGTAATCACCTTATCACTGCTGGATTATTACAGTGTTATGATTGAAGACACTTCTTGTCCATATAAATCGAACCATAGGATTTTTGGCTTGATTGCCTTTGTCTTTAATGTTGTCTATGCAATGATTTTCATGTAATTTGCCACCTTTTTTTATCTAAATTCTGTATTTTGTAAGTTTGAGGTTTCGTGATCCAGTTGATAACCCATGAGATGTTGCAGTTGGTAACCCATGAGATGCTTTTGTAGATAGAATAACAATTTTTTTGGTGATAGATATAGGTATTTTGTGACAGCAACAACAACTCAGTTCCTCCCAGGCAGTGGTGGAAACTTTTATGGTGAGGTGGGAAGCATCTAAGAAAGGATAAGGGCAGGAAATGTTTCCCAAAAAATGGAGGAAAATAATGTAGTGAGATCGACTCTGCTGCCAAAAAGTCTCTGAACACATTTGTGGTAGTCAAATCCCATATTCGAGACTATTCCATTGATGTAGCTTTGAACCCTAGGTTGGGCATCAGGGTTCAAAATTTTGGCTTACCAGTGGTTTTATGTCTCAAGAAAACTCTTGGAAAGCACCAGAGAAAGAAATAACTATGCAATGCTTAAAGGAAATCCTTCCATTGTCATTGACGTCATATGCTTTTTTATCAATCTCTGGAGTCTATGCAAATCGTTAAAGCTTTAAATTGGGGTAAATCTACTTTGAACTTTAGGTTTACTGGGTCAACACAATTGGATGCCTGTGATGTATTTTAATTTGAGCTATAGAACATGACTAAAATTTTATTTACAATGGCCCGAGATGACTTTGATATGGAAGGTTTTCATCAATATACCAAGGATTTTGGGTAAAATTTCCATGCTAGCAAGCTATGATCCTGGGACGACTTTGATATGGAAGTTTTTCATCAATATACCAAGGATTTTGGTTAAAATTTCCATGCTAGCAAGCTATGATCTGTTGGAAATTAATTCCAACTGCTGAAGTCAATCAGCAGTAATTGCAGAAGTTGAAATATTGCGGCACATTGAAGCCAAGGCTAAGGCGGTTGCCGTTTAAATCTTGAACAAATTGCAAAAGGATTGGAAAGCGAACAGGTGCAGTAAAGAGCAGATGGGATTTGATCCCCTTGATATTTTATCAAAGGCGGTAGCCATTTTATTAACATCAGAATTAATGGCCAAGACTCAAAGTCATGCCAGTCGGCAGAGCTTTGATCACAGGGTTGAATCAGGCTTTAAAGCCTTACCAACAAAACGGTGGAGTTAAATGGCAGAGGCAGTGAAGAACTTTTATAACAAAGTGTTTTGTTGATGTGTCGACTTCCGCGAACGGAACGAATATACATATATATATGTTATATATATATAAACAATCGCCCTCCCATAAAGCGTGAGGCACGTGGGTCCCAAAGACCACGCGGCATTATATAATATATTTGCGGCGCGATCGCAAATTGCGCACATCGCAATATTGCATTTTCAAAAGTTTGTTCCGCCGGTTGATCGCAGATATTTGCGATGTGATCATTGCGCAGATCGCAACATCGCAAAATCGTGAAATCGAAATTTCAGAAATTTTCTTTGTTTGATCGCGCGTTCAATGCGTTATGCGCGATGCGCTAAGATGGTGGGCTCGACATTCAGTTGGTTGAATAGTTTAAAGTTTTTGTTTATTGTTTTATATGTTTTAATATGTGCGGTGGCATATATAAAGCAAAGGCCCATGAGGCTAAATGTAATGTTTTTTGTTTTAACAGAATAGAGCCGTTTTTATGCACAGTAGTGCGAAATGAAAATACACAGCAATGTATTTTTCTGAGAGAGAGAGACAGAGATTTGTTTTGAGAAGTACTGCGTTTGTAGCAGTCAATCATATTTTGTAAATCCCTCTGTGTGAGGAAGAATTTGTAACAACATTTTTTATGGAATAAAAGTTTGTTTTATGAGTTGAAATTCTGTCTCCTATGAGTAAATTTTATTAATTTCTCTGTGTTATAGAGAGGAGTTTATTCTCTCTATTATTGTTCTGGAATTATTTAGAAATTCCAACATGGTATCAGAGCTAGTCCAGGCTATTTGAAGGTCAAATAAGCTGAAGGAAGGAGTTCTTTTGTTTCAGCAGCTTCTCCAGCAGTGTGAAGACTCAGCCAGAAGAATCCAAATGTATTTCTCTATACAGTTTAGTGTTACTGTTGCAGTATAGATAGTTATTTAAACACACAGTCAAGTGTTTTTTTTTAAATCATAGTTAAGAGTGCAGAATGGCTGGAGCCAGCACTGGTATGGGTATGGGAAATATCCATCTCCCACAATTTAATGGGAAAAATTATGACTACTGGTCAATAACTATGAAGGCTTTATTTGTCTCCCAAGACTTATGGGAATTTGTTGAAGATGGCTTTGAAGAGCCAGCAAGTGAAGCAGAGTTATTTGTTTTAACTCAGGAAGAAAAGGAGTCGTTGAAGAGCTATAAGAAGAAATATTCCAAGGATCTTTTCTTATTATATCAAGCAGTGCATGAGAGTGTGTTTCCGAGGATAGCAGCAGTCAAGAGATCCAAAGAAGCATGGGAAAATCTCAAAACAACTTATCAGGGAATGGAGAAAGTGAAGACAACAAAACTTCAGTTGCTGAGGAGAGACTTTGAGACTCTCTGTATGAAAGAGTCAGATACTATTGACTCATTCTTCACTCATGTGATTGGAATGGTCACACAAATAAGATCTCATGGATAGACTCTTGAAGACAAGAGGATTGTGGAAAAACTCTTGAGAAGTTTACCCTCAAGATTCGATGTGATTGTCACCACCATAGAAGAGACTAAGGATCTCACAAAGTTTTCAGTGGATGAACTTCATGCATCACTGATGACCCATGAACAGAGATTGGGTAGGAGTGAAAACTCATCTCTTGAACATGCCTTTAAGACCCAGATGTCTTTCGGAAGAGGAAGAGGGCAAGGCAGAGGAAACAAAAGAGGAAGAGGCAGAAGCCAAAACAGAGGTGGAAGGAACAACCCTTCACATTCACATGGAAGGTGCAACAATGAAAATCACAGCCATGGCCAAGGCAGCCAGCAGAGTGGTTAGCAGAATGCTCAAGGACAAAGGTATGATAAATCTAATGTCCAATGTCACTATTGTAAAAAATATGGTCATTATGCAAATGAATGTAGAAAGAAGCAGCAAGATATGGCAAGTAGAACTAGTGCAAATTTCACTAAAGAAAATAGCAGCCAAAGTAATTTGTTTTTAGCTTGTAACATGGCTGAAGAAAAGAATGAAGACTTATGGTTTCTAGACTCCGGTTGTAGTAACCATATGACATGAAACATAGCAATGTTTTCTATGTTAGATGAAAGTGTGCAGTCACAAGTCACACTAGGAACTGATAGAAAAGCTTTTGTTATGGGAAAAGGAGATGTAAATGTTTTAACAAGATTAGGTGCAAAGAAAACCATAGCAGATGTTTATTATGTTCCAGGAATGAAGTGTAACCTCTTAAGTATTGGACAGCTTGTCCATAAGGGGTACAATGTTTTCTTTGATAATGATGTTTGTACCATCATGGATAAACCACCCAGCAAACAGTGTATTGCTGAAGTGAAGATGACAAGGAACAGGATGTTCCCTCTCAGAATGAGAGCAGATTTGAAGAATGGTGAAGAGAAAGCAGCAGTTGCACAAGAGACTTACCAAAGCGAACCAAAGGATGATAATTGGTTATGGCACCTGAGATTTGGTCATCTCAACTTTGGAGGTCTTAATCTGTTGAACAGAAAAGGAATGGTAAGTGGTTTACCATTGATAGAGAAACCGGACAGCCTTTGTGAAGGTTGTATTCTTGGGAAACAACACAGAGAAAGTTTTCCTTCCGGGAAAAGCATAAGGGCAAAAACACCCTTAGAGATTGTCCACTCAGATGTATGTGGACCGATGCAAACTCCATCACTTGCTAGCAGCCACTATGTGCTAACATTTATAGATGATTTTACAAGAAAAACTTGGGTTTACTTTTTGAAAAACAAAAGTGAAGTGTTTGAAAAATTTTGCAATTTCAAAGCACTTGTTGAGAACCAGAGTGGGCTGCACATCAAAGTCTTAAGGACTGATAGAGGAGGTGAGTATATATCTAAAGATTTTCTACGTTTTTGTAGAGAAAATGGTATTCAAAAGCAGTTTACAACTAGATATACTCCGCAGCAAAATGGAGTAGCCGAAAGGAAGAATAGAACTATAATGGACATGGCAAGAAGCATGTTAAAGGCAAAGCATTTGCCTAATGATTATTGGGCTGAAGCTGTACATTGTGCAGCGTATATTTTGAATAGGTGCCCTACAAAAGCAGTTATGAACAAAGTGTCGGAAGAGGCATGGAGTGGCACAAAGCAAGGTGTCACACACATGAAGGTTTTTGGATGTGTAGCTTATGCACACATTCCGGATCAGCTAAGGAAGAAGTTGGACAGCAAGGGGGAGAAATGTATTTTCATTGGATACAGTGAGGAATCCAAGGCATACAGGTTATATAACCCATCCACCAAGAAGTTCATTGTGAGCAGGGATGTTCAGTTCATTGAAGAGGAAGCTTGGGATGGAAGCATAGAGAAAACAGTGAATGTTAAACACTGTTTATCTCATGATGAAAATGAAGATGAGTTGGCTGAAATACATCCCCAAACAACAACACCAACACAACAGTGAGCACAACGAGAGAAATGAACTACTTTCCAAGCACACCACAAGGAGGAAATTCAAGTGCTTCTTCAAGCATTTGTACACCTACTGAAAGAGGTAAGAAATTCGAAAGTTTGAAAGAAATTTATGAACAAGATATATCGAATGAAGGTATCAATTCTTTGTCTGCTTTATATTGTCATGTTGATGATCCTATTCATTTCGAAGAAGCCATCAAGGATGAGAAATGGATAGCACGCAGGATGAGGAAATAATGCCACAGAGAGGAACAAAACTTGGGATTTGGTTGGAATTGCAAAGGTCAGGTAAAGATGCTATTGGTGTTAAAAATGGGTCTACAAGGTGATCAAAAGTACGTCGAAGGCAAAATAGAGAGACACAAGGCGAGACTTGTTGTCAAAGGCTATAAGCAGAAGCATGGGATAGATTATGAGGAAACTTTCGCACCAGTTGCCAGAATGGAAACCGTGAGAGCAGTGTTGTCCATAGCAACACAAAACAAGTGGAAAGTTTACCAAATGGACGTAAAGTCAGCATTCCTAAACGGAGTGTTATGGAAGAGGTTTACATTGAACAACCTCTCGGCTATGAAAAGAAAGGCCAAGAGCACAAAGTGTGTAAGTTGAAGAAAGCTCTTTATGGGCTAAAGCAAGTGCCAAGAGCGTGGTACAGTAGAATAGACTCTTATCTACTGGAAAATGGATTTGAAAAGTGTGAGGGAGAACCCACCCTCTACATCAAAGAAAAATATGGTAAAATCTTGATTGTAGTCTTGTATGTTGATGATGTTATTTTATGTGAACATGATTATTTATCAACATTTTAAAACAGTCATGAAAATAATGTACTTGAAAGATTTAACATGAATGCAAAGGTAAATCACTCTCATAAAGTTGATGGGATTAAAAATTGTAAGATAGATGGCAGAAGAAGGATTTCTATCCTAGTTTATACAAGAGCAGTAGGTCACAACCTTCACAGCTCTTGACTGCACCAGGGGCTTGACATAACTTACGTCGTTAGTTTGATTTCAAAGTTCAAAGAAAAGCCAAAGATGCACATCGTTAGCAAAGAAATTCATTTCCGAGGCATGTTAAAGCAAAAAGTTTTGGTATTCTTTATACCTATTTCAAAAATGTTCGTATTTAGTTGACACACAAATGAAGTGATTGGGCCGGGAGCAGAGATGATCTAACACACTTCTCGTTATGTTTTTCACATGGGTTCACGAGCCATTTCATGGGCTTCTAAGAAACAACCCATTATAGCACGTGTTCACCTAAGAAGTATATGTATGGCCTGCTGCAGTTAGCCATAATGGCGTTACTTTGGATGAGAAAAATGTCGAGAAGCTATGTCGGTTAGCCGTATAAAAGGGATGGGGGTGATTTTTTTTAAAGACAATAGCTCAGCTATTGCATTGTCTAAAAATTATGTTTTTCATAAAAGGAAAAAACACATTGACACCAAGTTTCATTTCATACGGGAATTGGTCAACAATGGTGAGATAGTTTTGCAACATTGCAGAACAGAGGATCAATTTACAGATATCCTCACAAAGCTACACGGCGCAGAAAGCTTGGAATATTTCGTGAAATGTGCGTACGTTAAAAACCCAACAGCTGAAATTAAGGGGAGTGTTGGAACACCTAACCTGTCAATCAAACAGAATTGCGAAGACTGTGAAAGATTGCGTACATTGGAAGCCAAGGCCATGCGTCATTGCTTAAATTCCCGAACAAATTGCAAGATTGGAAAGTGCACAGCAAGAAAGAGCGTATGATTTGGATTGATATTTTATCGTTTTAGCCATTTTATTAACAGTAAAATTAATGGCCAAGACTCAAAGTCATGCCAGCGGGCAGAGCTTTGATCACAGGGTTGAATCAGGCTTTAAAGCCTTACCAACAAAACGGCGGAGTTAAATGGCAGAGGCGGTGAAGAACTTTTATAACAAAGTGTCTTGTTGATGTGTTGAGTTCCGCGAGCGGAACGAATATACATATATATATGTTATATATATATAAACAATCGCCCTCCCATAAAGCGTGAGGCCCGTGGGTCCCAAATACCACGCGGCATTATATAATATATTTGCGGCGCGATCGCAAATTGCGCACATCGCAATATCGCATTTTCAAAAGTTTGTTCCGCCGGTTGATCGCAGATATTTGCGATGTGATCATTGCACAGATCGCAACATCGCAAATCGCGGTTTTAAAGTTTGTTCCGCCATATATGCTTGATCGCAGATATTTGCGATGTGATCATTGCGCAGATCGCAACATCGCAAAATCGCGAAATCGCAATTTCAGAAATTTGCTTTGTTTGATCGCGCATTCAATGCGCTATGCGCGATGCGCTATGCGATGGGCCCGACAGTCAGTTGGTTGAATAGTTTAAAGTTTTTGTTTATTGTTTTATATGTTTTAATATATGCGGTGGCATATATAAAGCAAAGGCCCATGAGGCTAAATGTAATGTTTTTTGTTTTAACAGAACAGAGCCATTTTTATGCACAGTAGTGCGAAACGAAAATACACAGCAACGTATTTTTCTGAGAGAGAGAGACAGAGATTTGTTTTGAGAAGCACTGCGTCTGATTTTGTAAATCCCTCTGTGTGAGGAAGAATTTGTAACAACATTTTTTATGGAATAAAAGTTTGTTTTATGAGTTGAAATTCTGTCTCCTGTGAGTAAATTTTATTAATTTCTCTGTGTTATAGAGAGGAGTTTATTCTCTCTATTATTGTTCTGGAATTATTCAGAAATTCCAACATGATCCTGAGAGGAAAAATGTTTGTACAAAAAGACCTAAATTTCTCAGCCAAATTGGTATGGTAACCTTAACTAACATCTAACGTCTTTGTTTATATAAATCAAAGCTTATTTCTTCAGAAAATTATATAAATATAATTATTTACCTACAAACAACATCGCCACAAAATATTTCTTCTCACAGGAATAAAAAAAAATCATAGACAAAAAAATCTTATCAAAGCTTAATAAGAGCATAACTAGTTGAATGATGCCATGCCAAATCCTGACAAACATACGCAAGTAAATGCATCATGGGCGGAGCTCGAATAATGTTGGTAGGGGAAAACGAGGTATGTAATTGATAGGGGAAAGCATCCTAACCCCGATTCCTTCCTTTCTATCTCGGAAGAGGGGAGGAACCTATGTGATATTGTAGGGTAGGCTACTCCAGTGGTGGCATCGGTGGGTAAGCACATAACTATGCTTTTGCCGCTTTTAGGTCAAAAGAAATGTATTTTTGGGTGATAATTATTTTTACGAATTTCTCGCACCTAAAGAATTTTATTAAAGTGAATGTGTTTTTCATTTAGAAGTGGACTATGATCCATATCTCTCCCAAATCATGACCCGTAGACATGGATACCACTTGTATGAACACTTGGTAAGGTTTTAGTGTTCCAATTCTCTCAGAGTTTAGGTTTCATTGTAAGCGTAGTAGCTAAGATTGGAGAGGTGCATTTACCATTCTTAGATTTTCTTTCTCCAAAACTAGAATATGTTTAGGAGGTTCCTACCTGCAGTCTCATCTACCATATAGATGACACTTAGTAGCTTTCAATAGCAAGGATAGGTCAAAAATTTATCAAGTTGCTTTCCTGAATTGCATCATTCTGAGTGTTATTGTTCGAATTGATAAAATAAGTATTGACCTGCCCAGTCCATATCGATCGGTGAATCTATGGAGGTAGCAACCGCACGAGATCCTAATCGCTTCCAATTTGGGTTCCCTTGTATTATCTTATTTTTTTGAGCCTATTAGCAAGGTAGGCTGCTAGATTGTTTTCCTTTTCTTTCAAAATCAGGGGCTTAAAGGGCTCTATTTTCTAATCGATGTTGCTCCCTCTTATTTTATGGTGGATGAGATGCCATTATATATGTCTATATTATGGCTAGCAAATTGTATTATGGCTAGAGCTTACATATTGTTGCCAGATCACATAATATACGTGTACTAAAATCATGGATTCTACCTACTCTAGTTGTTTCACCATACACAAAAAGGTACATAAACCTATCTATTTTTTTTTTGCAAATTTCTATAGCAGAGTTCTATAAGTTTCCAAAATATTATCCAAGTCTATAAATTGCATATGAACTCATTAAATATGCCTGAACTCATTATTGAATAGCGTACGTTTCACTAAAATGTTAAAATTGCGAAGATTGTTAATAGAGAAATAGAAAAACATTAGCATTCTAATATATAGAAAAAACATGGGATTGACTCATTAACCAGTATTAACAACTAAAATTACCTTGCATCATGCTCACTGATTATGCATGTCCTTTTTGTAGGATGCAAGATATGTCAATATGTTGGACCTGTATTCTCCTTGACAATGACTTATGTATTTTCCTCAGGGATGAATTCTTGTTAACCTGTCACAGTGGTTTTAGCAGAATTTCTCTAGTATTTACAAACAAGAAAACAAGAGGAGTAAAGGATGAGAAAATTGTCGAAGAAAGAGGACCAATATTTTCCTCAACAATGACTTCTGTATTTTCCTCAGGGATGAATTGTTGTTTACCTGTCATAGTTGCTTCAGTCGAATTTCTCTAGTATTTACGAACAAGCAAACAAGAGGAGAAAAGGAGGAGAAATTTTTTCCTCGGGGATGAATTCTTGTTTACCTATCACAGTTGCTTCAGCCGAATTTCTCTAGTATTTATGAACAAGGAGACATGAGGAGCAAAGGAGAAGAAAACTGCCAAAGGAGGAGAAAACTACCAAAGAAAGAAGATCAAGGACTAGGAGTCGTGGCATTTTGCAGAAGGAGCCATGGAAAAATGGCAAAATTCCAGGTGTAGGCGTTGGTTAAGTCTATTATGAAACTCAACCAAGGTATTTGACATAAACATTAAATGTTTCTGAATTAATGTTAACTCTTTAGGAGCATTAAACTAGCATCGAATTGAAATTCAAATATTTTATCCTACGTTTGAGTAAGAAGCATGAAAATCATACTTGTTTGCCCACAATAAGAGGTCGAAGCAGAAACAATGGATAAAAAATTGTTTGACTCAATATTTATTTCCAAACATTGGTTAATACAATTAAAACAGTGAATGTGATGGTTGGCCAACGCGATTTAATGATTGGTCAAGACCAAAGGATCGCTTAGTCTCTGCGTTGTCGAAGGCAGGGACTAATAATACACAAATTAAGTTTAAAATGGATTACAGATATACAAATCTCCAATATTATATGAAGTGCATGTTTATTAAATTAGTATATGAATTTTTGGATAGTTATTTATGTAACTTAAATTTGATATAAATAATATTGTGTTAATATATGTTTGAATCATAAACTAAATGATATTAAGGGTTAGTAGATGTTTCGTTCACAAAATTTTGGTTTATTGATTAAAAGTTTAAAGCAATTATATAAATATTAAAAAAGAAGAATAATTAGATATTTTATTTTATTTTATAATTAATTAATTATTATTTTTTAAGAAACTTACTATGTTAATAAATACAATTCTTTATTACTATAATAAGATATGAATTATTCCGAAGAATGTATGAGAGAGGATCTTTTTGGTTGAACTGCAGGTACTCAACTATCTTCTTCTTTGTTATAGTTGCTTGATTGGATTGTATATAAAATTCAGATAGCCATCTCCCCTACGCTCAGAGAGCATCCTGGGTCTCACTATTAATATTTGTTGGAGAGGGGTGGTGGTTGGCTTGGTAGGTCTCCTGTGTAAAAAATTGGATGTTCTCTGGAGGCCTGGGAAGTGGAAAAGTGCGAGGCGTCTCGACTTTCTCCTCACAGTGTATACCTTCTTATTTCTGACTATGGTGGTGTTTGGGAAAGGTGACTAGGGTTGGTTGCACCCCGTAATCCCCTCTCGATACAGAGCCAACGAGTTTCATTCTCGTCATCATCTTGGGTGGGGTCAATGAAGAGTTATTGTGTGTGTTTTTCGGGGCAGGTCTTCAGGCTATACTAGTATTCAAGGCATTTGGAGTCCAAGGATGCTTAGACAATGCTACAAACCTCATCGAGGGGGTGGCCATCAAGGGAGAGATGAAAAATGGGCGGGAGGTCAGGAGGAGGAAGGTGAGCTTGAAGTCCCACGTAGAGACTCTCTTGGGTGAGTGGAATTTCCGGCTCCCTTCGAATCTATTCAAGCACACATTCGTCTTCTTTAACACTCTATGGATCAATTTTCCCAAGCTCGTCAAATGGATCACGCTGAATTAGTCAGTTTGTTTGTAGACATATTGCACAACCAGGGGCGTATTTTGAACTGTTAAACATCTCTGTGAAGAAACCAACAAAGGGTGCAAGAGTGTATGGATGGGTTCAAAGGTCGAATGACACACATGGAATCCCATTCCCATATACATGGAGCCTTTCATCTCCTAGCTAATCGAGGTAATGATGCTAATGACCCAAATGAAGGAAATATGTAATGAGGCAAGTAGGTTATCTTTTGATTTTTGACCAATTTTGTGCTTGGTGGTCAAAGTGAGGCCATGTGTTGCCTTAGGGGTTCAACCCAGGTTCAGAGTTATCTCCGCGCCAACAAAACCCTCCATTACTGGCCCTTTCGAGAACGAATTTTAGCACATGTCACAGTCTCACCCGAGGCAATATTGGGGGATGTCAGAACCAAGTTTCTGCATCTAAAGGGACAATGGAGTGTGGATCTACTACTAAACTTCGTCCTTATACTTATTCTGAATTGCGTTGATGCCTCTACCTACTTTAATATTCTATACTTCATTCATCAATCAATACTTGTGTGCACTATGCCTTTATTATTAAAACACAATATAAAGCATATAAACAACTTCGCAATGTAGATAATAAGAAAATAGATAAACACATAGATCCCTTCAAAATTTCTTCTTCTTTTATTATGATAAGTCTCTGTTATCACTTAGTAATTTCTCAAGGTTAAAGAAATAAATCACCGAGGTAACCACAAACCTACTTTTGAGATTAGGATCTAGCCTTCCTAATGCTCAGAGAGGGCTCTCTCTTTATAATTTAACTTTGTTTTTTTTAGTTGATTTTAGGCTAGTTATGTAAGATTGGTTTGGTTTGATTTGAGTTGGTGGTGGAATTAATGATTTAGATGGATACATGATTGTCTATTTACCATTGGGCTATGGAGTCAAAGTGTCAAGAAAACAAAACTGAATCAAGGTCTAAAGGAAGTGTTCACAATGCAAGATAGCTGAGCAAATTTAGATCTTTTAGGTTGGATGGTGAAGTGGTTTTAATTGGGATCAAGGAGTAGTTAAGGATTCCTCAAACCAGATAATGAAGGAAATGAAAGAGATCAATCAAATCTAAGGAGCAATGAAGAATTACCTAATCTGGATATCAGAAGGAAATATCAAAATGAATAACAGTTCAGAACAGAGTGTATTTAAACAATTTCTACAATAATATTCTTGTTATAACATTTATATTGGAAAACATGCAAGTCTATGGAATACGTAAGGAAAAACATGAACAATTGAAAGAAACTTCACTAAAGTGGCTCAACGCATGAATCCTGTAAAGAAATGCCTTTATTACTCAATCCAATCTGCTGACTTGGAAATGTTACAATAAACCCTTAGGTTTCAGATCAATACAACTATAGAAATGTTCAGAAATCCACCCTTAATACTTCGAGTGACTAAAGTATTTATACAAAACTAATACAAACTATCCTAAAACTGATTTAGGATTTATTCCTGGAAATAAAATATCTGGATGCTAAAAGGTAGTGACACCTTTCAACTAACTGAAAGATGTCCCGATTTTACTCGATTGTTGTTATCTATTTGTTTCTCTCATGGTGGCTTATCTCTCACGCTGTCTTCTTCTTATGACTTGTCTTTTAACTCTGCTTTTGATCTTTAAACTCTGTCCTTCGTCAGTCTTTACTTTATCAGTATGTTCTGTTTAGTCTTTTACCATGAATTTTCTCTTACCTGCCACAATAAACTTCATCATATGAATCTTTATTTTCATCATGTTGTTTGTAAATTTTATCTTTGAATAAAATTTCATTGTTGCCGGTGAAAGTGTTTTTATCATTTGTTTTAACTTTTACTGTGTAAATGGTCTCCTTCTACTCTGTTACTGCACGCAATATTCTGTTGAATAAAGCTTTTGAATTCATTCCCAGAGAATCTGGACTAAACAAGTTTTTGGATGTAATGTCTAAAATTTTTTATCCTATCTTTTGGTATGCTAATAACCTGCAAAACAAAACAATGGTTACTGAAACAGAGGTATGTAGGGAAGCAAGTAATGGCTTCAGGGATTAATTCAAGCAATGGTGGTTTTCATCATAACACGGAGTGTAATGGTTGTATATCTGCACTGTGCAGGGTGGCAGTTTGTATCGCACAATGGAGGGGCAGGCAAGTAGTTTTAACACATGTGCAGACGGGTTGGCGGTATATCGCATCCATAGAAGAGGATAGGCATTTTATCGCACCATGGAAGGTTATTTTAGCGGTTTAGGATGTGGAGTGCGATGAGATGTAGGCTCGACACGTAGCAGGGAAGGACAGTGGATAAACTACTCACTTTGCAACCTCGAGTGGTTTTAAAATTTGGGCTATCGGGGATTGTGAAATGGCTTGTGGGCCGTTGGATACGATCCAAGGAGATCAGACGGAGGTCAGGAGTGGCAAGTTAAAAGATGGGGCCGAGAACTAAATATGCAGAGGCTTATGTAATATGTCGGAGGGTTTGTTAATATAATGATAGGTTGGGTTTTAATATATTCTAAGGGGTAAACTATAATATGGGTTAGGATTTAAACGGAAATTAATATAATACAGGAATATGTATTTAAGGGATTTAATATATACGTGAATTGTTAATAATGATAGTGGGTTTAGTAAATATGTAAAGCGGGAATTAATAATATATAAACTATGGGTTAAAATGACATAAAGGGGTCAGAAAATATGATAGGAATAGTTTAAAATAATATCGGGAAAGGATTTATGCAATGGGGCCTGATGATATTTCAACCTTTAAAACTATGCAAAAAGTGGGTTTTTGCATGTTTTTTAATAAAAAAGGGGAGTTAGTAAAAGGGAAGGGATGTTAGTAAAAAATGTGTTTTTAGCTAGGGAAAAGGGGTATTTATCAAAAGGAGATGGGCTTATTTTTAAGGGGAAAGGGGTATTATTAAAAGGGGAAGGGTTAAAATTAGGGGAAAGGGATATTTTACAATGGGGGAAGTGTTTAGAAGGGTGTTAGAAATATGAGATGAACCAACAGTGTTTTCCATGATTTGCAAAAAGTGTTTCTGCCTACCCTTTATTTACCCTAACATTTTTATTTCCTTTCTTGGGCACATTTTGAGCTTGCTGACTCTTTATTTTCTTTTAATAAGCAAACTAATCTACTTCTAATCTTATGACTTCCCATGGCTCAAATTAAGCTAATGAACTCATTTATTTCTCTACCTAACTACTAATCTGCCAAGATTAAATTGTTTGGTCAGATCTTATTCACTAACTATTAACATGAAATTTAAAAGCATGAATAATCAAGATTAAACTGTATGATTATCATGAATTGTGGCATTTTGGACAAGTTGCACACAATTTTATTTGCATAAAATAAACTAATAATAATGGCATTTGAATGTGCAGCGCTTTCATGATCTTATTTTTATCTCTTTTTGTGGGGTTCATACTTGATATTCTTTTTTGTTATTGTTTCTTTTGGTCTTTTGATTGTTCTTTTAGGACTTACCCTCTTTTCATTTTTTTAAATATGGGAAAATATTTGTAGAAAGAAAATGTATGTACAATATTACAAGATTTTAACATATCAAATTCAAAATTATGAATCCTATTATTAGAGGACCCTAACAGTCTCTTCAGTACAATACTTCTTCAACCTGTGCACATAGCTGTAGGTGGTTTGGGCATGAAGTTGCATGCTTTTCAAGGCCTTCACACACACAGTTGTGGAGCCTTCCCTTAAGACCCAAAATAGACTAAAGATAGATATTCAACAGCTTGCGTTCATCAACATTTACAAGATATGTTTGTGAATCAATAATACATCTCCTTATATAGCCTTTACATTATACAAAACCATGGTCCACATACCATGGGTGGGACAAAAAGTATCAAAATAAACCCAAACCCTTTACAAAATGAGGGGCTTCGACCCACCCCGAAGCCCCAAAACATCGCATAGTAGATTTATCTTCACTGGACTACGCACTCTGCTCCTCAAAATGCAGAGTTTTTTGACCAAAATTTGGACCAATTTGGGCCATGCCCAACATGCCCCCGACACTCACATGTGACTCGTCCTGAGTCACTTAGCTGGTGCGCCCAAACCTTATCTGCATTGCTCGTGTATGTGGCATTATACTGCTAAAGTATCTCTGCTATTTGCTTTTCCTCACTCCACACTTTCTCCAGTAGTAACTTTGCTGGTGGTATGATTGTATTCTGCAACACTTCTTTCTACCTCTGTTGCAACTCCTTAAGTTTTCCATCCAGTGTCTGCGAAAGCTGGATGAACTCTTCTTATCATGGATGAGTCCTTGCGATTATCATCTGCTCTTTCCTCTGAATATCTTCAATATGAATTTGAAGATTATTTCCTTTTTTTATCCTTGCGAGCCTTTGTGAGACTGCTAGGGTCCTCGCCGTTGCACAGATTTCATCCAATTGTTTCTACTTTCCTTGTATTTTTTCCTCGATCCTCGAAATGTTTGGATCCTCCTAAAGTGAGGTCTGAATTTCCATTGTATCATCTAGTTGTTTTCCACAACCCACCATAGAGTCGTCGATGCCTTTTAGTGCAGTTTTGAGGTTCGCATCCCTCTTCTCTCTTACTTCTGGTGGCATGGTTGGTTGTAGCCTCATTTGCAGCTCAACAATCTAGACCTCATAGTAAAATTTCAGCTACTTGATGTTCTCCTTTGAATTCTTGATGGCGAGAGTGAGCTTCACAACCTTTGTTGCGCGTGGTTCCTCTACGTGGACCTAAATGTCTGGGAATTCACTGCAAATTTTACTGATGGCTTCTTCAACCTACATATGTTGTTGACGCACCTTGTCCCTTTCCTAGAGAACCTAATCGAGTTGTGTCTTCATCATTGTTTGTTCATGTTGTACTTGTAGGTTTGACTACAACATACGTTGTTCTTGCACTTTGAATTATTCTACGATTCCTTGGTGGAACTCATGCAACGTTAGAGTGGGGAGCATGGCGAGGTTCATGCTAATTTTTTCCCATCCTTTGGCGTGCTCCCTATCTTCGGTTTCTTTGAACTGTAGTGTGCCTCTAGGTACTTTCAAAATACAAACACCAAATTGGGTCTTTATTCAACCCGCTGGTTATGCTGGTTGACCTATTTGTGCTTGCTAGATGGCTCGTTGCTCTTGTGGTCTCGTTGTTTGTGGGAACACCTTAAGTTTTTGCATGCCTTGCTGCACCTCTATGAATACTTCTTTGTATTTATCCTTGATCTGTTTCCATGTTTCTTCTGTGATATATTGTACCTTATCACAAATTTCATCGATGTCCCCTTCAGTGAGGACCATTGGCTCGATGCGCTTGGATTTTTCTGCCTTATGCTTCTTCCGTGCGCTTGGAGTATATGCTCTAGTTACCCTTCTCTTCATGATGAATGGTGAATCGACTAGATCTGTATCACTAGAAGGGTCCTGGACACCTTGATCGAGTTATGTTCCTTCGGTTTCTTCTTTGTCCTTCTATGTTTCTTTCTCTACGTCTTTTCCTAACTGTGTGCTCTTCCCATTGGTACCCGCATGTTGTGTGGTATGTACTCTGTCGTAGTTCCTCCCACGAGTGGATTCAGCTAGTCTATCGACCATTGCTTTATGAATTCCGCAAGATCAAGCTCTGTGAACAAATATGGCAAAGACTTCCATTTCCATGTTGGATCCTTCCAAGCCTTGATGTAAGCTCTGTGGAAATTGTCCTTAAATTCTGCAATATCCCGTTATTCTTCAAACAAAGTAGGTGTCAACCTGGGATGCTAATTCACCACCGTGTGTAGATCCATCTCCATTAATACCAAAAATGTCTTATTTTCCATTGCGAGCGTCGGCTCCTTGGAAAACCAAAGCGAGGCGTACCTCACAGTTTCACATACGTCTGGTTCTACTGTAGGGAACTATGATTCTGCACGTTCCTTCCATGCCATCAATTCAATGATCAATAGTAACCATGCGTAGTGGAATGTCTTCCCTTCTTCCTCTGCTTCATCGGAATCTTCCAATAACACCCTGCATAGATAGTCGACCCAGTTAAATGGGACCCCTTTACTACATTTCATGGCCAAAGAGACCATGACTGCTGGGACTTCATTTTCTCGCATTTTCTCATATCTTCCCCCATAAGAATGTGTGTGACAAAGCACACCCCTTGATCATTAATGGAATTGATGTCATATCCCCTTGACTTCTTTACCATCTCATACTTCTTCTTCATTTCGTCAATGACTTCCTTGTCCTGAATTTTTCCCATGAACTACTCAGCAGAGTTCTTTCACTGGTAGGGCAGCACAATGATCCTCATGATCAACATCTTGTCTATTGGGATCCTTTTGTCCCAGCCAGAGGTACCCATCATGTACTAAAGCCAAAAGTTGTCAAACAAAAATTATGTTGATGTTATTGCACCCGAAGTGTGGAACATTCAACATGTTTAAAAACCCTACTTGCTGCAATCCTGCAGCCCACCAGCATGGTTCCAACCTGGTGACTTCATTTTTCGAGTAATAAACTTGGTGCAGGTATCTTCTAGTCTTGAATTGGGGATATTTTCTTCAGTCATTAAAGTCCCAGTCCTCCATCTTCAGCTGCAGAACTTTTCCCCGTGGTTCTCCTTCAAATGGTAATTCTTCAGACAACAACAGTGTGAATACACCGAACTTTGTATTATCAAGTTCTTTCACTGACTTTGCACCCGGCTTCCTTGGTGGTACATATGGTGGTAGCCTAGAGATAGCTTCTACATCCTCTGCTTCAATTTCTTCTGATATCTTCGCTTCAATTTCTTCTTCATTGTCCTAGATCTCCATTGGTTTCTTATGTTTCTTATCTTGTCATTTCTTAGTCTGTTTCTCCTTAGAAATTGTATTTCTTGGATACTGTCTTAGTCCAGGGGTTGCAGCTGACCTCTTTACCTAATTTTTATTTAGTTGTGCTTCTTCTATGGTTGCTTTCTTTTGTGGCACCCTCAAACCTATTACACTCGATACTGTAGCTTCCATGATTCCTGTAGGCCCCTTAACAAATTCCTTGGAAATCTCTTTAAAGCTCCTCTCGGACATACAAATAAATGCTATGTTCTCACTTAGGCACAAATTCACAATTCGAATTCTCAGGAAGCAAAATGTCCAAATGTGGAGGGGGATGTGGCTTTTATAACAAATTTGAATTTCTAACCCCGTGATTATCTTCATATTTGGCTCATTTAGTGCAGATTTGGTGGCACATTAGCCCAGTTGTGCCTAATAAAGGTGTTTCCCCCACTCTGTTTAACATAAACTTTCCTTTCACGTCAACTTTTTCCTTCCAACGGTCATATTTATGGTGAAATTCAATGGACCATCCCTTATGTTGTAGCAATCCATCCTTCATCGCAGTTCCTTCAAACTTCGACATTCTTCTAAATATCGTGTAGTAGTCCATCTTCAGAGAAGTCCCTCTTCTATAGATTATTTTATAGTCTCATGCCCACATTCCACTGCATGTAGCACTAAGAATTTTCCACTTCCCATTTTTATTGAAAAGTTCCAGGGATAGAGTCATCCCTGTATATCTTCAATCGGCTACCATTTACGTGTCCAGGAAATAGTTCTCCATTCAACTTCTCGATCTAAACTGTGCCACCATCAGAGATGTGCTTAACAATATATGACCCCAACCAAGGTGTCTTGAACTTTCCTGGGAACTTCACAAAATTTCTATCATACAAGAGTTCAAGGTCTCCTTCTTTGAATTGTTTCTACTTAATGTGTCTGTCATGCTAGGCTTTCTCCCTTGTTTTCTACATTTGCTGATGGAGCCCTACTATGAACTTGTCTTCCTCCAAAGAAATCAATTGCTCCATTCTTTATTCCATGATGTAATAGTATTCCATGTCTGTGACTGTTGCAATTCTTAGACATGGCACTATATTTTTTATAGGCATGATTGCTTCTTGTCCATAAACCAATCTAAAAGGAGTATGTTGTGTCAGCTTCTTACATGTATTCATGTATGCCCATAACACCGTTGGAATTCTGAGATCCGAGTCATTCTTGTTCATATCGCATACTTTTGTGAGTGCATTCTCCAAAATATTATTTAAAGCTACAACAGTTCTATTCGCCTGAGGATGATACGGTGTACTCTTCTGATGATGCACCTGGAATTATTTAGTCAGCGCCTCAATAGTCCAATGCAAGAAGTGTGAACCCTTATCACTCATCCAGATCTTCGGACACCCAAACCTCGACAAGATATACTCAAATATAAAATTCGTGGCAGTATCTACATTGCAATCCTTGACAGGATGTGCCTCGGCCCATCTTGTCAAATAATTTGTTGCAGTGATGATATACCTCGTGTCAATATTCTTTCCTGGTGGGTTGATAGGTCCAATAAAGTCAATCACCCACTTATCAAATTCCTGCAACGTCACTTGAGGATTCAATGGAATTTCTTATCTCCTAGATGGCCTCCCTATTCTTTGACATGCATCACAATCTCGGCAATATTATTTTGCATCCTTATGCACTGTGGGCCACCACAATTCAACTCTCAAAATATTCTACACAGTGGCCTTTCCTGCATAATGTCCTCCAACAACTCCTCCATGAACTTCTTCTAAAATGTTATGCCTTTCATGCTTAGGGGTGTATCTACGCAGTATTTCATCTGGTCCCATCTTGTATATGTGCCCTGCAATCAATGAAAAATCATTTGCCTTAACAACCAACTCATTATTCTACTTCATAGTGTACTCTGTGGGAACCATTCCTCTGCTCAAAAAATGAATAATGTTTGTGAAGTGATCATCTGCGACCCTTATTACTAATAGATTCACATTTGGTAGACTATCTTCAACGCTCGTAAGTTCTTTGCCTGTATTTATCCTTAATAGATGATCAGGTCTAACATTCAATATCCCTGTCTTAACTACAACTTCAAAATCATACTCTTGAAACAACAACAAACATGTACTTATTTTTCCTCCCAGTACAAGCTTATTTACCAAATAATTCAACATGGAATGTGTTATCACCAAATTGAGTCATGTTGGGTCGCTTCAATGGTCAACTTGGAGTAACTATTTAAGACCACTTTTGACTAAAGATTAGCCTCTTCAGTCTGAGAGGGCTCTCTCAAGATAAATTATGATTTTTTTCAATAAAAAATCTATTAGATGGCTAACTCTATGATAATGACTTGATTTTATATGATTGCAGGTGGATAATGTAGAGGATTTTCTACCATTGGGCTTATGGAGTCATTGTAAACCTCAATTACAAAACAACAAATGTCATGGACGCCAAGGCACTTATATTCTTATCAAATCACACATAAAGGACAAAACAACAACTACATGTGTATAGGAAATTGGAGCATATTACTGAATTCCAAGTGATTACACATGAGCCACTGCATAAATATCAAAAGGAATAATATAAAAAAGCATAGATAAGAACATCCAATGAATCTTGGGTCTGAAACAAGTTGCTACAAAAGTATATTATTGATAGTGAAATATTACAATAGTAGTGCATACATAACATCTCCCAACCCCTTTCTAACTCTAAAACTCTCTCATTTATAGAGTGAAAACTCATATAAATTATTTTCCACCTTACTCACCTCGAATACCCACCTCAGAGACCTATTTCAAATATGATTACATCACTTGGAGACTTCCTAGGGATATTTTTGTTTTGCAGAGTTTGAATACAAAAAGGACCCTTCTTCCAATAAATAGTTAAACAAATCCATTTAATAACCCTTATCAACTGCAACTGATCCAGTGGATATTGGTGGTCACCCGCCTATTCCACTTGGGGCTCCACCATTGTCTATTTCAATTTTTCAGTTTCGGCACAGTTTACTATTTTTAGCATTTTTTCGGGTCCTAAACTTCTGGAGCCGTTTTGAGGCCCTAAACGACGTTTTTTTGGGAAAACGTAGAGCAAAATGGGTCCATGGATTGATGTTGCTCATTCAAATTTTTATTCCTCGGATAGATCTTTCTAACAAGGTATGGTACACGTCAAACAGAGATCGTATGCCAAAGTTACGCCCCTGGGAAGTTGAAACACCAATTTACCCAAACGGGGCCCATAGTTTTGGCGCTTCATCTCCTAGGGTTAGGGTTTTGGCTGTTTATGATTTCCCATTGTTTCTAAATGATAAATAGGCCCTCGAGCCTCATTGTAACTCAGTTCAGAGGCCTGTAGCCGCCACATCTCTTCTCAGAGATAGCTACCAGCGCCGTAGCTAGTTTTATTTCCATTCTGTCTGTAAGCAAATTTCAGTTCTTTGATATTAATGAAATGAAGTGTTATTTCCGCTGCATCTCTGTATTTATGTTTATATGTTTATTATGTTGCGTTCCTGCATAAATCTGGATCAGTGGTATCAGAGGGGTCTGCTTTTTCTCGATCCTTCTTTGCATGTCCCCAACGAGGTCGGGGTATAAGGAGCTAGGGCTCGATCTGGTGGAACCTTTGCAAGATCGGCCTCGCAAACCTCGACGGACGCCCATGGGGGATGAAAAGAAAGATGAGGGAGCAGGAGATCCTATCAAAATATTGCTCGAGGAGGCCCTCGAAAGACAAAGGAACGTGATGATGGATAACTTTGCTCAGATCCTTCAACGGCTACCCACCGGCGGCGCATCTGCATCCAGCAGCCACTCTGGAGGCGCAACTCCTTTTAAGGTACAAGTAAATTTTGACATTCCCATATTTGAGGGTCAAATAGACGTAGATGCCGTAGATAGATGGTTGAATCTGTTAGAAGGATATTTCTCGGTTCATGACTTTTCAGACCGGGAGAAGATTATTTTTGCACTCCTCAAAGCTACCCCCCATGTTAAGGACCGGTGGGAAACCTACTGTGAGAACAAGGACCAGACAGAACCCTCTCTGTTCTCGGCCGTACCAACTTGGAACTCTTTCCGAGACGCCGTCAAGGAACAGTACTATCCCGTGGGGAGCTATGAGGACAAGTACATACAATGGACCACGCTGCGACAACAAAGGGATCAAGATGTGCATGAGCCGACGAATCTGTTCCATACCCTGCGCACAAAGTTGGGTATCAAAGATTCAGAGAAACATTTGGTGCTAAAGTATCGCAGTTGTCTGCACAGATACATTCAGGAGGAAATGGAGTTCCTCGACATCTCCTCGCTTGGTACGGCATACCGGTATGCTGCCAAGATTGAGCAGAAATTCAAACAGAAGAAGCGAGACTTTGGATCCGCGAATCAAAAGCAAGGAAAAGGTGCTTCCAAACCGCAAAACAAAGGACAGAGCATGGCGGCTAAAGACAACCCATCAAAGCCACAAGACAAGAACAACACCGTAAAGCCAAAGAAGGACACGGAAAAGTGGTGTGAGTTCCATAAGAGCTCCACTCACAACACAAGTGAGTGTCGGGCCAAGCAGTCGCTAGTGGCCGAGATGAGGGCTTCTGAGTCAGATGCATGCTTCGACTCCGAATCAGAACCTGAAAAGGGGAATGAAAAAGGGAAACAGATTATTGATGCGGAGCCCAACGCCACTGTTGCCACTACAAAGGTCCAGAAGGAGGAACCGGAAGATCCATAGGAGGAGGAACGTCTCTTCCACTCCCAGATGTGGGTAAAGGGCTCCCCTGTATAGTTCATTGTCGACAATGGGAGCCAAAAGAACCTCATTTCAGCAGACGCCGTGAAGCGGTTGGGCTTGCCGACCACAGCTCACCCACATCCATACACCACCGTGTGGCTTCACCAAGGACGAGATCTCCACGTCAACCAGCAGTGCCGCCTTCCCTATAGCATCAAGCCCTTCACAGATGAGGTATTATGTGATGTTGCTCCTATTGATGTTCCTGATGTATTATTAGGACAACCATACTTGTGGAAGCGTCATGCTGTGTATGAGTCTCGACCTCGTGCTGTTATTATTACTTTGGGAAATAAGTTGTACAGGATACCAGAGGTACCACCTCCTACGACTATCTCTTTGGTTACTGCAAAACAATGCAGTAAGCTCATTTCCCAAACCAGGAAATTCGTTTTCCCGATGATCCGCCCCCAGGGCAAGAAGAAGACTGTGGCCACGACCTCCAGACAGGGCTCCTCTGCACGACAACAACAAATGGATAAGGTTGTGGAGGAGTACGGGGACATATTCACCTCACCCACAGGGGTTCCTCTGCACTGTCAGGTCAAGCACCCGATTGATCTGACCCCAGGTGTGCCGCTACCTAATGGACCGATCTATCGGCGCTCTGTTCTAGAGAATGATGAAATCAAGAGGCAGATTCAGGAGCTGTTGCAGAAAGGTCACATTAGACCAAGTTCATCACCCTGTGGGAGCCCGATCGTGTTGGTACAGAAGAAGGATGGGACGTGGAGACTCTGTATTGACTATCGGGCGCTGAACAAGATCACTGTCCGGAATAGGTACCCAATCCCACGGATTGATGACCTTTTGGACCAACTCAAAGGTGAAAAATATTTCAGCAAGATCGACCTGAAGTCTGGGTATCACCAGGTACCAATTGAACCCTCCGATGTGTGGAATACTGCCTTCAAAGCCAAGGAAGGCCTTTTCGAATGGTTGGTCATGCCTTTCGGGTTGACGAATGCTCCCGCCACCTTCATGAGGATGATGGATGACATCTTGCGGCTATTCACCAACTCATTTGTAGTGGTGTACTTGGATGACATTCTGATCTTCAGCCAGACTTGGGAAGAGCACCTTCACCACATCCGAAAAGTCCTCCAAACACTGCGGCAACACAAGTTGTGTGCCAATTTGGAGAAGTGCACTTTTGGCATGACCCAGGTTCAATATCTGGGATACATTATTGATGAAAGGGGGGTGCATGTGGATCCATCCAAGATCCAAGTCATTCGGGATTGGCCAGCCCCAACCACTATAACAGAGCTTCGCAGCTTTCTGGGTCTTGCTAATTTCTACCGGAGGTTCGTGTTAGGATTCTCTCATATCACTTGGCCCTTGAGTCAAGTCACCAAGGGAGGAGCGAGAGCAAAAAAAATTTGGTCGGAACCTCAACAGAAGGCGTTCACAGAATTGAAAAATCGCCTCTGTTCTGCCCCAGTGCTCACTTTACCAGACTTGCAACATCCATTTGAGATCGAGACAGATGCCTCTGACTATGCTATTGGGGCAGTTCTTACTCAACAGGGACATCCAGTGGCATTTCACAGTGAGACATTGTCTGACACAGTTCGCAAGTACCCCACATATGACAAAGAAATGCACTCCATTGTGCAAGCTTGTCGACAATGGAAGCATTACATTTTGGGGAAGGAAACAATCATCCACACAGACCACAGGCCCCTGCAGTTCATACAGACACAAGGGAAGTTGCAGAATGATCGCCATCCGAAGTGGTCTACATATCTGCAACAGTTTCATTTGAACATCAAGTATAAGAAGGGTAGCACCAATCATGTTGTAGACTGCCTCAGCCGACCACCGATCGTGGCGCTCACCACTGTACTCAACGCTTGTGGGCACGAGACTTCTGATTGGCCGCTTCTCTATGAGAGTGACCCAGAATTCGGTCAAACTTACAAGGCACTCCTGGGGGGTACGCAAGTTCCAAATTTTCACCTCCAAGATGCACTTTTATGTCACATGGGACACCTTTGTGTTCTTTCAAGCGAGCGTGCCAAGATGATATGGGAAGCACACTACAGTCGAGTCGCTGGGCATTTCGGGGTCGAGAAAACAGTAGCAATACTACAGAAGTATTTCTATTGGCCGAACCTTCGAAAGGATGTCGAGAAGCACATCAGATCCTGCACTGCTTGTGCCATTGCCAAACCGACCATCAAGAAGAAAGGCCTATATACTCCTCTACCTACCCCTAGTCGACCTTGGGAATCCATCTCCATGGATTACATGTCGGGCCTGCCTTCTACTAAGTAGGGAAATGACTGTGTTTTTGTGGTCGTCGATAGATTCTCGAAGATGGCCATTATGGCGGCCTGCAAGAAGAATATCACAGCAGAAGCCACTGCTAAACTCTTCTTTGAACGAGTGTGGGTGCACTTTGGGATCCCACAGTCTATCATATCAGATCGAGATAGCAGGTTCCTCAGCACATTTTGGTCCAGCCTCTGGTCAATGTTGGATACCAAGCTCACCAAGTCCACAAATTTCCATCCCCAAACAGATGGCCAGACAGAGGTCGTCAACAGAATGATTGTACACATTCTGCGCATGTACAATTCAAAGCATCCACGCACATGGGACGAGAGCCTCCCCTATGTACAACATAGTTATAACCGGGCTCTCCACAGTTCAATTGGCCACAACCCCTTTCAGGTGGGCTTGGGATTCCAGCCACTATGTCCCATTGACGTAGCCATGCCATTTGCAGCTGCTCAGGCCGATTCAGCTCATGTCCAGTCTGAAGTTGACAAAGCAAGTAGCTTCATCGAGCGCATTCAACACATTCGCCAACAGGTTCATGATATATTGGACAGAGCCAATGCCAAGTACAAGAAACGCCATGATCAACACCGGGTGCCACACAACTTCCAGGTGGGCGACAAATTATGGCTACATTTGCAGAAGGAGCGCCTCACTGGACCCCACCGCAAGCTTTGCCCGCTCCGATACGGGTCGTACACCATCACCAAGGCTGTAGGGAACAATGCATTCGAGCTCATTATTCCACCATTCCTTGGTCTGCACCCAGTCTTCAATGTGGATCGCCTTCGTCCTTACTTCCCACCTCTACTGGACACCTCGGACATTGCAGAACAACTCACACCAACAGAGTTAAACCCAGACTGCATGGAACATGCCACCAAAAATTGTATCATGGACATGCAAATCAAGAACACTCGCCAACAGAAGATCCAATTGTATTGGGTTGTCAAAGCTGGTCAACTCCTGCACCAAGGAAAGTGGTTCACCAGGGACCAAGTTCAGCAGAAATTTCCTCATCTCATGGAGGAACTTAACGCAATGGGGACCATTGCTTCCTAAGGGGGAGGAATGATCCAGGTGGATATTGGTGGTCACCCGCCTATTCCACTTGGGGCTCCACCATTGTCTATTTCAGTTTTTCAGTTTCGGCACAGTTTACTATTTTTAGCAGTTTTTCGGGTCCTAAACTTCCGGAGCCGTTTTGAGGCCCTAAACGACGTTTTTTTTGGGAAAACAGAGAGCAACATGGGTTCATGGACCGATGTTTCTCATTCCAAATTTGTATTCCTCGGATAGATCTTTCTAACGAGGTATGGTACGCGTCAAACGGAGATCGTATGCCAAAGTTACGCCCCTGGGAAGTTGAAACACCAATTTACCCAAACGGGGCCCATAGTTTTGGCGCTTCATCTCCTAGGGTTAGGGTTTTGGCTGTTTAGGATTTCCTATTGTTTCTAAATGATAAATAGGCCCTCGAGCCTCATTGTAACACAGTTCAGAGGCCTGTAGCCGCCACATCTCTTCTCAGAGATAGCTACCAGCGCCCTAGCTAGTTTTATTTCCATTCTGTCTGTAAGCAAATTTCAGTTCTTTGATAGTAATGAAATGAAGTGTTATTTCCGCTGCATCTCTGTATTTATGGTTATATGTTTATTCTGTTGCGTTCCTGCATAAATCTGGATCAACAACCAAGTAATTTTATGAGTGTATTGGAGTGCTGATGTGTCATTATGCCACATGGATGCTGAGCTGGACCTCCTCCAAGTCGAATTTTACAATTTTTTCATAAATCTAGTTAGTGAAAATTCTGAAAATTAGGCTTCAAAGATGAGTGTATAATTTCCAAACATTGATGTCTTTGCAGAAAATGAGAGAGGTTTTTGGTAGATGTACATGTTCTGAAGAAAAAACTCTTTCAGATTCCAAAATCTTTTTCATTTTTTCAGAAATCAAACTTGAAGTTGACTGCTAAAACAATCATGTACAAAAATTTTGTAGTGCTCATTTCGTAGCAACTTTTCGTAGTGCCTCTGTTTTAAACACTATTGCCAAACATGTATGAAAATATCTTCCTGACCATATTTGACCTCTGCATGTGATCATCTAACCTTGAATGCACCACTTCAAGACAAAATTCCTTCAATATTCAACTCGCTGCCAAAACAGGGGAAAACAACACAGTTTCATAGCAACTTTTGGTAGCAAATTTAATTTACCAATTTCCACCACCTCTTAGCTCTCTTTTCTTTCATGGATCTATCTGATAGGTTTAAAGAGCTAATAAAAAAATTTCCCAAGATTTAATTCCAAGTTTAATCACCTTTTTTTTCAAAAATTCATCTTCAAAAATTCCGCAGCAAAAACTAGGCTTCAAGTCTGGCACACACTGCGGAAACACTTAAACTGTAAAAAAAATTAAAATTATCCTTTTTCTTCAAAATTTCACCAGTAGGTCTGAAAATTGATATGATGAATGATGATAAAGAAAACTTGGCTCAAACTGCCTCTTACCCTCCTCAAAATACATCATTTTCACCTTTATAGTTATATTTGCTGCGGAATTTTGTAAAAACAGACAGGTGGCCATTTTTCCGATTTGATGACTATGCAAGTTAACCCAAGGTGGATTATTGTGGTTATGACCCTAATGAAAATACTAATGAAGTGTATATGACCTATAATAACATGATTAAGTTAATTTATCATCAAATGAATTATCTAACCTAATGAGACAAGGTGAAGCTTGTGATGACCCTATTAAAAACAAATTTGAAAATTTGAGAGTGATAAGTGTGCTCCCAACAAATAATGCCTGAAATTATGTAAAGCATAAACCATAGCCAATCCTTCTCATTTTGTCATGGAATAGTTCTTCTCCATTGTTGACATTTTCCTGCTTGCAAAAGCTATGGGGTGATCAATATCTCCTGCTCCTAGTTGTGCCAATATTATATCCAAATATATGCAAGATGCATCTACATGTACATGAAACTCCTTGTTCCAATCTAGGAAAACCAAAATAGGAGCAGTTACAATATTTTCCTTTAGTATATCAAGGCTCTTTTGATATTCCTCATCCCATTGAAAAGTAACATCTTTCTTTAGCAACTTCTCCATCGACATAGTTATCTACGCATAGCCCTTTATAAACTTCTTGTAGTACCCAGTGTGTCCCAGAGCTATGCATAGTTGTCTCATTGTTTTTGGTGCTAGTAGATTTACAATGAATGGGATCTTTGTGAGATCCACCATCAAACAAACTACATGACCCAAAAGTATACCATATGGCACATAAAATATACACTTCTTCAGATTCAATGATATCTTGTACTGCCTGCATGTATCCAACATCAGTCTCAAGCTCGCAACATGTTTCTTCAATACCCAAGAAACAATCCAATCACAAAAATATACCTCCAAAAACTTGTTTATATGGTCCTTAAAAGCTGCAACTACAACTCTAGAGAATATAGCAGGGGGAGTCTTCAAGCCAAAGGGCATCATTGTGTATTGATAAGATCCCCATTCTGTGGAAAAAATTGTCTTCTATAGTGTGGTGCAATTCGAATCTGAAGGTACCCTAAAAAATCATCTATAAAGGAATAATCCTCTTGTCCTCCTACATTATCCAACACTTCATTTGTAAATGGTGTAGGAAAGGGTCATGCAAACATGCATCATTCAATTTCCTTAAGTCAACACAAATCTTGATTTCCCCTTTTGTCTTCTTCTCTTGGACTACCATCAAACTTACCCATTCAGATTCTTCAATGGGTTCAATGATCCCAGCCTTGATCATTCTATCTAACTCTTCTTTCACTTTTTCCTTGTACTTTGGGTTCAAACTATATGGTCTCTACTTTACTGGCTTCGCTTATGGTTTTAGGTGAATCCTCATCACTCCTAGGTCCCTACGCCCTTCAGTTCAGAAAACTTCGTGGGGAAGAGCTCTTAGTCTTCATGCAGAAACTCTGTAATTTTACTCATTGTGTCTTCGGTCCAATAATCTCCAATCATGGTGAATTTTGGCTCTTCCTCTATCCCAATATTGACCTTCTTTGTCTTTGTTGGCTTCATGATGTCAAGTATCTCAAGTTCTGGTCCAACAACTTCATGATGTCCTTATGATTATGGAATATTAATATTGTGCAGATCTTCCTCTTCCTCTTCCGTAGTCACATTATAACATTCCAATACCTACTTCAGTTGCGCAGCCCAATTTGGTTGTTTCCATGTCAGTGCAGATGTGTTCACAAAGTCCTTCTCCTTGATATTTTGAAGGGCTAAACCTATGCATGGGTATTTATCTTCAAAACTGAAATTCAGTATGAATCCATCAACCAGAATTGTCCAATTCTCAGTTCCATGTCGCATTTCCGTTTCCATATACCAATTCATAAGGATTGTCTCTAGAGTGCGGATAAACCCATTTACCCACTCCTATTCTGAAATTTTTGCCCAGCCTGCAGTGTAGCGATAAATATGTTCCCGGGGATCAGCCTTACCATCATATTTAACTGTGATTCCTATGTCTGCTGGCCCAAATTTGATTCACATCAATCTTCTATATTTTTCCCACCTTCCTATATTCTTTTTGTGAGTGCCCCACCCTCTAGCAGGTGTAGACCTTAAAGCTACCCCCAACGCTTGCAACCTATGTTATTTGGGTATCCTTCTTTCATATTCATCGAGAAACAAACTAACGTATTTGATTCCATCATAATAAGGTGGCTCGCATACCTCTGAGGTTATACAACGTAGTGACTTGGTAATCCTGACACATCGTGTTAGGGTCCAACCCTAACCCCTTTATTTATGTAATAAGCCCCAAAGGACCTATTCTGACTCATAGTTAGTTGGTTGAATCAATAAAGCCCGTAAGCAGTTATCTGCATTAATAATAATTGTAAGTGGTTAACCCACATTCTAGAAAAGGGACCACAATTACTTATAAACAAGCCTTAGTTAATAAATAAGGTGGTTAACCCATGATTATTTCAGGGACCACGAGTAGTTAGGTTTTTGGATGTCATTAGGCTATAAATAACATTAGATAAAAGGACAAAGCATTGTGTTGTATTGTAATTGAGCTATGCTTTGTTGGAGGTTGCCCCCTCGAAGAGGTAAGTGAACATTGTATCTTGTTTCGGCATAATGAAATATCTCTGTTTCCTGTCTATTTTTTGGTGATATGTATATGTTTCAGCTAATTTGTTTCATATTTCTTGTGTTCTAGCTCGTCTAATGGGTCAAGTGCATAACAAGTGGTATCATAGCTCTTTCTAGGGCTAGTGGGACCTCCATTTTCGCATAAATTTTTTTAGGCTAGAGACGTGTTCTGGCATCTTTAAACCATGGGCTCTGTCGTTAAGTGGATAAAACTACGGATTTGGGGAAGCATGCACAAAGGAACTACAAGAGGTAGTCATGTTTTTTGGACTCCCTTGTAACCCATGTGGGTACCCCTTCAAGTAGTAGCCAATTAGACAGAACCACGCATAGACTGCACTTCCACGTACCCTTGAGTATATAGGAAGCCCCCCAGGAAACCCTGAAACCTAAACATAGTTCAGCCATCGGCCATCTTGCTGCTACAGTACACGGGGAGATTACTCGCTCGTACAACAAGGTAGTCAGGTAGTATGGCTAAGGGTATGGTCAATCCTCCTTAGTTGGTGCGCTGAAAGATTGGGCTGATTACTATTGTTAGACCCCTATGTAAATTGCGATCTGTAGCACCTGACACTCCTTGTTACCATAGTTTCCCCATATATCTAAAGCTCGCTCCTATTCTCTATCCTTCTCATATCTACCAATTTTGATCTATTGACATCGTCCATCTAGCTTTCGGGGTATTCACAATACCTTATCCCAATGACATCTCTGGAGCCATTTTGGGACGTTTTCTGGAGACCTATCCCATAAGACTAAGTACAACAAGCTGATCACACTGGTACCATTCATTTACCAGCCGAAATTTTTCAGGCAATCACAAATCTGGACTAGTGCATGTACGAAACGTGCTCGCAATTCATGGCTGCAGAGAAGGTGAACGACAGAGTAGAAAGCCTCGAGACCCAAATTTATACACTTTCTAGCCACATCAAGGACATTAGGTCTATATGGACATCATGTAGCAAGGAAGACACACACGGTGAAACATGCAAAGAAGGTGAATCCAGCCATCACCTTCACTTCCATGGAGGGTCCCAATTTTCGGGTCAATGGGTGCCCAAGCTAGACATGTACAAATTTGATGGCTCGAACCCGGTTGTATGGTTGGCTCAAATGGCCCAATACTTCCTCCTTAATAATATCCATGACAAAGACACTAAACTAAAATTGGGAGCACTTAATTGGACCAAGAAAGATGGCAATGGTGGCAATGCAATTAGATGTGTTACCCACATCTACTCACTTGGAACGTCTTTTCAAAAGCCCTTTCTGAGAGTTTTGATTGGGATTCTCATTTCCCAGGATGACTCACTAAGCTCCGACAAATGGGTACCATCAAGGACTACATAGATTCTTTTGAAAGCTTGGCCATTATAACTGAAGGCTACTCAAATGCCTTTTATTTGGAGTGTTTTCTCAGTGGCTTGAAGGAAGCAATCCAAGCCCATGTCTGGATGCACCACCCCCCTACTTGGTTGGACGCATTTCAAAAAGCCTTAGAGGTGGAAGTTACCTTACACGCTTAGTCCAATCGCCCAACTTTTGTCGCAAAGCCACGTCCTACCCATGCCATGGGCTCCACCTAAACACTGAAGGTTCATAAGGTGTCTTCGACAGAAATGGTCGAACTAAGGAAACAAGGACTCTGATACTATTTTGATGATAATTATGCCCCAATGCATAAATGCAAGAAACCAAAATTCTTCCAAATTGATGCCACTGACAACATTACACTAGAGGAAGCCCCCAACCCTGACATGGATGAGGATGAAGCAAGTGACACTCAAATAGAACCAGACCAGGATCTTGCAGCTTCGCCAGATGAGCCAGTTATATCACTACATGCCTTGGCTGGAATTTCTTCACCCCAAACTCTTAAAATCCACAGCTTCATTAAAAATAGGCCAGTAGTGGTGTTTATTGATAGCAGAAGTACTCATAACTTTTTCCATAAACAGGTAGCGGAAGCATTCCATTATTTTATAAGGGTCGTCTCTAATTTCCAAGTACTGATTTCTGATGGGGGGACAATGAAATGTGAGGGTTGCTGTGAAAACATTAAACTTCAAATGGGGGATCATCATCTTAAAGCACATATGTTTGCCATTGAAATGGGTGTTTGCAACATTTTCCTAGGTTAAAAATGGCTTCGCACACTCGGCCCTGTCACAATGGATTTCCAAGAGTTATATATGAGCTTTAGAAGGAAGGAAACACTCATACACTAAGGGGACTCCAGGCGGGTGCTCCTACAATCATCAACCCGCATAGAATGGAGAAGCTTTTAAAAAAGGGCCATCGTGGGGTCATAGCCCATTTTAATTCCACCCAATAAATTGACTCCACCCCTCCTAAAATTCATCTAGATATGAAACAGGTCTTAGATCACCATCAACGGGTTTTTGACAAACGATAGGAACTTTCCCCTTCTCGGGGTGAGGATGATCACATAATCCCTCTGATCCCAGGAGCTCAACCACCAAATGTTCATCCATATCACTATCCTTTTTCCCAAAAGAATGAAATTGAAAAAATCATCAAGGAGCTTCTAGAGGTAGGGATTATTCATCACAGCACGAGCCCTTATTCATCTCCTGTAGTCATGGTTTTAAAGAAGGATGGATAATGTTGCATGTGTCCTGACTTTAGGGCCCTTAACAAGCCCACTATCAAGGAAAAATTCCATATTCCCGTGGTGGATGATTTTCTTGATGAACTCCATGGTGCTAAATTCTTTACCAAGTTTGACCTTCACTCTGGCTATCATCAAATACACATGAAGGAAGTTGACATCCCCAAAACAAATTTCTGAACTCATGAAGGTCACTATGAATTGTTGATCATGTCATTTTGTCTTTGTAATGCTCCCTCCACTTTTCAGAGCCTCATGAACCACCTTCTGAAGAATTTGAAGGGGATTATTGGGTATCACAGGTTACTATCGCAAATTTGTCATCAAATATGGACTTATTGCACGCCCCCTAACTAATCTTCTGAAGAAAAATTCATTCTTATGGAATGAAATCATGCAACAGGCTTTCGTGGCTCTCAAACAAGCTATGTCCTCCACTCCATTTTTGGCTCTACCTGACTTCACCAAATATTTTGTGATTAAATGTCATGCTTTCAGTATGGGCATTGGTGTAGTTTTAATGCGGGAAGGTATACCATTGGCCTTCACTAGTCAACAACTCAGTGGCAAACATGTAGGACAATCCACATATGAGAAAGAAATTATGGCCATCTTACACGCAGTCAACACTTGGCACCCATACTTATTGGGGAGACTATTCCAAATCCATACTGACCATCATAGTTTAAAATATTTTCTAGAGCAGCATCTATCATCACCACAACAAAATAAATGGATGGAAAAAATTTTGGGATATGATTATGAAATCATTTACAAAAAGGGATATGACAATGTAGTATTTGATGCCTTATCGTGACAATTTGAGGATGAAGGAACCCTTTTATCACTCTCTCTACCCCAATCATCTCTTAATAACTTGAGAGATGATCACAATAGCTCCATTGACTACTCTTCGCAAGATGAGGTTCTTCGTTACAAGGATCGAATAATGCTCTCCCCAACCTCAGATGTCAAACCCCGCATCTTGGCCGAATTGCACTCTTCTCCAATGACCAGACATTCAGGGTTTTAGAAGACTTATGCACGCGCTCGTCGCTCCTTCTTTTGGACTGGCATGAAAATTGACATTCTTACTTTTGTCTTTGAATATGATGAATTCCAGCACAATAACGGGAAAACAATCAAGCAACCAGGAACCTTACAACTTTTACCCCTCCCTGCCTCAGTATGGACAGACACCTCCATGGATTTCATTACTAGCCTCCCAAAGTGCGGAAACAAATCCGTTATCATGGTGGTTGTTGATAGGCTTTCCAAATATGCCCATTTTTGTGCTCTACCCCAACATTGGTGGCGCAAATTTTCATGGACCAAATATTCAAACTACATGGCACGCTGACTTCTATTGTGTCCGACCGTGACTCCACCTTCACCAGCAAATTTTGGTAGGAACTTTTCAAGCTCCAGGGCACGCAAATCCAACTCAATATAGCTTATCATCCTCAAATCGATGGTCAGACAGAGGCAGTCAACAAATTCTTGGAAACCCATCTACGTTGTTTCACTTCTAAGAAGCAACATCAATGGGTCCAATGGCTACCTCTAGCTGAATGGTGGTACAACACTAACTATCATGAAGCCACCAAGATGACACCTTATGAGGTTTTATATGGATAACTTCCACCATCACCAGTGTCTTACCTCCCGGGTTGTTCCAAAGTGGAGGCAGTTGATCAACTCTTACAGAACCGTGCTGCCATGATCGCTCATTTCAAAGACAATCTACATTAGGGTTAGAACTGAATGAAGCAACATTTCGATCAACGTCGGTCTGAATGATCATTTCAAGTAGGTGACCAGGTATTCCTATGACTCCAACCATATAATAAGATCTCTCTCAAAGAAAAATGATGCCAGAAACTCACACCGAAATTCTATGGGCCTTATCAGGTACTTCAGATTATAGGAGTTGTCACCTACAAATTGGCTTTACCAGCCACTTCATGAATCCACCCATTATTTCCTATCTCGTTCCTCAAGAAAGTGGTGGGGAACAATTGCAAGATTCAAACAACTCTACCAGAATTAAATGAGGAAGGATCAATTTGGCTCCAACCAAAATAGGTCCTCGATACTCGCAAACATCATATTCATGGCTGCGCAATCAAGGAAGTACTAATCAAGTGGAAAGACACCTCTCCAGAAGATTCCACATGGGAACCAACCACTATTCTTCTGTAGTTTCAGCAACTTCAGTCTTGAGTACAAGGCTTCTTTTGATGGTGGAGGGCATGTTAGGGTCCAACCCTAACCCCTTTATTTATGTAATAAGCCCCTAGGGGCCTAGTCCGATTCATAGTTAGTTGGTTGAGTCAATAAATCCCATAAGCGGTTATCCACATTAATAATAATTTTAAGTGGTTAACCCACATTCTAGAAAAGAGACCACAATTAGTTATAAACGAGCCTTAGTTAATAAAGTGGTGGTTAACCCATGATTATGTTAGGGACCATGAGTAGTTAGGGCTTTGGATGTCATTAGGCTATAAATAACATTAGATAGAAGGACAAATCATTATGTCGTATTGTAATTGAGCTATGCTCTGTTGGAGGTTTCCCCCTCGAAGAGGCAAGTGAACATTGTATCTTGTTTCTACATAATGAAATATCGTTGTCGCTTGTCTATTTTCTGGTGATATCTATATGTCTTGGCTATTTTTTTTCGTATTTCTTATGTTTTGGCTCATCTAACAAGTCGAGTGCATAACAGTGATAATCCTGACACATCGTCTTGTAGTCAGTTCATGTAATCTATTCTGCCAATTTTCCAATGCTTCTTCAGAATGAGAATTATAGGTACTATCCTACTCCCAAATTAGTCTTCCCTCTACAATGCGATTTATCCAATCCTCTTATTTAGTTGTCATATTATAGATATTATCAATTCCTACGTCACAATATTCATCACAGATAGTCTCTATGTAGCGCACTTCCTCTGAAGGGTCCAAAGGAACAATGAATTTCATATCGCCCTTTTCGAACACCATCTTCCTCTTCTTTAAGTTTATTATTGCATCAGTCTCAAAATCCAAATCTAGTCCAAGCAATGTTGGATAAGGATTGGTGTCATCCATGATTTTGTAACATTCCCAAATAGGGAATGCATCAATATTAAACAGTTATGAAGAGAAATAATGCAAATCATCTAAGTAAGAGCAAGAGGCCAATATGGAGACTCTTTATTCACATTTACATCAGAAAAATATATGCACAAGATAGCCCATGAGATGTACAACAGAAAATAGAAGACTTTTATGAAGAAAATTCTCAAAAGGAGGTGCTGCAACCATGTATTAAGACTAAAAAGAGCTTTACAACGTTATTTTATTAGTTGTAGCTGATGTAGATTACACTTCAGATCTAGAGAAGATTTGTGTTTAAAAATTTAGATCTATATCAGTTCCATACACTACATAGGCTCTTCTTCAAATTCCCCTTGGGGTTTTTAGCAAAACATGAAGTACAGGGAGTAGATCTGAGATCTAATACTACAGATCTGCAAAAATGTTCAAAAATGCATGGAAATTCAGATCTAGTCTGATATATGCAATATGATGATCCCCTCCAATGGATCTCAAGTATGAAAGGCAGATCCCCAACACATGAAAACCACTCCTCTAATAGGTGTACCAAAATACCCTGCAACAGTACCCACACAAATAATGCAGTTTTGGAAGCAAGACTGAGTTGTAGGCTTTAGAACATATTTGGCCTCATGCCAAGATCTGAAAATGTAGCTCCAATCATCCAATACTCTCTTTCCAATGGGATAGAAGCCTTCCCCACTGAAAAGGAGCACTAGAATGGCCTAGATCTGAGTAGATCTAGCCTCCACTTGCTACATCTTACAAAGACAACCAAACCCTCAACAGGATCTACGTTGTAGTTGGAAGGAGAAGCTTGGCCTTCAACCTGATAGTGGACAAGAAATGAAAACTCTTCCAAGATGCCTCTCATGGAAATAGGTGAGATTCCCGATCAGGAACACCCAGTGCTAAACAACAAGAGAATGATATATGTCTAAACAGACAATATATTAATAAATAACATCATCATCAACAACCCTCTCATTTTGCCATCCTCTTCCTTTTATAAGTTGAGAACTTGCAAACCCTAAGACACCTTCAATGAAGTAGCTCCTTTCTCATGAGCCATCTCCATCTAAACTGTGTTGTGCCTCATTGATGGCCACTCCTCAAAGACAACGTTGTAGATTTGGTCATGGTTGACTCAGTCAAAATGTTCAGCCCCTTTCACACCTAAGGGTTCCTTCTTACTCAGCCAAGATATAGCCTTTTTCACATTTGGCATTGATTTATTTACTGTTTTGGATTTTTATGATCCTCCTTTACAATTTTATTCATGAAACAGAAAAATAAATAAATAAATTGAATATTCCCATTAGCTTAGGACTAATTAGGAATATTACAGTCCTCCCCTCCAAAATGTTGCTTGTCCTCAAGCAACTGATAAGGTGAGTGCTGCAACTCTTCTCCTCCTCCATTGGTGACACCATCATGAGATAAGCTCCCTGTTAGTATGAATCCTTTGTCGAAGTGTACGAAAAAGGACCACTTTAGCTACGCATAACTAATAGCCCTAACAACAAAAGTGGCTGCCAATATCTTCAGATCTGCGGTTATTTAGACATAAAAGGGCTGCAAAAACCAGATCTATGCATGGAAAGACATTAAGCAGAAAAAATAAGGGTTTGCTCCATATACCAATAGACAAGACAAGAACAATTTTTGAAAGAATTTTTATATTAATGGGGCACCTGGGAGGAAAACAAGAAGGCGTATCCAATTCTCCTCAGTGGGATGGGTTCTTGGAAGTCCTTAGCACTTCAGATCTAAGATTTCTCTCTCTTGTTGGTGTAGAAAACCCACATAAAGAATGGAACTCAAAGGGAGCTCACACAGCAAATGGCAGAAAATGGTGACCAAGTGTATAGATCCAGAGTGATCTAATAGGCAACAAAAGGTGAAGAATGGTAGGAAAAACCCTCCTATTTATAACAAAATATTGGGTCATTCTAGATCTTGGTGCATGGGTTAACGAGATCTAGATCCACTTTTTATGGAATATTTTATTATATTTGTTGGGGGGAAAAGGTATTTGACTTGGGTCAAATCCCTTAATTTGTCAAAAATAAATAAATAAATGATTTATTTATCTTTTTAAGGAAGCGGTTAGAAGATAATCAAATAAATAATGATTTATTTAATTATTTAGGGAAGTGGTTGAAAGATAATTAAATAAATAATGATTTATTTAATTATTTGTGGGTGATTTGGTCATATTTAACAAGGAATATTATCTAAGTAAGGTTTAAATAATTATTCCTAGAAAATAATAAGATAAATAAAGGTTTATCTAATTAATTTCTTTGATTTTGGGTTAAACATGACTGGGAATAATAATTAAATTATGGTTTAATTAATTATTCCATGAGAAAAATCAAACAAATATAGGTTTGTTTAATATTTCCTTTTGGGGTTTCCTGTTTTAACATAGTGAAAGCAATTTTACTTAGGGTAAAATTGGTCTTACATGGTGTACTTCGGTCCATCTAATGATAATAGGTTAGATGACCAAAAAATGGTGTAACAGATTGCCCCCCAGCGTGCGAGTGTCAGGAGCAAATCGTATGACCGAAGTACGTTGTAAGAACACAATCACTAGACAACAAAAAGGATGTCAGAGAGAGAAATGTGAGGTAGATAGTGTGCTGAAGGACTAGACCCTGAGGAGACGAGACTCGCAGGTGCAACAAGTCTCTTTTTATGAAAGGGTACCTGTGCTGAAGGCGGCGGGGGAGGCATACCTATGCCCGCCGAGACAAAGTACAAAAGAATAGGGTGTCCAGTAAACAAGGGACCGAAACATAAAGTACAGCTGGCATAATCATGAGCCAGATAAAAATACAATGAGGAATCCCACATACATGATGTGCCTGGGATAATAGCCAGGGCTTGTACAATAATATCTGAGTACATGAGATACAAATACAACCCAAATGCCCCCTGTAAATGGGGAAGGGCTCACAAAATCCGACTGATACATGCAAGTTGAAGAGGCGCTGCAAGTGGCTACGGCCAACATCATCAAATATCTGGAGCTGCATCGAAGGCTGCAAAGAAGAGGTCATCCGGGTATGTGGGGGGCTACCTGCAGGGCCACCCCCTCATGAGGGTTGAGACATCTCACACACACCCAGGAATCATCAAGAGCTGCTGCTGGATCACTGGACCATCAAGTATACGAATCTCGATCATGCTGAAAGGAGCTGGAGAAACAATCAAGTCAAAGGGAAATGAGATATCCCTTGGCCTGATCTGAGGCACCGAACAAGAGTGGAAGCTGGAACCAAGGTACACCGCCTTCTAGACCTGGCTTCTGGAATGAATGTGGTGATGTCGACAGAAGGAGGTCCACCATAGGTGAGGCAGTGAGATGTCCCCAACTAAGGCACGAGAGAAAACAGTAGAGTGACGGACAGACTGACACTAATGATGAGAGTGAAATGGAAAGGACTGAGTAGCGAATGGACAACTTCCCTTGTTAGAGCATAAAGGGCATGAATGACATGGCAACGACTAACACAATATCATATGGGACAGGGGACAGTGGGACTCAAGGTCATAATGTGCGACACAAGAGAGAGACCAAGCAATGAAGGATGGAGGGCTATAGTGGGGTACAAAGGGACTCGGTATAGACTCCATGGAGGGAATGATGACTCAACTTGGATGCTCTAAACAAGGGCGACTCGATGGTGCTGCCACACAGTAAAGGCCCCAATGGGGGACCGTGGAAACATGAGTACATGATGGGAAATCATGACAAAAATCGACACGAACGAAGAGAAGTAAGGAGGCAAGATGGTGCCCCAAGTACAAGTGTCGTAAGTGAGGAAATTCGATTTTAAGGAGAGGTGAAGTGACCCTTCTTGGACAAAATGTGTCCTGGTGAAGTATCAGATCACAAAAAACTAACAGATACCCATTTGAGGGCTCGGTGATAGCTTTCCAACGGTGCAGACGGTTTGTCAAATGGGGCTACGGTGTGGTCGCAGCAGTCGAAAGAAGAAACAGGGGTTCTCTTTTAATAAGGCAGTTTTCCCTCCAAAATCACTCATTTGCTATTGTTGCTGTGGTGAATGTGGAGAGGAGAGAAGGCCCTAAATCTTGCGGCGAACGTAGCGGAAAAACCGACCATTGGAATCGAGATCCGTCAGTTGCAGGTAAGAGGCCTAACCTTTCTCTTGCATTTTGATGGATTAAATTTTCAGTTTAGGGCCCAGAAATCCAGAAACAGCCCCTCCTTCATCTCTACGGCCGGGTCGCACTTTTTGGGCCAAAAATTGCGACCTGGGAAGCAGGTGTTAGGAAAAAAAGTGCGACCTATCCCAGAAATGGGCAGAAAACTGTGACCTGGGAGATGAGGGGGTTTTGGTGTTGTTTTATGGCTAGAAGTTGGGTTTTGGTGTTTGGTTATGGTTTTCCCGATTTGTAAGCTGACAAAAATGATGTGTTTGTGCAGGTATGGTAGATTTATGAGTTAACTGGAGAGAGAGAGATCTGGGGACACTACGGGCAGAGATCCAGGCGGATCAGGGCGTCCGCCGTGTATTGGCCAGATTTGGGGTTCTCAAGTTTTTGGAGAACCCTTTGATGAGAGCAGGGGAACCATTATTGGCCCGGATTATCAGTTACTGGGATCCAGATCAGGAGGTCTTTGTAGTGCAGGGGCACAGGATCGAACTAACGGTCCAGGACGTGTATTTCCTGACTGGTCTCCCGCCACTGGGGATGGTGGGAAACACACAGCCAGTATTGCCGTGGGGGCGGCATATCATGGAGTTTTTGGAGCGTCATTGTCGACCGGGTCTCCAAGTCAAGGGGACTCGAATACCGATCGGGGATCTAGAGAGGCTAGAAACCCATGCAGTGACCGCAGCTGTGCTGCGTATCCTGGGCAACCAGGCGCTCCATCACATCACTGGGGGGCAGATGATGATAGTGGAGAGTGTGTTGGGTGGGACCTACTATGGGTGGGCCCAAATGATGTTGGTGTCGCTAAAGTGACAGTTGTCGCTATGCAGGCGACAGGTGAACCATGATTGCTCATATGGGACTTTGTTGTGTGCCTTCTTCTTTGAGAAGATCCCGACCTTGAGGCCTCGTGTACAGCTTCCAGATGGGGGCCCAAGAGAGCCCAGGATGCGCCGTTGGGGACGGCTACTGTGCAGAGGAGGAGGAGGGGCGGTCAGGCGAGTGTTTCGACCTGAGTTTTTTTCCCATTGGGATCAGATGCCATTGTACATAGACGACTATCCCTATAGTGGGATGAGCTACTGTGGAGATCCGGACCTGCCACTTCCGTCTGGTCGAGTCTGGGGGCCCGATGGTAAGTGACAGATTGCTATTCTTGTGTGGGCATGTTAAATTTTTTTGAATAGTAATGTAGGGTACTGATTCATGTACTTTTGGTATGCAGATATAGCACCGGTAAAACCGGCCGGATATATGGGACGACCGGCAGCAGCTGGAGCTACAGGTCCGAGTGGGTCAAGAGCGGCACATAATGAGGATGCAGCCGCCCTGCTGGAGGACATTTGCCGTAGATGCGAAAGGTTGTTGACCGGAGTATCAGAGCGCGGGTGGCAAGACTTAGACGACCATTTCATAGAACCATGTGTTGGTCTACCCTCGGAATGGTGAGGTGTCATGCGGCGCATGGCGATGGCCGGTCAGGCGATGCGCAATCTACATGCTGCAGGGGCAGAGCCATTGGCCCGGGATCCTCTAGATAGTGATTAGGGGTGGGGCATGTGGTGCCCCCTATTATGTATGTAGGGGCAGGTGGTGCCCCCAGTTTTGGGTTTTTTGTAACATGCTATGGGCATGTCATATGTATCAGAGTAGATGGACTCTAAACACATGTTTTGCAACACATATTATGGATATGCATCATTTTTTGATGGTTATGAATGTTATTGTCTTGTATGAAATGTGTGTGATAAATGCCAATTTAGAACATGGTTTGCAATACTATCTACATAGTGATTCTGTTCTCGAGGTACATGGTTGAAAGTTATGGTTTCAAATGCACGTATCAAGAGTTTCACTCGTAAATAGCGTCTAAACAGCATAGGGTTATGCACACGATAAACACCATTTAGTTGCATTACAAGAAGTAGGGAATCCAAACGAACGTGCAGATGGAGGATGCGATGAAAGAGGGCATCGGCTAAGAGACCACGCACTGCATCATATTCAGCCTGATTGTTGGTGGCAGAACCAATGCATACCCGTTAGAAAGAACAAGGGCATGCAAGGGGGTGAAGATGGCCCAACCTGCTGAGGCTAGATTCCTGGAGTAACGACTTGCACCATCGGCGTAACCGATAAAGGGTGTGGACGGGGGGTCCTGCGGAATGGTGTGACAAGACAACAAATGAGGGGAGGAGAGGCAATGACGGTAGCGTGAGTGCATAGAAGTCATCGGGCGGCAACCGTGCGAGGGAGTGCAAGGAGCAGGAGGACTATGACTCATATACAAATCGGAGGGTGGTATATGAGGGCTATCGGAAGTATGGTGAGGACTCGAGCTGCGGAGGTCAACAGAGACACGGGTGGAGTGATCTCGTGTATGGGTAGGAAAGGGGTGGTCAAGGGACACAACAGGGGAGGATGCAGGGGGGCTAGGCTCCAAGTGTCTCGCAGAGGAGGATAGGTAAAGAATGGTTACAGTAGACTCCGTCATCTGAACATCAGGGGGGGAATGTCGATGGGAGCAGGGGGATCCTCAGGCTGACCTGAAGCGTATTGCGCGAGGATGGGAGAGGCAGATTGATTTTGTTCAACCTCATACTCTCGGATCACCTCTAAAGAGGCGCGGTAATGCGTCAGGTGAGGACAATGGTGGGAGTAATGGCCATGAACGCCGCACAAAGCACAGGGCTTGTTGGTGCGGAGATTCGTGGGGTTCTTGGTCATGGACGAAGAAGGAATGGAGGCTTCAGGGACCGTAGACTCGGGGAACGCGACTTTAACCATGGGCTGAATACGGGGCAACTCGGGACAAGCATGGGTGGCATGACCGGTGACATCACATAAGGCACAAGGCTTCGCGGGCGGAGGAGGGGCCGGGTCAGTCGTGGTGGTCTTGTCTTTAGGTGCCCCCTTGCGGGCTTTGCCTTTCTTCCCGAGAGTCGTCACGACAAGAGAAGGGTCCTGTGGAGGTGCTGGGGGCACAGTGGCAACGGAGGAAGCGAGGGGGACCGGTTGAACCGATGTCAAAGCCATGTAGGGTTTGGGGTGACTAGGAGGGGTGGCTGCTGGGGGGTCAAGGTACCAGACCGGTATGCCCAAGGTCAAGTTAGGGAGAGAGAGGGTGGCCATGACGGGGACAGAATATACTCCGGGAGGGGGAGCTAGGAAAGGGATCTGCCCAGCAGGGTAATGACCAGGAGGGACGGCTTCGAGATGGTTAAGGCCAGGAGGAACCGATCCAGGAGGATAAAGGGGTTCAGGGATACCAGCTATAGGGGGAGGGCCAGAAGGAGGAGGTCCGGCTGGCTGAGATGAATGGCTAGGAGCGGGCTGCGGAGGGCGAGGGGGAGGTTGCTGACTAGCCGAGGCAGGCCGCTTACGGGCAGCCTGAGACGATTGCATCATGCAAACATTCGATAAGCTGGGATCAGTGATGGGAGGAGGAGGGAGATTAGGAAAAGTTCCAAGCAGGGAGGAATATTTGTAAACGCCGGGGGAGACACTGGTCAAGGAATCGACGGTTTGCTTGTTGGCTACAGAAGAGATGGTCGTCTCAGGTGAGGTCTGAGATTTTGGCTCATGATATGTCAACTGGTCAATGGTGACGATCTTTCCATTATGGGGGAAAGACATCTTGCAGAAAACCGCGGATGGGACAACGGACATAGCATAGGTGTAGCTTCGCCCCAATAGAATGTTGTAGTCTAGCGGGGCGTCGATGACTTCGACGTCAACGCAAACAGTCTTACCGGCGAGGGTGATAGGACAATTACGAAACAGGCCAATGGGCTGGGAGGCATGGCCGTCCCACGCTCGAAGGGTGATCATGGAAGGGGCCAACTCAGGGGATCCGAGTTGCTTCCAAACCGAAGTGGACATCACGCAGGTGGATGCCCCCTCATCAATTATACACCGGGAAACGTTGGCGTTCCGGATTTTGACTGGGATTTGGAAGGCGACGGAAGGAGGGAGAGGAGGATGGTTCGATTGAGTGGCGTCGAAAACAATCATTTGGTCATCAGCAGGATCTACAGTGCCCACGGCAGATAGTAGCGCCTTCTTTTGGGAAGGACACGACTGGAGGAGTTCCAGTGTGGAAATGGCAGCAGGAGATTGCGCCAAATCATCTGCTATGCTATACGAATGAGCAGCTCGACCGGAAGTAGCGTTTCGACGTAATGGTCCCTTAGGAATCTTGGTATGAACCTCAACTTTGGGTTGAGGGATATGTAAGGGGCCACTGGGTGTCGAAAGAGGCTCTGTAGAACCTGAAGAAGGAGGCTCGGGGGCAGACTGAGCAGGAGGCTTGGGGTACTGGCGAGACCGAGTTTGAAGGTGAAGGTCGACGGTCGGGGAAGGATCGGAGTGCATCATAAGGATCTGGTAATCAGAGGAACCAGAAAGGGAAGGGGGAGTGGCGACCTAGCTGTCAAGCGGTTGGGTAGCCACGAATCCTTGCTGAGGGAAAGGATCAGTAAACACAGCCGGTTGGGTAGTGGCCACATTAGGAGGAGCATGAGGGGAGGCGTGTTGTCCACGCAATGTGGCTTGAGACTCCCACATCTGCCGCATCTGGGGTAAGAGGGGACAATCGTGGGTGTAATGACCATAAACACTGCAACACGAACAAGGCTTACTTGTGCGAAGCGGCCTGTCCGGCTTGGGCTGAGTGCCCTGTTGCTGGTTGGCAGTGTTAGGGTCCACACCGGGATTGGGTCCACGGGTACCAGGGGCAGATTGGTTTGGATTGCCTCTCCGCCTTCTTTGAGAAGAAGGGGGATTAGTCGCGCCCTGCTGTGCAAATACTTGCCCTGGAGGAGGCTGTAAGTGCTGTTGCGGGTTTGAAGGAGGCAAGGGAGATGGAAGCGCATATGGCTGGAGGAGCTGGCGCACTAGGCTGCGGATAAAGGTAGTGGTTAGGTTGGGCAACATTGAGGTAAGCAGGAGGTTGGGCAAAAGGAGGAGGCATGCCGTATCCTGGATACATGCTACCGGGAGGGGGGAGAGTGCTAGAGGAGCTGGCCCCTCCCTGAGGGAGACCATAGCCCATAGGAGGTTGAGAGTACGGATGGGAAAGGGCTCCAACGATACCGTTGGCGGAATGAGATGCCCCCGGGGCGTTAGTGCCACCGGGCCTGGGGAGGTCAGGAAGAACGATATAAACATAACCAGATTGAGCGTAGATCAGGTCATATTTCAAGGCTATTTGGAGGGCGGCTTCTTCGGTTTGAGGAAAATGGGAGGCGACATCCTTGCCGATGGGAGCCGGAAGGGTGCGGAGGAACCAGTCCATATAAACCCGATCTTCGAAGGGAGGGGCTCGACATAAGCTCCGTCTTCTTCGCCATTCCTGAACATGGGCGGAAAGGCGGGTTGAAGAGGATTTCTTGAAGGAAGTCAAGAGCTCCGTGCCAGTGTCGTATCGGAGAGGGAGCTGGAAATAAGACAAAAAGGCCTGGGCAAGGGTCGCAAAGGTGGTATGGGAAGAGGTGGCTTGTTCAACATACCATTTATAAGCTTCGCTGGTAAGCGTACGTTGGAACAAACGAAGACGGATGGAGTCATCGGTAATGGAATTGGAGGAACACCACATGTGGAAAGATCGGACATGATTGGTTGGATCTTCTCCAGCTTGGCCTTCGAATTTAGGGATGTCGAAAGGGAGCTTGGTTGGCATGGCAGGCCAACCAACATCTTGGCGGATAGGGTCATTGATCAACTGATTGAAATCGGGGAGGCTGAGGCCTGCAATGTACGGCAGCAAGGGGGTGGCCGGGGTCGTTCCTGTGGCGGTTCCGCTAGTAGTCGGGCCGGCATTAGGGTCGGGAGAACCGCTAGCGTTAGGCCCTGGACCAGACATGGTGGTAGGGGGAGAACCAGGAGGAGAAGGGGAACCCGATGAATCAGGAGAGGAGTCGGAGTGCGGACTCGGAGGAGGATTGGCTCGACGACGGCGGGTCGGAGCAGGTCGATCGAACGGAAACTGAGGGTGAAGGCCAAGAAGTCTCCGGGAAAGGCGCCTTGGGGTCGCAATGATGAAAGGAAGAAGGAAACTGAAAGGGGCAGAAAGGGACAGAATCAAGTGAGGTCAAGGGCAGAAGAGGTGCAGTGACAATTGATTTTAGAGTCTTTGCCAGGCGGTGTTAACCAGGCGCTTCTTCACTTAGGGTCGGTGTGTGGCGTGCGTTAATTTTAATTTTTAAACCCTTTCCGTTTTGAGAGCAAGAAAAAAGTGTGCTGCGTAGCTGAAAATAAACCTACAGAGAACAGTATATAATGCTGAAATAACAGAAAAATAACAGCTACTTGTGCATCTATCTAACCCAAGAAGGCGGGTCTCTCAAAACTAATCTGAAAAGAAAGGGAAAAATCTAGGCAAAACACACGGAAAAGAGGCCAATAGATCTAAGGTAAAAAGGGACAGGGATCTAAAGGATAAAGCTGCTGAAAAGAGGTGCAGATCACAGCCAAAAGACAGAGGCAAGGTGGCTAGAAAAAGGAAGGAAATCAGCAAAATACGGAGGGGGCAAGGTGGGGGCCCTACAAGTAGATCCAAACAAATCTTCAGGAGGTGATTTGCGAGGTAGAAGAGCTGATTTCAATGGATCTGAAAGGGAGGTAACAGATCTAGAAAAAAGGAGGCTGAAGCTCTGAAAAACAGACGGCTGAAACAGCTAAAACTCTTCCACAAAAAGTGGAGGGTACTAAAGCCCTAGGGGGCTAGGTTCCCACTTAGATGAGTAAAAACAGATCAGAACTTGGTCAAAGCGGGCTGAGACAGAGGCTGGGAGACCCTGACAGAAGCTGCAGCAGAACCCAGAAAAATTGCAGAAAAATCACTGAAAAAATGGCAGGTCGCAGTTTCTGACCTGTTTTCAGTGCAGGTCGCAGAAAAGGGGCAGAAAAGTGCGACCTGGAGGTCCAGGTCGCAGGTTATGGGCCAAAAGGTGCGACCCCCCGTTCCGGTTGTCTCGGTGGCAGATTTTCAGAAAAGTTGTCGTCTCAGTTGTGGCTGGTGTCGCTTACCTGCGCAATAGTGCCAGAAACACACGGAAGTTAGAAAATTTAATGTTTTAGGGTTTTATGTGAGAAAAAAAACATAAATATAGGAAAAATAAACAGCTGAAAAGAAGCCCTAGGGTCTGAAGTAGATGGATATGCAGGAATATGAAAAACGACAGCGGTCGTAATTTAAAACCCGTGTGGAGTCGCCATTTGTTAGTATGAATCCTTTGTCGAAGTGTACGAAAAAGGACCACTTTAGCTACGCATAACTAATAGCCCTAACAACAAAAGTGGCTGCCAATATCTTCAGATCTGCGGTTAGTTGAACATAAAAGAGCTGCAAAAACCAGATCTATGCATGGAAAGACATTAAGCAGAAAAAATAAGGGTTTACTCCATATACCAATAGACAAGACAAGAACAATTTTTGAAAGAATTTTTATATTAATCGGGCACCTGGGAGGGAAACAAGAAGGCGTATCCAATTCTCCTCAGTGGGATGGGTTCTTGGAAGTCCTCAGCGCTTCAGATCTAAGATTTCTCTCTCTTGTTGGTGTAGAAAACCCACACAAAGAATGGAACTCAAAGGGAGCTCACACGGCAAATGGCAGAAAATGGTGACCAAGTGTATAGATCCAGAGTGATCTAATAGGCAACAAAAGGTGAAGAATGGTAGGAAAAACCCTCCTATTTATAACAAAATATTGGGTCATTCTAGATCTTGGTGCATGGGTTAACCAAATCTAGATCCACTTTTTATGGAATATTTTATTATATTTGTTGGAGGGAAAAGGTATCTGACTTGGGTCAAATCCCTTAATTTGTCAAAAATAAATAAATAAATGATTTATTTATCTTTTTAAGGAAGCGGTTAGAAGATAATCAAATAAATAATGATTTATTTAATTATTTAAGGAAGTGGTTAAAAGATAATTAAATAAATAATGATTTATTTAATTATTTGTGGGTGATTTGGTCATATTTAACAAGGAATATTATCTAAATAAGATTTAAATAATTATTCCTAGAAAATAATAAGATAAATAAAGGTTTATCTAATTAATTTCTATGTTTTTGGGTTAAACATGACTGGGAATAATAATTAAATTATGGTTTAATTAATTATTCCATGAGGAAAATCAAACAAATATAGGTTTGTTTAATATTTCCTTTTGGGGTTTCCTGTTTTAACATGGTGAAAGCAGTTTTGCTTAGGGTAAAACTGGTCTTACATGGTGTACTTGGGTCCATCTAATGATAATAGGTTAGATGACCAAAAAATGGTCTAACACTCCCTCCATAAGCTAAGTGTTCACCAATCCATCCCTCCATGAACTGTTCCTCCAAAGTTCTCATAGATGTAAATAGTCCATCCCATAAGGAGACATTAGCTCAAATGAAACAAACATGGATGGCCCAATGCTCTCTCCAAAACATGTGGCATAAGATACATAGAGAGTTTCCATTCCATAAGGTACATACATACCTCCCATCGTCCCTCCATACATTCCCATAAAAAGTACAACTACATCATCAATGTATGGGAGAAAAACAACATACCTACAAACATAAATTTGTGCATATGGAGGTGGGTCATAGTCCCACATGTGGAACCAGCGCAGTGCATCTCCTGCCTGCATCAGATCTAGATGTGGTAAGTGGTTTCCCCACCACTTACTTGATGCACATGTTATCTCACTATGGCTGGAAGTGTGAGATATATTTGGTGCCTTAGGAAAGCACCCATCATGATGAAAGATCTCCCTTTGTCCACTAAGGGAGTGGCCAAGTTCAGAATTTTTTGTGGCCCCATGTTGGCCATGAAGTTTACAAGATATAATACTCCTCCTTGGAGTCATGGCCTACATAAACATGGTGAAAGAATGCATACAATCAAAATATAAAACATGTTTTACATGAGCATGTTCTTCACCAACAATCCTCCTTATACACATGGAGTGGTACATAGATCTATCCTCTCCCTAAAAAGGAGAAAGAGAGGATTGAATTAACTCTTCCATAGACTATTTTGTTGCTCTATCTCTAGATGGTACATGCATCTTTGACAATGTTGATATAGTTCTCCTTCAAAGCCCTCCCAATAGTAGCTCCTAAGAATAATGTTGTTGAGCTTCATGGAATATGTGTGGCTGAAACATAATTCTTTGTAGGCCCTTTGTAGCAACTTCTCCTTGATCTTGGAGGCTCTAGAAAAGAAGATCCTACCATGATGGTAGATGACTCCTTCATGGAATAGATAGCCCTCTTCATGCAGTTGGTCATCAAGTATCATACAAGTGTGAAGATCCCTGGAATAATCCACCAACAGTTGGGATTTTCGATATGGATCTAAATTGCCCAACAATGACAGCGCTGATGATGTATCAACATAAATGGCTGTCATGTTGTTGCTCTCCTCCTTGACATCTCCCATGCCAAAGGTGTATGTTGGAAGGCCATTCCTTCCATTCTTCTCCTCCCACAGTGCAGAATCACAAATTAGAGTGGGTGATGATTATAAGGGAAGAAGATCTCCCTCCTCCTTGAGCCTACCCAAGCCTCCTAGCACTGTAACATTGTCTTCCAGTGCTACCATCCCTCCTGGATCTGAATTTGGAGCATCCTGTTGTGAGATATCTCCCACAAAAATTGAATCAGGTGGTCTCCCAGGTGGTTTGCCACTAGATAAGAGTGTTCCATGTAGCAATCTCATGAGCATGATAGATGGGCCTGTAAGGTCCTTGCTTCCACTACACAAATCCATCTCTGATATTTGTGTGGAAGTGGTATGTGAGGGATATGTATGCATGACTTTTATCATTTGAGTTTCACCACTCTTCTTGTCCACCCATTCCATTTGCAAAGCCTCCCAATCAGTGGTGACCTTCCCTAATGTAATTAACCATTGAACACCCAAAATCACATTGGTGTCTAGTATGTCAACCACAAAGAAGTGATCAACCAAAGTATAGGTTCCCATGGTGACTGAAAGTGATGGGACATAGTGCATTCATTGCATTTTTCTATCTCCAAGGACCAAAATTGTTGTGAAACCAGCTCCAAAAATAGAAGAAAAGAGATATCAATGCCTTAGAAATAAGCCACTTCAAGGGGGAAACCTCCAATACATTACATGAATGAAAAATTCTTGGATGATACAAATCACAAAACCTCCTTTCTATATATATGAGTCCATGGGGCCACAATGTAATCCTAGTGGGCCAAAATGTAATCCTAGCCGACCTAACAATAATAATTTAAGAGCACAATAATAACAATATGGGGGTTATAGGGGTATAATAATAACAATAAGGGGGTTACACTAATAACAATAAGGGACTATACGAGTAATAAAGGGACCTAACATGCCCCTCCCCTTAAAAAAGTGGTGTCCTCAATGCTTGAGTAGCTCTGGGTGCTTCTGTATAAAATTCTCATCCTCCCATGTAGAATCTTCAGTGGGTAAGTTCTTCCACTTGATGAGATACTCTGAAATTGATCGATTTCGTAGCTATCAAGTTCTTGTTTCCGTGACTGCTTCAGGTTCCAATATGATTTTTCCTTCCTCATCAAGTTCTGGCAATATTGTTTGAACTGGAAGATTTTCACCTATAACCTTCTTTAAGCATGAAACATGGAAAACTGGATGCACTCGTGAAGAAGAAAGAAGCTCCAATTTGTATGCCATAGTACCAATCTTTTGCAACACCTTGTAAGGACCATAGTACTTTGGAGATAATTTATTATCCTTCTTAGCTTGCTTGAGGGACATTTTTTTGTATGGTTGTAGCCTTAAAAATACCCAGTCTCCTACATCAAAACTTCTCTCGCTGCGATGTTGATCTGCCTGTTGTTTCATTCGATTTTGTGCCAAATTCAGGTTGTCCTTTAAGAGTTGGAGAACTTCTTGTTGATGCTCGATGTGATCTTCCACTTCTTGAACCTTCAAATTTTCTCTTAAAAATGATGTGATGGATGGTGGATGATATCCATAAAGTGCCATAAATGGGGTCATTTTTGCTGCAGTATGGAAGGAAGTGTTATACCACCATTCAGTGAGAGGTAACCACTTGACCCATTGTGTTTGTTTATCAGATACAAAACAACGAAGATATCCTTCCAAAAATTTATTTACTATCTCAGTTTGACCATTGGATTTTGACGATGATAAGATGAGCTATGAGCTAATTGAGTACCCAAACAAGAAAATAACTCCGTCCAAAAATTTCCAGTAAAAATGGGATCTATGTCGCTCACAATAACCTTTGGGTTTACATGTAGCTTTTGAGTACCCAAACAAGAAAATAACTCCGTCCAAAAATTTCCAGTAAAAATGGGATCTCTGTCGCTCACAATAACCTTTGGGTTTCCATGTAGCTTTTGAATTGTTTCCATAAATGTAGTAGAAATTGTACTAGCTTTAAATGGATGAGATAATGCACAAAAGTGTGCATACTTGGTAAGTCTATAAACTAGCACCATGATGACACTCTTTCCTTCAGACTTAGGTAAACCTGTGATAAAATCCATTGAAATCTCCTCCCAATGTTGGCTTGGAATGGATAAAGGTTGTAGAAGACCCGGGGTCTTAATTGTCTCAACTTTATTTTGCTAGAAAACCAAACATTCCGCGACAAACTTTTGAATGTCAGATTTAAGACCATCCCAAAAAAATTCTTTCTTCACCCTGTGGTAATTTTTTAAAAATCCTAAGTGTCCTCCTAAAGGAGAAGTGTGTAATTCCAAAAGAATATTTTGTTTTAGTTGGGAATATAAGCGATCTTTGTACCCTAAGGAATCATTTTTCCAACTAAATGTATCAGATGTACTAGGATCTTGCTGGAACTTTTGAATGAGTGTCCACACTTCTTCGTTCTTCTTCCATTCGTCCCTTGTTTCAGTTATCCAATCTGGTTGGATAATATAAATGGCATAAAGCAATGCTTCCACCTCTTCATTCTTTCTTGAGAGTGCATCTGCAACAACATTTAGCTTCCCTTTTTTGTAGATTATTTCAAAGTCATAACCCAGCATCTTTGTGACCCATTTTTGCTGCTCTTCTGAAGATAGTCTTTGTTCCAAAAAGTGTTTAAGACTATCATGATCAGTTTTTACCTTGAAGTGTCTTCCCATTAGGTAAGTTCGCCATTTCTTTAGTGCATGTAGTATTGCTAACATTTCCTTCTCATAAATAGGTTTCCGTAAATACTTTCCTTTGATTGGACGACTTTCAAAAGCAATGGGTCTTCCTTCCTGCATTAAAACTGCACCAATTCCATTTCCTGAGGCATCACATTCCACGATAAAGGTTTTTGTGAAGTCTGGCGTAGCTAAGACCGGTGCTAGGCACATTGCCTCTTTAAGATGTTCAAAGGCCTTAGTTGCTTCAGGAGTCCATGAAAATGCATCTTTCTTCAATAATGTTGTTAGAGGTGCTGCTATTCTCCCATAATTTTTAACAAACTTGCGATAATACCCTGTTAACCCGAGAAATCCTCGCAACTGCTTAATGGTTGTGGGGACTTTCCATTCCTTAATGGCTTTAATTTTGTTAGGGTCTACCTTAACACCCTCATGAGATACAATATGACCCAGATATTCCACCTCTTGTACTCGAAAGAAACATTTGGATGTTTTTGCATATAATTGTTTCTCCTGCAATATTTTGAGCATCTTTTCAACGTGTTCAACATGATCCTTCCAAGACATGATGTAGATTAGTATATCATCAAAAAATACTAGCACAAATCTTCTAAGGAAGGGTTTGAAAATGGAATTCATCAACCCTTGAAATGTAGAAGGTGCATTGGTAAGGCCAAAAGGCATGACCAAAAATTCATAATGACCCTCATGAGTTCAAAATGTTGTTTTTGGAATATCTTGAGTCTTCATTCTAATTTGATGATATCCTGAACGAAGATCCAACTTGGTAAAATAAATTGCTCCATGTAATTCATCCAATAATTCATCAATCACAGGAATGGGAAATTTATCTTTAATGGTGAGCTTATTGAGCTCCCTATAATCTAGACACATGCGCCATGACCCATCCTTCTTGTGTACCAATACTACAGGAGCAGAGAAAGAACTTTGACTAGGTTGAATTATACCGGCCTCTAACATTTCTGCAATCATACGTTCAATTTCGCTCTTTTGGACATAAGGATATCTATAAGGCCTGATGTTTGGAGGAACACTTCTGGGAATCAAATGAATAGCATGATCATGATCACGAATAGGTGGGAGTCCTTTGGGAGTTTCAAACACCTTGGAATGATTTTCCAAGACTTTTTGGAGATCTGCAGAAATAGATGATTTTAATGTTGGAACTTCTAGTGAGCATAATTGTGCAATTACGCCTCATTGTTCTTTCTTTAGAAGCTTTATCATGACATTAGAGCTTATTATCTTTCCTGGCTTCCCTGCAATACCCTGTAATTCAACTTCTTTACCTTCTGAAAAAAAATTCAAGAAAATTTCTTGAAAATTAAAAGCTACCGTCCCCAAATATTGTAACCATTGTACTCCTAGTACCACATCAGCACCTCCCATAGGAATCGAAAGCATCGGACTATTCAATACATATTCCCCCATGCTTAGCTTGATATTATGGAATTTTACAGAGAAATTTATAGTTCCTCCATTTGCAACCATCACTTGACATTCTGGTGCTGGGTATAGGAAACAATTCAATTCCTTGGCTACCTTACAATGAATAAAATTATGGGTACTACCTGAATCAATCAACACTATTACATTTTTCTTCTTGATATGTACTTCTATCGTAAGAGTTTGAGGAGTGGTAATTCCTGCCAATGCATTACATGATATGGTTGGACTCATTTCTTCCTCTTCTATGGTTGGTTCCTGGTGTGTTCCCTCTTATTTTGAAAATTCTTGTTCATTTTCTTCTTCCTCTTCACAATCTATGTAAAATAATTTCTTCACAGCACACTTATGACCTTTAGTGTATTTGTTATCACAACTATAGCAAAGCCCTTTTGCTCTTTTTTCTTCCAATTGTTGTGGTGTCAACCTTGTAGGTTGTGTAAATATAGGAGTAGCAACATTTCCCTCTTTATAGAAGTGAGTGATAGACTTCCTTGTCGCCATAATTTTACATTCAATTTTTATTGCCAACCTTAATGCCTTCTCCAATGAATCAGGTTCCAAAACACGAACTTCATGTTTGATGTTATCCTTTAAAGTACCTATGAAGAGATCAATCTTGTGTTCCTCTGAAATATCAGTTACCCTTATATTCAATTTTTGGAAGTCCTCAATGTGCTCTCCCACTGAACACTTTTGTTTGAGATTTATCAATTGGCTAAAGAAGGTGTTGCTCTTTGTATCCTCATAATGTGTTATCATTTCCTCCGTAAAAATTGACCAAGTGACAATTTTTTTACGGGAGAAAAGCCATCGATACCATACAAATGTATTTTGTTTTAAATGTAAAGTTGTGATGCGTACCTTTTGTGTGTTTTGCACATTATTGAGATCAAAATATTGCTCCATCTGTAGTATCCATGTTATAGGATCCTTTCCATCAAATTTTCTCATATCCATTTTTGGAATATGGTGGTTCTTCCCTCCAACAGTAGAGTTTATGAAATCACGATTAACATTTATTTTGTTCTCATCATGAGTTTCCTCTACTATCTTTTCACCATTAGGAAATATTTCTTGTATCAACTTTGCCAAACCTTCAATGCCTACTTTTAGATCCTTCTTCATGTTTTCCATGTTGTCTTTCATTTTTTCATCGATCTTAACTTCCATGTCATCCATCTTAGCTTCCATGCCCACTTCCATGCCATCCATATTAGCTTCAAAACCATTCATCTTAGCTTCCATGCCTTTCTTCAAACCATCCATCTTAGTTTCCACGCCTTTCTTCAAAACTTCCATTTCATTTTTTTTTGTTCTTTGCGAGAGCGAAATTTGTTGCACTTGCTCTTGTAATTTTGATATGTCATGTTTCCATTCTTCGTCTTCATGAGTCATAGTAGAGCCTTCTAAAGGCTTAATGGGTGTTGAATTATTTTTAGGGGCCATTTTAGAATCCAATATTGATATCTATTCTACAATATGCCCTTGGAATCAATTCAACTTGATTCTTCAAACAAGACTTATGCAATTCGGAAAAAAATACACACCTTTTACTTGCTTTTGAGGAGCTCGATATTGAAATTGAATTATATCTATAATTTCCTATCCTAAATATCTGAAATTCAGCACTGTAGTATCCCTCTAAAGTTTCTTTCAAATGCCACACATCTTATCTGATTTGTATTCTTCAAGGCAAAGTTATGTCCAATCTCCCACAATGACCCAATTTTGGACTGGTTTAGTAGAGCGAACTTGTACGACTTTCCACGTGTCATTTTCTCCTATTTTGGCTCTAAAATTGATGTAATTAAAACTACAGTCTGTGTACTTGTGGCCAATTTTTACGGCATTCCAATCCGATTCTCAGAGAGAGAGCTATGAATATTTTCCCACGATCACCTCTTTGAGATGAAATTCAGAAGCCTCAAAAAGCCCTAACTTACACAGATCATATATCCAAAACTATTGCGAACCAATATCTAAAAATTTGCGACAATGTTCCTCAAGCTTTCGGCTTTGCACTCTAAAAAGTTTAGCTTCTGAACCTTCGTAGAAAAAAATTTATTATTAAAATACCACAATGAGCTGTTTAGGTTAAATTCAGGAGCCTGAAAAATTACCTAACTTGCACAGATTATATCTCTGAAAATATTGCGAACCAAGCTTTGAAATTTTGCGACAATGTTCCTCAGGATGTTGGATTCGCACTCCAAAAATTTCGTATTCTTAAACTTTGTATAAAAAAAGTTATAGAGAAAATGCCACGCTGACCTGTTTGGAGCAGCGAAACCCTAAAATCTCAAAGCTCTGATACCAAATGTTGTGAAACCAGCTCAAAAAATAGAAGAAAAGAGATATCAACGCCTTAGAAATAAGCCACTTTGAGGGGGAAACCTCCAATACATTACATGAATGAACAGTCTTGGATGATACAAATTACAAAACCTCCTTTCTATATATAGGAGTCCATGGGGCCACAATGTAATCCTAGTGGGCCACAATGTAATCCTTGCTGACCTAACAATAATAATTTGAGGGCACAATAATAAAAATATGGGGGTTACAGTGGTAAAATAATAACCATAATGGGGTTACGCTAACAATAATAAGGGACTATACTAGTAATATAGGGAACTAACAAAAACATAGAATCCATCAAAAGTATCAGTGGGTATCGCCCTCCTTTTCACTAGATGGGCATTAATGAAATTGTGAGTTGTCCCATTATCAATCAAAACAAAGACCCTCTGATTCAAGATGAAACCTTGAACTCTTAAGGTCAAGTACTTAGGTAATCCTCTCAAAGATGCAAGAGCTCCTCCAATAGGAGTAAATGCTCCATCCCCATCTCCTGATGGTGTTGGCTCTCCTCCTGCAGTGTCAGCATTGTGACCTCTTCTTGGTTCATCTTCTTCTTCCTCCTTAACATCTGAGAAGGCCTCTATGTAATGTGATTTTCTAGCAGCACATCTATGTCTAGGTGCCCATGATTCTTGTCAAGTGAAGCAAAGCTTATTCTTTATTAGATCTCTCCGAACTTCAATGTCAAGTGGCTTCTTGTATGAGCTCTCCTTGGAAGGAGTAGCTCTTTCTTCCTTCCCCTTTGAAGGAAAAGAGGGCTTATGCTGGAATGTTGCCTTTGATTTTGGAAAGGCATATTGAAGTTCTCTAGCCCTTTCAATAGCATCATGTAGAGTAGTGGGCTTGGTATATTTAACCAACCCATGAAGAGGTTCATCTAAACCATCAATGAACATGTACACCCTTATTGCTGCAGACAAATCAGGAACCATAACAGATAATTTTAAAAATTCAAAAATGTAGGACTCTATATTACCTGATTGTTTCAACTTTGCAAGGCTCATGAATGGTGCCTCTGGATCTCTTCTGTCAAACCTTTCCACCAACCTTCTAGTGAACTCTGAATAAGCAGTCACATTGGCATGACCCAATGTAGACAAGCCATGGAACCACCAGTCATGTCCTTCACCTTAAAAGTGCAGCACTGCAATATTGATAGCCTCCATCTCTAGGACCTTGTTCAACTGAAATTAGATGTCAATTTTTTCTACCCATGATTTGGCATAACACTTGGATGACCCATCAAAATTGGGTAAAAATAATCTACCCATAGAGTGATGTCGATCATGATTCTGAGTGAAACCACCATCTCTGTGTTGATGCCTTAGTCTTCTTTTATCCTTGAGGTGAAAAAACTCTTGAAAACTCAAGTGATATTTGAATCTCTAATTTTTAGACTTGTATTGTTCAAAATAGTCTTCAAGGGATGCTTTCTCTTGAAACCCTTCATTTCCCACAGCCAAAAAGGTAGGCATGGTAGAGCATTGGGAAAATTGTGGCTGCTGCACTGGTTGATCATTCCAGTGGTGAGACATGCCAGAGCTTTCTCCAAGATGAAATCTCTTAGGATATTCTTTGATTTTTTCCAATCTCATCTCTTTGATATCTCTATCAAGATCTTGCATGGCTCTCAAAAGGATCTTAGCAAAGTCCTTTCCTTCTTCTTCACTTCCAGATGCAGGGGCTTTACCCTTATTTTCATTGTCATTGGTGTAATCAAATTTCTTTCGTATTCTCTTTAGATACCTCTTCTCCCTGTCAGTAAGAGGTTCTTAATCTTCAGAAGACATATTGGCTTCTTAGAAAGCATAGGTTGTGCCAAGATGATGCTCTGATACCACTGTAATATTCCCAAATAGGGAATGCAACAATATTAAATAGTTATGAAAAGAAATAACGTAGATCATCTAAGTAAGAGCAGGAGGCCAATATGGAGACTCTTTATTCACATTTACATCAGCAAAATATATGCACAAGATAACCCATGAGATGTACAACAAGAAATAGAAGACTTTTATGAAGAAAATCCTCAAAAGGAGGTGCTGCAACCATGTATTAAGACTGAAAAGAGCTTGAAATCATTATTTTATTGGTTGTAACTGTTGTAGATTACACTTCAGATCTAGAGTATATTTGTGTATAAAAAATTATATCTATATCAAATCTATACACTAGATAGGCTCTTCTTTAAATTCCCCTTGGGGTTTTTAGCAAAACAGGAAGTACAAGGAGTAGATCTGAGATCTAATACTGTAGATCTGCAGAAATATTCAGAAATACATGGAAATTCAGATTTGATCTGATATATGCAATATGATGATCCCCTCCAATGGATCTCAAGTATGAAGGGAAGATCCCCAACACATGAAAACCACTCCTCTAATAAGTGTGCCAAAAGACCCTGCAACAATACCCACACAAATAACGCAGTTCTGGAAGCAAGACTGTGTTGTAGGCTTTGGAACATATTTGGCCTCATGCCAAGATCTGAAAATGTAGCTCCAATCATCCAATACTCTCTTGCCAATGGGATAGAAGCCTTCCCCACTGAAAAGGAGCACTAGAATGGCCTAGATCTAAGTAGATCTAGCCTCCACTTGCTGCAGCTTACAAAGACAACCAAACCCTCAACAGAATCTGCGTTGTAGTTGGAAGGAGAAACTTGGCATTCAGCTTGATAGTGGACAAGAAATGCAAACTCTTCCAAGAGGCCTCTCAAGGAAAGAGGTGGGATTCCCGATCAGGAACACCCAGTGCTAAACAACACTATTCTCAGCTAAACAACAAGAGAATGATATATGTCTAAACAGACAATATATTCAGAAATAACATCATCATCAAAAACCCTCTCATGTTGCCATCCTCTTCCTTTTATAAGTTGAGAGCTTGCAAACCCTAAACCAACTTCAATGAAATAGCTCCTTTCTCATGAGCCATCTCCATCTAAAACTGCGTTGTGCCTCATTGATGGCCACTCCTCCAAGACACCGATGTAGATTTGGTCATGGTTGACCCAGTCAAAATGTTCAGCCCCTTTCACACCTAAGGGTGGCTTCTTACTCAGTTAAGATATAGCCTTTTTCACATTTGGCATTGATTTATTTACTGCTTTGGAGTTTTATGATCCTCCTTTACAATTTTATTCATGAAACAGAAAAATAAAACAAAATTGAATATTCCCATTAGCTTAGGAATAATTGGGAATATTACAGATTTCAATTACTTCAAAATCTACAACACTGCACACTCCTTCAATGTCTACTACAATACCAGGTAATCTACCCATATGGATGATCTTCTGTTGATTTGACATTATCAAGTGAATTGGTTACCATTGTAGCTTCGGTCTTCCCATTTGATCCCATGTCTGCTTCTGTAATACATTGGTATATGATCCCAAATCTAGGATTACTTGATCCATCTCGTATTCTCCAATCTGCTTAGTTAATCACATCTCCCTTCCTATTCTCTTCTTATGTCGATGCAAACTGTTTACTGCATGTTGCTTACTTCATGACCCTTCTTTACCAGTGCAGGATTCAATAAAAAACCCTTTGATCTCGCAACATCTTCATGTAGGTCTACAATAATGATCTTAAGATAGCTTGATCAAATTCATTCATCATAGTAACTACCTTGGTGTTGTCCTTTTGTGGTATTTCTAGGTCCCTATAATACTAGTGTATCCCATTATTGTTATTGTTAGTGTAGCCCCCTTATTATTATTGTTGTGCCCATGTAGTCCCCATATTGTTATTATTATGCCCCATATAATCCCACTATTGTTATTTTTGTGGCCTTACATTGTTATTTTTATGTTGGCTAGGATTATCTTGTGACCCCTTGGACTACTATATATAGAAAGGAGGTTTTTTCATTTGTATCATCCAAGAATTGTTCATTTATGTAATGTAAAGGATTTTTCCCCCTCAAAGAGACTCATTTCTAAGTCCTTGATCTATCTATTATTCTATTTTGTGAGTTGGTTGCATAATATTTGGTTTCAGAGCTTGGGAGGGTTTCGCTTCTTTAAATAGGTCATCTTGGATTTTTTGCTATAAATTTTGTTCTACGAGGCTTCAGAAGCTGAAAATTTTACCATGTGGAGGTGAAATATTGATGAACTTCATGTAAAAATTTCAAACCTTTTTTCACAATATTTTCGTAGATATGATCTATGGAAGTTAGGTTTTTGCAGGATCCATAATTTTATCTCAAACAGATGACCGATGGAAAATCATCATAACTTTCATTTCATGCATTCGATTTGAATTATGTAAAAAGCATCTGAAATTTCACGGACTATAGTTTATTTTTTACCAATTTCAAAGCCGAAGTATGGAACAGTGACATGTGGAACGTCGTACAAGTTCACTCTACTAAACATGTCTATAATAGGCCATTGTGGGAGATTGGGCATAACTTTGCCTTGAAGAATCCAAATGAAGTCTGACCTGTGGAATTGAAAAAAAGACTCATAGGGATACTACAGGACTGAAGTTCAAATCTTGGGGATTTGAAATCACAGAGATACAATAGGTTCAATATCAAGCTCCTCAAAACAAAAAAAAGGTGTTTTTTTTTTTTTAAATTGCATAACATTTATTTAAAAAATCAGTTTGAAGTGATTCCAAGGGCATATTGCGGCATTGTTATTAGTATTGGGTTCTACAATGCCTCCCAAAAATAATTACACACCCATTAATCCCTCATAAATATCTATTATGACGCATGAAGAGGAAGAAGTGCAACATGATGTATCAAAATTACGAGACCAAGTGCAACAAATTTCGCTCTCGCAAAAAATAACCAAAAATGAAATGGAATTTAAGATGGATGGTTTGAAGATTATAATTGAAGCTAAGATGGATGGCATGGAAGCTAATATCGATGGTATATAAGACAAAATGGAAGATTTGAATAAATACATGGAAGGTTTGGAATAACTGCTACAAGAAAAGCTTCCTAATGGAGAAAAGGTAGTAGAGGAAACTCATTATGAGAACTAAATAAATGTTAATCATGATTTCATAGACTATGTTAAGTAAAATAATTTGTATTAGATTACTAACATAAATTATCAATCCGGGATCCGTAGGACTTGTGAGACATATGTGCACAACATATGCTAGGGATCAGTTTATGAAAACTAAAAACTAACCTAATCACACCATTCTTGTATTAACTTGAAAATCTATTCTACATTCAGGAATTAAAATTTAATCTACTTGCATAATTGAATTCTAATCTATGATTGCAAAATTTAAAACTAGTTTAATCTTCACAGTTGTTGTGTAATCAAATGAAAATTATGGATCTCAATTTGGGGCTAATGTCACGGCAATGATAGGATCCATAAAATCACGAAATATAACTTCAACTGCGTGTAATTTAAATTCTAATCTATTCTTGAAAAATTGAAAACTAATCTAACACACATGCATAAATCAGAAACCTATGGTTGTTGTATAACAGAATGCCCAAATCCAATCCAATTGGAAAATGACAGAGCCACTTTCTTGAGACGACTTAGTGAGCACAAAATTCAACAGTCAACTGTAAATGTAAATAATTGTATGAATCAAATCTAATCTAGCATTCTTCATGAATTCAAAACACTCTTGCATGAAAATTAAATCTACTATCAACCGATCAAACACACTTGCATGAATGGAAAATCTAAACTATCAAACTTTCAATGAAATGAAAACATCATAACAATTAAAATGAAATGACATACTTGAATGAAATAGAAACTAATATCAAAACAAAATTGAAAAAAAAAACCTACTTTATCTTACATTCTAATATGCTCCATGATATCTCCTACTTCACATCTCCATCCATGCTTGGAACCTCAAAGCTTATACAAGTTCTCTAAAAGTACAAAATAATAAGATGACAAGTTACATGAACAAGAGTTCCATTATTAAGAGTTTTCAATGTACAAATAACGGAGAGAGATATCCTATTTATAAAAATTCCTAAGAAACCTCCTCATTAATGAGGATCCTTCTTCCTCTCCTTTGATCCATAATATTCTCAACTAATCTACTAACCATAAGCCACATATCCCTCCTTCAAATCTCCTTCATATCATGAAGATAATTTCGAATTTGATCTTTGGGAGCCACATAAGAGGGCCTAAGAAGCTTGCAATGAACCTACACATGTCACAAAACTCTTTCCACTTTTAAGGTATAAGCATATGCATATTATTTCCTAACTTTTGATCACAAATTCACCTCAAATTTTTCCGTTGTATTCCGTCCAGAAAATCTACCAAGAACTCCAAAATCGCATTAAAGACAACTCCTTTTAAAAATAAAGTTATATTAATTTATTAATATATTTATTTGAATAATAAAAATAATTCATTAATTTTTTATTTAATTTGGAAAAACCTAACAAAATTTAAAGTCAAAAACCAAAACCCACAAAAATTAAGTTTGTCACAATGTAATTTGAACTCAGAATTATTATGGGTACGACATGGTTGAATACAACTTTAATTATGTAAGAGCATGAGATGTTGGCACTTCCTGTAACTTAGTGTTGATATTTTGATGCTTCCTCCAATTTATTGATGCACAAATCTCAGTTGTCCCTAGAGCGGGTATGAACTGACGACGACGGTTTTTATTTTGATGACAACTTAGCTACATCATCATTCAATTAAAATTTCCGCATGAACCATAATTACAAAATATCATTACAAAACAAGGATGGCTACAAGGCAGCTAGTCCCTACCTTGAGTCAGAGTTTACTAAAACAAGACTAAGCATACTGCATTACTTTGGATGGTTTGTGATTATCTATTGATCCAGGCTATGATTTCCTAGAAACATTTATGTTTTTAATCCTTCATCATATAGTGTGGCCATTGTTTTGTTAAAATAAATTATACTCATTACAATGAAATAAAGAAAATAAATAGATCCAACATTTTTCATACCTATAGAAGCTAGTTGTAGCAACTAAAAAGCGATAGTTCACCATGAAGAAATAATTTGTTCTTTGTCTGGTCACAAATTTCTAGAATACGAAAACCTAGAATACTCTCAATTGCCACATGAATACACTAGTCCTGAAATCTACACAATTTGATGCAGTAATTTGTGCATCCAGAAGTGTCATCCATAGCTGGCTAAACAAGTGATCAAATTTCCCATCAAGGACCGGGGCTTGAATATGCTAGCAATGCAATTGAAAAGAATCACAATTTCTTTAATGTGCTAGCATTGTGGTTGTTTTTTGCAAATTGGTCAGTTCAATACAATTGAAATGAGCATAAAGATATTAAATCATTGCAATTGCACTTTTCTAGATAGTTATGCATGTAATCAATCAACAATAAGAAAAAAACATGGGTTAAAATCTTTGTTTTACATGCCAACATTGAATTGTGTATGCTTAACTCCCATAAAATTGAATTTATAATTGAAAGCAGGGAAAAAAATGTAAAAGAGTGAATATCTACTCCAATCATAATAGTTAAAGCACCGTGAACCCACAAAGAGATATTTGTAATCAGATAAGTGAAACTCACTTCTTTTTATCAATATCTAGTATGTCGCTTCCTGGTATGTCACTTCTCTCAGCCTTCTCCATAATAACCTAAGTAAATAAAACAAAACATAAAACACAGATATAAAATAAGACTTGCTTCAAGGGTTGGTTTCAAAATAAATAGAATCTAGCCAGGGTCGACCGCCTTTGGATTTGGACGCATCGAGCTCAAAAGTGGGATTTTCATAATTAGATTCAAGATTTCTATAGTTTCCACTAACCACTCTATCTAGCCCATTTAGCTTCCTCTCAGATAACCTATTTAGTAGCTTCCTCTCAGATAGCCTATTTAGTAGCTTCCTCTCAGATAGCCTCAGCTTGTCTTGTAAACGCTGACATAATTTTTTCAAATATAACTGTAAAGTTGTATGAAAATTAGTTCCAATTTTTCTTTCCAAACTTCGATATTGTTACTAGCTTGAAGGTGAGTATACAAAAACGTAAGTCAACTACAAATTTTTCAAAGGGAAAGATCAAGTACAAGTAGAATTGAAAAATTTCCAAAAGTTTCCAGATGGCATCTGAAATTTTGTAAATTATATTTATTCTAAATGGCAGTTTTATCTAATATGTTAAGGCCAATAGAAAAAGTATGTTTTCCACTTTAAAACCCCTAAAAAAATGCATGACACCCTAGATACACTAACATCCAGGGGCAAGATTTAGCCATTTCATTATGAGTGACAAGTAGGTGGCACAACTACTCACTATCCCAAACAGAATGCACTTTAGACATTATTTCTGAGAATTTTAAAAAGAAAGTAAACTCTCTCAGCTAGAGAGCTTTAGTAGTACTACTTTTCGTCGTGTGGCTCTTTCAATGACACCTTATCTGAGCACTGAGGTCATGGAAGATTGTTTTAAGAGATTAATGTAAGTCCTAGATTGTATGATCCAGCAAGGATTTGTTTGTTCTCATGTTCATCTCTTGTTGAAATGGTATTATGACTTCTCACCGGTGTGTACAAAAGAAATCAGGATTCTTCTCCAGGCAGTTTTGCATGGAGGATCATTTGAAAAACAATTGAAAGTCACCCAAGTTGTCTCGATGCGAAAACTCAGTCAGATAAAGTCTCAATGCTACAACTTAATCAGATAAAGTGTGAACATTGGTATGTTGAGATGAGTGCATAAAATATGCAAGATATTTTGGTATTGTAAGAAACAACAATGAAAAGCTTCTGTCACAGATCCTACCCTTTGAATTTGTAACTACAATCCATTCTAGTATAGATGAAAAATTTTATCTAATGTGAAGTGTTGCTAGCCCGATGATCAAAGAGTTCCAATGGATTCTAGCTTTCTTAAATATTGACTAAATTTAAATAGGATTGGAGGTCCATGCCATTGAATATTCACTCTGTATTCACCTTTAATTTGTTATGAGAGGATATGCAAGGTAATTTTAATAGTTAGACTGGATAGCGAGGTATCAGCAACAATTTCAATTTCTTGTTTGAAAAAAGACCTGATTCAATACAAACACAGCTCAACAACATCATTGCAATTACAATTTAGTTCTCAATGTCGCTTGATTCCATAAACTCTTACAGCTCATATTTTTCATGTACTTGGCATCCCCAATTTTAGCCTACAACCAAGGCCATATAGGCCCGACCCCTTGCTGAACAATGTTTGTATACATGCCAAGGATGAATGTTTGTTTCTATAATGATTGTTCAAGAGGCATGTGTATTTAAAACCAATTATCTTCCTCTTTTGCATAGTCTCGTCCTACTAGGGCAGCATTTCTAGGAAACCAATATTTACTTGATAACATCAGAGAAAAAAATTATAATTATTTACATGATCAACATTAGGGAAAACATTATTTACCAATAATAATTGTTTCAACAAACTAAAGATTAATTGAGTCTCATCTTGAATATAATATGAAACAAAATAAAGAGGAATACTAGATATAACATTTTAACATAATAGGAAAGAAAGATAGAGCAATGACATGTTTAAGAGAAATGGCTTAGAAGAATCGTTTACCCTGTTGCAAAATCTGGAGAAAGTTTTAGCAAGTAGGTCCACCCAGTGGGAACAAAGTGATTGTAACCACATTTTCTGCACCTTTGACAGATCAAATATTCCCAGTGTTAAATGTCATGAATGCATTCAATGCCACTGTGGATGGAAAATATGTTGAAATGGTAACAGACCTAACGATTTCCTTCGGGTCTATATCTCTCTTTAATATACTGCATGAATTGCCTCATAGTTAAATCCATAACCTCTTCAATATTGTTTTCATTGTGCTATAATTTCCTATGCAATGTTTTCCTTCTTCACAACTGCCAGGACACAAAATATACAGTCCAGATGTTATGCAATAAAGGTACGTAGCAAATGATTGTGGAGAGGAAAGTGTTAATTTATACTCTAAGTAAGCCTTAGACATAATACACTTTGATTAGACATGCTCCAGCAGTAGAGCCTTCTGAGCCCATGGTAGTTTGTACCCTGTTTTGCAGTCTCCTCAACCTTTGACAGACTTTGACGGAGATCAGATGGTTTTCCATGTAGCTTTCCTTTATCATGTAGCAAACAATTGTGGAGAGAAAAGTGTTAATTTATACTCTAAGTAAGCCTCAGAAATAATATACTTTGATTATACATGCTCCAATTGTAGAACTTTCTGAGCCCATGGTAGTTCGTGCCTTGTTTTGCAGTCTCCTCGACCTTTGTAAGCCCCTCTGTCCGTAGAATTTGACGGAGATCATATGGTTTTCAATGTAGATTTACTTTATCTCTAGAAGCCAGAGAAAAATCTTGTTTACTCATGGCACCAACCATTAGAGATAGCTGACAATCGTCAATTTCTAACCACATCAATTTCCCGTGCCTTAGGCCATTTTTTATTATGAAAGCTACTCTCATCAAGGGTCTAACATGGATGATCCTCAAGATTGAATTGAGAATCATAATCTATAGAGGTCATTTCATCAATATTTCCAATTTCAAACTGTAATTAATCATTTACCAAGGTGATCGTGCAGTGTTACAAGCTCCTGTATCAAAAGTGTCGGTTCTAGCAACCAAAACATAAGTGAGTGTAAAAGCTAATACAAATGATGCTTATCCAATTGTTGATTGTGTAAAGCCCTGTAACCCAAATGTAAATGGATATATTCCTCAAGTCATGCGTTGGGCTTTGGGGGAGGGGAAGCTTGAGAATGAATACAGAACCCTTTCAAGTCTATCAATCCTGGAACTTGCAATAACAGGCAACGCCATGGCTCATCACAGCTACACTTCAGTTTTCCATGCTAGCTGAAAGTCATTAAAGTGACTTAAAAAAATAAAATAAAAAAATGGATGACCATATGGGCCCTCCCATGATGGCAACGTGCCTCACCTCCTTCTCCACAACATAGCATGCATGGAGGTCGCTAAACCATGCCACCTAATGTTGTATCATGCTAGTTTGTCACCTAACCTGTCAAATTTGAACCTGTAACCATTATGAGGTTGAAAGAGTTCTCTATTTTAACCTGCCAAATTTGAACATGCAACCATTATGAGGTTGAAAGAGTTATATATTCTTAAAATGGTTTCTTCTCTGCCTTCGGCTTTTTCAGGGTTTCTCTCTCCCTATCTTCTTCAAGTAGACGCATCAAAACATGGAAAGGGGGATCACTCAAAACAGATGCAACTTATCTACCTACCGAAAGGAAAAAGTGAGATAAGGCAATGGAGTAGAGTGAGGAAGGATCGATAACCAGCAACAAGGTGAGACCAACAACGGTGATTCCCAATCTAGACAAGAGCAGCAATCGTCAAAGTACGGAAATGGTGATTCAAAGCAATCTCGAAGCGATAAATCGTTAAGGGGCTGGAAGAATTAGTAGTACCATCATGGTCCCTGTTGTCAAGTTTCATCCTTTCATTTGTTTTTGTTTTTTTTTTTCCGCAGGTTTTGGTGTTGGCCCATTTCTATTTTCTTTGTCGGCAAGTTCTCGCATCAATCCATGGGGATGGAGGCTCTCCATTATCTTCATCATGATCTGTAGCTACCACAGCTACATGAAATGCTCGAATGATTTGTTGCTTCTCTGGATTTTGTTCTTATTATGTCTTTTTGGTGGAATAATAAGTTGAAAGAGGTGCGACAGTCGCTCAAATGATCTGTTGACTCTTTGGATGTTGCTCTTCTATATTTTTGGTGGAATAATAAGTTGAAAGAGGTTCAACAGTCATTATTGTAGACATTTTCAGAACAGTTGTAGACTAAGGCATGATTACAGCCAATGTCGGTGATTTCAAGGGCACCGAGACAGAGAAATGGAAACAGAGAAGATGATGTGTAAGGAACAAAGGAGGCTAAAGGACCCCATTTAGGTAAACTGGAGAAGTGGAATATTAGGATAAATTATTGGATGAATAGCAGGAAGCTAACCAAGGGAAACCAGCAAGAAAAGATCAAGACTAAGGAAGCTGAGAAATGGCCTTTATAGCGGTGTTGACTGAGAGGTCTTCAGAGGAGTATGAAGTCTGCATTGGCGAGGAATATACAAGTGTTTGCACTATCCTGAACCACCAGCACCAGCCTCATTGCATGACAATATAGGTGGCAGTTGAGCCGAACAATATTGAAAAAAATGTTGAGAATTTGAAGGGCTGGTGTTTAATACAAATTATCTTCCTGATAATTACTTGTGAGCTTACTTGAGTTACTTATGTCTTCTCTTCATTGTCTTATTTAGTCTTTCAACAAATCAATTATCAAAATACACAAGACAGAAAATTAGGCTCTAGAGCCAGGGAAAAACCTCTCCCTCTAGGAGAGGAAAACCCGCAAATAATTTTTCTTATAGATATTCAAATGACAAGTACCATGACCATGACTCAAACCCTTGACCTAGGTATGCTTCCAAGACCTTGTCACTTCTTCTTTGAACTCGTTTCTTCAATCTATACTGACCTCCATTTGCTTTAAATAACTCAATCTCTAGGTTTATCTTATATTCCTTCTTTGCTTGCATATCATCCCTTTTGGAATGTAGACCTTATTCCTTACTTTTGTGATCCATACTTGATCACTTCTTAAATATGCATATCATTCTTTATGGATTCCACACTTCATGACTATTAGATTTCACTCTTCTTCATTGTTGATACTTCAGTTAAATCCACATCCATTTCTTCATTGTTATCTCCTTACAAACTCGAACTATTTACCACTGATATCAGCATGGGAATCTGCATTACCTTCTTGACCTTATCATTGTTCTATTTCAAATAAATACGCAGTAGTTTAAACTCCTTAACACTTGTAACCATCTCAGAATATGTACGCACTGAAACCCTATACTTGATCTTCAACAATCCACATTTTAGTGTTGTGTGAACTCAGAGAGAAATCTACATTTTTCTTATAGGAAAATCCGCAATTCCTTGATGTGATACCCCTGCATTAACCCCTGAATTAATCTTTAGATATCCACATTTCATCCTCTGAAACAACCTCAGGAAATCTACATATTTCCTTTCAGAAAATAGTCTACAATTTTCCTCAGACTTGTCCACAATTTCTCAAAGGAATCTGCATTGGGATTAGTGCTAATGAGCCGTAGGAACATGGGTATATATATTGATCTTGAATTGCCTTTAGGCCGACCCTACACCAAGTTGTAGGCCAACATTGATACTAAAAATAGGCCGACTTCACCATTTGTTTCCTACATTGAGAAAGAGCTATTACATGCCATTCTTCCACAAGGTATATGACAAGGTCTTGGAGCACTCTAATGGAGACTAGGCTCTCCATATAAATGACACTAATTATACTTATAAAATTAACACAAACCCTAAATAGACATCAAGAAGAAGTCTATTAACATATAATAAAATCTTGCTCATGAAACCCATGAAGCAAGTACACCAAAAATACAATTTATTATCTTTGTCTTCTTCTTTTCATAAATACATAATTACATAGTCAACATGAAAACTGACCTAGTTACACTTTTCAACACTCCCTCTTAACTAGGGAGGTATTCATACAGGTACATGGTCACTTTCAAACTAAATAACCTCATAAGAAGAATCGGATTGGTAATCGCATATGTATAACATCATATCAACCAGCATTATCCTAGTTCAAGGCCTTGAATACCAGCCCCATCTCTCAACGAGACAATGGGCTACAATGTTGGTGAGACACATGACTTATAGACACCATCGACATTGTCTCTCCAAGGTACATACTCCACTCGGGTGTTCCCAAAGTATGACCTTCTTGGACTATTCCTCTTGGGTAGCTAGCCCTCAAAGAATATCAGTCCCCGACAACTCTTACCTTGAATTCCCTAACACATTATCAAAGAGTATCGAATGCCAGATGATTACCCAATCCTCCATTCTGTCTTCCCAAGCGAAGACTGGAATGATGTGTCCATCTCTCCCTCTCAACCAGGGAGGACCTATTCCATAAGGGAATGTACTCATTCCGATACAAGGAATGTACCTAAGCTCATTCTTAGGAATTACCAAGTTTCTTCCAAGTAAGAAACTTATCACCAGGCTCCCTCTTAACCAAGTACCTCCAGCAGCAATGGTGAGACACCCAGCTTCTCATGGAGAATTATTTTCCTCGATGTCATGGATTTCCATATTGAGGAATCTTCAACTTTAGCTTCATAGGGCACAGATCATCCATCACTTTCATCCACAAGTTATGTCAGCTATCAGAAAGTGATTCATCAGACTTCCTTATCTATTCCACTATTATGCCATGTTGCTTCCTGTTGGGGTTCCCATGTTTTGGCCATATTGGCAAGACCAAAAGATGAGACAACATCATAACCACTTTTGGGCCCTAGGATCTAGCCCTCCTGGATCCGAAGAGGGATCTCTCCAATAACACAAAGAATGATATATCTTTGGAGCTCAAAATGAGGTATTAGGCTAGTTATGAAGCGCAAAGGGGGTTTTAAAATGATTTGGTTGGTTGGTTGCTGGGTTGGGTCATGAGATCATAGACTGGGAAGGTAATGGGAGAAAAGAAACAAAGCAGCGGGATGTTTCAGCAAAGGGGATAGGTCAAGAAAGTTCCATCCATTGGGCTATGGAGTCATGAAAGGTAATTACATGCAAAAACTAGCCAAGGCTTTCAGAGGGCAAGTCATCTACACTAAAGGATCTTTTTAAATAGATGATGGAATGGAACATTAAGGAAAGAAAGTGAAAGAAGGAAAGTAACCCAATTTCTGTCTATAAATCAAGTCAGAGGTCATTTAACTCCAGGCCTGCTTGGACATACTCATAGGCAAATTTCAATGGAGGGACAAATGGGCAGCTTATAGATCGGACCAGAGGTCATTTAACTCCAGGTCAGCTTTAGCATGCTCTAGAGAAAAACAGACATAAGTTTAAATAGAGCTGGGGTCTATAGATCAGAGAAGTACTTTGAACCTTCAATGCTTTGACACCAGCAAGAAACATCCAAGCAGCAAACTCCATAATTCATACATCAGCTAGCAGCATATGGAGCCACTACACTGGTTAAATTAACTGAATTTACTCTTAGATTCACAATTAGTAGAAAACATTGAGGGCAAGGAGAGCAGGGACATAGGGTACCTAACAAGGGTAAATCCTATGCCATATTTCTGATGCGAGCCTAGAAGAACAATGAACAGCATGAAAATGTAGTAAACAGCGATAGAAAAACATCACCAATAGTAATAGACCAGGATCCTGTGAAATGTGCTTGATTAGTGATGAAAATCCAGTCACATACATCTGAGCTCAATGGTTGTTACAGTCCAGACTTTCTCCTCCCAGCCTATTACATAACAGCTACTCTGTTAATCCCTCCCAAGACTGTTCTAACAGTCAAAATAAATCCCACTAACAGCGACGGCAACAGCCGAACAACAACCTTTTCAATATCGTTCTTGGGAATTCTTATAGGAGAAAATAACAACAGGAGTAGATGATATTCATTAAATGGATCTCATTAAGATAGACTGGTGGACGTGCTCGAGCCCACCCTGCTTAATGGCAACCTGCATCGCTCTGTGTACTCTGTAAGCCACTTGGGGAGTCTTTGTCAGGTCGAGATTGACCTCTGATGCCTCTGAAGTCCTTTCTGGTGTTTGGTACTCTGTGCTAGCCTTCTGGAAATGATAAATTGGATGAGAAGGTCCGCAGGTCTCTCCATACCTCCATAACTGCTGTCCAGACAGTCTTAAAGAAGCTTTTTTCCATAACATACGTTTAAGGGCTTGAGGAGGCATGGAGACTTCTTGTAGGAAGGTGTCCTATCTAGAGAAGAGTACTCTGCATGACATTAAACACAGTTACAGCTTTGTTTCGTGTGCTCTGGTCTTTGACTGCGTCCTTTCCTTTGAATGTGGGGTTAAACATTAATTATATCAGTAACAAGCATTAACCCCCTTTGAATCTCTGCCGCTGATCCGCCGGCACATGTTGAAATGGCCTCTTTGTGCTATTTGCACAATAAAATAAACCTGTTACAAACCCGGGCAGTGGTGTAGAAATGCTGCGGAGGCTCGGAGGAATGGTGGCGGAACAGTTGAGAGTAGTGAAAATAATGAAGGGTGGCGGAAGAAATGGTTATTAGTGTAAAAGCCCAAAGATCATCGCTTGAACGAATTACAAAGGAAAACACGGAAAAACGATGAAGCGGAGCCACGGATGTGGGACCCGGTCATGGCGGAGGGCGATTCATTAAACTTTAATATAAAACACAAAGGTTTGGTAATAAGCGGAAATGCAAAGGAAATAAACAAAAATGCAATGAGGACGAGCGTACGAGGTGGGACCGACATAAATCGCAATCGGAGATCGGGAGCGGGGATAATCGCAATCGCAAATCGAGATAGCAGAATTTGCGATGCGATCAATCAAAGGGGAAACGCGATCGGAGGATCAGAGTGAATGGTGTGATCAGAGTGATCGGAAGGAAGGTGCGATCAGAGTGATCGAAAGGGAGGACTTGCGATTATGTGATCGGAGGAGGGTGCGATCGGGCGGATCGGAGCGATGGTGCGATCAGGCAATCGGAAGACGGGATGCGATCGGGTCAATCGGAGGAAGGGAGCAATCAGAGGATCGGAGCGATCGGGGAAGGAATTGCGATGCGATCAATCGCATCGCAAATATTTGCGATGAGCCGATCGGAGGACTTCAAACAAATGTTGCGATTGGAAAGATTTGTGATTGCGATTTGAAAAGAGACAGGGTTATGTAATATAAAAATTTATAATAAAGTTTTATTACAATGCATGGCGGGGATGGAAAGGGGAAGTGGTTTGCGAGGCCGGCCAAAAAGGGGCTAGGCCCTATTATAAGGTAGGAAAGTGGGTTTTTGCCCATTTTAATGCATTTTGGGACTAAAGAAGGGTAACGATAGAGGGATAAAGGGTGAATTAAACCAAACAAGGGGTATGGGTAGTGTTGAGTCTCAAAAGTGTTCTCCATATTCATACATATTTCCATTATGTCATAACCATTTAGCTCTTATTTCATAGCCATTTGACCTAAAACCCTACATCAAGTAACCATTTTCATAAATATATGGGTTAGGATCCTTGTTTTCCAAAGTTATTTATTTTATGTATTTTAAGTGAATTTATGATTAGAAACTAGAAAATTAACATGGTTTCATATATCTATATATGTGTTATGAGTTTTGTGACATGTGTAGGTCAAAAGGAGACTTCTAGAAGACCCTTATGTGGCACTCTAAGACCAAATTCGAATTTGGTTGGAGAAGATTATGGGATCAAGAGGATATGTGTCTCACTTCCTTGTTGTATTGAAACTCTAGAAGGATATGTGTCTCATTCCTCAAGTTGTGTTAAAACTCTAGAAAGACATGTGTCTTATCATTTCCTATTTTGATTGTAACTCTAGAGATGGAGGGAGAGATTCATGGACTCCCATTAATGAGATGTCTCCTCATATTTTGTATAAATAGGAGAAGCTTTTTCCTATCATAGGTAATGAGGAAGTAGATTTGTAACAAAGTTCAAGATGGAATGGGATGTAGATTTATGAGTTTTTGAATAAAGAAGCTTAGTTCTTTGATGCTATTGTGATCTTATCTTTAAGGAGCTGAAGGACTTCACCAAATTGGTAGCAGAGGGCCCCTGCTATCCAAGGAGGCTTTTACATGTTTTTTAGATAAGTTGCTTTCAATTCTGTTTTGTCATATTTCCTTACTTAGATTGCTTTCTGAAATCATAGCTTTTAGCATAATTTTTCATGACAGCCCGGGCATTTGCACATAGTTTTATAATGACTAATGACATGGAATCCATCTTGTCCTTCTGCTAATTTACTTTTCTTAGTTTTTGTTTAATTCCAGCACTGTTTGTTTATTTCAGTCTTGCACATTTGCTTCAGTAGTTAGATTTAGATATATTAAATTGCTCATGTCATTTTCAGTTACCTCCGAAAGCCATAACTGGACTAATGGTGAGGGATTGAAGTATGAGTGTGTAGTTTGATATTAGTTTACTTTCTGCAAGTTAGAAATATTAAATTGCTCATGTCATTTTCAGTTACCTCCGAAAGCCATAGCTGGACTAATGGTGAGGGATTGAAGTGTGAGTGTGTAGTTTGATATTACAGGAATAAGACGCTTTACGCGAGTTAGATATATTAAATTGCTCATGTCATTTCGGTTACTCCATGCAATTTGGACTGATGGTTGGGATTAGTATGAGTGTGTAGTTTGATATTAGTTTCTTTTTTCTGCAAATTAGATATCAGATTGCTCAAGTTATTTATGGTTACCTCCGAAAGCCATAGCTGGACTAATGGTGAGGGATCAGAATATAAGTTGATGTAATTTGATTTAGATTTACTTTGTTGCAATTCTTGGATTTGTTTAAGCATAGTTTCTTTTGTATTTGGACAGCAGCAAGGATAATGGTTTTCATGATCAATAGTTCATTGTTTGTTTAATTAGAATAGTGACACATTTTCATTTCCTTTTAATTTGTCATTGTATGTTTCAAAATCCTTTTGAAGTTTGAAGTTTGGTAAATCATTATAAAGGACATCATTGCCTTGAATATTCATAACCATACTTGTCTTTTAGAATTTCCATCTCACATTAGGAAACCAACCAAGATCAATAAAAATCCAAAAACGACAAAAGTAAGAGATAGGTTAGCTTGCACATATAGTGCGCCACACTTCGTCAGCTTACAAATCCCTGGTTGATAATTTATGTTAGCAATTTAGGACACACTAAATTGACCAAACATTTTGGCGCCGTTGCCGGGGAAGTGTAACTAGGTAGCCTTATTTCTTACATCTAAAAAAAAATTAATAATTCTTGAGTATGCTCTCCTCCTGCACTTTGTGTGATCTGGAGGATCAGAAAAAGGATTGTTATGTAAAAAAAAAAAAATTAATAATTCTTGAGTATGCTCTCCTCTTGCACTTTGTGTGATCTGGAGGATCAGAAAAAAGAATTGTTATGTGAAAAAGAAAAAGAAAAAAAAAAAAAAAAGAGACAAAATAAAACTTCATCATTTCAATTGATTCAACAATTAAAAAAAAAAAAATCATGAAAAACTTTGATTTCAATAAATTGTTTTGTGTAATGAATATATGTGTATTTTTAAATTTTTGAAAATATAACATACATAATTTTATTAAACAAATCAATTAAAAAAAAAAAAATTTAAATTGTTTTGTTACTAAGATATATATGTATATTTTTAAAAATTTTGAAAATATATATATAATTTTAATAACAAATCATTTAAAAAAAAATTTCAATAAATTGTTTTGTTTAGTAAATTACATATGTATATTTTTAATTTTTCAAAATATAACATGTGTAATTTTATTAACAAAACAAATAAAATTAAAAAAAATCATTTTGTTTAGTAAAATATACATGTGTATTTTTAATTTTTTTTTTAAAATATATATAACATGTAATTTTATTAACAAAAACAAATAAATAAAAAAAACACAACAAAAACAAAACATACAATAAAAACAAAGCCATGTTGCAGAATGTTCTAAAAAAAAATTTTAAAAAAATGAGATTAAACCCCATCAAGCTTGGCCTTCAATGCATTCCAACAATCTTTCACATCCAAGTCAGCCTTAGCAATACCATGAACTACAACAGCGTGTTAATATCCTGGAATCATGACTAATTGAAGAACGATTTAGAACAATTACAAGCAGCTATTACCTGGTGCACATGCGATCATTGTGGTTTATGATGTTACCGACCAGGAAAATTTCAATAATGTGAAGCAGTGGTTGAATGAGATTGATCGCTATGCGAGTGAGAATGTCAACAAGTTGCTTGTTGGAAACAAATCTGATTCAACTACTAACAGAACTGTTGATTACAATATAGCTAAGGCATTTGCGGATAAGATTGGCATTCCATTCTTGGAGACAAGTGCAAAGAATGCAACTAATGCGGAGCAGGCTTTCATGACGATGGCTGCTGAGATCAAGAACAGGATGGCAAGTCAGCTTGCCATGAATAGCAGCAGACCTGCGATTGTACAAATGAAAGGGCGGCCAGTTGTTCAGAAAAGTGGTTGTTGCTCATAAGACAATTTGTAGAATAATTTTTACTGCAATTTGTTTTGAAGAAGTGAAATGCCAGGAGAAAATAGCCATTGTTGTAATCGAAATTGCAAATCCAAGAACTGACTTTTTTTCGCTGAGGCAGAAGCCAGAAAAACGCAACTGTTTTTGACTCGTCAATTTGAAACGCATTTTCTGAACGATTGAGGATGAATTTTGAAAATCCACGACATGGGTTTTTTCGCCAACATGGTCAATTAGATAACCCAGAAATATTTTTACGAAATTCGTGGCGGTCTGAGAGAATTTCTCGGTTCTTTGAAGGCCATTTTTTCCTACCGCGTGAGGAAAAACGGTTTTTTCTGAGTGAAGAATTTGAAAACGGCACTCTGCATTGATAATCCGGTTTTCTAAATCCAAGAAAAAGAATTCTAATCAAAATCAAATTCTTAACGTGGCATTCAATCCACATTCCACTCATTTTTGAATTCAAATTGACTTCGTCTACTTTCTGGATGTTGGATTTCGTTAATTCTTCTCTCTTGCATTGTTTGAACAGCTGACACATCTGACTCTTCAACCTGCAAAGCACTGACATTTATTTCAAGTTCAGAAATGTACTGAAGCTTCCGAACACAAGAATGCTTTCTTGAATCTGCAACGCCTTATTTTGACTTTAGAAAATCAAGCGCTCAAGAAGCGTATCACTGGTTTTTAGTCTAGAGCAGTTTATTGGCAAGTGGTGGTTCACATTGGAGTTCGCTTGTATACAATAGGAGAATGGCATTCTTGTTTTTAGTTTTTATTTTCAATTTTCTTATTTAATAAATTGTTTTGTTTAAATTATATATGTATATATATTTTTTTAAATGTAACATATATAATATTTAAAAATAAAAATAAAAAAAAATTGCATTTCTCTTTTTCAATTTTGTTATTAAAAAAATAAAAAATAAAAAATTTGCATCTCTCTTTTACAAATTTGTTTTGATTTAAAAATTTAAAAAAAAAAAAAAAAAATCAATAATTTTGAATCAATGAAATGAATAAGTTATTTGCTCACTTTTTCTGAAGGTATTGATTAATTTTGGATTGATGATGAAGGATGAATGGCTAATTTTTTATTCAAGATTTTTAGCTACAGAAACCGTCGACATTCCGCAGCTGAAGTCCAATTCCGCAGCTGTTCTCCAATTCCGCAGCTGAAGTCCAATTCCGCAGCTGTTCTCCAATTCCGCAGCTGAAGTCCAATTCCGCAGCTGTTCTGCAATTCCGCAGCTGAAAAACCTCATTGTTCAAATCAGCCTAACTTTCTCATACAAAATCAGATTTTGATGATTCAAGTATCATTGGAAAGGTCTCAACAAGATCTACACAGTGAGAAATCCATCATTAGAGTTTGAAATGGTAAATAATGAAATAAATTGCTGAAAAGAAGAAACATTCAACTTGAGGCACTAATTCCAAAACAGGTATAAATTCTTTTGATTTTTCCTTTGAGAACTTGTTTCATTAATACAAATTCTTAGTTTTGTGTATAAATATCATAACTAGAGAGATTGATCACCTCTCTCCTTTGATAATCTTACATTCCATTGCAGAAGAAGTATTAGTTTTTTGCAGGTTCCAGGAGGAAGGACAAATGACTGCAAGAGAATGGTGTCTCTCTAAGAGACCAATTTGTTTCATAAGAGGATGATCAGCAACAAAGAGGAAATATGCTGATGCAAAATCAGATCCAAACACTTGAAAAACTTTCAGATACTATTGTCTCCATCACATCTATACCTCATAATAAACCATTCACCTCATTTCACTTCATATTTTCCATTTACATTCACATCCACTTTCCATTTCTTTTTGTCCATTCATAACCACAAATAAAAGCAAGAGGCTCATTCACATGCTTATTGCCCATTGCTATTTCTACTTTCCATTGCCATCTTCCATTTTCATCTTCCATTTCTTGTCATTTTCATTCCGCAAATAAGCCCTGCTACAATGCAAATTATTGAGTCCATAGTCCTTTGAGTCTAAGTTCTTTGTAAAAACACATTGAGGCTTGCATGCCTTAATGGCAAGTTCTCATGCTGACAAACAATGGGAATACATTAATGTTTCTTGTTCGTCAGATCTTCTAGGTGACTCGACATCAGCAAAATCATTCGTACCTAGCAAGATGTGTTTGGGCATCTTGACTCTCATTGTCATCAATGGTGAGAGTTCTCGTGTTGACTAGTGGCATCCATTGATGGCCACTAATTCAACAATTTCCTACTATGTTCGACATCAGAACATCTTTTCACATAGTAGGAATTGTGCCAATGAGTTTTGAAGACATGAAGACTATTATTTTCAGCGTTTTGGAGTAGATTCAGCAAGTTTTAGCAAGAGCAATAAAAAGTCATCTCATCTATTTATCCATGACTCCTCTTGTTCAGCCACTTGAAGAAGAATATGATCAGAATTTTGTAGCCACCACACATATACAACTCATCCACATTTAAGGTAAGTGAAGGTATGTTGTTTTCTAATTTTTAGTCATGTAATTCATTAGAATGCTAAAATTGTAACTTTGGAAAAATTCCTCACTCCCTTTTCCACATTGTCATATCTTTAGTTGGGGGGGGGGAAGGGACATCATTTCATATCCACATGTCATACACTATCACACATTTTCATTTCATTTCCATCCACATATACTTCCCAACCAACTATTGTTGCAACATGATCCAAAATATTATATGTCTTGCAAATGATCAATTCATTGATGAAGTAATTGATTCTAAATGTTTTCATGAACTTTGATGCAACAAAGAAAATAAAGCATTGTTACACAAGAACCAATGCTCAAAAAAAAAAAAAAATGGTTGTCACACACGAACCAACCATTGAAAAAATAAAATAAAAAATTTTGCAATCAAATGTATTATACTTTGCCAAAAAGGAAAATATCAAGAAGCAAAGTTTGGAATGAATTTATATGAGTCAAAATTCATAAAAGATCAACTCATGGACAAATGAATCATTGCAATAGTTGCATGAGGACATGCAACAACTTCAGTTGGGGGGTATGTTGAGTCTCAAAAGTGTTCTCCATATTCATACATATTTCCATTATGTCATAACCATTTAGCTCTTATTTCATAGCCATTTGACCTAAAACCCTACATCAAATAACCATTTACATAAATATATGGGTTAGGATCCTTGTTCTCCAAAGTTATTTATTTTATGTATTTTAAGTGAATTTATGATTAGAAACTAGAAAATTAACATAGTTTCATATATCTATATATGTGTTATGAGTTTTGTGACATATGTAGTTCAAAAGGAGACTTCTAAAAGACCCTTATGTGGCACTCTAAGGCCAAATTCGAATTTGGTTGGAGAAGATTATGGGATCAAGAGGATATGTGTCTCACTTCCTTGTTGTATTGAAACTCTAAGAGGATATGTGTCCCATTTCTTAGTTGTGTTGAAACTCTAGAAATACATGTGTCTTATCATTTCCTATTTTGATTGTAACTTTAGAGATGGAGGGAGAGATTCATGGACTCCCATTAATGAGATGACTCCTCATATTTTGTATAAATAGGAGAAGTTTTCTCCTATCATAGGTAATGAGGAAGTAATGAAAAAGTAGTAGAGAAGTCTTTTGTAACAAAGTTCAAGATGGAATGGGATGTAGATTTGTGAGTTCTTTTTAATAGAGAAATTCAGTTCTTTGATACTGTTTTGATTATAACTTTAAGGAGCTGAAGGACTTCACCAAATTGGTAGCAGAGGGCCCCTGCTATCCAAGGAGGCTTTTACATGTTTTCTAGATAAGTTTCTTTCAGTTCTGTTTTGTCATATTTCTTTACTTAGATTACTTTATGAAATCATAGCTTTTAGCATAATTTTTCATGGCAGCCCGGACATTTGCACATAGTTTTATAATGACTAATGACATGGAATCAATATTTTTCTACTGCTAATTTATTTTTCTTAGTTTTTGTTTAATTCCAGTACTGCTTTGTTTATTTCAGTCTTGCACATTTGTTTCAGTAGTTAGATTTAGATATATTAAATTGTTCATGTCATTTTCAGTTACCTCCGAAAGTCACAGCTGGACTGATGGTGAGGGATTGAAGTATGAGTGTGTAGTTTGATATTAATTTACTTTCTGCAAGTTAGATATATTAAATTGCTCATGTCATTTTCAGTTACCTCCGAAAGCCATAGCTGGACTGATGGTGAGGGATTGAAGTGTGAGTGTGTAGTTTGATATTAGTTTACTTTCTGCAAGTTAGATATATTAAATTGCTCATGTCATTTTCAGTTACCTCCGAAAGCCACAGCTGGACTGATGGTGAGGGATTGAAGTATGAGTGTGTAGTTTGATATTAGTTTCTTTTTCTGCAAATTAGATATCAGATTGCTCAAATTGTTTATGGTTACCTCCGAAAGCCATAGCTGGACTAATGGTGAGGGATCAGAATATAAGTTGATGTAATTTGATCTAGATTTACTTTGTTGCAATTCTTGGATTTCTTTAAGCATAGTTTCTTGTACTTGGACAAAGAAAGTGGTGATAATGGTTTTCATGATCAATAGTTAATTGTTTGTTTAATTAGAATAGTGACACATTTTCATTTCCTTTTAATTTTGTCATTGTATGTTTCAAAATCTTTTTTAAGTTTGAAGTTTGGTAAATCATTATAAATGACACCATTGCCTTGAATATTCATAACCATACTTGTCTTTTAGAATTTCCATCTCACATTAGGAAACCAACCAAGATCAATAAAAATCCAAAAACGACAAAAGTAAGAGATAGGTTATCTTGCACATATAGTGCGCCACACTTCGTCAGCTTACGAATCCCTGGTTGATAATTTATGTTAGCAATTTAGGACACACTAAATTGACCAAACAGGTAGAATTTGGAGGGGAATTTGGGAGGATTGAGGGGGTCAATGGGGGAAATAAAGAGGAGTTAAAGGGAAGAAAACAGAGGTTGAAAGGGAATGGAATAAGAGGAAAAGGTGGCCTTTTGGGAATTTCTTCATCAACAGAGAGGATTCACGATGGGAACAGCAGAGGGGATTTCATCAAGAACAAAAGACACAAGGAGGCTTCAAGGATGATGTGTTTTCAAAGGAAATGCATTCCTTGAAGGCTCAACAACATTTTAGCCCCCTGTTTGCTTGCCAAAAAATTCATAGGGGGCTAACAGTGGCTCCACATGGAGATGGCTTCTTCTTGAAGGAGTCAAGAATTCAGAGAATGATCTTTGGTGTAGGCCAGATGCCTGCTGCTTGACCCATTCATTTCTTTCTTTGATCAGCTGCCACAAATCATGAAGACATCATATCATCAGTAAGATTCTCCCAAACAACTACCTACCCATATTAATGTCCTAACATTTTCTTTTGGGTGCATTTGGACTTGCAGACCCTTTACATCATCAATTTTTACAAACAGGAAAATAAACCTATTCTACTTCTACCCTTATTACTCCATGAGACCAGATTAGACTGTTGGCCTCATAGCATTCTCTCCCTAATCTAATATCTGCTAGGATTAAACTGTCTAGCAGATTTCTCCTCTACATTCTAAGACATAAATTGAAAAATAGTCAAGCCAGGATTTGACTGTCTGGCTTGCTGGACTTTGCAGAAATTAAAACAACTAACTACATGCTCACAGGCTGAGCTTTATTGTAGACTTCCTACCTACCCTACTCTAACTAAAAATCTCTAATGCTCTAGGTGATACAATAATGCCAATGCAGCCAGTCAAGCAATAGCAAAAAGGGGAAGAAAAATTGACTGCTCATTAGAGACAACCGTAAGATGCTTTGCATGTGGGTCTTCAAAACTGAGGCCACCAATTGCGGTGACCACCTCTGATGTAACTGGCTCTTGCAAAGGATCAATACTTGAGACACTGAGCCAATCAGGGCCTACATTTATTCTTCCACGGGATCAATCAGAACATGATATAAACTTTCTTCTTTAAGGCCTGCCATGGCTGGTAGGCTATCTGTATCCCGGGCAGCTTCAATCACTGCACATGCAATGTGGCCTTTGTTATCACACTCCTCCTTCTCCTGATTGGGAGTATCTGGCAGAGGAGCATCAACCAGGAATACCTCTTCTTCCTCTGGATCAAGACAAAGATGTCTGTGGGAAAGAAGATCTCGCTCATCTTCAATACAACCTGAGCTAGAAGGCTCATTATATTCAACAGTGTTGTCCTCTAGTAGCGCAGGCTGGTTTCGCTGAAACGGACTGAACTTCGTGAAAAAATTAACATATTCTTGAGCGAGGGCTTCTTTGATTACCTTAATCCTTTCAGGATAAAGCTCAAGATATTCATTCCGCTCAAGATTTTCTTCAACTCTTTCTTCCTTCTTGTCCTCTCCGCTGAAGAGCCGCTGGCTTCCATCCTCTTGGAAAGTACAATTGATGTTTGGATATAAAACAGAGAGAATATTCAATGAATCTTCGTCTGCTATCATGCTTTCAACGCTTTCTCCATCAGTATCATAGATGGCCTGCATTGGCTCATCATTTTCTTGAAGTTGATGGTCGTGATCTTCCTACCACGAATCTACTGATGATAGCCCTGCAAGCTCAATTTCCCTTCGGAAAAAATCATCATCAGACAGATCAACATTAGAGAAATCATAATTATAAGCATTGTCACCCATCAAATCTTCAGGACTCTCAGCAAGTCTTTCTTCATAAAAAACTGCAAGCTCACCTTCTGATTCAAAATTATGTTCATCATACATGCTTTGTATGTAACTCATGTCTTGCAGTGATCTTTCTTGTTCTTTTTTAGAACAAGGTGTAGGTCACTTCCAATCATCATTTCCAGTTGCAACCTCATATTCTTCCTCTTCTATGTTCAGTAGGGTGTTGGCAGTCTCTATCAATCTTTCCAGCTTGTTCTCTAAAGAGATCTACGCTATTTGCCATGCCCGATCTTTCTTTGCTGCTTTTAATCTTTCCTCCCTGCACTTTATGTTGTATTCGACAGTGACTGCTATATTCTGCATTTCCTCCAGGCTCGAAGGCTCTCTTTCCCTTATATGGAATTCCACCTCGGGGTCAAAAGAACTTGGATAGTGCAATAAAGCCCATCCCAAAGGTGGTTTTATATCAGAAGGTATCGCATTGTACACCTTATTGAACCTGGCCGAAAACTCTTTCATTGTCTCTCCTGGCTACCTTTTCAAATTTTGATACTCTTCTAGGATGAGGAGAGCATTCTTTGGGGCTGCCCACTTATCAAGGAACACTTGAGAAAATTGATGAAAGCCGAAAATGCTTGCCGCTGGAAGGCCTTTGAACCAACTCTTAACATTTCCTTGTTACGACAAGGCAAACATTCTAATGCAAACATCATCTTATTCTATTTCATACAATTCAAGTAAATCCTCGAGGTTTTGCACATGTTCCTCAGCAGTGGGCCCTTTATTTACTCCATCAAAAAGAGGCAATTGATTTATAAGTTCTGAAGGAAGGGGTTGGAAGATAAGAGGTAAAACCAGAGGCTTATATCTTTCTATGACCTTTGTAGGTGTAGGTGGTGTAACAATGGGCTCATGGCTGCTTGAAGCTTATTTAGGGGTGGGAGATACAACATGAGCCTCTTGTTCCACCAGGTCTTTCACAAGAGTACAGGTCTGCTCACGGTCTGAAGACTGAGGTCTGAGCTCTCTCCCATACTCAATGGGGGTCTCATCTTGGTGCACTTGATCAGGCTTGAAGTAGGATAGAACATAGTGATAGACAAAAACAATGAATTCTTTAAACCAAATCCAACCCGTATGTTCTACCCTTCTATGAGGTCTGGCCATATTTCAGGTTCTTCCTCCAGTGGAGTCTTTGAGAGTTATGGAGTGTGGAGTCGCCAGGTGGATGTATATGAATGTTTGAAGTAGGATGTTGTCCACCATCAGCAGTTGAATGCCAATATAACCAGAGATCTTGGGTCTTTTGAGTGCCTAAGAATGTTTAAGGTGAAATGCACTCAAGTCCCCAGCGGAGTCGCCATTATGTTGGGGTTCCCATGTTTTGGCCATATTGGCAAGACCAAAATATGAGACAACATCAGAACCACTTTTGGGCCCTAGGATCTAGCCCTCCTGGACCCAGAGAGGGATCTCTCCAATAACACAAAGAATGATATATCTTTGGAGCTCAAAATGAGGTATTAGGCTAGTTATGAAGCACAAATGGGGTTTTAAAATGATTTGGTTGGTTTGTTGCTGGGTTGGGTCATGAGATCATAGACTGGGAAGGTAATGGGAGAAAAGGAACAAAGCAGCAGGATGTTTCAACAAAGGGGATAGGTCAAGAAAGTGCCATCCATTGGGCTATGGAGTCATGAAAGGTAATTACATGCAACAACTAGCCAAGGCTTTCAGAGGGAAAGTCATCTACACTAAAGGTTTTTTTTTAAATAGATGATGGAATGGAACATTAAGGAAAGAAAGTAAAAGAAGGAAAGTAACCCAATTTATGTCTATAGATCATGTCATAGGTCATTTAACTCCAGGCCTGCTTGGACATACTCATAGGCAACTTTCAATAGAGGGACAAAGGGGCAGCTTATAGATTGGACCAGAGGTCATTTAACTCCTGGTTAGCTTTAGCAAGCTCCAGAGAAAAACAGAGATAAGTTTAAACAGAGCTGGGGTCTATGGATCAGAGAAGGACTTTGAAACTTCAGTGCTTTGACACCAGCAAGAAACATCCAAGCAGCAAACTCCATAATTCATACATCAGCTAGCAGCATATGGAACCACTACACTGGTTAAATTAACTGAATTTACTCTTAGATTCACAATTAGTAGAAAACATTGAGGGCAAGGAGAGCAGGGACATAGGGTACCTAACAAGGGTAAATCCTATGCCATATTTCTGATGCGAGCCCAGAAGAACAATGAACAACATGAAAATGTAATAAACAACGATAGAAAAACATCACCAATAGTAATAGACCAGGATCCTGTGAAATGTGCTTGATTAGTGATGCAAAGCCAGTCACATACATCTAAGCTCAATGGCTGTTACAGTCCAGAATTTCTCCTCCCAGCCTATTACATAACAGCTACTCTATTAATCCCTCCGAAGACTGTTCTAACAGTCAAAATAAATCCCACTAACAGCAACGACAACAGCCGAACAACAACCTTTTCAATATCATTCTTGGGAATTCTTATAGGATAAAATAACAACAGGAGTAGATGATATTCATTAAATGGATCTCATTAAGATAGACTGGTGGACGTGCTCGAGCCCACCCTGCTTAATGGCAACCTACATCGCTGTGTGTACTCTGTAAGCTGCTTGGGGAGTCTTTGTCAGGTCGAGATTGACCTCTGATGTCTCTGAAGTCCTTTCTGGTGTTTGGTACTCCGTGCTAGCCTTCTGGAAATGATAAACTGGATGAGAAGGTCCGCAGGTCTCTCCATACCTCCATAACTGTTGTCCAGACAGTCTTAAAGAAGCTTATGTCCATAAAATACGTTTAAGGGCTCGAGGAGGCATGGAGACTTCTTGTAGGAAGGTGTCCTATCTGGAGAAGAGTACTCTGCATGACATTAAACACAGATACAACTGTGTTTCGTGTGCTCTGGTATTCGACTGCGTCCTTTCCTTTGAATGTGGGGTTAAACATTAATCATATCAGTAACAAGCATTAACCCCCTTTGAATCTCTGCCGCTGATCCACCGGCACATGCTGAAATGGCCTCTCTGTGCTATCTGCACAATAAAATAAACCTGTTACAAACCCGGGCAGTGGTGTAGAAATGCTGCGGAGGCCTGGAGGAACGGTGGCGGAACAGTTGAGAGAAGTGAAAATAATGAAGGGTGGCGGAAGAAATGGTTATTAGTGTAAAAGCCCAAAGATCATCTCTTGAGCGAATTACAAAGGAAAACACGGAAAAACGATGAAGCGGAACCACGGATGTGGGACCCGGTCATGGCGGAGGGTGATTCATTAAACTTTAATATAAAACGCAAAGGTTTGGTAATAAGCGGAAATGCAAAGGAAATAAATGAAAATGCAATGAGGACGAGCGTACGAGGTGGGACCGACATAAATCACAATCGGAGATCGGGAGCGGGGATAATCAAAATCGCAAATCGAGAGAACAGAATTTGCGATGCGATCAATCGGAGGGGAAACGCGATCGGAGGATTGAAGGGAATGGTGCGATCAGAGCGATCAGAAGGAAGGTGCAATCGGAGGAGGGTGCGATCGGGTGGATCGGAGCGATGGTGTGATTAGGAAATCGGAAGACGAGATGCAATCAAGTCAATTGGAGGAAGGGAGCAATCGGAGGATCGGAGTGATCGGGGAAGGACTTGCGATGCGATCAATCGCATCACAAATATTTGCGATGAGCCGATCGGAGGACTTCAAACAAATGTTGCGATTGGAAAGATTTGCGATTGCGATTTGAAAAGCAGTGGGGTTATATAATATAAAACTTTATAATAAAGTTTTATTACAATGCATGGCGGGGATGGAAAGGGGAAGTGGTTTGCGAGGCTGGCGAAAAAGGAGCTAGGCCCTATTATAAGGTAGGAAAGTGGGTTTTTGCCCATTTTAATGCATTTTGGGACTAAAGAAGGGTAACGATAGAGGGATAAAGGGTGAATTAAACCAAACAAGGGGTATGGGTAGAATTTGGAGTGGATTTTGGGAGGATTTAGGGGGTCAATGGGGGAAATAAAGAGGAGTTAAAGGGAAGAAAACAGAGGTTGAAAGGGAATGGAATAAGAGGAAAATGTGGCCTTTTGGGCATTTCTTCATCAACAGAGAGGATTCATGATGGGAACAGCAGAGGGTATTTCATCAAGAACAAAAGGCACAAGGAGGCTTCAAGGATGATGTGTTTTCAAAGGAAATGCATTCCTTGAAGGCTCAAAAAAATTTTAGCCCCCTGTTTGCTTGCCAAAAAATTCATAGGGGCTAACACTTCCCTTCTAATTATCTTTGAGGATCATACATCCTTTCTCATGATTAGCAGCCCTGCACAAATTCATCCAGATAAAAAAATATATATGAAATTTTAGAACAAAAGTTACCTTAGTGATGATCTTTCACCATGACATATTCTTATAGGCATCAGCATCCTTCATACAGAGTGACACATCTCCTAATGATATGTTTTTCCAATGGTCTTCTTCTTTACCAGACTTCTGTCAGAGTCTACATATCTTTCTAGGAGATCTCCTAGTCACGTCTTTTTGGCCTCTAGATGATAACTGCCTCTTGACATGGTTGCATTTCATGATCTCTTGCTCTCTACACATTCTTCATTCCCAGGATCTTACAAATTTTCCAATTTCTTGTTTATGTACAACCACCTCATATTCTATGAGGACATATTATGTCAATTTCATCTTTCAGTGCACCGAGAGATCCTCTTTCATAGATCATACTTCTAAATATGGAAGTCTATTACCTACAACCATATGACAAGACTTCACAACATCCAATATCAGCATGTAATTTTCCCATTTTAGCACATGGCTAAATGGAACATTAAAATTTTGCTTTTATCATATTGCAGCTAATCATAAATAGCACTACAGGTATATAGAAGGATAACAAAGATGGTGAAGGTAGCAACAGCAGTCATCGAGCCTGAGGTCGATGAAAGAATTCAGAGGATAGAATATGTTATCACCAAATTGAGTCCTGTTGGGATGCTTCAATGGTCAACTTGGAGTAACTCTCTCAAACCAACTTTTGACTAAAGCTTAGCCTCTTTAGTCTGAGAGGGCTCTCTCAAGGGGGTTTTATGATTTAGATAATGATAGTAATAGATGGTTAACTCTATGAATTGTGTCTTGGTTTTTTATGTTTGCAGGTTGAAAATATGAAGGCTTGCTATCATTGGGCTTATGGAGTCAACAAATTCAGTGGTTCAATGGTAAGTTCACTTGACATGGAAGCTGAGGCACGTAAGAGTTTTTAGCAGGGGTAAATCACTCATGAAACATGAAATAACATAGCTAATTCATAAATAAAGGAAGTCATAGCATACACCTATGAATTCAGAGTATTAAAGATGAAAAAAACTGCAAATGATACACATAGAAAGTATAGATCAAGTAAGCACTAAAAATTCCATGAGGATCTGAGGTTGGTCAAGTAAAGTCCTCTATATTACTGAAAATAATCAAATTACATAAAGCTGCAGTATTTCCAAAAAAATCTCCAACCCCTTTACAAATTGGAATATATGCCCTTTAATAGACTTGTTACATGAAAGATGATCTTCCTCTTGGCTAGATTCATTGAACTATTACTAATGATACCTTGCATAACAAGAAAACATGTGCTTTAATGACAAAATGATAGCTACACTATGAAATAATCCTTTTCCTAATAGGACTCAAACTGCTACTTATTACATCAACTACCCTATCTCCTAAAAACAGTTACATCTTTGACAACTAATCCTTCACATGTTCAAATAGGCTACGATAGAACTCATCACTACATGACATCTTAATTAGCCTCCTCCAAATTTGGAAACAAACCCTATTTTTAAGGAAAATTGGTCCTTATCTTCAACGAATGGTTTGGCTGATGAGTTGTCTTCATCTCATGGTCTTCAAGTCTTTGATGACTGTAGGCATAGTCCTTTGACCCTTTGAAATTATCCACCTGTACAAGACTGCCCAAAAACCTGTTCATAAACCTTCAACACAGCACGCTATGAAAGTATGACAGTTTCGTAGCGTACTTTCGTAGCATACAAAAAATGACCTCTGCCATCAGAATTTTTGCTTCTTTTTTTTGCATTGTATTTATCATGCCCTGACACATCCTCCATATCATTTACTGCCCTTAAAAGTTACCAAAAGTGGTTTTTCAAGCAAAAATAAATCTACAGGTGGTTTTGTAGCGTTTTCCTAGCTTCAAGCCTAGGAAACGCTATGAAACTGTTGAAAACTGTGTAAATTCCATATTTTTACCTAGCTTCAAAAATATCTTTCTAGTTGTGCTAATTTGGTTTTCAACATGCCATTTACTTCACAAAACATAAACCATCTCAAATTAGGACTCTTGAGGTATTTATTCCTCATTGATGATGAGTTGAGCTATGGGCTCCTCAACTACTGTTATTTTTAGACCTTTCTTCTCCAACTCCTCATGGATTAGTTCTAGCTGTTTTTGGAGGTCTTTAACTTGATCCTTTAGCTTCTTGTTGGTATATTTTAAGTGCAGTTTCATTCTTCTGACCAAATTTTTGTATGCCCTCATTCTCACATCCTTAGTTTGATACACACCCTCAACTTTCTTAATAACTAATTTAGAATCTCCACAAATAGAAATATTTTGGGCACCCATTCTTTTCAAAATTTCTAATCCCAAAATTAAATATTCATACTCAGCCATGTTATTTGTGAAATCAAAATTCAATTTGTAAGAAAAGAACTTACTTTCATCTTCTGGAGTTGTGATCCAAATTCCTGCTCCTGCCCCCTCTCTTCCTGTTGATCCATCAAAATGAAAAAACCACCAACCTTCTGCCTTCTCCTCACTGATTTTCTGATTTTTTGTTTTCTGATTTTATGTCTGTTGAATTACAGTTTACTGATTTTCTGCCTTCTTTTCATCCTCTACTTCATCAGTCAATTCATTGAAAAGAATACTAGATCCAAGTTCAGTATCAACAACATATACTGGAAAGTTCTGAGGTTTATCTTTACTACTCACCATGTAATCCATCCTTGTTTCTCTATAAAGTCTCCTTTGGTCACCAAAAACAGGAATGGTGGCATAAGTTAGGTCCATCTGCATTGTACCTTTGATTTTTGTTGTCCATGACCTTGATAACAGCATGCCAAACTTAGGTGGAATGTCTGCTCCACAATTTCCATTACCATTGTCTTGGTAGGGAATTGTGTAAGACCAACAACAACATCTTTTATTAAATCAATGCACTAAACTCTTTTTGAATCAAAGGAAAACAAATCCTTATATGTTCTAGTAATTTCTAATCCCATCCTTTCCATGATAACTTTGGGCATAATATTATGAGAGGCTCCTAAATCCAACATGGCATTATGCAATGTCATGTCATGAATGCTAAGGGTAGCATAAAAAGGAGGCACTTCCTCATTCTACTCCTCTTCTAATCTTGGACCCAAGTATATGGTTGGATGATCTTCTTGAACATTTAGTATATTAACAGCTCCTAGTTGTGAATTCAGCATTTTCACAATCCTACTTCTGTATTCATTTACCTTAAGAATTTCTCCAAAAGGTACTAGGATTTTGATCTTAGAGATTTCACTCTCCAAATTGAAAACAGAAGAATATTTTTCAGTCTCTTTAGTAGGAGGAGGAGGTGGTGTATCTTTCCTAACTTCAACAGCCTTTGGGGCATCTTTCTTGGGATGTGTTTTGTTTGCAGTAATTGGCACATTTTTGTTTCTGAGGTTGTATTGTTTCTGCATCTCAAAGATTGCATGTTGATACCCTTTAAGATAATCAGATGGTTCCTCACCCTTGTTTACAATATGATCTAACTCATCATGTTCCTCCTTAGTTAAAAACATTCCTGACATGTTTTCATCTAAGCAATGAATTGATTCTTCCTTTATTTCAAGATGATCTTCTTCATCAACTAAGTTTTGCTGAAAAGGAGGCCTTAATTGAGGGTCAAGTGGCTAAATTTTGTTTTCCCTTTGTCTTTGCTGGTTTTGAGGTCTTCTGAATTAGGGATTTCTAAATTGAGGTTCATGTTGTGCAAGAGGAGAAAAGGCATTCCCAAGGGCAAGCCTATCCATCATTTTTTCCTTGTCTTCATCATAGAATCAAATTTTTCATCTGAGGTGGAAGGCTTATCTTCTTCTTTCAAATTAGTCTTACCCATCTTGGAATTTTTTGTTTCTATCATATTGACCTCCACCTTCACTGCATCATTTTTCATTTTTGCAAGTGAAGGGGATTCTCTTTCTCTTAGTAGGATAGAAAATTCAAAATCAAAAGCTTCAGCATATCTCAACGGAGCTGCTCTTGGAGGAGGCTTTATATGGGAAGGTATAGAGTCATACACTTTGTTAAATCTCTTTGAAAAGTTTTGAACTATTTCATAAACAGCTCTCTTCAAACTATTATACTTAGTGAGGGCTTGTACAGGGTTGGTTCTATTTCCCCACTTCCTCAAGAAGCTATCTTCAAATTCATTCCAATTATGTAGGCTTCCAGGAGTAAGGGCTTTGAACCACTTCCTAACTTCACCAGTGAAGCTCTGAGCAAACAATCTCATCTTGACATCCTCATGTCAACCTCCTCCCTGTCTATAAAGTCATTAAATTGGTCTACATCCTCTTCAGCTATAATCTCTTCATCACTTCCCCAAGTTCTGATTCTAGCAGATTATTTGCTAGGAAGGGCATTTAGGATAGCTGGAAGGGTAAGAGGGGCATACCTAGCAGGTGCAGTGGGTGGAGGTGGCACATTTCCAGCCATGATGACTGGGACTATGGTGGTTTTATGGACAACAGTAGTAGAGGAGGAGGAACTGTTAGGAGGAGGGTTGTTTGGTCTTTGTTGTCCAATCACAATTGAACTCCAACCATGAAGAGGGACACCATTTTTACTTCTTAACAAAATTTCAAATGGGTCTATTTCCTTCAACCTATCCAAAGACTCTTTCTCTAACATTAAATCTGAAGTGACTGCTTCCCAAAACTCCTCTTTATCTTTTTGAGTTACTAAGGCTGAGGTATCAATACCTCTTCTATGTAGGTCTAAGATAATTTCAATCAATTCTTTTTCACTTTCAGACCTAAACAAGACTTCCTGAATTTTATCATCAAATATTTTATCTTCGGGACTTCTTAAAACTTCAGAGGACAAGGATTTTGTATGTAATGGAGTATATGATATTGCAGAAATGCCTTGACTGCCTCTAGAGATGGTGTTTGGATTGTTGACAATGGTAGGTGGATCTAGGTCAGGATTACTTCTCGTGTATCTCCTTCTCGAAGCCACCTTTGAACATATGAATTTTGAATAGATTCACCAAGGTAGATGCAACCTCGAATAGCTTTCTGAGCTTCTGCTACCTTCAGAAGTTCAGCTTCAAATTTTCGGGAAAGTATAATCTTCAAGCTCCTGGCAGACACACCAAAATGTTATCACAAAATTTCACTTGATTGGATGCTAATCAAACAACTTCATGTAATGTTTCAAACCAACTTGTGACTGAAGCTTAGCCTCTTCAGTCTAAGAGGGCTCTCTCAAAAGGGGTTAATGATACTTGATAATGATGAAACTAGATGGCTAACTCTACTAGGAAAATAACTTGCTTGTGATGTGTGTAGGTTGAAAAGAGTATAATTCTGCAATCATTGGGCTTATGGAGTCAAAAAATTCAGTATTTCAGTGGTAAGTTCACTTGACATGGAATCTGAGGTAGGTAAGAGTTTTTAGTAGAGGTAAATCACTCATGAAACATGAAATAAAACAGCCAATTCATCAATAAAGGAGGTCAGAGCATACACCTATGAATTCTGAATATTAAAGATGAAAACCACTACAAATTATACACATAAAAAGTATAGACAAAGTAAGCACTAAAAACTCCATGAGAATTTGAGGTTGGTGAAGTAAAAGTCCTCTGTATTACTGAAAATAGTCAAATTACATAAAGTTGCAGTATTGCCAAAAAAATCTCCATCCCCTTTACAAATTCGAATATCTACCCTTTAATAGACTTTTTACATGATAAATGATCTGCCTCTTGGCTATATTCATTGAACTATTCCTAATGACACCTTACATAACAAGAAAACATTTTATTTAATGATAAAATGACAGCTACACTATGAAACAGTCCTTTTCCTAATAGGACTCAAACTGCTACTTATTACATCAACTACCCTATCTCCTAAAAATAGTTAAATCTTTGACAAATAATCCTTCACATGTTCGAATAGGCTTTGATAGAACTCACCACTACATGACATCTTAATTAGCCTCCTCCAAATCTAGAAACAAACCCTATTTTTAAGGAAAATTGGTCCTTATCTTCAACGAATGGTTTGGATGATGAGTTATCTTCATCTCATGGTCTTCAAGTCTTGGATGACTACTGGCATAGTCCTTTGACCCTTTGAAAGTATCCACCTATACAAAATTTCCCAAAAACCTGCTCATAAACCTTCAACACAACATGCTACGAAAGTATGACAGTTTCGTAGCATACTTTCGTAACATACAAAAAATGACCTCTGCCATTAGAATTTTTGCTTCTTTTCTTTTGCATTGTCTTCATCATGCCATGACACATTCTCCATATCATTTACTGCCCTTGAAAGTTACCAAAAGTGGTTTTTCAAGAAAAAATAAAGCTATAGATGGTTTCGTAGCGTTTTCTTGGCTTCAAGCCTAGGAAACGCTATGAAACTGCTGAAAAATGTGTAAATTCCATATTTTTACCTAGCTTCGAAAATATCTTTTCCAACTGTGCTAATTTGGTTTTCAACATGACATTTACTTTACAAAACATAAACCAACTCAAATTAGGGCCCTTGAGGTGTTTCTTCCTCATTGATGATGAGTTGAGCTATTGGCTCCTCAACTACTGTCATTTTTAGACCTTTCTTCTCCAACTCCTCATGGATTAGTTCTAGTTGTTCTTGGAGGTCTTTAACTTGATCCTTTAGCTTCATGTTGGTATATTTTAAGTGCAAGTTCATTATTCTGACATTTTTCGTATCTTTCCTCAATGGCACAATCCATTTGATTAACTGTTGTGTGTTGTCTAGGGTATTTGATACAGTTTCAACCTTCTCTTGCCAAACCTCTTTCATCTTTTCAAATTGAACATTTTGGACATTATGTTTCCTTGCTTCCTTCTCCATAACTGAAATTTCATGGCTAGCTAACCTCAACTGTTCTTCAAGGAGTTCAAACTCTGTTTTTGCAATTACTTTCTCCTTTCCTTTCTTTGGCTTGCTAACTGGATCTTTTTCTGCAGGTGATGAAATATCAATAATGTCTTGTGGTGGCTGGACAATTTAAGTATCTGGATGAACTTATTTGTTGTGCTCTAAAAATTTTATAGCATGCCTTGTCATGGGCTTCCTAGCCTAGAACATAAAACCTGCATCCTCACCTTCAAACTCTAGCTTCTTTGCAGATTTAGCTTTCTTGATTTTTTTTCCACCTTCCTCTATATCCTCAGCCTAGACTATAGGAGTCTCTTCAATATCAATGCCATGTAGTATGTATTCTAAATTTCATTTAGCCACTGTTTTTTCTTCTAAAGCCACTGTTTGACTCCTTGTAATCCTTTTTCTTCCTTGTTTACTCATGGCTTGCTCTTTTTTGTACGTTTTCTCATTGTTGACTTTTGTTTTGAAGGTGAAACAGTGGGTGTATCAAATCTCTGCAACTGCTCTATTTCCATCATGACTGGTTCACTTTGATCTTCCACTAAAGGTGATGGCATACCCCTAGGTTTAGGAGTTCTTGTAGGGGTAAGGGTATGCATTTCAAAACCACTAACAAACAGGAAAGAAGACCAGTCTCCGCCTAGTCTTTGTAGCTCATCTAAAACCAGCAATTTTATTAAACCATGATGAAACAATGAGGTTTCATTTCCTTCAGATTTTGCTTGAACTTTATCTGCCATTTTTGCTAAACTTTTGTGTAAGTATAAATCTAGATCAAGGGATATCTTACCAGCAAAGTGTAGGAGAAGCTTGAAATGGTAAGAATAGACTTTATGGTATCTCCCTTCACAAGTGAAATATTTCTGGATGATAAGCAGCAAATTTGAGAAATTATCCTTCATGCAGCTCCTTGGAATGGCATTTGTAAGGTCCATTTCACTGTTTTCTGGCTTAATAAACTCTTTGCACTCCTCCATGTCGAATTTGAACCCTTTGAACCATTTTTCTTGTCCTCTTGGAATCCCTGTTGCTGCTGCAATGACCTCCGGTGTAATGGTGAGATTCAGCATTCACACTTTTGTAGTTGTTCCACTGAAGTTTAGGGAAAATTCTTTGGAAACCTGTACATGGCAGCCTTGTAGTATTTCACAAAACTGTAAACATCATGTCCTTCTAAAAACTTCTACAACTATTGGGTCTTCATTTATTAGGTTCATATCTGATGGCTCATATCTAAGACATTGGCCACCTTTATTTGTCTTTATTTTTGCAGTCATAGTTTCTTTAGTGTCTTCTCTGCCTCGCTTGATCACTGATATCTGAAAACCTTTGAAAATACCAACCACAACTTTGGCTCAATGAAATCGTTCTCCAGACCTAAATATCACGCAAAGAAGGAATGAAGAATGAGAAATAAATTAATTTGGAAAGATTTTGAAGTTCTATGCCCACTCATAACACAATGATGACTCATACATGCTTAAAATGGTGATGATGACTTCAGACCTAACCATGTACCTTGATATTTACCCTAACTAACTTGAATGGTATCTAACTCATCCTTTTCAAATCATTTTGTGACACCTAACAGCTAATTTGACATGAGAGGAAAGAAACCTTACTTTCATAGCATATCTAGTGTAATTATGGGCCTTTTCGCTACGAAATTATTAGCGGTTTCGTAGCGAAAAGTGCAATTTCTCTATGTATTTCGCTACGAAAGTGTGGTTTCTTGGCTAAAATGACACTTTCGGTGCTATAACCTTGGGAATTGAAAATTTTCATAAAATTAACTTGGATGTGACATGAGGGGATTTGAATGAGGGTGGGTTTAGACCTTAGGATAGACTAAATAAGAAAAATTAAAAATTTTCCATGAAGTAATAAAAAATGAATCATATAACCCTACCTTTGACACATGCATCTATATGGCTTTTTCAAATGATGCTTCATTTTTTCTGAGTGATAACAGAATCATTGGTTGGTAAGTATGACAATGCTTCGCTAATTGATACAGATTTCATGGATTCCTATCAATTCCCAGCTATGAAGCGACAAGTATACATAGAAAATTATGCCACAGAGGGAGGAGGGGAAGCAGCAAGGATGAATCCGGAGTTCTGAGGTATCCAAATATTGACAATACTGAACCTTATGAACCTCCCAGTGTTTGGAACAACGAGAGCGGAAATGCAATGTATGAAACTCCCACTGAGCGAAGTCCAGAACGGATCGCTATGGCTAGGGAGAGAAATACCTATACATGCAGAGGACATCAGTAGACTTACCGAATTATCAGCAGAGGGGAATGACGTCTCCACGGCATTCCAGAACGTGTCCAAGAGAGCCAAGAAGTTAGGGGACTGTGATTATTATAATAAGTATGAGACTAGAAGAGGAGGGAAGGGAGCAAAGATAGACCTCATCAACAATCCAACAGTGAAATTTTCCTGCTATCTAATAGCGGGTAAAACAGCGAGGCATTACACCAAAGGAAAATGCACCCTCGACACCATATCAGTTGTAGAACACTACATCCAGGGAGCCGAGTTAAACTGGTGTACCTTATTATTGAATGAATTGTTTCGGGCCTACGAGGATAATTACAGGTGAGCCAAAAGATTCATTTGTGGCTACCTCGTTATGGCATTTGCGATGTGGAAATGGACTCACCCGGGTGTAAGGCAGCTCGCGGAAATCAAAAATGACCAGCCAATGGTGTTAAGGTTTATGCCTTGGAGAGTCTCGGGATATCCCAGCACCAAGGAGGTCAATGAGGAGGCTTTCTCATTCTAGTATAGGCAGATGGTGGATGTGGTGGCAAGACAGCAAAGAGTTTCGAGGGACCTGTTGGGCAGATATTCTTCGCAAATATGGTTCAGGGTAACCCACAAGCAAACATATATCAGACCTAGTTGCGTGGATGAAACCACGTTTCGAATGAGCTTTTAAAGTTTCAAGTAGAAGAAAAATCCATCCACACCGAAGTTTTTTCATGGCTAGGAGAGGCGATGGAGGTCAGAAGCGGAATACCTCACTATTCATTCGAGACAATGCTGTCGAAAGCACTCCCAGGGGAGACACCAGAGGAAATGACGAGAAGAATTTCTCAACTACAGCTACGACCTTTACTGGACCAACTGGACACGAGGGTGAAGGGCTTCAATGTGGTAATACAAACCCTCACAAGTGCTTCTACTGTGTTTCCTTCTTTTTCTAATTTTCAGTCTTCGAATTTTGCATCACCATCCACAACAACCCCATCGTCACCGTCGTACCTTCCACCATGTTAAATTCACCCCTAGCAACCACAGTTACCCTAATCCACAAGGGCAAGGCACATAAACCCCCTGTAGCTTCACCCAAGCCCAAGAAATCAAGAATTATGGTGCCTAAGCAAATAGTTGACCTCGCAGAGGAATATTAGACCCAACCTATGGATACAGGAGTACTAGTTCGAGAAGAGCCAGAGGTTACCGCCCAAGTAACCTCCACGCTACCTGTGTTTGATCCTTCCTCGGTTTTGAACATTCAGACATCATCTCCACCTCGCACTCGCAACTCATCACCTCATACTCACAATTCATCACCACATACTTCATTTACTTCCAAAGACCAATCCACCCGCACTTTGTCCACCTCAGAGACTATCTCAGACCCAGTCAAGCCAAGAAACAAGACAAATGGGGACACCGAGGCAGAATTTAACTCGAGTATGGCTAGAGTACCTAAGGTTAACCAAAATTTGGTGGGGCAAGGCACTTCCGTGGAAATATTAGTTCAAGGAGAGTCTTTTACTGCAGATACAACGCCCTTGCCAACAGAGCTGAACCCATTTCAGCAAGCCAACCTAATACTACAGTAGATTCAACCGACCACTAGTATGAATAACCCAGAACCTCAACTGTCGCAACAGAACCAACCAGCATCCCCTCACGAGCACTAAGAGAGATCAATCGCTAGTGGACAACCCCTCAGAGAAAGACAACCAACACAAGACATATCAGGCGCTGAAAGCATGCAGAGCTGGGGGGCTGGCCAGTTATACAAGTTCATTCAGCAAGCAGCACAGCAAGTAGAATGGCTGCACAACGACCTTCAACAGAGTTTCGAGCAGCAACAACAACAGGTCATTGCGCTTACTGAAGAGCGCAATCAGCTTAAAGGGGAAAAGGATAATCTATAGGAGCAGTTGGAAAAGGTAACAGAAATCTTCAAAGACCTCTGGCTGACAGCAATTGCCCAAGATAACAAATTTCCAGAGGACATATCAGCCTGCTCCATTGATCCGAATGGAAAATGGCATCAACCCATGATATTCATCTACCCATGTTATCCATCCACCCATGGAATTTTCCCATGGTATTGTAAATGGCATCGACTCATGGTATTCATCCACCCATGATATTTATTCGCCCATGGTATTATAAGTGACGCATGGTATGTATCCACCCATGGTATTCATCCACACATGGGATTTACTCATGGTATTGTATGTGGTATCTACCCATGGTATTGGCCCATGGTATCCACCTATAGTATTGTATCTCAAAAAAAAGCTATAAATAACAAGCCTCACTTTGTAAAAGGATAGATTAGTCCGCCACAATGTAGCTTCTACAGTTATTCTTTGTTTTAATAAAACAAGTTTCTTTGTGGTTTTATTTTCTTTGTATTCTCTCTTTTTCTTGGCATTCTAATTTTGTAGATCATGTTAGCTCCATTTCAACTTTTTAGATATTGGGGGCCTCCCCCAAAGATCTGGATCATCCATGGTCGAAAGGTCTATCCAAGTGAAAATGACATGTGCAAATCTCAGCAGAGAGAACCAAGAACTCAAAGAAACGCTAGCTTCCAGACCAGCATTACCATTCCTTGTCGTGGTATATGCTGAGAAGGTTACCAAGAAACAAAAGCAGGTATCCAGAATGAAGGAAACCCTGGGGACAACATTCAAAGATTCCTACAACCTACTGAATCATTTACACGAATTCTCTAACTCATTAACAATGAAATCCCACCCAATCTCAGCACAACTTTAGAAAATTTCCCAAGAGATCAAAGAGGCAACTCATCCAGTCGGCATAACCCAGTTGTACAACCAAACAGAGGTCCTGGAAACCAAAATCCAGAAGATAGAAGAACACTCTACTGCCACAAAGCAGGTCCTCAGAGAGCTAAGGAAACTAGTCAAGCAGAAAGCAGAGGCGATACAGCAGATGGCGGTCGAAGGCGAGCTGAAGATACAGGAAGTATTCAACAAGTTGCCGCCAATGGCAGGTGAAACCAAGGCTGAAAGAGTCGCCACCCAAACCGAATATCTAATTAAAGAATGGCAACATGAAATCACAGAGTTCCTAGAAATCAAGTCTTAAACATTGAGCATGGTTCCAAAGTTGGGGCCTTTGTTTAGACAGAGCGAAGAAACAGAGAAGACAAAGTCAGCCTCTGAAGCCGACAGGCCAATGGAAGCCACAACAATAGGAAAATATTGACTCGGGACGAGTCAATAGCATGCGGTCGTGGCCTGTGTGGGGCCTTTGTTTTTAAAAAGAAACAATTCTAAGTTGCTGGGAACAGGTGGTAGAGCACAATCAACGTAGACAAGGAGATGTCACAGTTGCGAAAAGCCAAAATATAGGTGGCACAGCAGTTGCGGAGAACAGTGCAAATGGCAGATATGGGAAACAAGGAAAATTAATAGAACTCCCAGTAAGCAAGAAGAAGTGGCAAGCAACAGAGCAGGAAAAATGAAATACTGAGTCACGCTGGCGGAAGAACAAATAGGCAGTCAGCCAACATAGAGGAGTTAGTTAGTCAGTGAGGCAGAAGGCCGATAGGGAGAGCAGAGTCATAGGAGAGCTCTGTGAGAACTCTGTTGTACTAAATCACACTGTAATAGACTCTGCAGAGTGATTTATGATGTTTTGATATTGATAATGAAATATGATTATTGTTGTGTGTAATGTTATGAGTTGATTGTTAATCATTTGCTTACTATGAATGTATGCCTAGTTTAAATTTTAATTCAGCATTCTGAACATGCTTTATGAGTAATAGCGTATACAGAGAGGCGAGATCTGTTTGTTGCTCTAAGTTTCCTTAGTTGTTCTTCATAGTTGTAATCGTCTGGTACATGATCTGTCTCCTAATCTTACTAAGGTCATGGCATGCCTCGGTTGAGATGCTCTGCTCTCTGGAGTAGGGTGAAAATGCTGACGTTGTGCTAGACTACTGCGGAAACCTTGTTGGCCTCTATCCTGAACCTGGGTCTTTCCCAGAGACCTCCTTTTTCACCAACATGCATGGTAGTGCGCTTTTGATCGACTTGTACAATCGAACCGTCCAGGAAATGGGTTTTATCTTGTATGGTAAAACTTGACCTTATGCATGGTGGATCGATGGGCATGAGGTGCTTCCTGGACTCTAGTGGTATGGCCATGGCATCACTTTTGTTGTGATATATGGTCTACTATGGGTGACGAGCGCCATGGAGGGGAGGCTCTACCGACCAACGAGGATTTTTATCATGTCCAAGGCGAGGTGATGATAAACATGGTCAGATGTGTGGAACCTATGGTTGATTTCTGATGGAAAAGTGTTGACCGGATAAATCGATCTTGCGGACAAGACCGATCTCCCTAGTATCAAAAGATAGTCTAGCAACAAACAGACAAACAAACCTATCTTTCTCTAGACATATGTGATTTATAAGTAAATGCTACAAAGGTGTTTAGATCTTACCTTAGATCCAGTACTTGTTCGTAGTAGTCATCCTCCAATCACTCGAAAGAGTTATCTCTGAAGACCTGCAATCACAAACAAGCAAACATTAAATAGTACCTGCATAGTAAATATTATAAATCATGCCTATCATGGTGATCAAGGAATCCATAAAATAAACAGTTAATTAACATCTTATTGAGAAAAACAAATTTATTTTTATTAACTTTGAATAGTCGAAGAACCTTACAACCTTTTCAGCCTTGATGTTGAACAGGCCTTCCCGGGGTCCGAAGCAGGAATCTATTTTACTCTAACAAGCCTTGCACTCTTCTAATCGAGACACATAGAGGTATGTAATCTTTCCTCAAAAAATACTAAAGCTTGAACTCCCTTTGAGGCTGCCCAATGCCTCTTTTTTATAGTGCAAAAGAGGACGTTACAGTTCCAACTATGAAGGGATAAAGTCCTCCTTCAAAGGGATAAGCTCCTCACATCAAGGGGTTAGCTCCTTAAGGTATGCAATACATGAACCTCAAAAGAGCGGACTTGCCACTGCAAGAATTCTTCCAGAAGATTCTAGAAATGACTGAAAGTGAGATTTTGAGATTACTTTGCGCCTTTTTAATCTTTTACAGGGGTCTGCACCCTTAACACAGAGAAAGTGCGTTCAGGTACGCAGGAGTCATGAACATTAGGTGCAGGACTGCAGGTAAGATAAAGAGAAAGTGTGATACCAGAGTTTTAGATATTTTTGAGAGCTTTTCTCTTATTTTTAAGGCTTGACGTGAGGAACTGATGTTTTAGACTTGTAAGGGAGGAAAGTATGAGTGATAATGAGCTCATACAGATAGCAGAATGTCAAGATGAAAATTTTCAGTGCAACACATTGCCCCCTAAAGTGCAAAGTCTGTAATAGATGAAGATAGAGTCTGTCATGTATGAAGAGTGAAGTAATTTATCATTTCAAGGATCATCTTGTGGACACCCTAGTCAGAACCTGTAAAAACATTCACTGAAAAATATATATATGTAGACATATCATCACTGAGGTAGGCATTCCCATACTCAGATCAAAACTAACTAGAGAACTGACTTAAACTGTTCTGATACAGGAATGATTTTCAATACATCAACAGTATAGACATGTGTAGGCACAGTATGGATGCAGCCATCTGTTTATGAATAGTCCACTGTATAAATGAATAACAAAATTCCTCGCAACCTAGATGGTAGAAACTATATCCAAGGTCTTGATTTCCGGTTCTCGAAATAGTACAATTCTATCCATGTGAATGAATGTGTCAAAGTTTAACATGGTAGAAACCACTTGATTACCAGTCAATAATGTAAACTGTTAACAAGTGTGAGAGTAACCACCAGTAATGTCAATGGCCCTCAAAATACTCAGTACAATCCATGAAATGTGAATGAATGAGCTGAAGTCGAACATGTCAAGGAATCATTCGATTGAAGGTCAATGATGCAACCTATCATCGAAGGTGAGAAACCTGCCATTGAGGCATGCAGATTTCAAGGTACTGACGATTTCTAGATCAACTTCCTAGATAATGAGTTGTCATCGATAGAAAGTGATTCATCGTAGGCAAGCCCACAACACGAAATCATAGATCAAGTTTTGAAGAAATATATTGGCAAGGACTGACTCAAGGATGTTCAAAATGGAAGACAAATATTTTGCAAATGAGTGGTTTGTTTGAACTGTCCTCTTGAACACATAACGACACTGTAGATGGCTTGGTGACAATCGACCCAAAGCTAATACCCAGAAACCGGCTGAAGACTTTCAATATGGTTTGATTAACTGTTAGGAAAAGGATTTTCCCAACCCAGGTGAACAAAAGTGTCGTGTTCAAGAGTGGTTAATGGATTTTCGAATAATCAAAATGTAACAAACAAGTTCGTTTTTCTCTCTTTTCCCCCACCATTTCTGGCAAGTACCTCTTTATTTTTGACAAGCTTGAGGAGGATAACATTTGCTTATTTATAAGCTCATCCTTCGGATGAGTCCAACTTAGTTTAAGATTCAAACCCTAAGAAGCAGTGGTTTGTTCTTGCTTAAAATTGAACAGGTCCTTTACTGTTAAATTTTAACGAGTCCAGTATAGGAGAAACTCGGTGTTTTTCAATTTTAGGGAGTCAGAAGAAAAACTTAAGAAAACTCCATGGGTGTACTTTTTCGTAAATTTAGTCTCTCGAGCCCGAAAAAGGATAAAATAATGCGGGAGAGAACTTTATTGACCGTAATTAGTCAATGTATACATTTTTCGTAAATAGTCCATTTCAGTCCGTAAAAAGGGTAAACTTATACTAAAAGGACAATCATTCATTTATTTTAATGAGTTTGAATAATCAAGTGCTCGACAATCTTTTCAATTTTCAAGAGTCTGAAAAGGGCTTAAAAGAGGACTCCAATATTTTTCTTTTTCATAAATTTTTTAAAGAGTCCGAAAAAGTGATAAAAGTATGCTCTTTGTTGAAAAAACGATCAATTTTCCCAAAAAATCCAATTTTCGGCACAAAAACTTGAAACATTACACATACCTGTTTAAGATAAATAAAAATGTTTTCAAAAATTACCTTTTTAAAGTGAAAAATAAACAAATTAAAAATTCATTTATTCGAAAAAACTTATAAAAATGACTTTTCTAACTTCATTTTTACCATTTGAGTTCAGGGTGAAAAGTGAGAGCTTTTGGGTAAAAAAGTTCCTGTGAAGATTCTGGAAAATCTGTCCATCGGAATCGAGAACCGTCAACTCCAGGTAATCCACGTCCTCCTTAACTTGCATTCCATCCATTTACGTTTCATTTTTAGGCTTTAAATTTCATTTTTTAAGGAAAAATAGGTTGAAAAAATCGCTTGCGGGGGTCTGCAGGTGCAAGACGCGAGCCCTGCGGACCCTGACTTTTTTCTATGTAGAAAAAAGTCCTGGGTTCGCACCTATTGCACAGTTCCCATCCGTATCTACGCACTGTGTATGAGCAAAGGGCGCAGACCCCGTGCAATGAAATTTCAAACTTAAATTTCTCAATTTCCGCCCAAAATTTTTCAAACAAGATTGTTCTAATATGTATTTTTATGCATTGTAGGACATTCAAAATTCTTACTTGGAGAGAACGCGAGCATGACGATGTATATGAGGCCACAGTGAATCATTTGCCCACAATGCAAGCATTGAGAGCATGTGGTTTGTATAAGTTTTGGGCCATACAGGGTATGAGGGCTCAAGTAGACCTCCTGACATCGCTGGTAAACAAATGGGACACTCAGGACCAGTGTTTTGTTATTGACGGCCACCAGCTTGAAATTGAGCCAGAGGATATATATTTTTTCATTGGTTTGTCCAAGAGGGGTGAACAAATATCTCTATTTGGGACTAGGTCAGGTGGTCAGTCTGTTGCTAGTCTTCGACTAGAGTTTTGCGATGATCGAGCAGACCCCAAGGATAAATGGATTGATATTAAAACTATCATCCGACCTGAGCTTAAATTCATTGAATTCACTATTATTAGACTGATCTGGATCTTTGGGGGAGGCCCCTAATATCTAAAAAGTTGAAATGGAGCTAACAGGATGTGCAGCATTGCATGTGGCTACTGGGTCACAGATGCGGATTGCAGTAGATTGCTTCCGAGGTACAATATTCAACTGGTGTGAAGCAGTGTTGGACAATGTGAAAGGCCAACTAACCAGAGCAAAAAATGGCAAGTTAAACAACTTTGGTTATGTATCCATTGTAGTTACATTTTCTCTGGAGAGGATTCCCTTACTAGCTCCAGAGCTCATTCCAGTTGATCTAGGCAGAGTCTGAAAACCTCAAATGGTTCAATGGGTGGCTTTGATGGCCCGTCACGCTGAGGGCATAGAGGTTGTTCAATTCACTCCTGCATATTTTCGTTGGTTGAACAACCAAATTTTTTTGATTAAGGACTTTACATACGCCGGGATGGACTTCCGCGGCGACCAAGACATGGCTCTTCCAGCAGGAGAACAGTGGGATGATTCAGGTAAAAACCATTTTCAACATTTTCTAAGTTCTAATTTTATTTTATTTTTTGTATTTTAATCGTCCAAAAATAATAATCAAAAGTTTAAATGCAGATGTGGGCCCATGACGACCAGCCACTCTCCAGCCTTACGAGAGCAGACACCCAGCTGCAGTAGCACCAGCCCCACAGGGCCAATCAGCAGAGATCCTGACCGACTTGGAGCATCATCTAGAGTGCTTGACACTAGACATTCCAGAGACCAATATAGATGATATACCACTTAGGTTACAAAGATATGTGATTGGTGTCCCAGGACCTTTTAGGAGGTTCCTGTGTAGGGTGGCCCGAGCAGTGATTTCTTATCGTGATCATCATCAGGGATAGGATGATCGATTTGTAGACTCATAACATTTTTGGCTTTTTGTATTATTATTTTTTCCAATCATAAGGTGTTTTTCAACCTATGATCAAAGACGATGTATATTTTGAAACACACTTCTATGTTATGATATATCATTATTACCGGCTATCTTGTGTAACATGTTATCGAATGTTGTGTAATTTACTGTTTTGATTATTGAAAATTTCTATTTATCATACTAGAAGAAACTGCATCTGCTAAAGTATTTAAATGTCTTGGAATATGTTGATATTCAATGTAATCAAATTCACATTCCAAGAGACGAACTCTTAAAAATAACTGTAATAACATTGGATTTCTAATGGCATAAACCCTGTTAAGCTATAATACAACGAGTTCAGAATCCAACCTAATAATCAAACTACAAATTCCAAACGATATGGATTCAGATAATAGCTCAATCACTGCACTATACTCTGCAATGTTATTCGTTGTTTGACCGAGGCTTACCCCATGCATAGACACTAACTCGTCAGAGGGTGAATAGATAACCCAAGCTGCGGAAGAAATGTTCCATGTACTACAACAAGCACCATCAGCAAAACCAATGTAGGTTTGAAGAGACGTCGACATCTGCAATATCAAGAGTAAAACCCAGATAAGCAGGAATAGTGATAAGAGCACACTCTAAACTAGGCACGCTTTTTCTAATCTAAGACACACCAACGCTAAACTAATCTAGAAAAAATCTCCACTCAGAATTTTAAGCATAATATCTCTTCAGATAAAGCCCATTTCTGGGTTTATCTAAGGAGACCCCATCAAAATCTATCAGTTCATAGGCCCCTTTTGCTAGCTTTCGCTTAACAATGTAAGGACCATGCCACATAGGTACAAATTTTCCAGCCCATAACTTATCGTTTGCTTGATCGTATACTAAAATTAGGTCTCCTTCTGAAAAATTGCGAGGTGTAACATTTCTGTCGTACTGAGCTTTCATTCGTTTGACATGAGCCTTGTTTGCTAATGCAGCAGTGTGTCGATTCTCATCTAGTTGAGCTAAGTACAAAAAACGTTTCTCCTCTTCAGAAGTAGCTGGGAGTAATTCTATGGATAATTTTAATGACGGAATTTCGCATTCAATAGGTAACACAGCTTCCAAACCGTAAACCAGTTGAAAAGGAGTGAAACCAGTTGATGTTTTTACTAAGGTCCGATATGCCCAAAGTGCTGAAAATAACATGGAATGCCAATTCGACTTATGAATACCAATGATTCGTTTGATCATAGTGACTAAAATTTTATTGATAGCTTCAACCAGACCATTAGCCTGTGGGTAATATGGATTAGAACTATCGTGGCGCAAGCCAAGTTTCAGTTCAGTCATCATGATATTTTGAAAATGACTTCCATGATCCGTAATGATAGCTTGAGGAATAGCGAATCTAGCAATTATATGATTGAACACGAAAGTTGCAGCAGTCTTTGTTTGGTCAATTTAGTGTGTCCTAAATTGCTGCATTTAATTTGTCAATCCGGGAATCGTAAGCTGATGAAGTGCGGCGCACTATATGTGCAAGATAACCTTTTTCTTAACTTTTTGTCGTTTTTGGTTTTTCTAAGGTGGAATGGAAATTCTAAAATGAAAACAAGTTTGGTTATATTTGTTCAAGGAAGTGATATCCCCTATAATGATTTACCAACTTGAAACTTTGAAAGCAATTTGAAAATTACAATGACAATAACCAGCGTGCAATATCTTTTGGGTTGTGGCATACCCAGACATATGACCGCCACATGCTCAAGAATGGCAGTCATTCAAAACCTTCTCAGCTTCTTCATGAATAAGACATCGTCGAAAAACAGAATCTGCTCCACGACGATAGAGTGTATCACCAATAGTATTGTATTTTTGGGATTGGAAACATATTTTCCATCACTGAGATCGTGAGATTTCAGGTCGAAATGATTGGGTTTGGAGTTAAACAATAATATACCCATAGCAAGGATCAAAAGTACTGATAAGAAACAAGGATTCGTCCGCAATGGGCTGCTTCGCCACAATTTCAGTATCAGTAGAGGGGAAATCACACATTAGTTCAACAAAAACCAAAGACTTCTTTGCCTTGGATTTTCCAAATTCCAAGTCAAATTCCTACAGGATAACTATCCATTTGGAATACTTGCCCCCTAGTAGTTTTTTAGTCAAGATATACATCATGGGGTTACAGTCAGAAATCACTGTGGTTGTGCGTAGTAAAATGTAGTGACGAAATCTTTGGAAAGCTTGGACAGCTGCCAAGGCCAATTTTTCCACATGTGAATATTTTATCTCAGTCGAATGCAGATTTCGACTAAGATAGTAAATCACATGTTCATTGTTGAATTCATCTTCCTGAACTAGAACCATCCCAATGGTGGAATGAGAAGTGGCGAGGTACAAAAAATAATCCTGGTTGTAATTGGGAGGATGTAGTAACGGTGCATGGGTCAACGCATGTTTGAGTGCATCAAAATATCGATTATCAATCTCATCCCAAAAGAATAGAATGTCTTGTTTTAACAACCTGGTAAAACCTTTTGTTAACTCGACGTATTTAGGAATGAAACGACGTAAAAAGTTTGCTTTCCCCTGCAAACTTTGGAGTTGGCACAGAGTTGAAGGAGGAGGTAGATTGACAATAGCTTTAACCTTCGACGAATCAACACGAATGCCTGCTTTGGAAATGAAAAATCCTAGTAAGCGACCCGATTCTACACAAAAAACACATTTGTGTGGATTCAACCGAATTCGATAATGCCTACATCTCATAAAGATAGCTCGTAAATGAGTGAGATGATTGTTTGGTCAATTTAGTGTGTCCTAAATTGCTGCATTTAATTTGTCAATCCGGGAATCGTAAGCTGATGAAGTGCGGCGCACTATATGTGCAAGATAACCTCTTTCTTAACTTTTTGTCGTTTTTAGTTTTCTAAGGTGAAATGGAAATTCTAAGATGAAAACAAGTTTGGTTATGTTTTTTCAAGGAAGTGATATCCCCTATAATGATTTGCCAACTTGAAACTTTTAAAAAGCAAATTGAAATTTACAATGACAAGACTTGAAGGAAAATGGAAATGTACTGCTGAAATGAAAAGGTGCTGCTAATCTAATAAATCAAAACAGTAAACTAGTGAGCATGAAAACCAAACTATTCTTGCTGCCAACTAAACACAAAAGAAACTATGCTTAAGGAAATTCAAAATTGCAACAAAATAAATCTTTAAACTGGACAATACACCATTTTCTCACCTTCATCATTAGTCCGGGCCCAGATTTTCTAAGCACCTGTAAACAACTCTGTGTAACTCAGATATTTAATTTGATGTAGTTAAATTAATACTAAAACCATACACCTCATGATCAACCCTCACCATCACCCAAATTGTATTTTTGAGTATAATCAAGATGTCATGCATGATATTTAATATATCTGAAATTACAGAAAAGAAACTAATACTAACCACACATTTCATAATGAACTTCTCAATGACCGGCCCCACTTATTTTCTGGAGTATATCAAGATGCGTAAGAGATAGTATTTATAACTAGTCTCAGAAAGAAACTTACTTACTAAACTACATTTCATAACCGTTAATGCATCCTCACCATCACACAATTATGGCTTTCTGGAGGCAACTACATGAGCGTATTATATATTTAAATTTTAATCATCAAGCAAATAAAACAAAACTGAAATGAACAGCACATCAAGCAAATAAAAGCTATGAAAAGCAAATTAGCAGCAGAACAATGTTAGTTCCATGTCATTAGTCAAAAAGCTATGAAAATGCCCGGGCTGCCTATCTATAACCTGAAACAAAAACACTGATCAGTGATTAACAATCATAAAGCATGAAAGACATAAATGAAATGGAAATTATGGAAATGTATAAACAGAAATGAAACAAATGCAATATATGAACATATGAATGGATTATGACACAATGATCTCTAAAGAAACAAATGAGAAATATACACTAATACACAACCTTAGTTAGCAGGCCCCACACACTGGTACGATCCTCACGAATTATTGAAAACAGAAATACATTAAAAGCAAACATTACAGAATGGTAATGTTACGGCACAAGTGCAGCGTAATCACTACATAGCAGACTAATTAAAAATAACAGAGACTATATTCACTGACAACGACTAACTTCATATGCGTATGCAAACACAATATATATAACAACAAACTATAACTGTTTCCTAATGTTCATGCTAGTGGAGAGCACGTAGACCACTACGTCCACGGATATAGGAGTATGGCCGTGTTGGAAAGTAGATCTACGAGAGGTGGGTGCTTGAATTCGACTCTAGAACCCTGTACAGATGTCGATTTAACCTCCGCAGGCTTAGAAACGGCCGTATGGATCTTTATATGACACGAAACAGAGTCCGGCCGACATGAAACTCCATGGTTGACTTCCATGTGGACGCTTTTGACCGCGGCTTCTTTGGCATTTTAGTTTGTTGAACCAACAGATTACGAACCATGTCCATTATTCCCCGACCTCCGCTTGGGGTGTGGGGTTCAAGCCTTTGTAGACACCTCGTAGCAGAGTTTCGTCAAAATAGTCGGCGTAGTGCTGTGCTAGCCTCGATGAAAGGTAAGATTCCGTACCTTCAATGAACAAAATCTAGATCAGTTTGTAAACACAAAAATATAATTAAACCAATAATGTTTTTGCAATGATATCAGTTAATTAGGAGGTTTAGGAGAGGAAAAGGTTGTGGAAAAGTGTGGCGGAAAAGATGCAATTTTGGGACCATATTTCATATTTCCAGGAAGGTGTTGCAGTGTCTCAGCAAAATCAAAATTTTGGATACTCTCTTCAATTGGCAAAGCTGATACTACCAAAGACACATCCAATCCTCTTCTCTTCTTCCTTGGTACTGCCATCATTCTGGGTTTCTTCATTAAGCACCTAAATTTGATATTTACAAGTGCTCTGCTCAATTTCTGGCATTTCTTTTTCAATTTCTTATTCTTCTTTTGCCATATTCCCAAATGTAACATAGTATTATCATGGATGATCTTGTCCAGTTTGCCTTGTTCTTTCAATGTTTCATTTTCATTTTTGATGTGCTTATTTAAAAGCTCCAGCTCAAAAATTTCCTGTTTTAATGATTGAACTAAATCATCCTGCAATGTATGAGGCTGAATGGAAGAAGTACTTGGACCTGTGGCTGCCTTTTCCAAGGATTCTATAGTCATATACCTCCTGCTGCTTGGGGTCTATTTCAGGTGTCATTTTCATTGGGCTGTCCCCAAAATGCTGTAAAGGAGAATTATGTTCAAAATCTGGCCGAGGAGGGCTTACATCAATATTTTGCTGAGAATAAGATGGAGTATGCTCATTGTCTGATTGGGAATGAAAGGAACCAGGTTCACTAACTAACTGAGATGGACTATGGTCAGTTGGGGACTGTTCAGATGTCTCCTCACCCAAATCAATGAAATTAGGACCCTTAATTTGCGTTTTTCTCAATTTCCCCTTAAGCCTGCTGCTTCTCCTCACACGCTGTGGTACACTACCCTTTTGTTCTTGTTTTCCTTTCTCTGCCTTCTTGGGCATGGATGACTGTTTTTGAAGATAAACTAATCTTTCAGAGAGTATTTTATGATCTTCTTCTTCAGAGGAAGGAGTCTTATGTACAGCCTCAATAGTTTCTTTCCCTTTTGGTATTATTGGCTTCTTACCCTTTATTTCCTTCTTCTTTCTTTTTACCAATCTCTCTTCTCTATCAGTTCTTTCCATAGTAGTAGTAGGAGTGTTTTGGATTTCCTCAATTGTTCTTTTCCTCCTACTTCTTCTTGCTGTGCTGGCTGCGGGAATTTCCTGAGTAGGAGTAATTTGGGTTTCAACATTCATTCTTTTTCTTCTACTCCTTCTAATTGAACTACCTTCAGGAATTTCCTGAGGTTCTTCAAAGAAATTTCTAACTAGGAATTGTTCCCATGTATCTTTTCTTTCCTTTAGCTCCTTTTCAATCAGAATTTTTATAAGGCCGTGGTGATAAAGATGAGGCTCTACATCTCCTAAGTGTTTTTGAACAGTTACAGCCATTTTCTTCAAGCTACTGAATAGAAAATAAGGGAGATTGAGAGTTTGGTTTTCTAGAAAATTCATCAATAGCCTGGTATGGTACATGTACATAGACCCAAAACGGCCTTCACATGTAATGAATTTATGAACAATTAGCAATAAAGTGGCCCATTCTTCTTTTATTGCATGCACAGGGATTCCTCTTTTAAAAACAGTGATGTCCATACCTTGATTTCGTAGGATTGTTCTCCATGCCTCATCACTGATGCTTTTATTTTTGAACCAACGCTCTCCCTCCTGAAGAAGTTCTGTGGCTGTTGCTATAGTTGCTTCATTGACTGAAAACTTGAGGTCTCCAACTTCTGCTTCTGAGCCATCAAACGACCTTGCAAATGCTTTCATAACTTCTCTGTGGTAACCTCTGAATTTCTGAATAAAACGCAGCCATTTTGCTTTCTTTAATATCTCCTTTGCTTGCGGATATCCCTCTATAAACTTCGGTCCTTCCGGCTCTGCCCTTAATAATTTTCCCATTTCACTTCTCTGTGCTTCACAAGTTTGCCTCTGTGAGGGTTTAAGTGGAAATGGAACGACTGAATACACAGGATCGAGCACAATGATTGTGGGAATGTATCATAGAATGGAAATGAGCACCATAAACGGAATGGAGTAAGACTGTGGGTAGATATACGGGAGTGAGAATGAGCAAAAGGAACGAAATGGAGTGAAACAGGGAGTGAGAATGAGTGAGAATGTGGGGTTTTGTAAACACGGCAGAGACACGACAAAGAGGTTAACAAAGTATAATGCATTCGACAACGTTTTGAATTTTGGTGGCTGTGTAATAAATATGAACACGTTTCAATCAACGGTTATGAAGTTATGCGGCTTGTAAGAGTCCTTTGTCAACTCAAATACGTCTCATTATCTTCGGTGGGATATTGGAACATGAGTGAGAATCGGAATTTCAATGATGAAACCGTTTATGAATGAATGCAAGAGGATAACATGGAGATCGTGAAAGGTTATGGAACTGTCAATATAATCATTGCGCGTAATGGGTAGAGCTCATGGTTTAAAACTATATAAAAATGTGTTTTTCAATACTATTTGAAATAAATTTTATTCATACCTTTGGAATCTTTGCTTTTTCCCTTGGTCTTCAATTGATTGATCTCCATTGGTGTCTTGAATGCTCCATTGATCCTCTCACCTGCATTTTATTTCATAATTATGAAAATAACATCTGACTGTACATTCTCTTTGAAAACAGAGTAGTAGCTGCGGAATCTGCTTCTGGCTGCGGAAACTGGAGTCAGCTGCGGAAACTGACACAGCTATTACTTGGATGAATGGAAATTAACAAATGACAAATGACCAGATGGAAATGGTCATGAAAAAGATTTTTATTGATGGAATGGAATGAAATGAAGTGAATGAAGTGGAATGAGATGAAATGAAATGGAATGAAGTGGAATGAAGTGGAGTGGGTGGTGACAAAGCTTGTGAAATGAAGGAGAGATTTTTTTGGAAAATATAGAGTGTCAGGTTTCCCTGATTTTCACCCTATATTTTCTGTATAAGACTGCCAATCAATGATTGGTTTTCAGGCTTATACCATTATTATTATTATTATTATTATTTTATTTTTTTATTTTTTTTTTAACTGAAAAACAAAAGCTAGGCTGGTGGAGAAGAATAATTCTTCTGTACCAGCCTGATTGCAGAACTTTCTTGAAACATCTTGACAAAGTCCTCTTTTGAGAGTGGCTTATGATAAACTTTCAATCTATGGCTATTTACGATAAGAGGAGTTTGAAACTCATCAATGGTCTTGATTCTTACAGCTCCATTGTTAAAGATCTTGTCAATCTCATATGGCCCAAGCCAATGAGTCTGAAATTTCCCTTGAAAATCTTTAAACTTGGAGTCAAATAGCAATGCCCAATCTCCTTCTTGAAACTTCTTCTCTTTGATATATTTGTCATGCCACTTAGTTCTTTGATATTGAACTAGATCAGTTCTTAGAATTTCTTCTTGTCTGATCTCATCTAGCTCATTCAATTGCTCCATTCTATGCTTTTGAGCTTCTGATAAGTCCATTCCCAACTGAATCGCTATCTTGAAGGTCTTGACTTGGAACTCAATGGGGAACAAGACTTCTTTCCCATAAACAAGTTCATAGGGAGAATGTCCTGTTGTATTCCTCCATGTAGTTCTGTAGGCCCACAAGGCTTCTGGAAGCCTTTCTGCCCAATCTCTTCTATGTAGATGAGCAGTTTTGGTGATGATACTTTCAAGAACTTTGTTTGTGGACTCCACTTGACCATTTTCTTGTGGATGGTAAGGAGTAGATCTTCTGTGCTTGATTTTGTATTCTTCCATCAATTTTTCCACCAAATTGGATGTGAATTGGCTCCCCTGATCTGTCACAATTTCTCTTGGAACACCAAAGCGAGTAAAAATATCCTCATAAAGAAAATGAACAACTGAATTTTCAGTAGCAGATACTAATGCTTTAGCTCCTACCCATTTAGTAACATAATCAGTGCAAACCAATATATACTTCTTTTGCTTCGATGGTGGATTAATCGGTCCAATGAAATCTAAAGCCCATTTTTCAAAGGGTTCAATGAGTACCTGTGTTTGCAGTGGCATTTCATTTGAAAGGGTAGGTTTCCCTACTCTTTGGCAACTGTCACACCTTTTGACATATTGTTTTGCATCTTTGAAGAGGGAAGGCCAATAATATCCTAAAGAGAGGATTTTATAGGCCGTCCTTTTGTCTGCAAAGTGTCCGCCGCATGGTTCACCATGACATGCCTTAAGAATATCAGGCATTTCATCTTCCCTGACACATCTTCTGATCACAAGATCTGGCCCTGTTTTAAACAATTCGTTAGAAATCCATGAATATTTTGAACTCTCCCGAATAATCTTTCGTTTTTCTCTTGGAAATAAATGTGAAGGTAGTTTCCCTGTAACCAAATAGTTAGCAATATCTGCATACCAAGGGGTCTTAATAGTTACCGCAAACAAGTATTCATCAGGAAACTTATCTTCTACAGGAGAATCTTCTTTAGCATTCTGAATCCTAGACAAGAAATCAGCTACTGTATTCTGTTTTCCTGGTCTATCCAACAGAGTAATATTGAATTCTTGCAAAAGTAAAAGCCATCTTGTCACTCTGCCATTAGTAACAGGTTTGTTTATTAAATATCTAATTGCAGAATGGTCAGTATGAATAAAAGTTTCATAGCCTGTTATGTAATGTCTAAACTTATTAATTGCATGAACAACAGCTAAGAACTCTTTTTCAGTCACAGTATAGTTCAACTCTGTGGGAGTCAAATTTTTATTGGTGTAATAAATGGCATAAGGAATTAAATCTTTTTGACCCAACACAGCTCCAAGAGCTGTATCTGAAGCATCTGTAGAAATATGGAAAGGAAGTTTCCAATTTGGTCCTCTCAAGATAGGTGCTTCAGATATTCTTGTTTTCAAGGTTTCAAAAGCTGATTGACAATCAGGATCCCATTTAAATTCACAGTCTTTTGTAAGAAACTTGAAGAGTGGAGATGCTATTTTAGTGAAGTTTTCTATAAATCTTCTATAATAACCAGTAAATCCTAGAAAACTTCTAACATCTCTTTGACAATTTGGAATAGGCAACTTGGAGATGACTTCAACTTTTGATCTATCAACTTTAATCCCATCTCCTGAAATATGATGTCCTAAAACAATCCCTTCAGTAAACATCATAAAGCATTTTTCATGGCTTAATGAAAGGTTTGTTTCTTTACATCTGATGAGAACTTTTTCCAAATTTTCTAATGCCTCTTCAAATGAATAACCATAAACTGTAAAATCATCCATATAAACCTCTACACAATCATGGATTAGATCAGAAAAAATTCCTAGTACTGCTCTTTGGAATGTTGCTGGTGCATTACATAACCCAAAAGGAAGCACTCGGTAGGCAAAAGTTCCCCATGGATAAGTAAATGTGGTCTTATCTTGATCTTCAGGTGCTACCTGTATTTGATTATAGCCACTAAAACCATCCAAAAATGAAAATTACTTTTTACCTGCTAATGTATCTAATACCTGATCAATAAAAGGCAAAGGAAAGTGATCCTTCAAAGTTGCTTTGTTCAATTCCCTGTAATCAATTCATACCCTCCATTTACCATTCTTTTTAGGCACTATAACCAAAGGAGAAACCCATCGGCTATCTGAAATTGGATAAATGAAGTTTACATTGAGAAGTTTTTGGAGCTCTTCTTTCACTATCTCCCTAAGATTTGGATTCATCCTTCTTTGAGGTTGTCTGATTGGTCTACTGTTTTCCTCAATATAGATATGATGGATGCAAGTCTTAGGATCAATACCCTTCATGTCAGTATACTCCCATGCAAATGCAGTAGAATGTTTTTGCAAGATTCTAGTTAGTTCTTCTTGTTGTGATTTCTCCAAATGTTTGTTGATATTCAATGTCTTTTCTGGAAAAATCTCAATAGCAGAATTACCAAACTCTTCCATAGAGTAAAGAGACATTTGTCTTCATGATAAATATTCTATGTCAGATTCCAACTGAAATTGTGTGGGGTCATATTCTGAAGTTATCTCAAAATTTTCTAATGTGTTCAGAATTTGACTATCCTCACTAATTTCAGAAATGGTAAAGACAGGGTGTATAGTGTTCTCATCATCGACCCATTCATTGTCTCCTATTTCTGTGATTGCTCTTGCTGGAGGATACAAATTGAATTTCTTTGTCGAATTACCATTTGAAATGTACATGTCTCTAGATCTACAACTAATAAAAGCATCAGCTGTGGCCAGCCAAGGTCTTCCTAAGATAATTGGATGTCCTCCTAGATTACTTTTGGGAGTCAAAATCATAAAGTCTACTGGATATTCCCAAGAATCTATGGAGACTGAAATATCTTCTAATACACCATCTGGTTTAATAACCGATCGATCTGCAAGTTGCAATAAAGTAGGTGTAAAAAGAAGGTTAGGAAGTTTTAACTGTTCCATAGTCTGTCTACTCATAATGTTGATAGCAGCCCCTAAGTCAATCAACGTGTTTGGAATTTCTATCCCATTTATATGTGTCTTGACAATTGGACTTCTTGGATCTACATATTTCTGCATGGCAATTTTTCCCATCATAATGTCTGCAATCTTTCCTACCAGGTGGATTCTTCTTGTGTCCTTTAGCTTTCTTCCTGGTCTTTTGAAACTCAACTCCTTTATGGTTTTTACTAGAATAGGAATTTCTCGAATGGCTTGTAGTAATGGAATCTTGATACAAACATTCTTCAATTCATCTAGAAAGTCATAGTTAGGCAACAAAATTTGTTTTTCCACCCCCTTATCAATTTGTAGTCTTTCCGGAAAAGGAGGTGTAGATGAAGATACTTGTTGCTCAACTATAGGAGTTGTGGATGCTAGCTTTTCTTTTTCTTTTTGAATTTTTGAATTTTGAAGAGATTCTTCCTCAGAACCCTTATTGACTTGAAGAGAGTCCTCCTCAGAGGTATCTTGCTCTTGAATGTCTATAGAAGGTTTTTCTAGAACTCTACCAGATCTGAGTTGTACATCGTTGAGAGGAACAATCATATAGGTAAGAAATTGTTGTCCTTCTACCATATAAGTAGTTTGAGGATTCTTATTGTTAGGATTTGGCAATGGCTGAGCTGGAAGTTGATTTGTCTTCTGTTGGTATGGAAGCATGAGTTGAGGATTTGTATTTTGTTGAGAAGGTTGTTGTGGAAATGGCAATGAAAGTTGTGGATTTGGGCTTGGAAGTTGTGGAGCTTGTTGATTTTGAAAAGATGGAGGATATTGATAAAATTGAGCAAATCTCCCATAAGGATTTTGCATCCTTTGTACCCATGGCTGATATGAATTTTGATGTTGGGGCCAAGGTTGTTGCCAAGGATTCCAATTTGGTGGGGTTTGAAGATTCATAGGGTTGTTAAACCCTTGAGTTTGTTGTCCCTGCCAAGGTCTCCTTGCGACAAAACAAAGAGATTCTACTGAATTTGGGTCTTCCTGAAAAACAGCTTTGAGTCCAGGAATTGAAGGACAATCCTTGATCTCATGATTCTCTGAGAAAATCATACATGTTTCTACAACTTTTGCATCCAAGGGACATTCCTTTAAAGCATGTTTCTTCCTACATTTCGGACAAAAGATGGCTAAAGCATCTGTTTCTGCTTTCTGCTTGTTTTGGATTTTAAGGGTGTCCAGTTGTTCACTAAGGCTCCCTAAGATATCAGTTTTGAACTCATCAAGCATGTTACCAATCTCTGCCCTACTTACTGATCCAGTTGCAGATTTTTTAGCCCTAATAAGAGAAGAATCCCTAGGCCCTTTTCCTGTTTTAGATTTTCCCCTTGAGAGATGGATACATAGTTCTGTTATATCACGAAATGGGAGTTGAGAAATATCTCCTTTCCCCATCATGTTTAAAATTTCTATCCATTCATCTCTAATGGCTTTTAATAGGAGGGCTTTCAAGGTTTCATTATCTAAGTTTCTCATCTTTGCTCTTTTCAAGTTGTATTGAAATCTTTCAATTAAGTCTTCCAAATTTTCATCTTCTTTTTGCATCATTTTGAATACCTCATCCTTGTGATTGGTGGGCATACAATAGTCCAAGTATCTATCCAAAAATGTTTGTTTCATATCATTCCAAGTCCTAATAGATTGAGTGGCTAATCTCATGAACCATTTCAAAGCGCATCCTCTAATGTTAGCGAGCTAGCTGAGTTTTTGAGACCTTCATAGTCATAAGTTCGGCACACAACTTCAAATCCCACCGTAAAATGTTTGAAATCCTCACTTCGCAATCCATAAAAGTTAGGGAGAATGTATGGTGAGATATTTTTCTATTGTTGCATTAGTTTCCCTCATCAAATCATAGAATCCAACAAATCCCTATTTCTACCATTATTTCCTTCTTACCTACCAGCATCCTCCATTATTCTCCTTCACTCCTCCACTCTCTATTTCATTACTTCCTCTCGCCATGATATTTCTCAGTCCAACTCTCTAATCATCGCCTGAATTCCAAAAATCTTAAGGCTAGGGGTAGATGGTGGTGAATCTGGTCTATGCCTTGAAGAAGATGGAGTTGTGAAAATCGAACTCTTGGCTTTAACTATAAACCTTCCCCTAGAATCTCTTGCTCTATGCATGTCATTTTTTATTTTTTAAAAAGTTGGGCTAATAATTCTCTTTCTGATCTTCCAGGTCACACTAGGTGCAAGAAGAGAGCATACTTAAGAAATTACTGAACCAATAACTCTCTTTTCTGATCCTACAGATCACACTAGGTGCAAGAGGAGAGCATACTTCAAGAAGTTATCAAGTTTTCCCTTCTTTTATGATTTTGTTTTTTTTTTTTTTAAGAAATTGGCTACCTAGTTACACTTCCCCGGCAACGGCGCCAAAATGTTTGGTCAATTTAGTGTGTCCTAAATTGCTGCATTTAATTTGTCAATCCGGGAATCATAAGCTGATGAAGTGCGGCGCACTATATGTGCAAGATAACCTCTTTCTTAACTTTTTGTCGTTTTTAGTTTTCTAAGGTGAAATGGAAATTCTAAGATGAAAACAAGTTTGGTTAAGTTTGTTCAAGGAAGTGATATCCCCTATAATGATTTGCCAACTTGAAACTTTTAAAAAGAAAATTGAAATTTACAATGACAAGACTTGAAGGAAAATGGAAATGTACTGCTGAAATGAAAAGGTGCTGCTAATCTAATAAATCAAAACAGTAAACTAGTGAGCATGAAAAGCAAACTATTCTTGCTGCCAACTAAATACAAAAGAAGCTATGCTTAAGGAAATTCAAAATTGCAACAAAATAAATATAAATCAGATTACATCAATTTATCTTCTGACCCTTCATCATTAGTCCAGCTATGATTTTCGGAAGTAATCATAAACAACTTGAGTAACTGATATTTAATTTGCAGAAAGTAAACTAATACTAAACCATACATTCATGATTCAATCCCTCACCATCAGTCCAGCTGTGGCTTTCGGAGGCAACTGAAGATGTCATGCATGATTTAATATATCTAAATTTGCAGAAAAGAAACTAATACTAAACTACACATTTCATAATACAATCCCTCACCATCAGTCCAGTTGTGGCTTTCGGAGGCAACTCAAGATGCTATGAGCAGCTTAATATATCTAAATTTGCAGAAAAGAAACTAATACTAAACTACACATTTCATAATACAATCCCTCACCATCAGTCCAGCTGTGGCTTTCGGAGGCAACTGAAGATGCTATGAGCAACTTAATATATCTAAATTTAACTACTGAAGCAAATAAGCAAAACTGAAATGAACAAAGCAATACTGAAATTAAACAAAAGCTATGAAAAGCAAATTAGCAGCAGAACAATGTTAGTTCCATGTCATTAGTCAAAAAGCTATGAAAATGCCCGGGCTGCCTATCTAAAACCTGAAACATAAACACTGATCAATGATTAACAATCATAAAGCATGAAAGACAGAAATGAAATGGAAATTATGGAAGTGTATAAACAGAAATGAAACAACTGCAAAGTATGAACATATGAATGGATTATGATACAATGATTTTTAAAGAAACGAAATGAGAAATATACACTAATACAAAAAACCTTAGCTGAGCAGGGGCCCTCTACACAGCCTTGGCAACGGTCCTCAAATACGAATTAAGTTGAAAAACAGAGTTTTCTCATATTAAAAAGCAGTTCATTACAGAATGGTAATGTTACGGCACAAGTGCAGCGTAATCACTACAGAGCAGACTAATTAAAAATAACAGAGACTATATTCACTGACAACGACTAACTTTATATGCGTATGCAAACGCAATATATATAACAACAAACTATAACTGTTTCCTAATGTTCATGCTAGTGGAGAGCACGTAGACCACTACGTCCACGGATATAGGAGCATGGCCGGGTTGGAAAGTAGATCTACGAGAGGTGGATGCTTGAATTCGACTCTAGAACCCTGTACAGATGTCGATTTAACCTCCGCAGGCTTAGAAACGGCCGTATGGATCTTTATGTGCCACGAAACAGAGTCCGGCCGACATGAAACTCCATAGTTGACTTCCATGTGGATGCCTTTGACCGCGGCTTCTTTGGACGAGTTTTCTTGAACCAATAGGACACGAACCATGTCCACGTCATTCCTGACCTGCCCATGTGGCTCGTTTCCCTTGTAGACACCTGTAGCATAGAGTTTCACAAAATAGCTGCGGAAAGTTGCAGCAGCTGCGGAAAGTGGCAAGATTCTGCAGCTGAATGAAAAAAATCTATATCAAATAGCAAACACAAAAATATAATTAAAAACCATGTTAAATGCTCTTTTGCACATGATATTGACAATTTGGGAGGTTTAGGAGAGTGAAAAAGGTATGGAAAAGTATATGGAAAAGATGCAAATTTGGGACTCAACATACCCCCACTGTGAAGGTGTTGCATGTCCTCATGCAACCAAAATTTTGATACTCTTTCTTCAATTCATGTGCCTTGATACTTCAGCCAGCACATCCAACCCTCTTCTCTTCTTCTTTGGTACTGCCATCATTCTGGGTTTCTTCATTAAGCACCTAAATTTGATATTCACAAGTGCTCTGCTCAATTTCTGGCATTTCCTTTTCAATTTCTTATTCTTCTTCTGCCATATTCCCAAATGTAACATAGTATTGTCATGTTCCCCACGGACAAATGAAAGCTATTTTAGGTTTATTAGTAGGGAGTATGTTTATTTGATTGTAACTGGAAAAACCATCCATAAAGGAGAACATTTCACTACTGGCACAATCATCGATAATTTGATCGATATAGGGGGTTGGGTAATTGTCTTTAGGATAAGCTCGATTAATATCCCTACAAGAGGATATCCAGGATATCCTAGAATCGGATTTGCATTAGGAATAATATAACCTCTCGGGAAACCAGGATTAACTAGACCAAACTAGGGTTGTTGAGGCTGTTGATAAGTATAGCCAGGATATGGTTGATACTGATAAACTGGGTTTTGTGAAACGGGACCGAATTGATACTGTCCCTGGTACGGTTGATATGTGAATTGCGGTTGACTTGTGACAATCGTACTTGTACCAGCTTGTCCTATAGGTATTTGGACTGAGGTCTGGACTGTATGTCCTGACTGGGGTACAAAGACTTGAGGAATTTGCACGGATGCAGGGATAGAAGAAACCAGAGCTACAAATACTCTAGAAACATGCGTTATGGGTTGAACAGATGTTGCAGTAGTTACAGCAGTTTGAGGTGGAGTCTAAGGTGTACTAGGCCCAGGCTGCTGAATAGAACCAGGTGCAGGGATTTGAACAGTAGGTTGGACAACTTGTTGGGTTGGACTAGAAAACAAAGGTTGTCCAGGTTGATTAAGTAACTGCACATTAGGTTGCATATTCTATTGAATTTGGGATGGATCCCACACCATATTCATTCCGGGGTATTGTCCCGTAGAAGGTTGTGCATATGAAGGACCATAGCCTGGTTGAACGTAGGGTTGATAATTAAGTGGTAAATTTCCAACTCCTTGTACAAATGATTGACCAAAAGGTGGTTGAAAACCTTATGTTGGGTACTGACCTTGAGGTTGATAACCCTGAGGCACGTACTGAATCTGGGGTTGATAACGACCCTGAGGAATATACTGAGTCTGGGGTTGACCTTGGGGTATGTACTGTCCTTGAGGTATGTACTATCCTTGAGGTTGTTCTCCAAAATAATATTGTCCTACAGTTTATCCTGGGAAAAAATTACCCTGAAATTTACCCCCAGGCGATAACTGACTGCCTTGAGGTTGCCCCCCAGGCGGTAACTGACCACCATATAAAAATGTTTCTGGTATTTTGGAAAACATAGATGACTCTCTTGACATGATCGATGAAGGATAATAACCTCTGGGTGTAGGATGAAAAGGAATTCGAGGTGGTGAAAAAGCAAGACCCGGGTTTTCTAAAATTTTTGTCAAAGATAAATACCAAGCGTCACTCCTAATAGGGCTGTAGAAAATGGATTCACGCTCCCTAAGATTCAAAGACTGTGGGGATTCAGGAAGAGTTACTTCTTCGTCTGGACTGACAAGTTCTTCAATAGAAATGAGGCTAGTAGGAAGATATTTAGTAACGATATTTCTTACCCTAAGTGAACCAGGATCACTAGAAGTTGGAGTAATAAATCCTGAGGATGGTTCCAAAACAATAGGTTCAGTGTCAGGCGCAGAAATTTCAAGTTCTTCAGCAAATTCACTGGAAGGAGAAATACTACCAGTAACTTCGAAAACTGAAATTGGCTCTTGAATATGATCTATTGTGGGTATTTGATGATCAGGATGAACAACTATAGATGAACTTCTGACTTCTGTTGATCTAATTCTACTGCTACTAGATGATACTAGAGCACGCAGCCCTTCAAGTTGACTTGGTGTATACTCAGGGGGCTTCCCCTGAAGTCTCTGGAACTGTCTCGGTAATTCTGCCACGATTTAATATCAATAAATCACACACAAAGAAAGAAAATTTCAATAAAAACACCTAAAGTCTCTAAAGGAACAAACAGTTGAATCACATGCCTAAAAATCTAAGAGTTCAAACCATACACAAACAATAACTTCCCATACTAAAAAAAAACACTATTTGGTGATGAAATCCAACTTAGCAGAAGTTTAATACAGAAAGGGCGGTTGGAACAGTTACCCCGACAATGTGCTTAATGAAACAGACTGGCACAAGTTTCTTCACAAAACCATCTCGCGTGAAGAGAACCCCCTAGAGAGTCCAAGTGAGTCTAGTCGACATCTGCTCCAGGTACAGTGAGATCTTTCCTTCACCGTCACCTTAGGAAATAATCTTAGGTTTATGGACACTAAGGTTACCAACAATAACAAATACAGCTGGGGGAACAGTCTACGATCCGATCCCACGCACAAGGGCAAAGTAACAAAGCTCAATCCCTTTGAAGGCTCCTCGACATGGTTAATCCTAGGTTTACCGACAAGTGACCCCAGGATCCTCGACAATGGTTAATCCGAGGTTTACCATTTGTAATGCGCGCAAAATCTTCTATCTTTCCCAATGAAACATAATTGATTGTCTCAAAGGTTTGGACATGATCTCGTGATTAAATCCTTTAAGAGAAGCTTCCCAGATTGTACCAATTACAATTAGATTTATTTCCTACTGCAAGATTTATCTACTTGTTTGTTTTTACTATCTTGGAGAGTTAATTACTCCCTACTCCAAGATACTAGCCTAAGCTATATTGGTGATAAGAGCCCTAGAAATAGAAAAAATTACTAGTTCAATTTTAATTAAGCGTTGTTTTTATAGATGTTTTTTAAGTCAATAGGTATGGAAATGAAACTTTGATGGTGTGAAGACTCGACTTCCAAACACACTAAAAAATGCACCTAAAATGATAAGCAATTCATTTTTCTTTCAATGAAGTCTAGCTAAAGAAAGAGTTCAAGAAATGCAATTTCTTAAGAGACAATTCTTTCTTTGAACATGAAGAATAAATAAAAGAAAATATTTTTGTTTTTTAGTAAGAACTCAAAACGAGACAAACAATCAATTCTCACAATATATCCCTTTCACTTTTAAGACTCAAAACTACAAAAACAATTTTTGTTTCAAAAGAGATCTACAAGTTCTAAAAAGTAATCAAAACTATGAAAACTAATTTTGATATCTAAAAAACTTTGAAAATCTATTTGAATAAAAGCTTCAATTTTTTTTAGAATGTTTTGCTTAGTTGTTCAGTAAACTAAGGATTTATTTGCACAGAATAACAAATAAATCAAAAAACATCCAGATATGTTTTCTTTTGTAAAAATGAAATTCAGAACTTATAACAAAGTTTGTTCAAAGATTTGCAAAGAGAAAACTAGATCTATTCCTCAAAAAGGATGGATTTTGCAACCAAGTCAGACTCATCAAGGAGACAAAAAGACACCAGTGTGATCTAAGGTATTTCAAGCTTCTGATCTTTGAGTCACTACAGAGACAAAGTGAAAACCAATCCAAGTATGCAAAACTTCTAGAAAATCACCCAAAACAAAATTACTATTGGAACTCACTCAAAATAGGTTTTTGACAGGAAAGATACAGATCTGGGCAGACACTAAGAGTCCTAAAACAATCTAAAATTAATCTGGAAGAATAAATCTGAATATTTTCAAAAAATTTAACAGGGTCCGCATGCCCCAGAAGTAACAGGTGCGGTCCTGCACTGGTTACTCAAGGAAAGTGCGGAAATGCCCGCACTGTGTATCAAGATAAATTGCGGTCCCTAGAAAAGTTAAATAAAAACTCAAAAGACTTCAAAAATTTTCAAAGCAAAGTAAACCTAAGCTACCCAGGCAAGTATACATCAATCAAAAGCCAGAAAAAAATCTTTTTCTCAAGTCAAAACAAAGGAAAACCAAAAATCCAAACTTCATTGCCCAATGGAGTCGCCAATTTGTTGGCCGGATAAATCGATCTTGCGGACAAGATCGATCTCCCTAGTATCAGAAGATAGTCTAGCAACAAACCGACAATTAAATATATCTTTATCTAGATATATAACGATTTAGAAGTAAATGCTACAAAGGTGTTTAAGATCCTACCTCGATCCAATGCTTGTTTGTAGTAGTCTTCTTTCATTCGCCCGAAAGAGTTACGTTCGAAGACCTGTATTCACAAACAAGCAAACATCAAATAACACCTGCATAGCATATATTCATAAATCATATCCATTATGGTGATCAAGGAATCCATAAAATAAACAATGAGATGACAGTTTATTGAGAAAAACAAACTTATTTGTATTAACTTTGAAATAGTAGAAGAACCTTACAACCTTTTCAGCCTTGATGTTGAACAGGTCCTCCTGAGGTCCGAAACAGGAATTTCCTCTACTCTAACAGGTCTTGCACTCTTCCAACCGAGATACATACAGGTATGTAATCTTTCCTCATAAAATCGCAGCTAAAGGAGTCTAAGTTCCAACAACACTTTACCTCAAATAACACTAAAGCTTGAACTCCCTTTGAGGCTGCCCAAGGCCTCTTTTTATAGTGCAAAAGAGGAGGTTACAGTTCCAACTATGAAGGGATAAAGTCCTCCTTCAAAGGGATAAGCTCCTCACATCAAGGGGTTAGCTCCTTAAGGCAAGAGATACGTGAACCTGAAAAGAGCGGTTCTGCCACCGCAAGATTCCTTCCAGAGGCTTCTAGAAATTACTGAAAGTGAGCTTTTTGAGTTTACTTACACCTTTTTAATCTTTTACAGGGGTCCGCACTCTTAACACAGAGAAAGTGCGGTCAGATTCGCAAGAGACATGACCATTAGGTGGGGGACCGCATGTAAGACAAAGAGAAAGTGTGATACCAGAGTTTTAGAGACTTTTGAGAGCTTTCTCTTATTTTTTAAGGCTTGACATGAGGAACTGATGTTTTTAGACTTGCAAAGGAGGAAAGTATGAGTGATAATGAGCTCATACAGATAGCATAATGTTAAAGTGACAATTTTCAGTGCAACAAAAGTAAAATTCAAATTTATAAATATTATTTTATTGATTTAGCTATTGTTTTATTATTTCCTTAGGAGGCCCCTTTTAGACCTCAAAATTCCCCTAATTGATAAATATTTGTCTAACACCAAAGCTGCATTAGAGCAACACCATTTCATAATAAAACACCATTTTAATAAATTAATAGCAATCAATCAAACTATTTTAAATTGAATAATATGATAATTTTATATTAATATCATGATGGATTAATTATTAAAATAAAAATCAGTTAATTGATTAATTGTCAAGGAAATAATTTAATTATTTTATCATTACATTAATTTGTTATAATTCGTTTAATAAGTAATTTGTCAAAACATCATAGAATGTTTATATAAGAATCCATAAATAAGAAAAAAAAATTAACAAAATAAATAAATATTAACATTTCTTTTTCATTGTAATTAATTATTACAATAGTTTAAAATCCATATTAAAGGGAAAAATAACAAGAATATGTCATATTTTGAATTTTGAAAATATAATGTGTTACTAATAATATATCTAAAAGTTGTTAATTCAATTTAGCTTGGGTGGTTGGCACAATAGTTGTTATCCTCCTCACCTTGGTTCAAGTCTCGTGAGTTGACATGTTTATGCTCTGGAATATAGTAACTTGTTGCACTCTTAAGTGAGTCTATACTGAGGGTTGACTTGGTACTAGCAACCTCTCTCTTGTCTTTGTGCTGATAGAGAGGTTGAATTTCTTCTTTAGGGTACAAGGAGAGGTCAACAACAAGCTCAAAGTTGTTATAACAATATACTCATTATGAGCTCAACATGTCTCTTATGGGAATAGAACTTAAGTGGTTGAGATAAGACTCCATCCCATAAGCACTCAAGCTAGACCCAATTCAAATTTTCTTAATTCTTCAAAATTCCTTTTACACATGTCAACTTCCATTTATTACACCTACAAACATAAAAAATTAAGACTAAGTACTTATCCTTCGAGGTTGGAAACTATACGCCTTTACGAATAAGCATATCTAAAAGGCCATAATTTTTTGTGATACTCGTACATTGCTTAAAAGTCCAATCTCATACCAAATTTGATCACATTGTTTTTCTAAACTATCTAATTTAATTCATATGTTCAAAAATAGTGGAGTTCAGTGATACTAAAAGTTACATGTAATATCCATTACAAGTAGTTACAAATTAATAACAATATTTATCCTAAAAGTAGTGCAACATGCAGTCACACCATTTATTAAATATAATGCCAATAAAAACATGTAATGTCTCTTCTCAAAACTCTAACATATGTAAAACCTGCATAATTAATCAAAAATTATAAATAAAAATAGCATTATACACTGAATACATTGTGAAAAATTGTGTTACCTGGAATCCTACTACAACAATTGATGGAAAATATTCTATTTGTTATTTTGCGTAACAAATTGTTTATTGTGTTCTACAAGAAAATATCAAAATCCATTCACTACAGCCTACACAATTAAAGTATGGAATAAATACAAGTGCGGAAACAAATCTGAACACACTTAGATCACACAACCACCCGACACAATTATTTTTGGACTAATGTCCCTGGAAAAACCCAATGCGGGGAAAACCGGTGCAACAGATTTGAGGGTTTATGTTATTTTGCAGTAAATTATGAGTACAAATCTATGATTGATGACACTGTCAAATCATACAACAAAACTGATAAAAGAGATCTCGTGAGACAAACCTCACTCCTCCATGGGAAAACTGGCACTGATCTGCACCAAGGATGGACTGCCCTGCGCTGCCTCTGCATAGTGACCACGTCACTCTGCATAGGGACTGCATCACAACTTGGCTGCCCTTCTGCATGTGCGTTGTTCTCTTTTGATTGGAAACTGAGCCTCCGGAAAATCTCTATGGGGTCTGACACTGGCTCTGCCCTGTCTCCTCTGTAGGAAAAAAATTCTCCCTTTGGCTCTGCGTAGTGACTACGTAGGCACTGCGTCACTGGCTTTGCGCTGAAGCTGTGGTTCTCTTTGTATCTGATTATATGTACTCTTTGGATCAGGAAACCTTCCAACCAGAAATACTACCCCTCACTGTGTAATATTCCCAATTGGGACTGTTTCGCAAGGCATGCCTGAAAAACACATTTTTCAGGAATGTATGCTACAAGATTGGAAACCAACCCTTGGATCCCTTAGATCTGAAAATATAAGATCTAAACCCAAGAGGGGATTAGAAACAAATCCTTCTAGGTGAGGTAAACATGTCTCCCACACCTAGTATAGCTGAAAAGGCCTAAGAATGGACTGCAACAATATATGAAAATACTGCTCAGAAAATAATGCAGTTCAGCAAAGTAGCAGTAGTAGGCCAATATGGAGGCTCAATATTATCATTTATATCAGCAAATCAGAGTTATATTGAAGCCCTTTCACTATAGAACATAAAGAAGAAGACGTTACATGAATAATTTCTCAAATAAGAGAGAGCTGTGACCATAGAGATGTGGTGTGCCAAGCTTGAAGACTTTATTTTATTGAATGAAAAATTTGTCAGATTACACACTTAGGATCTAAATTTGTGTATAAAAGATAGATTTATATCATGTCATACCTATAGGGTCTCCTCTTCAAATTCCCCTTAGGGTTTTAGGTGAAAGTGAAGTACATGAGATGGATCGGGGATCTAATGGAGATAAGCATAATGATTCGAGAATTCACAGAGAAGAAAATACATCGGTGTTAGGATCGGATCTGAATGGAACATGGATTAGATACGCAATCCATGGATCACCAGCACATGAAGAGGAAGATTCCCAACTAGATGGATCTCTCTGTCCTTGATGTGCCAAAAGACCACTGTGACTTTCTCCTGCAAATAACGCAGTGCAGGAGAAGATGGAATGTGTTGTAGGCTCTAGAACATGATATTTGCCTTATATTAAGATCTGAAAATGGGCTCTCCTCATCAAATACTCTCCTCGAGATGAAAACTGTGAAAAGAGGCACTAGAATATTTGGATTTGAGTAGATCTGGTCTCCAGCAACTGCCATTTTACAAAGAACAAACCCTCAACATGATCTATGTTGTAGTTGGAAGAAGAGCTTGGCCTTAAGCCTGATAGTGGTTAAGAAATGCAAGACTCCTCCAAGAGCTACTCAATGGAAGAGGTGGGATTACCGATCAAGAACACCCTAGTGCTAAACAACACTATTCTCTGTTAAACAACCAAGAGAATAAGAAATGTCTAAATAGACAAAATATTTAGAAATAATATGGTATTCAACAACCTTCTCATGTTGTCCTCCTCTTCCTTAAATAAGATGGAAACCTTGCCAAACCCTAAACCATCTCAATGATTTAGCTGCATTCACATGTGTAGCCTCCAACTAAAAATGCACTGAGCATTTAGGAGATTCAATGTATCTAGACAACGCTGTTGATTTGGTCCTGTTAACCCAGTCAAATGTCTTCATCCCTTTCACACATAAGGGTGTTTTAATAAGGCAGCCCAGATTTAGCCTTGTTCACATGGGGCATTGATTTATTTTGCCGTTTAGGAGTTTTATTGATCATCCTTTACAATTTTATTCATGCAACAAGAAAATGAAAACAAAATTTTATATGCCTATTGGCTTGGGCTAATTGGGAATATTACAGTCCTCCCCTCCAAAATGTTGCTTGTCCTCAAGCAACTGGTATGGTGAGTACTACAACACTCCTCCTCCATTGGTGACACCATCAAGGATCAAGCTTTCTTCACAAGCTAAGTGTTCACCAATCCAACCCTCCATGAATTGTTCCTCCAAAGTCATTATGAGATGTACATAGTCCATCCCATAAGGAGTCAAGAACTCATATGAAACAAACATGGCTGAACCAATACTCTCCCTAAAACATGTAGCATAAGGTACATGGAGAGTCTCCATCCCATGAGGTACATACATGCTCCCCATCCTCCCTCCATATAGACCCATAAACATTACAAGTATATCATCAATGTATGGAAGCAAAACTACATATACACAAACATAAATTTGAGCATGAGGAGGTGGGTCATAGTGCCACATATGCTACCAGCGCAGTGCATCTCCCGTTTGCATCAGATCAATGTGTGGTAAGTGATTTCCCCACCACTTACTTGCTGCCCTATCATATCACTATGGCTGAAAGTGTGAGATATGTTTGGTGCCTTTGGGAAGCATCCATCATGAAAGAAAATCTCCCTTTACACATCAAGGGAGTGGCCAAGTTCAGAATTTTTAGTGGCCCAACAATTTCCATGAGATTTACATGATACATTACTCCTTTTAGGAGTCATGGCCTGCATAAAAATGGTAAAAGAACATGTACAATCAGAAAATTAAACTTTCTTTACATAATCATATCTTTTACCAACAAAGTCTCTTCTACACATGGAGTTGTACATGGATCTTTCTCCTCTTTCAAAAGAAGGAAGAGATGGCTGAAATGACTCTTGCATAGAGTCCCTTGGCTGCCCCAACTCCACATATCTTATGTGTTCTTGAAAATGCCGATGTAGTTCCTTTTTCAAGCCTTCCCAATCAAATCTCCTCATGATGATTTTGTAGATCTTCATGGAATGCATATGGCTGAAACATAACTCCTTGTATGCCCCTTGTAGGATATTTTTCTTGAGATTAGAAGCTCTAGAAAAAAATATTCTACCATGATGATAGATGAATCCTCCGTGGACTAAGTAGCCCTGTTCATGCAACTGATCATAAAGTATCATACATGTGTGAAGATCTTTGGAATAATCCACTAGCAGTTGGGATTTCCAATACAGATCTACACTGCTCAACAATGACAGCGCTGATGGTATGTCAACAGAAATGTTTGTCATGTTGTTGATCTCCTCCTTGACATATCCTATGCCAAAGGTGTGTGTTGGAAGGTTGATCCTTCTATTCTTCTCCTCCCACATCGCTGATCTAGAAATGTGAGTGGGTGATGATAATAAGGGAAGAAGACCTCCCTCCTTCTTGAGCTTACCCAAGCCTCCCAGTGCTGTAGCTTTGTCTTCAAGTTCTTCAATACCTCTTGGATCTAAGTTTGGAGCAGCAAGTTGTGAGGTCTTCCCCACAAAATATGGATCAAGTGGCCTCCCAGGTGGTTTGCCACTAGATAAGAGGGTCCCATGCAGAAATTTCATGAACATAATAGATGGGACTGTGAGGTCCTTGCTTCCACTGCGCAAATCCATCTCTGTTTTCTGTGTGTAAGTGTTATGTGAGGGGTAAGTATGCATTCCTTTAATCATTTGAGGTGCACCACTCTTCTTGTCCACCCATTCCATTTGCAAAGCCTCCCAATCAGTGGTGACTTTCCCCAATGTAATCAACCATTGTACACCCAAAATAACATTGGTGTCTCGTATGTCAACCACAAAGAAGTGATCCACCAATGTGTAGGATCCCATGGTGACTGAAAGTGATGGGACATAATGCATGCATTACATTTTTCTATCTCCTGGGACCAAAATAGAGAATCCATCAAAAGTATCAGTGGTTATTGCCCTCCTTTGCACAAGATGAGCATCAATAAAGTTGTGGGTGGCCCCACTATCAATAAGAATAGATACCCTCTGATTCATGATTGAACCATGAAATCTTAAGGTCAAGTACTTAGGTACTCCCCTCAAAGATGAAAGAGTTCCTCCAATAGGAGAAAATGATCCATTTCCATCTCCTAATGGTGTTGGATCTCCCTCAACGTTATCAACACTGTGACCTCTTCTTGGTTCATCATCTTCTTCTTCCTCCTCAAAATCTGAGAAGACCTCTATGTAGTGTGCTTTCCTAGCAGCACATTTATGTCCAGGTACCCATGGTTCTTGGCAAGTGAAGCATAGCTTCTTTCTTCTTAGATCTCTCTAGACTTCAATATCAAGAGGCTTCTTGAATGTGCTCTCCTTGGAAGGAGCAACTTCTCTTCCTTCCCTTTAGAAAGGAAAGAGGGATTGTTCTGAAAGTTTGCCTTTGCTTTTGGCAATGCATCTTGAAGGTCTCTTGCCCTCTCAATGGCATCATGCAAGGTATTGTACATGGTATATTTTACCAACCCATGAAGAGGTTCATCCAGACCATTGATGAACATATACACCCTTCTTGCTGTAGACAAGTCAGGAACGATAACAGATAATCTCAAAAATTCAGAAATGTAAGACTCTATATTACCTGATTACTTCAACTTTGCAAGGCTCATGAAAGGTGCCTTTGGATCTCTTCTGTCAAATATTTCCACCACTCTTCTAGTGAACTTAGAATAAGCAGTCACATTGGCATGACCCAATGTAGAAAATCCATGGAACCACCAGTCATGTGCTTCACCTTCAAAGTGCAGCGCTGCAATCTTGATAGCTTCCATTTCAGGGACTTTGTTCAGCTGGAAGTAGATGTTAAGTTTTTCTACCCATGCTTTGATAGAAATTTTGGATGACCCATCAAAATTGGGTAGGAAGAATCTGCCCATAGAGTGATGTCGATCATGATTTTGAGTGAATACACCATCTCTATGCCGATGCCTTGGTCTTCTCTTGTCCTTCAAGTGACATAAATCTTGAAAACTAAACTGATCTTTGAATCTCTGATTCTAAGACTCATATTCTTCAAAGTAGTCTTTAAGGGATGCTTTTTCTTGTGGCCCTTCATTTCCCACAACCAAAAAGGTAGGCATAGTGGAGCGTTGGGAAACTTGTGGCTCATTCACTGGTTGATCATTCCAGTGGTGAGGTATGCCAGAGCTTTCTCCAAGATGAAATCAATTAGGAGATTCTTTGATTATGTCCATTCTCATCTATTTGATCTCTCTAGCAAGATCTTGCATGGCTTTTAGAAGAGTTTTTTCAAACTCCTTCCCTTCTTCACCACTTCCAGTTTCAGGGGCTTTACCCTTGTTTTGATCATCATTGGTGTAATCAAATTTCTTCTGTCTTATTTTCAGATACCTCTTCTATCTGTCAGTAAGAGGCTCATCTTCTTCTGTAGACATATTGGCTCTTCAATAAAAGCACAAGTTGTGCCAAGATTAGAGCTCTGATACCACTGTAATATTCCCAATCGGGACTCCTTAGCAAGGCATGCCTGAAAAATGCATTTTTCAGGAATGTATGCTACAGGATTGGAAACCAATCAATCACAAATCCTTCCAGGTGAGGTAAACAGGTCTCCCACACCTAGTATAGCTGAAAAGGCCTAATAATGGACTGCAACAATATAGGACAATACTGCTCAGAAAATAATGTAGTTCAAAAAAGTAGCAGTAGTAGGCCAATATGGAGGCTCAATATTATCATTTATATCAGCAAATCAAATTTATATTTAAGCCCTTTCATTATAGAATAGAAAGAAGAAGACATTACATGAAGAAATGCTCAAAATAAGAGGCTGCAACCACAGGATATGACTATGCAAGCTTGAAAACATTATTTTATTGATTGAAAAAGAGCTGTAGATTAAAATTCAAATCTAGAGCAGATCCGTGTACAAAAATATAGATCTATATCATATCTGTACACTATAGAGTCTCCTCTTCAAATGCCCCTTGGGGTTTTCAGCAAAAAGTGAAGTACATGGAGTAGATCTTAGATCTAATGCAAAAGATCTGCAGAATGATTCAGAATTCCTGAAGAAAATACATCAGTATTCAGATCATATCTGAATGGAACATGGATTAGATTTGTAATCCACGGATCACCACAGTGAATGGCAGATTCCCAACACTAGAGATCTCTCCTCCTTGATGTGCCAAAATACCCTCCAACTTTCTCATTACAAATAACGCAGTACTGGAAGATGGAATGCGCTGTAGGCTCTATAACATGATGTGGCCTCAAGCCAAGATCTGAAAATGGGCTCTCCTCATCCAATACTCTCTTTCCAGGGGGAGAGAAGGCTTTCCCACTGAAAAGAGGCACTAGAATGGCCTAGATCTGAGTAGATCTAGCCTCCACTTGCTGCAGCTTACAAAGACAACCAAAACCTCAACAGGATCTGCATTGTAATTGGAAGAAGAGCTTGGCCTTAAGCTTGATAGTGGTCAAGAAATGCAAGACTCCTCCAAGAGCTACTCAATGGAAGAGGTGGGATTCCCGATCAGGAACACCCTAGTGCTAAAAAATACTATTCTATGCTAAATAGCCAAGAAAATAAGAAATGTATAAACAGACAAAATCTTCAGAAATAATATGGTATTCAACAACCTTCTCATGCTATCCTCCTCTTCCTTAAATAAGATGGAAACCTTGCCAAACCCTAAACCATCTCAATGATTTAGCTGCATTCACATGTGTAGCCTCCAACTAAAACTGCACTGAGCATCTAGGAGATTCAATGTATCTAGACAACGCTGTTGATTTGGTCCTGTTGACCTAGTCAAATGTCTTCATCCCTTTCACACATAAGGGTGTTTTATTAAGGCAGCCCAGATTTAGCCTTGTTCACATGGGGCATTGATTTATTTTTCTGTTTAGGAGTTTTATTGATCCTCCTTTATAATTTTATTCATGCAAAAAGAAAATGAAAACAAAATTGTATATTCCCATTAGCTTGGGCTAATTGGAAATATTACACACTGCAATCAAGGATCACTTAGATCTGATTTTCATCCGAGAACTTGCCCCATCAGAAAAATTCGATCTCTAGATCCTCTATGTCTCCACGAATGTGTTTTCCAAATGACCCTTCAAGTCCTTCTTATAATCTTCTCAATGAGGATTTAACGGCCCTGATTATATCACTAATCAATGACTACGATTAACTTTTGACTTGATCCATTTATTCTAGATCAATCTCACTCATATTCTATTAATACAATTTAATTATTTCATTTTCCTAAGTTTTGACATAGGGCCCCTTTAAAAATAATTAATTATTTCTATAGAATACAATCCGAGTGGAATTTCAACAAAGTATTTTGAGTTATTTAGAATACATGTGTTTAAGCCTCTCCACAAAATTTGAGACTTAGAGCACATCTGATGCTACCCCAAATCAACACTCCCTCTTAGCGAGGAATGTGCTCTAACAAGATGCCCTGCTGCATACTGTTCTGACTCTGAAGCATCTGTACTACTGCTGACACTACCACTATGAACACTGCATATATACTGCAAATCCCTTTGAAATATGCATCCGTGATGTTTTTGGTATTGCCACTGCCAACTGCTACTGCACTGCATCACAATTGCTTTCTGCAACTAAAAAAAACATCTAAAATTGGAAAATTATATTGCATCTCAGTGATGAAGATCTTACTACTGCTAGCCTCTGTGCTGCCTCTCTAAAGCTATTGTGCTGCTGCTGCTATGCACTGCATCCCTTTGCGTTGTTGCAACACTGCTTTGTGTTGCTCAGACTTTGGCACTGCTAATCACTGCGCTGTCACTTCAACACTCCTCTACACCAACTGGCACTAGTCCATCCTGTTACTGCTGTTTTGGGCTCTTGTAGGAAGGTGATGATCCAAGAGGTGGACTCCTCAAGGATCCTGCCCATCTTGTATATATCTAGGTCTAAAACTCCAAATCATCCTACTTCCCTCCTGGAGGAATATGAGCAATCGTCACAAACTCCTCCTCCTCTATCTTTGCTGCTCCGACCCAATGATCATGTTTCTCATCCTTTTCCTTCTTCTTGGGAGGAGGACATTGTGGCGTAATACACCATATCGCCGCACTGGAAACATTTGATCTTTGACAGATCCTTCTTCTTCCTGCGCTACTCTTGCTGCCCATTTGATGCAAGGGCCACATTCTCTTCCTCCTCCTTCTTGATCTTTGAACCATTGCTACTGCCACCCTCAAATTGACACCTGATTCAGTCTCTCCGCATCTCTTCTTGCTGAATAGTTTCCCACATTTTCTCCCAGTCCGACAAGTTTTATCTGCCTAAGATGCTTTAGAAAAAACTTGGTAATCCTTGGACACTGAGTTGAGGGCCAATTTGACCATCTTTATGGCCTTCAGAGCTGCTCCTATGACTTCCAATTGATCTCGATTTTCCTAAAGTCTAGATAGGAATGGATCAATATGCTCTCCCATCTTCATCCCGGTGGTCCACATTTTCTCCTCCAGAAACATCTTTCGCTGCTCAGAAGACCCCTCATACAATGTTGCCAATGCATCCCACATCTCCTTGTTCCTTTAGCTGAGATGTGTGAAACAATGTGATACCTCACTCCATCGAGGATCAACCGCTTGGATTTAGCCATATTCTTCTTAAAGGCCCGTAATGGTGTTGCGTCCACCAGTTGAACCTGAGCACTATTGATAAAGTGCTTGAGATCATGCTCATCTAGAAGGAAGGATATCCTTGCCTTCTAGATTACATAGTTGGAGGCACCCTCCAAGTGGTCTTGGTCACACAATCCGTTGGTGGTCATCTCACCCAACTACGGTCGATCTACTACCTCTCACCCTTTGCGCAACTGGCTTTACGCACTCTTGATGGAGAAAGCTACGAAATCTACTACTACTACACAGGGGATATGGGTTTCTCGGGCTAGAAACTCACTGAGGTCAGAAAATACCCAAATCTAGTTTTCGTTATGCTTTCCTGATTCTTTGCACTAGCAATCACTGCTATGTAGTCAAATGCGTCCCTCCAGCTACTGATATGCATAGATCTGTTGCGTTGCTCCCTCTGCCTCGAACAAGCAACAATCTGGAACAATCCTACTTCTCTGTTGGGTCATTCAGAGAGAGATTTTCCTTGCTAATCTGGCCCTTCTGGCTTGGAATGCGCACTTCACTGGGAAATTGATCTGTTGTTTACGCAACTCTTTGTTCCCCAACTGTTTCTTCAAAGCTGGATCTGTTCTTTGTCTCACCGACACTTAGCTTAAACAAGCTCCGATACCCTGTGAAAATTCATGTTACACGGAACCCTACTACAACAACTGATGGAAAATCTTCTATTTGTTATTTTACTTAACAAATTATTTATTGTGTTCTGCAAGAAAATATCGAAATCCATTCAGTACAACCTACACAATTAAACTACAGAATAAATACAAGTGTGGAAACAAATATGAACACACATAGATCACACAACCATCCGACACAATTATTTTTGGACTAATTTCCTCGGAAAAAAACTAATGTGGGGAAAACTGGTACAACTGATCTGAGGGTTTATGTTATTTTGCAGTAAATTCTTAGTTCAAATATATGATTGACGAGACTTTCAAATCATACAACAAAACTGACATAAGAGATCTTGTGAGACAAACCTTACTCCTCAACTGGAAAACTGGCACTGATATGCACCAAGGCTGGACTGCCCTACGCTACCTCTGCACAGTGAACATGTCACTCTGTGCTAGGACTGTGTCACAACTTGGCTTTCCTTCTTCCTCTGCACTGGTCTCATTGCTAACTGGAAACTGAGCCTCCAGAAAATATCTCTGGAGTATGACACTGGCTTTGTGCTATCTCCTCTGCAAGAAAACGATTCTCCCTCTAGCTCTGTGCAGTGACAGTGTAGGAACTGCGTCACTAGCTCTGCGTTGAAGTTGTGGCTCTATCTATCTCGACTGCTATGTACACTCCGGCTCAGGAAACCTTCCAAATGGAAATACCGCCCCTCACTACAATCAAGGATCACTTAGATATTATTTTTATCCAAGCACTTGCTCCGTGAGAAAAATCTGATCTCTAGATCCTCTATGTCTCCACAAATGTGTTTTCCAAATGACCCTTCAAGTCCTTATAATCTTCTCATTGAGGATTCAATGGCCTAGCTTAGATCTCTAATCAACGACTAAGATTAACTTTTTACTTGATCCATTTATTCTAGATCATTCTCACTCATATTCTATTAATACACTTTAATTATTTTATTTTCCTAAGTTTTGACTTAGGGTCCCTTTAAAAATATTTAATTATTTCTATAAAATAAAATCTAAGTGGAATTTCACCAAAATCTTTCTAGGTTATTTAGAATACATGTGTCTAAGCATATCCACAAAATTTGAGACTTAGAGCACATCCAATGCTACCCAAAATCAACATACATTAGTTACAAAATGGGCACATATTATTTACATCACTTACATGACATGTGGGTCATCCATCTTCTCACAATATAAACTTGTTACACTGATAGGCATTTTCTTTGCTGGCTTGGGGTGGGCAAACATTGTCACCCCAACCGATGAGAGAGCTTGATTTTCACCCTTCTAGCTAATTAAATTTCTCCACATGTTACTCCCTTCAACCAATTAAAATTTGACAAACCTACCCACGCCATACCTGCTTTTTTCTCCAAGGACAAGGACAGGGACACCTAATTTCTTAATTTATTTCAAGTTTTTGGTACACCGTCCTTCATCTTCATTCCTCTTTCCGCTGATGTTCAGAACTTTGTTTCTTCAACCTTCACAACTCCTTCACAGCGCACATGAACACATTTAGGAGACATAAAGGGGAAAAACAAAGAGTCGGCCTCTTCGAGATTGTCTACATTTGGAACGGCATGGGCATGGTGAATGTAGGGCAAGTCATAGCAAATGTGGTTGTTAAAAAATAACACACTCATCTGATTCATTGGTCATTGTATTTGTCAGAGGAATGTCCTTTCTCTTGTTTCCTTTGCTTCTTTCCTTTTAATTCATGAAGGTTTTCAATTTGACTATGTATTCAACTAGACCATTTTAAATTTCCAACAGACACAGATTGGAAACATGCCCCAACTGACTATTGGTGCTCCTAGGAGCAGAGCAATTGGTGCAACTGCAAATAAGCAGTCAAGTGGCTAGATAATAGGGATAATCCATGGAGAAATTCTGCTACTGACGGTGCTCGTAAAAGAATCTCGGGGACTGTTCTGAATATTGGTAATTTATCTAAGCATGAAACCCCAGCATCACCTGAGGTTGGAGTTGCAAAAGATGTGGCAGGCAAAGGACTTATAGATTCATAGCACACATAGTTATCCAGTGGTGGACACGATAGAAAGAGAAGGAAAACTGTGGCTTCAAGCAGTAGTTGAGACTGATAGATCTTTGTCTCCTTCCAATGACTTGGGTTCAATTGCATTATGGAACGTCAGAGCTCAGGGAAGTTGTCCAATGAACTATGGATATTCGAAACATTCAGTTTCTGGTAGTAATCTTCCCAGCTCTAGGAATTATGAAGCTATAGTAAAGGGCATTGAATCACTTTCCTTTGATATGGACAAGAGGAAGTATGGTGTGGTGTTTATGGCAGGTTTCTGAAACTGCTATTCATGTTTAAGCATTTGAAATTCAAGAGCCTATATTTAGAGGCCCTACACACGTATTTAAATGATGGTTTGTATTAAAGCATTTGTTGTTTAGGAGGAAGGAGTTTATTGGTCATGATAAATATAATATTATGAGGTGAATCTCGTTTTCTTGTAGAAGATAGCTTGTCATTTAGTGGTTTAATCACAATTGTGCGAGATAGGGGGTGAGGCTTTGATTGTAGAAGCCACAAAATTTAGAGTAGACACCAAAGCGCACACTTCATTTGAAGGATGGGAATTTTCCAATCTATTTCCGTGGTCACAGTTAAATGTTGTAAATTGTTGATGTACAATATTGATTAACTTCTGCCTTTGGAATCACAATCGGTGCCTGAATTTGGTTATTGGCAGTGGAGATCCCCTTGTTTGCAGTCGCCTGTGCAAGTAAATAAGCACCAAAAATCCTTGTAATAGTGAGAGAGACCCGAGCAATAGGTTTCACATTGACTCCTTCCTTTGTGACATTGCATTTACCATCGACACCTGCCACAATGTTACCAATATCTCCCAGAGCCCTCTGGTTGTTTGCAGCTTGAGAAACCCTCTGAGGAGGGACCATTGCTTTTGGTTGGGTTGCCTTAAAAGCAATATTCTTGTTTTGTACAAGTCCTTGGGTTTTCTTGTTGGGGAATAAATCTGGAGCTGCCTTGAAAGGCAGACAGAAGAAGCAAAACCCAACTCAAATTTATTGAGCAAAACAATAATGTAGGGTTACAAGTTCGAATCTCACCATCATTTACATTAATTTGTCCATTATATTCTCTTGCTGGGGCACTCAAAGGAAAAAAAATATGGTTTTTTGGGAGGTAAATGTGAGCGATGAAACAATTGGGGCACTGGCACCGATCTTTGTGTGTTGGATATATGCGGGACCTTATTAGATGTCACCGTAGTTAGATCGTTATCACATGCATTCTCACAATGAGGAGGAGCTTCGTAATTTGGTGTCTCTTCCCACTGTAACTGTAATTAAAGGCGTTCTTTTGTAGCAGCTCATTCAGGCCACTTTTCTCTTTCGCTATTTTCGGTTCGATCTTCATAACTCCTCTGTTTTACTTTACATTTTTTCTGTTTGAAATGAAATCATGTTTAATTTTTAACAACTTTGGGAATAAAAGCAGAATTGGCAGTCAAACCAAAAGTGAATTTTTTTATTTAATTCACTGCACATATCATTTGTCCTTAGTATATATGGTAAATATTTGACATATGGAAACAAAAAAATGAATTTCAATTTGTGATTTATTTTAACATATTATTGACTATCAAAAATGGGGTTGCTAGGTAGGTGCTTCTGGGTCTCCACCCATTTTTTATTTATTTATTACAGGTTAGTTTTATTCTATGGTTGTTCAAAAATAGCACACTCATTTGATTTATTGGTCACTACAATTGTCATAGGAATATTCTTTCTCTTGCTAGTCCTCCTTTGTTGGTTTCCCCGCACAACATCTGCATTTGGAATCACAGCGTGTGCTTGAGTTTGGTTATTGGCAGCAAAGATCCCCTTGTTTGCAGCTGCCTGTGCAAGTATTGTTTTTTGGTCAAATTGAGTATGTGATTGTTTTATATAGTGTATTTCTGCATTTCAGCATTGACATATGAAGTTGGGACTATGAGATGGAATCTCAGTATATTGAGCATTGTCTTCTCCATAACCAGTGCATGTTTGCATGTTTCCTCTCAAATTTATTTTCTAAGATGTCCTCTGCAACCCAAATTTCCTCATATTTGAAGTTGGAAGCATTGTAGTGGCACCCACTAATTGATATTTTCTCCTTGGATAAGCTTATTAGCAAAATATCATTGCTTTGACAAATTACCCCCAATAGATATATGATTATGTTCTTCTCCTAAACCTGTTCTTTGACCCATGCTCTGGAGTCTACAAAATTTGTTCTGAGCCTCATGTTAAATGAGAATAGTTGCTTATAATGCTCTAATATGCAAAAAACAATTCTAAGTCTTGGACTAAATCATTTTATTAGTTACATTTACTTTTGCATTCCCATTTGTTACTTACATTTAATTTTTCATTGTCATTTGTCTTGCCAGTTGTCGTAACTAATATATTTGCCTAAAATTTTTGCAATAATTTTTAATAAGTTAATATCTTAGCCAGCTTAGTAGTTTTAATCAATTTATCTAGGGGAATTTACTGGCACTAAAATTAGTTCTGTACACCGTGTATTTGTCCATTTATATAGGGTTTTAAAGAAAATATCACACATTTGTTGGTAATTTTGTATAACCTAATTCCATTTATGTAAACAATATTACATATTTGATGTTCTTTTAAGGAGTAAGCTATATTTCGGTGTGCAAAACACGATTTCAATGGCATGTTATAATTGAGACCACTTCTTTTAGATTTACGTACATCTATTACATCATAAATTAATTCTCTTATATTGTGAAAAGCATTCAACTGTGATCTCTTGCATCCACAGAGTAAAGAATGATGCTTATAAGGTATTTTCTGCCAGTAACTATGTTGATGAGAACTCCCACAAACAGAGAAATTGATGTACATAGATATTGTGGAAAGTTATTTGATACATAAGAATTGTAATCCTTTAACCTATTTTTTGTAAACTTCTTAACAACTGCAAGAATTAAATGGAAAAAATAATGTCAATGCCATAATTAAACTTTAAAGTGGGTAATTGAGATGATGGCATCTAAGATCAAAAGAGTCACGGACATGGACAGAGTTGATAGACCACAAAGAAAAAATTGAAATTAAGCTTATTCATACCTTGCAGAAGTTAAATGGCTATCTTCTTCAGATCTTGGACAATCTAGTTGTACATTCTGCAATTCAAACACTCTCGTTACTAACTACCACTTTCACTTGCTTTAAGTTGATTAGCACATAAGCTCCAGTACATAGATAAGTAACTTATTGTAAAACTTGTTGTATAGAATGGTTGTAGGGTATCTCTACCTAGTATGTAATATTCTTGGCATTGTATTAATGCAATTTTTAGGGCATGTAGCAATGACAATATAAGAGAGATAGGGACTCTCTCAAGTTTTTTGGAAACAAACTTTTCTATCATTAACATAATGAAGAGTTCAAATGAGAACTTGAAGCAGCAACATATATCAACATTTCTTACCTCTGGGATGTCAGGAACATCCATGAAAAATTTTGAAAATATTTTGTAAAACTGCATGAAACGCGAGAAAGGAAATATTCTGAGAGTTTATGGAAAATAAGGAATAAATGTTGGCTAAAGCAAAGCTTGATGTTTACCTTTATATACTCTACTGTATCCCATGTTGATTTCTATATCTCCACCATTGAGAAAGATGGTGCAACTTCAGTAACCAATATCAAAGAAATTCCATTACCCATTACCAACTAATAATTAAAAACATGAAGATTAATAGAGAGATTAAGTGAGATACAATTTTATAAATAATAACTAAAAACTATATTTACGGAAACATTTTAAAACATAGTTGATGTAATATTAAAGTTTTGCTTTAAAGTTATGATGAAAAAAATGAAAAAATTATTAAAAACTAGGAATTAATGATCACACTTCTCACCATCATTATTATGAATAAGATAATGTTGTTAAGATTTTATTAAAAAAGTGAAAGAAAATTTGAGATCTAAATTGTTCTAACAATAAGCATATTATAATAACCCTAAAATAATGTGGTCAACATTATTAGTTGTTTTCTGTTTAGTGTTTGTTAGTAATTGTAATAGGTGAATTAATAAAAATTATGGGTTGCAGTCAGACGTATATAACTTAATATGAATTTGAGGGGGGCTAGATCTCTCAAATTCTCACCTAGTCTTAAGGAAAAATTGTCGGCTAAATGAGTATTACTTTTATGAGCTTCTTATTTTATTTTAACTTATGAAATGACTTGAGCATTGCTTGATAAATTGTCTTTACATAATGAAAAAAGATACCTTCATTTTAATGGAATTTCTAATACAATAGCCAAATTTGGCAAGAGATGCTTATGAACCTAGTGTTATATTCAAATGAGCATATCTTTCTCAAGGTTTTTTGTTTTTTGTTTTTGCTTTTTGTTTGTTTGTTTGTTTTTCTTTTTCCAAATTTCTTTTCTTTCTCATTATTGGTAAGGAGAACCATGATTTTTTTATTTGATACAACATATGAGGGAGTTCATGAATCCATTTTGTATGCTTCTTGAGTGCAAAGGGTTTCCTTTCCTTCATTTTCTCTCTTCATATTTGTCATTTGTTGATTCTTTCCCACCTTGGTAGTGTCTCCACTTCTCAAATGTCATATAGTAAAGCTTATGAGTTCATGAATCCATTTTATATGCTTCTTGAGTGTAAAGGGTTTCCTTCCCTTCATTTTCTCTCTTCATATTTGTCATTTGTTGATTCTTATCCCACCTTGGTAGTGTCTCCACTTCTCAAATTTCATATAGTAAAGCTTAGGATGAGAAGGGCACAGGAAGAGGAAGGATACCATCATTACTATGCCATTGTTATGGGACAATTATGTTAGTGTAACTTTCTTTTTAAATTAAACCTCCTATTACATTCTTTAAAAAATATATAGAAACTCAAATTTCGATTGTATTTCATTGTCCATATATTTTTCTTGATTATTGTTTTCCACATTCCCCACTCCTATCGACGTTACTTTGCACCTCTAGGTGCAAATGTTAGTAAATAATCATATGATCAAGATTTTCAATGTCATTGTGCTTGTATAAAGTACAATTTTATACATTCTAGTGCTCCTTTTTGGGGAAAGTCACATCAATGTGTAATCATGGAAAAGGGACATCAATTCTATTTTAAAATGGATATCAATTCTATTTTATCATATAGAAGCATGCGAATAATAATCAGAACTTTTAAATAATAGCTACCCTAAATGGCACTTCACATATTTATTAGTGCATATGTGTGGAACTTATTCATCCCAAACCGTTTTTAATTAAAATAAAAAATTGGTAGGTTTATTAGCAAGAAATGTTGCAAAGAAGCAAGTCCCTTTCAATAGAACAAGAGGCAGTGGAATTTTCCAATGTATTCTCAAAATTCCTGATCATAAGGGCACTAAGCAGCCCGATCATACATGCTAGAGCGGACATGCTTTAAACACAAGGAAAAAAATTAAAAGCTAACAATAACTTGAGAGCAATCAATGGGTAACATCTATTCAAATGTTGCCACGATTGTTCTCGATAATTCCAGTTGTTACAAAGATATCCACCTTGATGGTGGGGGAAATATTGTAGAGTTTCAGGTCCTCCCAAGGGTGATGTATGATTATGAGGTTCCCAAGTAAGAGAGTGAATGCTTGGATTAGACTCACTGGTGTTTTCATTTATGCGTCTCTTGCGGCCCATGTCGTCCCTCTCATCAGTTGGGCATGCATCTTTCTTGTCGTCCCTCCCACTCTTCATTGTGGAATAAGGCACTCGCTGGCAGTCCATACTGAAACCCATACCTTATAGGTCATTATACACATAGAAATTTGTAACATGCTTGTTATCGATGAATAAGGTTCTATACTTATATTGATTACAGGTTGAAACAAATGACTTGATTACTGTAAATACAGTGTTTATGACCAGTACATGTGTGGCTTTAAAACGATACAACTCATAAAAGTATGGTAGTATTGGAAGAACTATACACACTCCTAACAAATCTCTGAAGGTGAGAAGTGTTGTTGTTGATGCAGACGAAAAAGTAGAGGTACAAAAAATATCAATGGTAGAAAAGTCAGAAGTGCATACACCTAGAAAAAGTGGAAGTTAGGGTCCGATATTCAGGGTAGCTTATCGACAATGGATAACAAGCAAGACAAAAAAATACAAAGACAATAAATTATTTTGAAAATTCAATCTACTAACATCGTGGAAGATGTTAATTACATTTATAATATGAGAACACATATGCTATTGAATTTCAGGTTCAATTGAATGAGGAGAAAGCTCAGAGCATTATTCCACAGTCATCTCGGAACATAGTTGGAAAGACTGATAGAAGTCATGTTTTGATAGAGTGAAAAGTCAAGAATGACTTCAGATGAGAACTCTTTGGCAGAGTAGTTATTAGTTGTAATGTCTTTTACAAGGTATGTGTCAATTATGAATCCATATATTTGTTTGACATAGGTGTGAAATTCCCTTGTTTTACTCATTTGATAAACTCACATATATGTATTTTTTTAGATTATGACATGTTGCAGGTAAGTATGACGATGGTGGCAATGAAGAACTGGAAATGAAGAGCTTACATCGAAATAATTGGAGTCTATATTACCATCGAATGAAGGCTCCCCACAAAATAAGAATGAAGAGATGTTGTTGGTTGGAGACGCCTATTTTCTCTTTTCTCGTCGAAATTTCCTCATGGCTGGGACTGGTCAATTAACAATTGATGGATTTTTTGGTGTAACCCTTGATGCTGAAGGTTGAATCCCATAATGATTAGGCGGAACACCCCGAACATAATAAGGTGTAACCCCCAACACGAATCAGATAGCACCCCCATCATCAAAAGGAAAAATACCACCTAGGCCGCACCAAAACTGATAATAATAGGACAACCGGGGAATAGGTATCGTTTTATGGGCCGAAACATTAAGAATCAGGGTCATTCATTTAATGGTATCACCTATAATAGATCATTCGGAAGTTATGCTTTACTTACTTATTTGCCTATTGATTCGTCCAATGAACCAACTAACCCCACATAAAAGGTAACATAGACAGAGGCTAAAGTTCCAGTCTGAAATCTGGACGTGGACCTCATTTACCATGTAAAATAAATACCAAATGAAAAGCCAACATCATTACCCACCTGAGTAGGGGTATTACACGTAAATGACCTCATTACCCACCTGAGTAGGGGTATTACACGTAAATGACCCAAAACTTGTTGATGCCATTGACCGGGTTTTTTACCCTTAATAAATTGATCCACCAGGAGCAGGAAATTGTGGAGTGGTTAGAAGGAAAATTAGGGAGGCTCATAACTTCTCTATTTTTTGACCAATTTCAGATCAGAAAGAGGCTAGAAAGGAAATTTTGGGCATTCTAGAGCCGATGGAACAGGTTTTGAAGCCATTTGAGCAGTGTAAATGTATCGAATCACTATTTTGAGCATAATGAAAGAGGGCCAAGCCATTGGAAGCTGGACCAAGGAGACGTAGCATAGGAGGGGTGAACTCCTTCATCATTTGTTGTTTTGTGGTTATTATTATGGTGTATTTGTCTACTGTTACTATTTATTTCAGAGTTTATTTACAAGCTTTATGTGTTTACAAATTAACATAAAAACTCTCAAAAATTCAATTTAAACACTTATAATTTGCAAACCTTAAAGCAAAATTTGATTAAGATCTCATACATATCAATTTTGGTATCAAAGCTTAGGGTTTCTTTACTGCTATGAGGATTTAATTGTTTTCAAGTGTATGTGATGATTACAAGGTTGAAGCTCAATAGAGGAGAAGGAAAGCTTGTGGTTGCAAGTCCTCAAGTTAGGTCAAGGGCAAGGAGAGTAGGTTTGCTTCAAGCTCCACCACCAATTCTTCCTTGCAGTTGAAGCTTCAACAAGCATGTCTCAACAAGCTTCAGATGATGAAAATAATTTTAGAAAATCTTTCTTTTACATGATTGAAATGGTCAAGGTTCTCTATGAAGAGAAGACTTCAAGATTGCAGGGTGAAATTTCCAAGCCTTAAAAAGGAGAAGGTTCTTCTGGAGGAAAAGGAGGAGACGATGACAAGCCTCCAAAGTGAAATGGTTACAAACCACCCTCTTCTCCACCATAATATTCACCTCCATCCTCACCCTCATATTCTTCCACTTCCACAACTACTGTTACTCAAACACCTCCACATACCCCAAGGGTGCATGGTAAAACTCCCTTATTAAAATTTGATATAAAATTCGAGCTGCCTATGTATAATGGTGAAGTGAATGCTGAAAGACTTGATAATTGGGTTCATCAACTTGAAGTTTATTGCAGGATCCAAAACATCAAAGATGACAAAACAAAGATTCAGTTGGCGTCATTGAGGTTGGAAAGTGCTGCTTTGATTTGGTGGGAAGCCAAAACACAAGAGGATATGAAAAAGTATGGTAAGGTCTCCACCTCTTGGATAGATTTATTGCTGCATTTAGAAGACAATTTTATCCATTAGCTTATATGCAAAAGGCTATTATGGATTGACAAAATTTTAGACAACTAAAGGGTCAAAGTGTGCAAAGCTACACTCAAGAATTTAGAAGAAGATGCTTGATATTAGGTGTAGATTTAAATTCACAAGACAATTTGTTGAAATATATTGTGGGTTTACACAATAATTTACGACATACTATCCTTATGTTTAATCCTACAAGTTTAGATGAAGTTTGTGTCCATGCAACTCATCTTAAAGCAAGAGGGAAAAACATTCCACAAGAGGGTAAAAAGAAGCCATTCACAAGTGGAGACAAGGGTAAGAAAAAGTTCAAAGGGAAGGGAAAGAAGAATGCATCTGTCAAAAAGGAAGGAGAAAAACTAACATGCAAAAATTGTTCCAAAGAGTGCCATGATGAAGGTCATTGTTGGAAGCTTCATTCTGAGATGAAACCAAAGAAATTTAATGAAAACGTGAAGCAAAAGACAACTGCAACTACAACATGACTTAGGATCTGATTCAAGAGATGAAATAAATATCACAACAATGGGAATGAAAGGTAAAAACATAGCAAACACTAGTTCTTCAAGTCGTCCTAATGATATTCAAGACGAGAAAACTAGAATTGAACTTTTCCATATTCGGGTTATTTCAAAGCACACCAAAATTGATACACTTTTTGATAGTGGTTCACAAGCAAATTTGATTTCCAAAGACTTAGTCAAGAAACTAAACTTAGAGACCATTTCTCATCCTATACCTTATCCTTTAGGTTTACGAGGAAATGCATCTTTAAATTTGCAATTACAACAAACTTTCTTGATGAAGTTGAACTTGATGTAGTACCACTTGATATTTTCAGAATAATGTTGGGAAGCCCATATTGTATGATAGAAAATTTATTTTCCATCGCCATGAAAACAAGTATCACTTTTTCAAAGATGGAATAGAGTAAATTGTTAGAGCACATCGAAAAAAAGTAAATCTTTCACTTGTAAATGCCAAACAAATGAAGAGACTAATTAACTCTAGCAAGAATTTTGTGCTTCTAATGGTCAAGCAAAATAATGATGTTGAAAATGAAGCTTTTCAAGGTTATGATTCAAGATTAAAATATGATTTGGTTGAGGTTGTTAACCAATATGATGAGATGTTTCAGGAGCCAAAAGGATTTCCTCCCAAGAGGGGAATCCAACATGAAATACAATTGCAACAAGATTGTCCTCTTCTTAACATTGGCATGTACAGGATCTCAGTGGTGGAAAGTGCAGAATTTAAAAATAAAATTCACGAGTTGTTTGACAAAGGGATCATCAAGACAAGTACTTCGCCATGCGGGTCACCTATTGTTTTGGTGTCAAAGAAGGATGGAACATGGCACATGTGTGTGGAATTCCGTGCATTGAACAAAATTACAGTATAGAACCGTTACCCACTTCCTAGAATTGATTATTTACTTGATCGATTGAAATATGCAAAGTATTTTACTAAGTTGGACTTAAGGAGTGGCTATCATCAAATTAGAATTTATGAAGGTGACATATGGAAGACAACATTCAAAACAAAGAAAGATTTGTTTGAATGGCTTGCTATGCATTTTGGTCTTTGCAATGCTTCATCTACCTTTATGCATGTGATGAATGATGTATTGCGGCCATTTCTAGATGAGTTTGTGATAGTATACTTAGATGACATCTTGATTTTTAGTAAGTATAATGAAGAACATGCCATGCATATCAAAAAATTACTTGACATCTTAAAGAAATAACAATAGTTTTTAAATATGTCAAAGTGTGAGTTTGAAAAAACTTCTTTAGTGTATTTGGGTCACATTGTTGGAGGAGGTGAATTGAAAATAGATCCCTCCAAGGTTGATGTCATTTTGAATTGGCCAAAGCCAAAAATAGTTACGGAGGTAAGAAGATTTTTGGGAGAAACCCAATATTGGAGGAAGTTTATTGATAACTTCTCTTCTATCGCATCTCCATTGCATGCATTGATGAGTGTGAAGCAAGTCTTCCACTTGGGAGGTAAAAAAGAAGAAGGAATTTTATGCATTAAAAGAAAAAATAAATTCAGCTCCAGTACTTGCACTTCCAGACTTGAGACAGACATTTAAGATTCAAAATGATGCTAGTGATTACGCCATGGGTGCGGTCCTCATGCAACATGGTAAGCCTATATGTTTTTATTCAGAAACTTTTATTGGTGTAGTGATTAACTATCCTACATATGACAAGGAGTTGTAGGCATTGGTGAAAAGTGTCAAAAAGTGGAAACATTAATTGATTGGTAAGGAAACAATCATTCACACTGATCATCAACCATTTCAATACTCGCAATCACAAACAAATTTGTAGAAATCAAGGCACTTCCGATGGATGTGTTTTCTTGAACAATTCCACTTGGTGATAAGGTATAAGAAAGGAATCTACAATAAAGTTGCTCACATGCTTTCTAGGTCTATTGTTAGTGATGCTACTATTCTTAAGCATAATTATGTTTTGCATGAGAGCTATGCTGAAAAATATGCTTTAGACAGTGTTTTTCAATATGTATATGCAACTTTAAGTCAAGGAAACCAAGTAGAGGAATTGGATTATCGCATGCATGATAACTTGTTGTACCATCTTGGTAGGATTTGTATTCCACAGGGAGAAAGAGTCAACATGATGAGAGAGGCACATACTTCTCATATTGCTGGTCATTTTGGTGTAAGTAAAACGGTGACACATCTACAAAGGTATTGTTATTAGCCTCGTATGCTTGAAAATGTGTCACATTTTATTAGAAGTTGTTCATTATGTGATGTCAGTAAGCCTAGAAATAGAAAGTTAGGATTGTACACTCCACTTCTAGTACCTTCTCGTCCATGGGAGAGTGTTTCTATGGAATTTTTTGGAGGTCTTCCTATGTCAAAGATGAATCGTGATTATATTTTTGTAGTTGTGGATAGGTTCAACAAATGTGTATTTGGATGCCATGTAAAATGAAAATTACAATTGAACAAACTGCTCAGTTATTCTTTCAGAACGTATGGGTGCATTTTGGATTTCCCACATCCATTGTTAGTGATTGAGATTCTCGCTTTGTTGGGAAATTTTGGTCAAGCCTGTGGGGATTCATGGACACCAAATTGAAAAAGATTACTGGATTTCATCCGCAAATAGATGGTCAAACAAAGGTGGTGAATAAGATGCTGATACATATTCTTCGTGGTTATTGCAACAAGCATCCTAAGTTGTGGGATGAAAACTTGCACTAATTCAACATGCTTACAACCGGGCAAAGCACTCTTCAACTCAAACATTGCCATTTGAGGCATGTTTGGGATACTTGCCTAAATATCCTTTGAATTTAATTTTTGGAAAGGATGTTTTTATTGATGGTCATAGTGACATAGACAAAGCTAAAAGTTTCATTAAACAAATCCGATTGGTGCATCAAGTGGTCTAAGAACAACTAGAAAAGAGCCAAGTCAAGTATAAGACAAGACACGATAAGCATTGTGTAGATCACAAATTTCAAGTCGGTGATGAAGTTTGGCTTCACATTAGCAAAGAAAGGCTTCAAGGAGAAGGTAAAAAACTGAAACCAATTTGATATGGTCTAATCAGAATTTTAGAAATGATTGGTGATAATGTCGTCAAGTTGGATTTGCCTTCATATATGAAAAGTTATGTTGTTGTTAATGTTGATAACTTAAGGTTGTATGAGCCGCCTTTGATTGAAGATCAAGGAGAAAATGTTTAGATTCCTTCCATTGAGGATTTTTCTCCTGAATACCTTGATGAACTACAACAAGACACCATTCTTGACCGAAGAACAAGGTATTCAAAATGAGGGAATGTGGAGTGCCTTCGTATGGGACTCAAAGGCACAAATCCAAGCAAGGAAAAATAAATCGAGATTGGAAAGGTGAGGGAATTGTACCCTCATCTTCTGAACAACTGAAAGTGATCTTTTGGGGTCCAAAAGATTCTAGTGGGGAGGAGTGATCAGGTGCTCAAAAATTAAAGTTTCCAGAATGGTGTGTAACGTGAATTTCCACGTATATCTCATCGTTCTGAATCCAACGCAACTCGTTTCATGGAAAACTGACACTGTATGCTCCCAAAAACACATTTTGTCTGTTTTATCAAACAAGTAATTTTTTTTTTGAAAAAAAATGCAGGACAACCCAGTTGGTAGGTTTATTGGTCAAATGTATTTCCTCCAGTGAATTAGGTGGTGCCAAGTGGCATGATTTCAATGGTTTGATGTGGCGTGATTTGATTGGGTTAAGGGTGGCCAACCACAGGCTGCCACGTGGTAGCCCAGGGGCCACCAAAATTATGGTTGAGCTCTGAGCGAAGCGGGTGGGAATCGAACCCGCGACCTCCCAGTTCACAGTGCAAAGCGTTACCACCATACCACGCCATTGGTTCTTAACCATATAGTTTGAAATGACTATTTAAAATTTAAATTGTCATTGTTTGGGGGTGGAGGGGGCGAGCCCCCACATTATATGTTACCACATGACCATGCCAACAGAACCATTTGCGTCCCGACCATAACTCGTCAATGTTAAGAACCCGCATGTGAACGAGCCTGCAGTTTGTTGTGACCTTGGGCAGAGGCAGAGTGCTAACCGTCGACAGTCCGTTATCGAAAATACCAACTAAACCGGTGCCATGTGACACTTCTCTAACCGCTCACCGGAATGCCAATTGAGGAATTCCACCACCCTTAGCTACCACGGTAACCACCAATGTGACCACCAATGCTCTAACCGCTCGACACATTTTATATTAAAAAAAATGTAATTCAGCGCCAACAATTTTATTCAAAATTAGGATTATAAGGGCCATTATGCATTTAAACGATCTGTCAAATTTTCCTGGAATTCCAGGAAATTTTCGCTCTATTAGCTGAAAAGGGGCGAATTTGTAGGATCAGTCCGGATTTTTGGGAAATTGTGGAGCGGTTAGCAGGAAAACTATGGAGGCTCATAACTTCTCCAGTTTTTGACCAATTTCGAATCATAAAGAGGCTAGACATGCATTTTTTGGCATTATGGAGTTGATGGAACAAGTTTTGAAGCCATTTGAGCACTGTAAATGTATGTAATCACCATTTTGAGCATAATGAAAGAGGGCCAAGCCATTGGAAGCAGGACCAAGGAGATGTAGCCCAAGAGGGGTGAAATCTTTCATCATTTGTTGTTTTGTGGTTATTATTATGGTGCATTTGCCTTCTGTTTCTGTATATTTTAGAGTTTATTTACAAGCTTGATGTGTTTAAAAATTAGCATAAAAGCTCTCAAAAACTCAATTTAAACACTTTTAATTTGCAAACCCTCAAGTACAATTTAATTAAGATCTCATACAGATCAAGTAATTTCTTTCCCTTAAGATGTATGCTTTCGGAGGTGAGGACCCTTTCTTCTTGCATTAATTATGAATCTATCGTGAATATGAATCAAATCCTTCAAAGTTTGCAAACTCTCCTTCTAATATTTTCAATATAAATTATATTGTTTTTCATATTAATGGTTTTTTTTGCAAATTAATTTGAATTATTTCAAAATTATAGAGTACATCAAACTTCCCATTGCTAATAAGCACAATACATTAAAATACCTCCACTATCTCCCCAGACCAACTACTTACCCAAATCTTAGCTACTTTCGAGGGTAAAGAACTGAGGAATAATCATGAATCTCTCCTAGGGTCCTTTTTTCCTTTTCTCTTGTGTACACCTATCCGCCTTGTGGAATTTTCAGGATCAACAAAAGATGTGTACAATACTTAAGTTTTCATGAGTCAATTATAATTTTGGGAGTTCGCATATGTAGTTCTATCATTATCACTATCTGGATGATATGATTCATGAAAATGCTTGTGTTTGCTTACTGTTGAAGCTAGAGCCATAATTGTGTCTCATGTGACTCTATTCGAGGGCTGGACACCAACAACCAAAGGATGGGACGGTGTTGCATGTGTCTAAATTGTAGTTGAAGGACATGATTTATATGTACTAGTTTTTTGGGGGCTAAGGGTTTTTTGGCTGGTTTCTTGAAGATTTTTTAGATTCCTTTAACACTTTGGGATCATTTCATCCTCAAGGTTTATTCTTGCAAACCATATGAGAAGGGAACCCCTGGGAAAAAGGGGAGGCATTATGTAGGTTCCATGGATGTTGGTAGAGTCTACACCGAAAAATCAAATTTTTATAATCTAACGACTCCATAAAAGCTAAGTTTTTCTAATGGAGGAGTTTATCTCGTAGTAGCCTGGTAAGATCTACTTCAACACATATAAAGGTGAATGTAGCAATGCACTTATCTAGCTTTTTTATATCTACTTTAACGAAATGGTCGATAGAATTTCCCACTTCATCTAAAATATATGGATGAAGCATGTGAAGGGACATATTTGTAAACCTAAGCGAAATAGGTGTGGACAGGGATGACATGTGAAGAGGGTTAAAACAATTAAAATAAGGCTTTAAGAAAAGCCCAACTCATCCTCAAAACCAAGGTCTTTCATCAAAAACCCTATAGTATTCTTGGATATTCTTAAATTTCACCATAAAGAAACCTTTTGAGCAAATAAACAAGTTTGCATCATGTATCCAAGTTTGATGAACCCAATTCTGAAGCGCAGTCGACGAAGGCCAAAACCCATTGAAATTGCAAATAACAACATGCCACATAGAATCCTCATTAGATTGATAGATGATAAACTGATCCAGAAAAATCTCTCTATGTTTTCATTCAACTGGTCCCCAATGAAAGCAGGCCCTGCGAGTTCTTTATGTGTTAGAGGGTTAGATCCTAGCTTGAGAGAATCCTTTAAAGACTTGGACTTAGAAGTAGAAGTTGCAACCTAGCCAATGGCACCACCATTCAAGCTTGCAATTAAAGAGATTGAAGCATCCTTGGTAACACCATAATTGCTAAGTAAATAACCCTCATGAAGTTGTTTTCCTTCATGAAGAAGCCACATACAACTATGATGGATTCCTGTCCTTTCATGAAGTTTGATAGCTAGTGCAGATACAAAAGTCGTTGCTTTCACCGAGATATAGAGCGACCTGCCCAAAAGACACCTAACAAATATTGGAAATTCTAAGAGCGCAAGAGGTGAAATTTCATTTTCGAAAATATCAAGGGAAACATCATTTGGATATGGATTCTTTTAGCAAGGGGTCGCCTCCATAGATGAAACCCTAATATTAGATCTAAAAACAAAATACGTGTCGTCATTGCCATGAGTGGCATTGACCCTAGAATGCAATAAAATAGCATCAGTGGAGCACAAAATTGTGCCACTACATATGAGATCCTTTGACTTGTTGGTTCGAGGGATTAGGTTTAACCGTCATGGTGGCTCTAGCAGCAATGACCTTCGCTGCCATAATCCTGGGGTCACTTCAATTGAAGGAAATTCTTTCCCGGCCTATGTTGAATCACAATGTAGTGAATCATCTAAGTTATCTTCTACATTATCTAGACCAAAGGTCCCGTCATCTACCTTGTCCAGACCAAAGGCCTCAACTTGCTCCGCGCCATCAGCTTCTAGTTCGTTTTCAAGCTCCATTGTAGCGGCCTAATAGCTCAATTTCTTTCTCAGACTGCTTCCGCAAAAGATGAAGACAACCTTGAATCTAAACACCCTCTTTTAGAACCCTGTCCCCATCTCCATCGCTCTTCTAAACTAGCAACCAAAAATTTTAATATTAATATATTCAATCCCCATCTCCATCTATCTAAACTAGCAAACAAAAGTTTTTATATTAATATATTTAATCCCCATCTCCATTACTCTTTTAAACTAACATACAATTGTTTTCATATTTATATATTTAATCCCTCTAATATATTTTATTATCTATTTTTCTTTTTTTTTTAAATATTATAAAGGTAAATTTCCAACCATATGAATTAAAAAAAGAAATAAATTTTAATGTCATTTAAAAGAAATCACTATTCGTTTCCGCTATTTATCGTTTATATATAATATATAGGTTACAAATAATATATAGTTTAGGTTGTTTATCAATGATATATAATATATAGTTTAGGTTGTTTAGCATAATGTTGTTTATCGTTTATATATAATATATAGTTTATGTTGTTTAGCATAAACTTTGGTGAATGAATTATATATGATATAGTTTAGGTTGTTTAGCATAACCTTTGGTGAATGAATTTGAAAAATAAATGTTAAAATAAAATGAATTAAAATGATATGTGATTGTGTATATTTATTTGTGTTTTATACCAATTTTTAAATCTATATTTTACTGAATTTAAATGTATGTGAATGAACAATTGCCTATAGCATGTAGCTCATAATAGACTTCTAATTATGAACAATTGCCTATAGCCTGTAGCTCATAATAGACTTTTAATTACAAGACTTTCTTAGAAGTTAAAACTACACTTGAGAGGCATTTCATACCACCATTTACTTTCATCCATGCCATTTATTTTGAAAATAAAGACATGTTTCCTGTTTGATATTAGATTTGGTGCGGAGTCTTTCATCCGCTAATAAAAAACTCTCGGAAATTTTTAACCCTTCGAGCAATATGCTTTGAAAAAAGACGGGAAATTTATAAGAGTAGTCTATAATGCGACTTTTTGAAGGCTTTTACGGTAGTTTTTTCTGGTCTAATTTCTCTAAATTCCGGCAGAAATTTAGTGAAAATAGAAGTTTGATTAGTAACCTTGCACAATTGAAGTGCCCTATGGGTTTTTTAGGATGTTGAATCCATATATACAATCAAAAAACCAGTTTAAATAGCAGAAATCAAGATTTTACCTCAATATTTTTCACCGGATTCCGACACCTGAAACTCCAAAAAGTCGCACTAAAGACAACTCCAAATTTATACAACACAGAACACTCGAGCTATTTATGCCGAATGCATGTGGGATACTATACATCATACATTACTATAAGGAGAGATTACACATATCACTTCCTTACGACATTCAACATTACCACCCAAGCTTCCTTTCCCTTTCGTTGGCTTTTAGTATTTTTGCGAAAACATTCTATGATTGAAAGGAGATTTGTAAGATTTAATTTGAAAATGGTAGGCAGCCTGGCTCAAAACTTTATGTCCTTTTAAGCGATAGAGGTTATTGTGGGTAAGATATCGAGGGTAAGAGACAAAATCAATCGATGTTTTTGAATAAGGTAACTATCTTCATAGTTAAGATTCTCTTTTCTACAGGTTTTTGGATAAACAGTGATCGAGTGCTCTATTAAGACACTCTTTGATGTGAAGTCATTGGTTCAATTCTTCGTCTTGATCGGGGTGATATATTGGACATGTTGAATATGTAGTCTTGTCGAGCCTACAAAAAAATTAGTTAAGATTCCTTTAAGCAATCCAAAGTAAATGTTGTATCCTTTGCAAAGCGAGTGCTTGTTAGGAAATTCATACAAATATGGTCATCCCTTTGTTGTATGAATTTCTAGGTGTAGAAATTTGCAATCTATTAATTAGAGGTAAAATGCAAATGCGTTGTGTGCTAAACAGTTTGATGTCTTTCCCTGTGAGATGAACAAAGATTGTGATGCATATGGAATGTGATCAAATTTTCCCTCAACAACAGGTTGTCCACTAAGGCAGATAAAAACAAAAAGAACAATTACACAACTTTAACTATCTTTATTCCTAAGCAAGTAAACAAGCCAAATTAGATAGAACTCTAAAATGAAGCAAACCTTTGAAAATTTGATGGCATGCTGATCAAAGTTTATTTTAAGGAAAAAGAAGAGTATCTAGATGGAGATTCAATTTCTTAATAGTTCCACGCACATGACAAGTATAAGAATCATTGATATATGAAGTATCATGGATTATCCACTAAAATTGTTTATCACGACATATCTTATAATATTATGAAATTTTAGATTTTTGGCAATTTATTTCCTTAAATCCCAAATTAATTATTATCTAGCTTATTGTTTGAATTTATGAAATAATTGAAATTGAGTGAAAAAGAACATGTCATTCAGACAAATGAATGCAAATGAACCATTCATTATTAATTGAGAATGAAAAAGAACATGCCATTGAGACAAATGAATGCAAATGAACCATTCATTATTATTAGACTAGTTATAGTTAGGTTGTCCTCGTATAAGACACATCATGCCCTCTTTTTCTCCTATATATCAAATAAAGGAGATTCATGCTCAGTTGTGTTATTGACACATTCAAATTAGAGTCTATGTAAAGTGAGGGTGTGTTTGTTCTATGGATAAATCAACATAAAACCTACCCCTATACTTCTATAACTTAGAACAATAAAAAAATAATGTCCAAATATTAGTTTCTAAATATAGGTTAGAAGAACTAGCACTATCTACATCTAATATAATGCATTTTTCATCATCACCACAAGTGCAATGAAGGAGTTCAAAGTGTGTATTTGATTCTAAACATGATTCTTATGTTATGTAATTCCCAAAATTGGTCTCAATAAAATAATTACCTATAATTGTCTATGTGATTTGTATTGGCTCATCTTAACCCTCACGTTCAGTGACAATGTGTTTCATGTGGCCTTACCAATTGATCTTAATATGATATGAATATCCCTTCCATGCGGCCATAAATGTTGTCAGTCTATGGTGAAGTGTTCCTATATCTTTTTAGACCAGTTCTTGCCTAACCACAAACCATCAGATTCAATGCCAATAAATATGGTTTCTATGACTTGCCAAATTTTTGGATTAGAAGCCAACCTAATCAAAATATCCTTAAGTTTGTCCATAACCTTTATTCTAACCTATCTAATTGTATAATGTAGGTAGAAAAATTGGTAGTGGTGGAATTAATCTTTTTGCAGTAAGAGTGGGGCATTACATTGGACAATGCTCCCCAGTCTACCAAATAGTTATGCACATTACAATTAAATATATCAAAGGTTAGAAAAAAAGGAGGTATTTGCGACTTCATTGTTTTCTTGTTATAGTAGCATTCATGGTAGTTTTATATTTTGTTTTATATAAGATTTCTATTTGGTTTTGATAGGTTTCTAGTTTACTTCAAAATTATTTATTGTTTTATGAAGTGATATAAGTGGTGTTTTCAAGGTATTGAAGATGAGATCTTTATGAGGATTGATACAAATATCATGCATTGGTACATTCACTTTTGTATTCTTCGTATCCTCAATAACACTATATTCCATAGTAAGAAAAGGTGCTTTGATATTGTTGTTTTCTTTGGTGGGGTAGAAAATATGACCTTTTTAGGTGTTTTACTAAGTTTGGTGGGAGGATTAATTGAAGGATTAGGCCCTTTACTTCTTAAATTATAATCCCTTTGATCTATTAGAGTGGCCAACACTACCATTTCCTCTTCTCCCCATCTTAAAGGCCAAGGGATATATCCCACAAAAACACGGTTGCTTCATCATTTTTTTCTTCATCTTCAACTTCTTGGGAAGGATTTTCATATTATGTTTTTGGTTACAAAGCTACTTCACTACCAAAGCCTTGAAGCTAATCCATTAAGGACACATTTTCTTAATGAAATATGTAGTACTTTTTCATCCCTACTTCATCCAAGTTTAGGATAAGATTAGAATTTTGTAGAGGCCTCAGGGCCATAATAACTTCTTTGTAAAGTGGTATGAAAGTTTTATTCTTGGAAGTACACTCTTTGAAATTCCTTTTTAGATCAAGAACCTCATTTGGATAACTTATTAATTGAACGAAACAAACTTTTTAGATCTATGGGATCCTTTTCTTGTACATTATAATTAGGTTTCACAAGTGGTTTGGGAAAAGCAATAAGTTTATTTCGAACAATTGTAATTATGGTATACTCAACCCTAGGGTTTTCCATCAAAATTATCATCCTTTTCTCTATTTTTTTACCCTCTTTGAAATTTCCAGCTAAGACGGTTTTTACAACTCTTGTGATGAACATAGCAATGGATGCATGTAGAGTAGACGTAAATATTCAACTACAAATTATTGTGCTAGTATGGAATTTGTTGAAAAATTATTAATGGTAGTGGTGAAACATTGTTTAAAATCATGTATTCGTTCCTTTTTTCCACTTTAGTAGCTATCAGTTCTTTTAGGAGTGTAGTAGGGGTTGATTCATCACCATATTTCTTAATAAATTCCTTTTCAGAGTCTTCCCAACTTGTGATAGACCCTATAGGTAGGTTAAAATACCATGTGGATGTTTATTCCTTGAAAATGTAAGGGAATAAACTACATAACACGTCATCTTGTTCTATATTAATCAACAAGATGGTCAAGTATAAATGTGTAATGTGATCCTTTGGGAGGCCTAAATTATGTGGGTTAAACTTTGGGTGTATGTGCTCAGAATGTAAGGTAGATCATGGAGTTTCTTGGGTATGTTTAAGGCATCTTGAGCTCCTTGGGCACGCAGTAGAGGTTGATTCCCTACCATTTAGGTGGCAATCAACTATCACAATATGTCACAAAATTGTCTATTAGATTTAGCTTATGAACTGTAGGTCGAGGAACTTGAAGAGTGAGAAGGTGAAATAGGGGAATGGTTTGGTGATACTGGGTTCCAAGGTTGTGGGACTTTTTGAAGAGAATGGAAAACCCAATTAACTGTAGTTTTAACTAATTTTTTTTTATTAAGTATGAATGGCCTTCTCGCTAACTCTTTTATCTCTAGGAAGCAATGGAGTGATGGGGAAATGGTTGATTCATTAAGTGTATGATTAAGTAAGATGGTGGAAAGTGTTAACTTCTTGATTGGGAATAGTGTATTGGGGTTTAGTCTTTAGGAAATCATGATTTTCAAAACCAATAGACTATCTTTGAAGGCTATTTCATGGTCTAAATTTTCACCTCAGGTGAATGTGTAATTGTTGTACATGTCACAATGTGAAGAATCATATTGCAAATTGTGCGGTTGGAAGTTTTCTTTATCAACCATATAAGGATTTCCCTCCCTCTAATTCCAAAATCATCGCTGGGGTAAAATCTACCTTTCAACGATAAGGGTTCTCCCTAGTGAAAAGATACATTTACACCTCACATTGTTTAGAACAAAGAACTAATCCAGATTTTGGCCTACCAATTTCACTAGTTTTTAAAGATTATTTTAAATCATGTAATGCTAAATTCATATTTAGATGAGATTCCATTATATATGAAAAGTGAACATCTATGCAAAGGTTTCTTAACTTGGAGAGAGTGATTAACATTACAAGCACAACACCAAACATATAACTACTACTATCTTCAACAAGAGAGTTACTAAGTTAATAAAACATAGATATAAATAACTAGATGTAGAACAATAAAACAATCTAAAATAAAACAACTAGTTATAGTCATATACTCATTGCTTTAAACAAACATCTAAGTGATAAATAGAAACAAAAATGCATAAGATGTATACATGGGAATAATTTGCATCATTAAGGAACATTCTTACTACAACTCCAACACTGGGTAGGGCAATAGAAGAAATTCCATATACTTCCAGTGCCACTAAAATAAAAGTCTTTCTCCCAAAAGAGCTTGGAAAAAATGACTTCTCCTCATTAAAGTTATATAAAGAGGTGTCACCAAGCAAAAGCCCTTACTTTGTTGGGAAAATTTACTTTTATGGAAGTCTCTCATAAGTTTCCTAAGAAACCATTTTTTTAATGAGCTCTTTTATTCTTTTCTTTGAAAAAATATCTCTTCAAACTTCTCTTGGACATGTGGTGGTTTGATTCTACTTCATAAGTACCATAACTTTTCTCCTCTAGAATTGCTACTTTTGGAACTTTATTCACATTTACTTCCACGTGAAAGTATTTCATCATTTTCTCCTCAAAGCATTTCAACATGATTTCCAATACAATTAATTGTTTTTAACAATGTTGTGTACACATTACTTTCTTTATATTTCTTGTTGTGCATTCTTGCCACCTTAGTTAACGCTTTACATCTTGTTTGGATTTATTATCAACTTCTTGTTTCTTTCATGCCTCTACTTCCTTCTTCAAAGCCACAGATATGTGTTTACATGTTACTCATTTGAACAAAATAGCACACATGATACATTAGTGAAAATTGACATAATCCATGGTTATAACTTGTTATAGTAATTCAAATGATTTTTTCTTTGAAAAATAAAAAATATCCTACCTTGATTTAAGTTGCATCTTGCATGTATATTGTAAAGGTAATTAATTCTATTAAATGGGGATTGAGAGAGGGATTGATTCAAATTTTGGCTCAGTCGAGGCATACTAACAATATTTGAAAAGTGCTTGTAAAAGGCCTTGAGTGGAAAATTAGTACTAATTCATAAATTGGGCCAATTATTCAAAAGAAGAAAAATACAACCATTATCGACAAAAGGGCCCAATTTAGGAATCAAACCCGATTTAAGAATCAAGAGCATAATTTTAATAAAAACATGGAAAATAAGTCCAATTAAAAGATTAGGCTTGATTCAAGTATCAAGGGAAAAATATGAACGAAGAAAGGGAAGCGAGGACCAATGAAAAAGTCAGGATCAGTTAAACAATCAAGCCCATATTAATTATCTTGAAAAATACAAAATGACTTGATGAAAAAATCAGAGCCAATTTGGAAATTGAGGAAGAAAAGAAGAAAGATGAAAATAATAGGGACTAATTCAAAAACTGGGCTTAATTGAGAGATTGGGGGTGAAAGAAAATGCAAACCAAGAAAAGGGATCGATTCTGAGATTAGACCCTATCAGAAAATTGGGAACAAAAAGAGAATTTGAATGGATAAAAGGGCACGATAAAGAAATCAAGATTAATTCAAGAATTGGGTAGAAAATTTGAATTAGGAAAATAATCACTAAGTGAAAATGAGGAAAGAGTAGATTGTTTCGAAGATTGAAACTCCTAATATAATCAAAAGTAAGGTTGGGAAATTAAAAGGCCATGATTGCGAAATCAATATTTAAATCAAACTTAAGAAGAATATATCGCAAATAATGTAAAGAGGGCCTAATCAAGAAATCAAACCCAATTTTAAGATTGGCCCTACAATTTGAAAAATAACTAAAATGATACTCAATTTGAGAATCAAGGGTAAAAAGTCACAACAAAGGGGCCTTTCAACAATAGAAAAGCTTCCAAACATTTACAAATGCTCAAATAGATAGAGAAATTGGCCAATGTGTGAAAAGACCTGAGTATTGAAAACCTCAAAGATAAGGCTTGAATATGAATGCAATTTTCCATGAAAAACAAAGGCAGACTAAACCTCAAAGCAATGGAAGAAGGGGTCTCCAAGTTTTGAATACTTAGGGAAGTTGTTGAGGGCTCAATAAGAGCCCATAACGAACTCATGGATGGTTTTCCATGAAAAACAAAGGCAAAATAAACCTCAACGCAATGGAAGAAGGGGTCTCCAAGTTTTAAATACTTAGGGAAGTTGTTGAGGGCTCAATAAGAGCCCATAACGAACTCATGGATGGCGAAAGATTACGCAACAAATACTTGAATGCATTTTTAATTTATGTTTTTATGAATTTTATTTATTTATTTGCACATTGATAAAATTGGATATTAATTACACCGAAGGTGTTCTCTTTGTTGGGTTGGGATGAGAAAACCCTATTCATCCCAACCAATCCTCGCCCCGCATTTTCGTCGTTATATCCAAATAAAAACTGACTCATGTCATTGCAAGACGTCGTGTAATTTTTCGCGTCGCTGTTTATTGACCATAAAAGCATTTCCCTTGCACGACAGTTGCTTCCCCATGGAAGTGTTTTGCCTCCAAAATCATCATAATATTATCACCAGTTGCTGTGAAATATGAGAAATAGTTTGGATTTCGAGCTTCCAAAGGATATCTTGAGGGTGCTCCCGATAGACCCATATGACTAGCTAGACTTGGCCAGGAAGATCACCTCCATTGCCATTGCCTCTGCCTCTCACGTTTCAAAGCTCGAGGCAGACAATGGTAAGTAGAGAAACAAGCTCATTGAGAATGATCAACTCATCTACGAACTCCATGAGAAAATTATACAGCTTGAATATGCACTGTAGCAATCCAGTGACCACTTTTCCCAGGCACTAGATGAGAAGATAAGACTTGCGAATGAGAGAAATACATTGGCGTTAATTGTTAAGAAGCTTAATCGAGATGTGGAAAATTTGGAAGCATTCAAGAAAAAAAAATTGCATTCACTTCATGAGGATGATGAAACACCTCAATTTGAGGTGACCGAAAGCACAACAACCCCAAAAGATCAGCTATATTTGCACTAGGTTCACCAAAAAGATAATCTACTATAGTGTATCCAAGAGGACATTATGTGTCAGGATCTCCCACAAGGCGTCCATTTGAAGGTAGAGTTTCATCTCATCATGCAACCACACCAAATTCCCCTCCCCACAGAAGAGAACTTCCAACGCATACTCCACGAGTGGATGGAAATGAGTTCTTCCATTAAGCTAGGAGTCGGTTATCATATGAACAATTTAGTGCTTTCTTTCCAACATTAAAGAGCTAGATGATCCTTGACAAAGAAGAGAGGAAACCCTGCAAAAAACCGATGAGATCTTTGGTATAGACAACAAGGATTTATATCTTGCATTTGATGGGTTATTAAGCCGACATTTGCCTCAATAAGAATACTTCTCTTTTGATTCCATTTTTTCAAATCTCCTATTGCATGATGAAGTTCAGTTCATACCATGTCCAAGAGCAGATAATTTTTGTGATATATGAAGAGGTATAAACCTTAATAATTATAGTCGAATATGCTTCGTGCTTTTCCCTTTTGTCACTTGTTTCTCCTCCACATATATTATCGTGTGAATAATTCTAAAGGCTCTGGTAGTATTAGACAAGGTTGAGGATTTATGTATGTTATAGTATATTCATATGTAGATGTCCAACATGTATTCTTGGCAATATATTTACTTTTGAATGGCTTAGGAAATCAATGGGTTTTCTCTTGCAAGAAGGGGATTGAGGCTAGGGCACAAATGGCTTCTTCAAAGCCTAAGAGAGGCTTTAGTGTTGGAATTATTGAAGTTTGTTCTATTTTTTCAGACTAGAGAATGTGTTCATTTTTTGGGAGTTATTTGTTTGTATGACCATGTAGACTAGACACAAGCCTATTGTTCTATTCTCCAACTTGAAGGGCAATTAGAGGTTACATGAAGCTTCAATGATCCTTATGTTTCGATCCAAGTCGGAATGGAAACGGTTGCACAAAACTGTGTCATAAAGAACAACCAAGATCCTCACTGGAATGAGCATTTCCATGTTGACCTGGCTCATTTTGCATTTAAAGTGGAGTTCATTGTTAAGGACAATGATGATTTTGGAGCAAATCTCATACAAAATGTAGTGATCCATGTCCATAATATTTTGATTGGCGACAAGATCGATGATTGGCTTCTGGTGCTTAATTCCTATGGTAAGCCTTATGAGCCCGATTCTGCATTGAGGCTGTCAATTCAGTTAAGTTTGGATTAATTAAAGTCAATTATGCCTCTATATTTCACATGTAATTGGAGGTGTATGATTTTAGCATTGAGATATTGATATAAGTCTTCAACTTCTGGATTACATAACACAATCTACTTAAAAAAGGATCAATAACAACATGTGTATAACTAAAGGCACTTGCATGTGAGCTCAGATATCCGGTTATACTATTTGCAGGAGGTGGAATCAGATGAACGTTTCATTTTCAGATGTGCTGAAGCCCATCTATGATGAGACGAGGGAAAATACCACTGCATTTTCCGAGATTTGGCGTCTGTTATAGTTTTGTTTTCAAATAAGAGTACCTGTAAAATATTATCGATTCCAATTACTATGTAAAATATTTTGTCCTTTATTCTATTGCGAATGCAAGGAAATATATTTGAGAGCAATATAAAGAGAGCAGAAAGTAAGTTATTTTTTTAGTTTTTTTCATACATCTTAGTAAGAGAGGACGAAACTGGTCTTTGCACACATTTAATTGAAAATTAATTTTTGTATTTAAATTAAAACATATTTTAAAATTAATTTTCCTATTTAAATTAAAATATATTTTAAAAACTTTTAATTGAGACCAGTAAAAATAATAATAATAATAATAATTTTTATTGTTTATAAATTTTTATGAAAATGGAAGTTTTAAAGGTGAAATATCTTCCTCTACAACTGAAGATTAATAGAACAGTTTCTTTAGAGATATTTGTAATTCGTTCATTTTTTAATATAGAATTGACATGCAACATTTTAAATATTAATAACAAAAATTGTATATATATATATATATATATACACACACACACACACACACACACAAAAGGATATGGACTTTGCTCTAAATGAAGGACTGTGGTTTTGGGGAAGAGCAGGGCTCTTTATTACTCCATGGTTTCCTAAATGTGATGCAACAAATATGGTCATCACAACATTGTCAATTTGGGTGAGGCTCCAAAACCTTCCTCTTCCTTTTTGGCATCACAAGGTGTTAGGTATTGAAAAATCCTTGGACAAGTTCAAAAAGAGAGACATGGAAAGAACATAGAAAGATATAATTACCTTTGCTAGAATATGCGCGGAGATTGATCTAAACAAAGAATTACCGAACCAGATAATTTTAAAACATAAAAAATTCTAGTGGTCACAACCTTTAGACTATGAAAACACGACATTCATATGTCATTCTTGTTTTAAAACGGGCCATTTCCAAGACGCTTACCCAAAATAACCCAAAAAATAAAAAGATACACAAGTCAAAAGGATGGCAGTCTTTGAAGAAGAAGAAGAAGAAAACAAAAAGAACTCAACAAAAGATGAAGATGGAGGTAAACAAGAAGGACATATTTCTCACCATTAGGGTGAGGTTGATTCTGTAACATTTCAGGATACAGATCATCAGATAAATACAACATACAAAGAGGATGGCACAATAGGCACAAAATGTGTCCACGTATCAAAAAGCTCACATTTGGATAAAGAACATCCTTCAAAGATTTTTGTGTGCGACTTGGCTCTAGTCCATGTGGATCTCAAAGTTGGGGATTGACATTAGGTAAAAAAAGAAAGGAAAGAAAGGGAAGACAAGTGGTTCCTACATTACTTGATCTTCCTCCATGTATATTAATACCTTATTATAGGATTTTAGTTTTTGTTTGCTCTATTTCATGGTCTTTTGGCCACATTTTCCCAATGCTTATTAGTATATGTAAATGTTTTATTTTTGCCACAAAATGATCTAGGAATATCCTTGTTGAATGCACAAATACAATATATATATATACAAAATGTTTTTTTGAAGCCAAGAGGTATCAAATATTTTAATGTGCAAACTTTTCTTTAAGTTTTGCATTCAAAAAAAATTTGTGTAGTAAAAGATTTGAACCCTCTCAATACTTCCTTCCAAAATTACACTATGCCTATGCTAATTATTAACACAAAAACATCTCTTAATGAGAAATATAAAAATATTTAGTTTTTTTCAATTACCCTAACTAACAAATTGACTCCTTATCCTCATTTCCAGTCCTAATTATTTCCCTTATAGTTTATCATTCAACTTCCACTGCATACAAGAAACCAAGAGAGTCAACTAATTATGCACAAATATTTCTACCACGTGCTCATAGTTCTTGTCAACAGGGCTGGCCGCCTAAATTAACATAAACTTGAGCTAATAATAATTTGTTTTCACTGATCTCGGTTTGTAGAAGTCTTTCCATAATAGAGTGTCATATTCTATTTATTGAGATGAAACTGACATGCAGTGACTTGGGCAAGCTAAATTATAAAACCCATTGAAATTCGATTAGATATGCTGAGATGATCATTTAATTGTAGCAACGAAGATAGCGTTTGGATTTTAATTATTATACTTAAACGGGGAATTCTTATACTTTGCCCCTTAAGGCATCTACCAATGCCCCTTTCAAATGGGCATTAGTAGCTGCCACTCGCTGAGATGTAATGTTGAAATCAGCCCCTGATCTGCACAGTAAAAAACAGTTGAACAAATCAACAATTGAAACACTTTTGGAGGTCAATGTCCAAGAAAAAGTGCACTTATGTTCCAACAAAAATACTTACGGGTCAAAGACACAACCACCAGCTTCTTGAACTATTAGAACCCCAGCAGCCACATCCCTAATAAATCTAAGAAGCTTTGGTTAAATCAAACCATGACAAGGCTATTATCTCCATGCCTTCCTATACAATCTTAAATATATTACAACAGTACATTACACGTACCAGAGACCACCATATCCTAAATGATAGAAGAGATCAAGCCTTCCACATGCTACTCCACACAAGTTCAAAGCACATGAACCGGTCATGCGCACAGAGCGCACCTTTCAGACATGAGCAAATTGCAACTAGTGTCAAATATTGCAGCACAACTTTTAGTTCATTCATGTGTTTATGACTGCAGCATGGATTTACCTTGAAAAGCAGTCCTTTAAAGCGATCTGTATTGGCATCAACAGTTGCTTTATCGCGCTTGGTCCCGAACTGCATGTTGAGCAATGAGAATAAGTAGTCTACCCCTAGCTTTGAATGATTGATAATAATGACTCCTAAAATTATTGAGAGCTGTAAGGGCTAGCAGTTACCAAGACAAAAAAAATAAGAAAAAAACACTTGTTTTAGATTTCATTTCCTAAACTAAAGAAAAGAGTAAAATGGAATATCTATCTCAATGCCTGTCTCACAAATAGCAAGGAGGTAAAGAGTTTTTTTATGAATAAGTTCAACAAGCTTATATGGGGAAAAGAGTTAGGTAGAAAGAAGTACTACTTTGAGGAATTCCAACTTAGCTGTGATTTAAAAAAAAGAGAGTACATTGGAGCTAACATTTAGTGGAGAGCAAAGATTCCCATTGCTCAATTAAGAACTGATTCACATAAACTTTGGTGTGAGTCAGGACAGCGGAAAAGACCTAAAGAAGCTTAGGAAGAACAAGTCTGTAGTTTTTGCACTTCCCGGGTAGTGGAATAAGAAAAAACTTTTCATTTTGGAATGTGATGCTTTCAGGGACATCAGGGACAGTTATGGCAATATGAACTAGCAATGGTTTCTTGGCATTGTCTTTTGAGCAAGGAGACTGTTAGAAAGATAAACCAGCTCATCATCAATTTAAATAAGAAAAATATCATATTGCAAAAAACAAAAACAGAAAAATTAATAATCCTATAAACTATTTTTAATCTCATATGCATATCAGAATCTCACCCATTCATTCTAACACTTATAAACTCAGACTAGTTGTGTTCCCCTATTTAACTTCCAAGAAGCCATTTACCTTCGTTAAATCAATCACTCACTCACCCACAAATTTCATGTCATAAATTCAAACCATTTGTGTTCCTTTATTTAACTCTGCGGAGGAGGCAATTGCCTTCGTTAAATTTAGTGTTTCGCTTTCTTACCTTTTGGGGAAACGCTAGGATGTGAAAAGATGCGAATTTGTGGTGTGATAGTATGTGAATTTGTGGGTTTGATTATTCGTTCTTCTTGTGTAAAATCTAGATTACTAGCTTGCTGAGCTTAAATAATAAACTTTCTTTGAGATTGTTCCCACTTTTAGCATGCCACAACTGGAGATTCGAGAATATTTCAGACTAATAATATATATCGACCATTTAAATAAAAAACATTCGTTTGAAGCCTCACTCAGATAACGGTTTACTATTGGCAATTTAAAAATGTTTGTGATATTTGTTTTTTGGTGTCACTTATGACATGGTTAGGATGGACTTCCAGAGTTGGGAGCACACAGGTCACAAGTACAGGTTGGTGTCATCAGTGGGCCCAGGGGCTTTTTGGAGGAGTTTCTATGAAGACCGATGGCATTTGCTTGATATATTCCATCATTCGTATAGTTTGCCTTCCGTTACGGTGCATTCTGACAACTTTCGGAAAACTGAGTTATTTTTGGGCTTAACTCAATTAATTATGCTAAAGGTGGCATTCTGGGAGGAATACATGATAAAACACCTTAGTGTAATCGCTAGTTGGAACCGGGACGAGAATACCTACATGATGAGATGGTTGGACATGAGTTTCATTGACCTGAAGAGACATGGTAGTCGATTTATTCTTTCTTGCATTAAAAAAAATATATTTTAATTGAAAAATAAGAGGGAAAAGTGCTTCATGATTAAAATAATAATAAAATAAGGCTCTAGAAGGATCCATGAGATCTATAAAAGGAGAGGAGGAGGCCATTGAGGGATATCTTGGATTTTATATATTTTCTTGTATGAGAAGTTGAGGGCCCGGTTCTCTACTCCATCGGTAGCCTAAGGACGGAAACCCTCGAGTGGATTGTCCAGTGTTGGACGAAAACCCAACTCTCTTTGAGGAGACTTCATTCAGAAGTTTCACAGAGCTTCAAGGATATTGGAGTGACGATCATTCAAATCTTCAATTGGCGCTTCATTGTCTTTTAGTGGATTCAGTGGCAGTTGTTGCTAGAGGGAGAGTGCAACAGTTCAGTTTTGGAGGCCAACACAGTGCAACAATTTATATTGATGGCCAGTTCTCTATCTTAGCGCTTTTGGGTCAGATATATATGTAACCTCAGTTGTCATTTATAATAAAAATATGAGATTCTCCCTGTTCAATGTGTTAATGGATTAAAATTTTCTGTGTCTTTATTTTACATGGCAATTCTCTGTTAATTAATTTGGTAATTTTATGGTAAAAAGCCATATTAGTAAAATTTCGATAAAATTGGTAAAATATCCCATTTAGAATATTACAGCGGTTTCAGAGCATTGATGCTTGGCTCAGCGAACGGGCTGTTAGTTGTTCAAGGGTTTCGAAAGTGCCAAAATTTCATTTTGTTGGGAAATTCCAAAATTGTGACATCTTCAATAAACGATAGACAAAATGACCATTATTCTGAATGCGGGTGAATCAAATTAGGGGAGCGGCATTCACATTTATAAAAATTGTGAGTAAATTCAATTCCAAAAAGCCCAAGTAGTTAGTATAAAGAGGTCGTGGGAATTTTGCAAAAGAGGCCATATTAAATTCAAGGTCGATTTCCAGTATTGCTGAGCGGACCTAAATACTCCGCCGAAAATATAATACGCCCCGACTGAAAATACGTAGCATGCATTCCAAGACATGGTGGCCGACGTTGTTGGTGGCAAAGAAAACTAACAGCGCTTGGGGAAGTTTCAACGAATTGGTGTTATGCTTAGCTGAACTGAGGAAGCGGGCCACGCTTCGGACAAAACATTTGCGGCTAATATTTCAGTTCGAGCACCTGTGCCACATCCAACAGCCAGAGAAGTGTCAGGACCATATAATTCATGGTTGCATTCTTTCTGCACATGACCGAGAGTCGAATTATTCCTCAAAAGGCATTAATTCTTCATTTGAAGCAATTGCTCATAGCCGAATTTCATTTTAGAAGGGCCGTGGGGGTGAAGACCAAATTGTCCGATTTGCTTGATTTGAGAAGGCCGTCGAATATTGTTTTTCCTGAAGTCTGTAGCTTCGTTTACGGTTTCCATTGGTAGAACGAGGGCTTTGGGGCAAAGTCTAAAGTCGAGAATGAACGAGCGTTGGAGCCGGCAGTGTGAGTTTCCTTCTTGTGGGAGGACGAGTTACCTTTTCTGATTACTGAACGTATTTCCTTTTGATTGTTGAACGTAATCCTTATTTGCTGGGACGTGCAATGTCATTTTTATGTTAGAGGCTACAACTACTTGCCGTGTGTTTGATAACTGAGGGGAGGCTAACACTATCACGACTGGACGTGTTTGGAGTTGTCTATATGACACTACTCGCTAGCATACTTGTTCTCACCTTGAAGACCCATTCGAACTGCTGGTTGAAGTCAGGTTTTTCTACATACTCGAACAATGTGTTTCCTCAAATTGAAGACTGATATGATGTTCATGTACCGGCTAAGTTCTTGATCTCTTATCATATTTGAGTTCCGTATATTAGACAGTGTCTAGCAAGGAGTCTGGTGTTTGTTTCTTTTACCACTGTGCATCATATTAAGTTAGAAAAATAATTTTGCAACTACAACAATGTACTCTAGAATTGTTTAGCCAACCACCACAAACTCAGGAAACTCAGTGAACATTTTCTAGCCGGGAATATTTCAGTGGTATGTAGTTGAGTAGAGGTTATGATTGTCTTGGCATATGGTCAGTGATATGTTTGAGTCTATGTAGGATTCAAGTATAGGACTGTATGTTGAGTCATGAGTTACTATATGTTGTTGTCTACGAGTTGAACAAAGTTGACAAAATTATGTTGTTGTTGTCTTAACCGTCAGCATGTATTACTCATTGCACGAGGAGTTATCCCTCCTAGTTAAAAGAGACAACTTGATATACTTGTCATTATTAAGCTAAACCATGGAGGAGTTTCTAAACAAATTGAGGAAATTAACCACAGAAATTGGTTCCTTGAACCACCATGCATCAGTAGATCAGCAAACAAAACTGAACAACATACCCTTTTCAAGAGGGATCCACAACATTCTCCAGCAAGAACCGCCAAAGACTTGCAGAAAGAACATGAAATAGGACTCAAAATCCTTGCACTTGGAACAGATTTGAAACACAGGAAGATCACATGGAGAGTTATTTCCAAACTTGATGAACTCCTTTCCAAAGTCAGCCAGTTAGAAGGGAAGAAATTGATTTGGGCCCTAAAACCAGCTATGCTTGCTTTAGCCTCTTATACAACCCAAGTTCTTGGAAGAACCTTGCGAGGGGTTGAGACTTATAGTTGCATCATGCCTCAGTAACATTATGAGGTTGACAACACCTATAGCTCCTTTCAGTGATGATGTTATGAGGGAAGTTTTCAAGTTAGCAGTGGGGGCTTTTTGGGATTTGGACAACAATGCAGGCTCCACCTTTGGGAAGAAGCTTGAGATTTTAGGAGGTATGGCCAAGTTCAAAACATATGACATGAAAATCATGTTTGATCTTGAGTGTGATGGCTTGACTCTGCAGATGTTCCAATGCTTCTTCAGCATTAGGAGGCATCATCCTGACACAGTGATAGCACACATGCAGTCCATCCTGTCACCATGTATGAGAGACCGCGATGCCATTTGCCGAGAGTTGCAGACTAGGTTGCTGAGCATTTGGAGGAGAGAGCAGTTGGTCTCACTTGTTGCTTATGAGCTAGCCCAAGGGTTGGTTGAGCAGAACGTTGGGCTATTTAGGAGACAACTGACTAGGGAGGAGTTGCTTCAGTTTGGAGGATCAGGTAGCAAGAACGAGTTGAGGAGGAAGGGACTTTGCTTTATTTGCAAAGAACCTTGGGGACCTGACCACTCATGCATGGGAGATACAAATGAGGTGGTAGAGGTAGAGCAGGAGGACATTCTTTCTGTATGTTAGGAGGAGGACTTCTTCAGATGAGTCGATGGGGTCATATGAGGATGCTTTTGGGGAGCATGAGCAGTCATATGGAGATGATGACAGTAGGCCGGATTTGTATTGCAGTGTGCAGAGTGAGCAGTCAAGGGACTCTATGGGAGATATTCATGGTGATGAGTCACTTGTGATGATTCAGCAAGAGCAGCATATGGTGGAGCATGAGTCAGCTGAGGAGGAGGCTATGCGCATCATGCATGATAGTCCTTTGGGGGAGAGCCAGATGGAGGCTCACATTGAGTCTGTGGTGGATGTACAGATACCCTTAGGGTCATCCATTAGTGAGGAACAGACAGATGTACGGACATCTAGCAGGGTGGCAGTAGTTGCAAATACTTATCCTCAGGAGATGTTGGAGGTTGATTGGATAGTTTTGCAGGAGGCTAGTAGACAGCAGGGGTATGACATCTCTGATCAAGAGAGGGAGGAGCTATTGTATATGGTGGAGCATCCATCTTTGGGCCGACCCACTGATTAGGTGCAGATAGATGCACATGTAGTCAACAAAGCTGCAGTACTTTTAGGGAGAAGCACTCTCCAGGAGTACATCGATGGGGCTTGCAACATATCTTGCCCACTTTGGCCCATTATAGAGAGAGGGGATTTCTTCTGCAGGCATATCTCATCTGTAGATGGGACGAGGCAACACGAGTTGAGTATGGACCGACGACCTCACACTAGACTTGTTCTGTATGCAAGTGTACTGCATTTGATTCTTCTTCCGGGATAGATTGGTAGGAAATCATGAGTTGGTACCCTATTGATGGTACGATCTTCTGTGTAGGGAGCATAGCGGAGCAGGGACCCTTGGACATGACAGATGTGGCAACTTCTAATTGGCAGTGGGGCACAGGTCGACAGCTCTTCAGTATTCCATCCCGACTTCGAGAAAGTAGGGTTAGCATGAGGTTGAGTCATGAGTTGGATTGGAGAGAGGTGATGAGTTGGTACGTAGTCGATGGGGTAGCTTATACAGTCAGAGCTACAGCACAGCAGGAGCCGTGGCGCATTGATGCATGTTTGCGGTCTTCGCTTCATGGGGCAACAGCTATAGCCAGAGGCAGTGCGCAGTCAGAGCCATGGGATTCGAGGGATGATTGGCCATGGTGGCATTGGGATCTGGGAGGATTGATTGATGATAGGTGCAGTGGGAGATCAATTTGGGATCCTGGCATCAAGGGGTCTGTTCTGGGTGACTTGACACATGAGTGTAGCAGCACCTAGGGGTTTGCATGGGATCCGGGCATTGGGTCTCAGTTGCATCGGGCCAACAGGGTGGCCCACATATTTGGATTGCTTGAGGGAAAGAAATCTTAGGGCAAAAGGTCTGTAATATTCCTTTTTTTGGTTTCACCTATGACAGGGTTAGGATGGACTTCTGGAGTTGGGAGTAGAGAGGTCACAATTATAGGTTGGTGTCATCAGCTGGCCTAGGGGCTTTTTGGAGGAGTTTTGAGGAGTTTCTATGAGGATCGATGGCATTCGCTTGATATATTCCATCATCTGCATAGTTTGCCTTTCGTTCTGATGCATTCAGATAACTTTCGGAAAAATTAGTTATTTTTGGCTTAACTCAATTAATTATGCTCAAGGTGGCATTCCGGAAGGAATACATGATAGAACACCTTAGTGTAATAGCTTGTTGGAACCAGGACGAGAATACCTACATGATGGGATGGTTGGACATGAGTTTCAGTGACCTAAGGAGACATGGTAGCTGATTTACTCTTTCATGCATTAAAAAAGGAATATTTTAATTGGACTATAAGAGAGAAAAGTGCTCCATGATTAAAATAATAATAAAATAAGGCTCTAGAAGGATCCATGAGATCTATAAAAGGAGAGGAGGAGGCCATTGAAGGATATCTTGGATTTTATATGTTTTCTTGTATGAGAGGTTGAGAACCCAGTTCTCTACTCCATCGGTAGCCCTAGGACGGAAACCCTTGGGTGGATTGTGGAGTGTTGGACGAAAACCCAACTCTCTTTGAGGAGACTTCATTTAGAAGTTTTGCAAAGCTTCAGGGATATTGGAGTGAGGATCATTTAAATCTTCAATCAACGCTTCATTGTCTTTTAGTGGATTCAGTGGCAGCTATTGCCGGAGGGAGAGTGCAGCAATTTAGTTTTGGAGGCCAACATAGTGCAGTAGTTTATATTGATGGCCAAGTCTCCATCTCAGCTCTTTTGGGTCAGATATATATGTAACCCTAGTTGTCATTTATAATAAAAAGTTGAGATTCTTCCTGTTCGATGTGTTAATGGATTGCAGTATTCTATGTGTCTTTATTTTACATGGCAATATTTTGTTAATTAATTCAGTAATTTTATGGTAAAATGTTGGGTTAATAAAATTCCGGTAAAATTGGTAAAATATCCCATTTGGGATATTAAAATGTTTTTGTGATGTTCAGTTGGTTTTAACTTTTACCTCAACAATCCAGCTAGTGATATTGAAACAGATTTCAGATATAACAAATGCATTGGAGGTCATTATGTGCTGGTCCCAAATGCTTTTAAAGCAACCACTGAAACTCACCAACAGATTTGAGACTTTGCTTATTGAAATTCAATATTGAAGCTTTAGCATTTCGACAACTCCAAAATATATTTTGGTGTCCCGACATATGTTTTTTTGAAGAGGCTTCCACTTATCATAATGGCACAAGCTTGCTGTAACTGACTTACAACATTCAACAAAGAGACTGCTTATTGATTTAAGAGTAGTTGACGACACTAGGGCTTGGAACTTTGTCCATTTCCATGTCCATCCCACTTATGCAGCCATGACAGTCCTGCTCTTTCAGGAGGCTAAACACTTTTTCTATGTTGTTGTTTTTTTTTTCCTAGAGGAAAATCCTGCAATTTCATTGATAAGATAAAATTACATCCATATATGTCTTCGGCATTCCTGCTTGGCCATAAGGCCCCAAAATATGTCCAAAGGGATCCAGCAGCAAGGTATGATTTAAAAAATGAGTATACAGTCAAAAGGATCATATTACATTGTTGTACAAAAATTTTTACTCTAGAAACTGACATATAAAACGCACACACACACACACACACACACACACACATATATATATATATATATCGTTGATAAGCTCATAGACTTTCTGCAAAATTTGATGTCATTTAGTTTAACTAGAACCAAGGGTCATATGAAGATGTTCTGTTTGTTGGCCCTCTTGGCTTTTGTAACCTTTCATGTGCCTAGGTCCAAGTCCACGCCAGCTTTTGAGAGCAGATTTTCTTCTTGATTTTTGTTCTTGTATATATGATCAAATGTAATGCGATAAAATTAAGATTTAATCTGCTGAATGTTTTGAAATAGACGCTGAAGGGTGTAGTATCGATAAGCCCTTCATCTAGTTGATGACTATTGTTGACCACTGGAGTGGCACCTGATGATAATGAGAAGACTCCATGCCCAAGGATGAACCAGAAGACACATGTACCATCAAATATCATCAGTTCAACAGAGTTTTTAAGCTCTACTTCCACTTCTCATCATCTTTCTCTTGTACCCAGATTCCACGCCCTACGAGGAATTGTAATAAGTGATGTTAGTAATGATGAGTTTTGAGTCAGTATTGAGTTTGTAATAAGCCTAGGTAGCCTGGGACCTTGCCAACAAGTGAGTATTACTCTGGGAGTTTTTTTTTTACTTGGTTAATTATCATCTCCCTACCAGGAGTTAATAATTAATTGAGTTTTTTCTTCCAATTTTACCCCAAAGCCGGAGTACGGCTTGATGGTGAGGCCTTGGGTGAGCTCTAGTGTCTAGAGTCAATGTATATTACCATACTAGATCACACAAAAAATTTCGTGGAATTTGGTTAGGTCTAGGTAGGGATTTTTTAATTTTTTAGATTTCCTGCAAGTCAAAAATTGCAATAAAAATTGTAATTGAATTGTAATAAGTGTTGTCTAGAGAAGTTGTATGTGGTATGAGTAATCAAAATTACACCTCTCACGTTCAACTTTCTACTATGACACACTTTGAGGGGTAAAAAATGTGTTTTGAACCCTCAAAACCCACTTTTCCTAAGTTTAGTGGGAAATCTGGTAATTAATTAAGCCAAAAATTAAATAAATGGATAAAAATAAATATCCACACATGCTAAATGAGGTGGAAATGAGGTGGAAAATTATGGAGGAGTTAAAGTGAAGTCCCAAGGTGATGTGGACTCCTAAAATAAGTAAATGACATGTGCTCAAATTAAATTGAATTTTCGGCATTAAATGAGAGCTGCTTGTTTGGAAATTCGAATTTGTGAAGTTAGTGCATATTTGGAAGGATTTGAGAGAATATTTGGTGAAGATTTTTGTGAGAAATTGTCCCCACATGGGTTACCAACCATATACACATGTCATTCCATCGTAAAATTCGAATTTGGCACATAAGGGAAGAAGAAAATGATGTCCACTTGCCAGAATTCGATTTTTACACTTAGCATTGGAGCTCCACTTACCAAATTCAAATTTGCCTTGCGATCTCCTCTCTCTCACCACTTGGCATATGGTTCTTCATTGGGATTTTCTCCCAAATTTCTATATAATTGTAATATCCCCAAAGGGGAATAACCAGTAATATAACAGAAATATGCCAGACAGATATAGAAAATGCAATGCTGAACCAGATCACTGAATCATGACACATGTAATACCAGAAACTGAGCCATTTTATTAATCAGAAAGTACATAGAGAGAGGTACAAATAAATCAGAATCAGTGCACCTATCCTTCTTACTGAAGCTGATGATGACCCTCTCATACAAGAAAATGGGCTGATAAGGACAACGTCTAGGCCCCTTTCTGGAGATGAGCTGCGAGAGTGCGGGGGCGTCTCCTAGCGCAAACCCTCTCTCTTGAAACAGCTGTCTCTGCTAGTGACGGCGGCGGCACAGCACATCCTGAAGGCCCTCAATCCTCTTCAACGAGATGAACTGCTACGAGAATCTTTGGAAACGGCCGATGAGCCCCTCTCTATGCTTGCTCCTCGAAGCTGCGTCGGCTATGGCGTTTCTGCAACGTCCTATCTTGAACGTCCTTCCTTTACGTCTGCCGTCCTCCAATATCGGATACGATGCCAAATCTCGGATCTATACTAGATCGGAGTTGTATCTCCTCGGATCTACGGCCTCTGAGGGCTAGATGCAGTGTTATTCCTTCAGATCTGGGCTAGATCTATCAATATCTCCTCAGATCTGTCACTCCTCCAGCTGGATCTAGTGCTAAACCTCCAGATCTGCAACATACAATACTAGATCTGCAACATACAAGACTAGATCTGCAAGATCTATCCTTCCCACAACTGGATCTAGCAATAAACCATCAGATCTGCAACCCTTACCTCCAGAAATGGACAGCGTCCTCACTCTAGGGCTAGACAGCGTCCTTCTGCCTCCCAAAACAGCGTTTTCTCTGCCAGACTGGAACTGCGTCCTCCTTGGACAGCGTCCTCCCCTCCTGAAAGGCACAGCGTCCTCTTTCCAGATGAGACAGCGTCCTTCTCCTTCAAGAATCAGCGTCCTTCCTCCTCTTCCTCTGCGCAGCCACAAGAGGGCTTCCTCCTCCTCAGATATACTTCAGAAATTGCTGCTGCTTCACTGCTGGAACTGAAAAGTGTACTCAGAACAAACCTCACTAGGGCGGGCACTCGAAGTCCCCCAAAGCTAAGGGTGAAACCAGAAAAACCTTACCAGGGCAGGCACTCGAAGTCCCCCGAGGCTAAGGGTGAGATCTCCGACCGGAGACACTCGTGCACTAAACAGTGCTGCAGACCGACTAAACAACCGGCGTGCTGAAGCAGACAAGTCTGACTATCAATAAGAATATCATATCATGAATGATCAAATGAGGTGAGAGCCTCTCCTTTTATAACACCAATCTCCCTCCAAAACTCAACTCACCCTGGATCTGCGCAGTTTACCTTGGGTTAACCTTATGTCTCCTCCATCATATCCACGTGGACCCCCAAGGCCCCCTCTCTAAGTTACAACGTCAAGCTACTAGGAAAAAGAACACTTTATTATAAAGTGAGGTGACTAAAGTGAGGTAACCCCTCTTATTTCTCACTTTATTTATTATTCCTATCTAAAGCAGCAAAATAACACAAAAATGCAATATTCCAATTAGCAAAGCTAATTGGGAATATTACAGTCTCCCCCGGCAAAACGTTGCTTGTCCTCAAGCAACTGAAGTGAGGGATGCTGCAAGATCTTCTCATCCTCCCAAGTGGCATCCTCATCTGGCAGATTCTTCCATCTCACCCGGAACTCTCTGATCTTCCTGCTACGCAGCTGTCTCTCCCTGGTGTCAATAATGGCCTCTGGCTGTAATACCAAGTGCCCCTCATCATCTGTCGGAGGTAGCTCCCCGGTGACTGTCACATGCTGGCCCAGTGCCTTCTTCAGGCATGATACATGGAAAATGTTATGAATCCGGCTGCCTTGGGGCAACTCCAGCTCATATGCAACCTGTCCGATCCTACGAATCACCCTGTATGGTCCATAAAAACGAGGCTTAAGCTTCTCTGCCCCCGTCTGTTTGAGTGAAGACTGGCGGTATGGCTGTAACCGCAAGTAGACCAAATCCCCTACCTCAAAGTGTCTCTCCACTCGGCCCCTGTCTGCATATAATTTCTGCTGATTTTGTGCGGTGGCTATGTTGTCCTTGAGAGTTCGAAGGATGTCTTGGCTCTCTTGGATCCATAGTTTGGCTCGTGGAGCCCTGCTAACCCCAAACATCACATCCACAAAAGACAAGGAATGATATCCATACAACGCATAAAACGGTGTCATGCCGATAGACATATGATGGGTTGTGTTGTAGCAGTACTCGCCCAGATGTAGCCATTTTAGCCACGCTCGCTGCTGCCCACTGACGTAGTTACGCAAGTAGCCCTCCAGCCACTTGTTAACTATCTCTGTCTGCCCGTCCGTCTGGGGATGATAGCTGGTGCTCGGTGTCAACTCAGTCCCTACTAGTCGAAAGAGCTCCTGCCAAAATCCTCCCATAAAGCAGCTGTCCCTGTCACTAACAATGGTCTTGGGTAGACCGTGCAATCTGAAAACCTCCCGGAAAAACAACTCTGCCACCTGTGCTGCTGTGTAGTGTGCCGAAATGGCAAAGAAGTGAGCATACTTCGTTAGCCGGTCAACTACTACGAAGATGCAGTCCTTGCCCTGCACTGTGGGCAAACCCGTGATGAAGTCCATCGAGACACTCTCCCACTTCCCCTCGGGAATGGGAAGCGGCTGTAACAACCCTGCGGGATGGTTCATCTCCCCTTTGTTCCGCTGGCAAACCTCGCACTCCCTGACATGTTGGAGTACGTCCTCCTTGAGGCCCTTCCATGCAAATCTCTCCCGGATGGCCCTGTACATCTTGGTGAACCCCTGATGGCCCGCCAATGGTGAATCATGAGAGGCATGGAGTATCTTCTCCTTGGGCTGAGATCCCTCAGTCAAGAAGATCCGATCCCTGTAATAGATGACCTCATCTGCCACCCTGTATCTGCTATCTGCTACCTGTCCATCCAACACCTCGCATGCAAATCTATCCTTGGAATACTCAACCAGTAGTCGAGCCTTCCAATCAGCGTCCAAGCTCATGAGGGATAAGGTGGCTGGTCTACGGGAAAGGGCATCTGCTACCACATTGTTCTTCCCTTTGACATACTCTATGTCAAAATCGTAGGCCTGGATCTTGCTGATCCACTTCTGCTGCCTCTCCTGTAACTGCTTCTGCTCCAGAAAGTACTTCAGGCTGTTATGATCTGTCCTGACTCTGAATCTGCCGCCTACCAAGTACTGCCAGAATTTGGCCAATGCATGCATGATGGCCAACATCTCCTTATCATAGATAGGATAAAGTCTCTCATGTGGAAGGAGCTTCCGGCTCTCGAATGCAATCGGATGACCCTCCTGCATCAAAACTGCTCCAATCCCTTCCCCTGATGCATCGCACTCCAGGATAAAGGGCTGAGTAAAATCGGGCAATGCCAGCACCGGACAACTACTCATCACCTCCTTGAGCTTATCAAAAGCTTGCTGGGCGGTATCCGTCCAACTGAATGCCCCCTTCCTCGTCAGCTCTGTGAGGGGTGCAGCAAGCTGTGAGAAGCCCTTGACGAACTTCCTGTAGTAAGTACAGATACCAATGAACCCTCTACACTTTGTCACATTCCGCGGCTCTGGCCAGTCCCTGATAGCCCGGATCTTCTCGTCATGGACTCGCACTCCGTCCACTCCTATGATGTGTCCCAAATACAACATCTCTGTCAACCCAAACTCACACTTGGAGAGTTTGGCAAAGAATTGCTGCTCCTCCAGAATGCGCAAAACCGTCTCAATGTGTTGGAGGTGCTCCTCCCAGGTCCTGCTGTATATGAGAATATCATCAAAGAAAACTAGCACGAACTTCCTCAGATGATCCCTGAAGATATGGTTCATGCAAGACTGAAAAGTGGCAGGTGCATTGGTCAGTCCAAATGGCATAACCAGAAACTCAAAGTGCCCATAATGACACTTGAAAGCAGTCTTGGGAATGTCCTGTTCCCTCATGCGTATCTGATGGTACCCGGACCTCAAATCAATCTTTGAGAAGAATCGTGCTCCTCTCAACTCGTCCATCGACTCATCGATCCTGGGAATGGGGTACCTGTTTTTCAAAGTCTTCTTGTTCAGAGCTCTGTAATCAATGCACATGCGTAATGTGCCATCCTTCTTCTTCACCAGCACTACTGAAGAAGCGAAAGGACTAGTGCTGGGTCGAATGTGTCCAAGGGCCAGCAGCTCCTGAATGGCCCGCTCTATCTCATCCCGATAGGCCTTGGGATGCCGATAAGGGGTGGTGATCACTGCCTGTATCCCCTGCTCCAACTCGATCGTGTGCTCAAACCCCCGATCAGGTGGCTGTCCTGGTGGAATGTCTCCAAAAACTACGGCATACCTGTCGAGAAGAGTCTGTAGATCAGGGTGCACCGCCCTACCTGTATCTACTATCTCTGAAGCCCGCAGCTCGACTGCCCACTCTATGTCTCCTCTGCGGAATGTCGCATCCATGCTGTGTGCTGATACTGTCTGGGGCGGATATGTGTTCTGGCCTCGGATCTTCTCATGCCTCCCCGTCTTGGGATCATCCCACTCCATCTCCAAGGCTTTCCAATCTGTTGTGACCTTTCCCAGAGTGATAAGCCACTGCACTCCCAATATCACATTGGTGTCCGGAATGTCCACCACAAAGAAGTGATCAGTCAAAGTATAGGTGCCCATCGTCACTGACAACTCTGGTACATATCGAGCACAAGCCATGGTCTGATCTCCTGGAACCAAAACCGAAAACCCATCAAAGCTCTCCGTGGGTATGCCTCTCCGTGCGACCATCTGGGCATTGATGAAATTGTGGGTGGCCCCACTGTCAACTAGAACTGAGACACGCTGTCCCCGCACTGTCCCACGTACGCGCAATGTCAGATACTTGGGGACTCCTCGTAACGCTGCTAGAGCTCCCCCAGTAGGTGCAAATGATGCCTCTCCTGCATCGGGTGGCGGAGGTGGTAAAGCACTCTGCGCTGCATAACACTCTCCAACCTCCTCATCATCCAACTCATCCTCTTCTCCACTGCCCTCGGAGAAGACCTCTATGAAATGTGCCTTCCCTGCTGTGCACTTGTGTCCTGGTGCCCATGGCTCCTGGCAGGTGAAGCACAATCGCTTCCGTCTCAGCTCTCTCCTAGCCTCATCATCATACTGTCCTCGTCCGGGATTCGCCTTGGGAGGCGGAACCCTCGTGTCCTTTCCCTTAGGCTGGAAAGCCTGTCTCTGGGGATAAGGTGGCCGGGTCCTAGGCAAGACATCTTGTAGGTCACGGGCCCTACTGATAGCATCCTGAAGGGTAGCCGGTTTGTTCGACCGGACTAGACCCCGAAGTGGTTCTGACAGCCCATCTACGAACATCGTGATCAACCGAGCTGCTGATATGTCAGGTACCATCACTGAAACCCTCAAGAAGTCTGAGATGTATGCCTCTGCACTACCTGTCTGTTTGAGCTTGGTCAGCTCGAGGAAAGGCTGATCCGGGTCCTTCTGATCAAAACGTTTCACCACCCTCCTGGTGAACTCAGCATATGTAGTCACTGTGGAATGCCCCAGTGTTGTCAACCCATGAAACCACCAGTTCTGGGCTTCACCCTCTAAATGTAATGCAGCCATCTTAATGGCCTCCTTCTCTGGCATCTGGTTAAGCTGAAAATAGAGGTCTAGTTTCTCCACCCAAGACCTGGCTGTGGTCTTTGGTGACCCATCAAACATCGGCAAATGAAATTTGTTGGCTGCACGGTTACTATCACGGTGGGAACCCCGTCCCTTATTTCGATCATGAGGCTTACTGCCGCTTCGGAACTGCAGATATCGATCGAAAGGGAGAGCATCCATGAATTCCTGTCCCAAGCTTCGCCAATCTGCAAACCAAACTGCATGAAGATCGGGACCCTCATCTCTTGATGCCGTTTGCTCTACTTCCTCTACCGGAAAAGTAGGCATGGTAGGTCGCGTGTCCATGGAATCGGCCTTCTGCGCTGTCACAATGGGAATAGCATCTGGTATGCAACTAGACGTTCCCGATCCTTCCCCTACCTGAAAGACTCTAAGGGGCTCTTTCTGCGTCCCTTCTGCAACCTTCTTAGTTACCTCCTGCATGAATGCATCCATCTTTGCATCCATCTTCTCAGTCATCTTCTCCGTCCACTTTGCCAATATGGCCTCCATTGGATTCCTCCGTTCTGTCTCTGAATCAGAATCGCTTCCCCCGAGGAGAGTGGGGCGACCCCTAGGTGCCATAGATTGCTAGCACCACAGGCTGAGCCAGATCTAAGCTCTGATACCACTGTAATATCCCCAGAGGGGAATAACCAGTAATATAACAGAAATATGCCAGACAGATATAGAAAATGCAATGCTGAACCAGATCACTGAATCATGACACATGTAATACCAGAAACTAAGCCATTTTATTAATCGGAAAGTACATAGAGAGAAGTACAAATAAATCAGAATCAGTGCACCTATCCTTGCCCTAGGCAAGTGATGACCCTCCCATACAAGATAATGGCTGCAATAAAGACAGCGTCCTAGCTGCTCTGGAGATGAACTGCGCTGGTACTGGCTGATCTCTAGCTGCAAACCCTCTCTACTGGAAAACGCTGTCTCTGCTAGTGACAGCGCAGGAAACAGGTGAAGCACAAGGCCCTCAATCCTCCAGACAGATGAACCTGCTACAGAATGCTGGAAACGCTGATGAGCCCCTCTCACAATAGCCTGCTCCTCAGAACTGCGTTTCTCCTGATGGATCTGGAGCCTCCAATCAGATCTGCGTCCTTCCCCTCCTGATCTGCGTCCTCCAATATCAGATCTGAAGCCAAACCCTCAGATCTATACTAGATCTGGAACTATCTCCTCAGATCTACAGCCTCTAGGGCTAGATCTGGTGTTATTCCTTCAGATCTGGGCTAGATCTATCAATATCTCCTCGGATCTGTCACTCCTCCAGCTGGATCTAGTACTAAACCTCCAGATCTGCAACATACAATACTAGATCTGCAACATACAAGACTAGATCTGCAAGATCTATCCTTCCCACAACTGGATCTAGCAATAAACCTTCAGATCTGCAACCCTTACCTCCAGAAATGGACAGCGTCCTCACTCTAGGGCTAGACAGCGTCCTTCTGCCTCCCAAACAACGTTTTCTTTGCCAGACTGGAACTGCGTCCTCCTTGGACAGCGTCCTCCCCTCCTGATAGGCACAGCGTCCTCCTTCCAGATGAGACAGCGTCCTTCTCCTTCAAGAATCAGCGTCCTTCCTCCTCTTCCTCTGCGTAGCCACAAGAGGGCTTCCTCCTCCTCAGATATACTTCAGAAATTGCTGCTGCTTCACTGCTGGAACTGAAAAGTGTACTCAGAACAAACCTCACTAGGGCGGGCACTCGAAGTCCTCCGAAGCTAAGGGTGAAACCAGAAAAACCTTACCAGGGCAGGCACTCGAAGTCCCCCGAGGCTAAGGGTGAGATCTCCGACCGGAGACACTCGTGCACTAAACAGTGCTGCAGACCGACTAAACAACCGGCGTGCTGAAGCAGACAAGAGTCCAGCTATCAATAAGTATATCAAATCATGAATGATCAAATGAGGTGAGAGCCCCTCCTTTTATAACATCAATCTCCCTCCAAAACTCAACTCACCCTGGATCTGCGCAGTTTACCTTGGGTTAACCTTATGTCTCCTCTATCACATCCACGTGGACCCCCAAGGCCCCCTCTCTAAGTTACAACGTCAAGCTACTAGGAAAAAGAACACTTTATTATAAAGTGAGGTGACTAAAGTGAGGTGACCCCTCTTATTTCTCACTTTATTTATTATTCCTATCTAAAGCAGCAAAATAACACAAAAATGCAATATTCCAATTAGCAAAGCTAATTGGGAATATTACAATAATGGAGCCATGGGCTCTCATATTGTATCATTGTTTTACTAGCTATTGTGCTTGCGGAAGCGCTGCTACTTTGTACACTTTTCAAGAATATCAATAAAAAGACTTTGGGTTCCATTCATGGGTGTTCTTCCTTTGGAGCATGGTGCATTTGGAGCTATTGGTATTATCTTTTCTATGCTATGACTTATTTCATTTTCCATGTATTATTGTGAATTTGCTAGTGCACAACTATCTTGTATTAGCATTTGATTTGAAAGTAGGCTCTAGAAGTTGAAAGTTTTAGTTTATTTTCAAATAAATTTCTAGAAGTTTCAATTCATTGTTTGCTTATCTAAATCTACATGGACTAATGTGTGACTTGAGTATTGTAGAATAATTATTTTTGGATCAAGCATGAGGAGAAGTCTTTGGGAGACCAACCCACTCTTGAAGCACCTTCAAAGGAACTCTCATTTGTTATTTGGATTGTCATTGTTTATTTTATGAAAAAATGTTTTTCAGGGATTTGTTTGGACATAGTTTGTATGCATGCAATCATTTAAAAATATTTTACTTTTCATTGTGCGTCAGTGGATCATATTTTGCTATTTGAAGAGCTTAAGCATGGCTAGAAAAAGAGGAGAGTTTACTCATCCTCTTTGGCTTCACCCTTTGTATATTATTGTGCAATATTTTGTGATTTTCTTTGTCTAACACTTAGTTGGTTTTTTATAGCTTCTTTTTCTAGCTTGTTTTCTTGTAGCAACTTGTGGGATTCACCTTCAAGAAACTACTAACAAATTGTTGCAGGACCTTTGAGCTCTAATGTTAAACGAGGAGGACTCTCCCTTTTTCCTTTGGTTGTGGGCAGTTAAGGAGCTTCCTTGAGGAAGACTGAGTTCCTTTTGTGGCTTCTTCCCTCTCTCTTAGCTGTGAGCATTGAGGAGGCTTAACCTCTCTGATTTCTATTGAGCCTTTATATTGCAGAAATTTCTCATCAAGGATAAGTCTAAGACCTCAAGTTTCTGATTTTGAGAGCGTGGGTTTTACCCATTGGCATTTCAATCTCTCCATTTTTGGAGAGGACTTATGGTGTGATTTGTTGATCTCTTTAAATTGCATGTATCTCATTTAATTGGTCAATTATCACAACCATGCATTTTATTCATTTCACTAACTATTCACTTTGATTTGCTACAAGTTTTAAGAGCATTTACTTTCATAGCAAATTCAGATTTTTTTAGATGCAAACATTTTTACTTGAATTTATTTAGCTTGAAATCATACTTCAAATTTGCTTATGCTTCACCATTGGGCACACTCTACAATATTAATTTTGATGCATCAAGTAAAACTACATTTTATTTCATGACAAACAAATATATTTCAAGTTGAAGATGAAGTTGAATTTTCATTTTCATGTTAATTTACTTTTAGATCTTACATGCCCCAAGCATCAGTAAAATTTACCTCCAACATAAGTTGGAGGAATAGACGTTTTAGGGACCCTCTACCTCTATGGACTCCTCACTGTGAGATCCAAATATTTGGGTGAGGGTGAGGTCTGAGGATTAGAGTTCAATTGTAACCTAGCTTTAGAACTAATTAATAAAATAAACCAAGAGCACTATCTCATCACATTTACTTGCAAATTTCTCAAATTTTTTGCTATTTTGATGGTTTAAAAATTCACATGCAAATATTATCTCAAGAAGCACTTTGGATGCAAGCATTTTAATTCCTTAAATTTTGCAACAAGTTTAATTCTATGGTACTTGGAATTTTTCTTACTTTTGCAACTTCATTGCATGTTGTCATTTTAATGATCATTATGCTTATGGATGATTGATATATCTTGTTTCATTGGCAAATACCCTTATTTGGTGTTGCAAATTTAATTGCATGTTGTTATCTTGGTCTAACATTGGAGTTTTTCTATCATCTCATTTACATTCTCCAAAGTAGAACACTAATTGTTTCCTTTTGAGCAAGATAGTTTCTCATGTTTTGATTCATAAATCTATTTATCTTGAGAGCATTTATGATATCTTGTGCTAACAGTCTTTTGTTTCCAATTCAGGATTACTGTGTTCTCATCTCTTTTACTTTTTAGCACGTTATTTGTAAAGGCACTGGTAAAATGGTTTGTCATTATTTCAAAGTTGCTCATAAATGCTCATGAATCTTCAAAAGTAATCCAATTTCACTCTAATATTCTACTAGAAACTCAAATCTTTAACTTAGTTTTCCATTTAGGGACCACCCCTCATAGCTAACCTAGGAGATAGCTTAAATGGAGAGAGTTGGGATTAGTGTGACAACCCCTTCTCTGAGTTCCTTGCCACCAACCACACCTTGTGGGGTTAAAGGCTTTTCCTGCTAACTGTAGGTAGGTGTAGGCGGCAAGCAATAACAACTATCAAGGAGTCTGGATAGATATGTAGATGGGTAAACTAATTGTTTGTTCATTTTCAAAAGTGAGAAGTAATTTCAATGCCAATAATTCTGTAAAGTTGTTTGTGGTTGAATCAATACAAGCAGAAAATGAAATATGATGGGAGAGGGAGAGAAAATAATTCCTCCAGTGCCCTCTTGAGAGGGTTGTGGCGAGCGTGGTTCCTTGAGCTGCTCCATCAAAGAATTCCCAAAGAGAATAGATTTGTATATTTTCCTCAAGAAGTGGAGGCCTCTGCTTAGGATTCATAACAGATTTGAAAGAGTCCACAATGGCTAAGCTCTGAATTGCTACTTTTAGGAAAGAAGGCCCAGAATTTTCAAAGATAGCATGATTTCTATCCAACCAGACCCCACGCTACTGTACTAAGAAGCAATTTGTGATGTGAAGATAACCATGAATTAAGGGCTTCTTCTACTGTGAATCCTTCCCAGACATATCATATATGACCTGTCCTCAAAGTTTCTGATTTCCCTCCACATTGCTTGAATGAAAGGGTGGAACAAAGAGATGTTCAATAGTTTCCATTGATTGTGAGCATAGATCACATTTACTACATCCATGAAAAGAGCGTTTCTGTAGGTTGTCCCAAGTTGGGGCCTTGTTGTAGAGAAGAAAACTTATTTTTTCTTTTCTTTACGTGAGCATTTTAATTTCCAGAGTTTTTTCCCCCACTAGGGATCAAGAGGGAGCATATCTCCTTGAGCAAGACAGCTGTATCTAGATTTGGAAGAGTATCCACCAAAAGGATTGTGCACCCAAATAAGTTGGTCTAGTTGGTCTATGACAGAGACAAAGAATAGTTGAATATCACGCGTGTAATTTTCCCAAGCTACAACACGATCCTTTTCCAACTGTAAGTCTGCTGAAGAAACCCAGTTTTGTGAGCCTGAATAAAAACCATGCAGGAGACTTGTTTTAGAAATAGGAAGCCTTCATTAAATTTTCAGGGAAAATATGATTTCTTTGGATTCCTATCCAAGGTTCCTTTCCAATAAGGATATCACCTCAGAATTGTTGGAAAATGTAGCTAAGTTCGGTCTTCATAATTATTATTGTATTTATGTCATTGTATATTTTATGTAAAAATAAAAAAGAAGAAATATATATATATATATATATATATATTCAAGCATGGGTTTCATGCTCAAGTCAAATTATTACTCTATTGAAGCATGTTCTTTATGCTCATTATTATTTGTATTGGTCAAAGTCAAAGGCTTATTTATAGCCTTGAAAAGATTTTTCAAATATGTAATTTGGGTCAAAATTGCCTGTAGATGCCAAGTCAGCCCTGCCCCAGAAGTCATGTCTATTCTAACCCCTATGAATAATATAAATAGAGGGAGAATTGAACTCATTTGGACATACACAATTCGCATGATTGATTCTGAAATATCGTAGATGGAAGGAGGGCTGAAATTTGAACTTGAAAAATGAAGAAGGGTTTATTTTAAGCTTAGATTTGTGGAAGTTTTGCCCTTGACGTATCTCTTGTTGAAGATCTATTTCAGATGATTTACATGCTGTTGGTATCTTACTGTTGATGGATTTTCTGTGTGGAAGGAGGGCTTGACTTGGCATCTTGAAGGTTGGAGTCTTTCTATGGTCATGGGTCTTGGATATCTCACTTTGATATGATTCTATAAGAAGATCATTTTTTTGGGTTTTCCTCTTGGAGGGGTTTTGCCGTGGCTTGGAGCCTACATCTTGTGTTCTTTGTATTCTTGTGATCTTCATGTTTTGTACGCTTGCTAATTGTTTGATGAAGACGGCATAATAAACATTAATAAGAAGCCAACAACATTCACAAACAATTATCAAAGAAGAGAACTTTACACTAATTTACAGTTAAATTGATTTCTCAACAAGAACTATATCCAATTTTCCATCTCAATCCTTGACCAGTAAGGGAAATGTTTGACTAATAGCTTTCCAAATGATAGAGCCATTCCAAGAAGATTTCAACGAAGATTTATGAGGGGTTGATGTATTTTTGATGCATTACCTGAGCTTAGAGTCTGCTTCCTTGGGCTAGTCTCCAAACACTTTTTGCAGCAAAGGCTCTTGAGAACCAAAAGAGCTTTTTATGGCCCGAACCCCCTTGGGCCTTTGGCATGCCAATCGATTTCGAGGTGACTAATACAAAAGGATGTTTCTCTTCCTTTCCTTACCATAAGAAATGAAGGGAAAGCTATCCGCTCAAGTTCCCTTTTGGAATCCAAGCTAAAGAAGCCCAGTGAACTGAGGTCACCTCTTAACAAGTACCAATCGACAAACATGGGAGAGCCATCTATTGCAAAAAACATGGATACACTTCTCTATTCTTTCTAGAAGCCAGTGCCAATCTACCTTTAGATAGTTATTTGGTTTTAGAATAAAACCAAGGTATTTAAATCCTCCTCCGATTTGCACAATTTGAGAAGAGAGAAGATTAATGATAGCCCTTAATTCATAATCTAATAAGATTCACCAGTACGTTATGTTTTAGATTTGTTGATGACCATACTGGTAACCCTGGAAAAAATATCCAAAAGGACTTTCAAGTTTTCTAGACGCTTTAAATTCTAATCACAGAATGTCATAATATTTCCTATGAATAATAGATGTGACATGAAACAATTTGGGCTGATAGATATGCCTTTAAATTCATTGTTATTTATTGAATCCTTGATTAGTCTAGTTAAACCTTTAGCCACCAAGAGAAAGTGAAGAGGGGAGAGGAGGCATCCCTGGCGGAGTCCTCTTTCCGCATTGAAGAATGGTGAGGCTACACCATTTATTAGAAGGGCAAATGATGTTGAGCTAATGTAGTTTAGAACCCAAGTTACAAATGAGTGACATGACCCTAGGTACTTCAGAAGAAGTCTAATATACAACTAGTTAACTTTGTCAAAGGCCTTTGAAAGGTCCACTTTATAAGCCATTGCTTCGATGTCCGAACTGAATAAAATGGGGACCTTATTAAGCAAGGCTAATAACTTCATGAATTTCTCTCCTTAAAAACCTGAATTGCTTAGGAGAGATGTTCTCAGAGAGAGCATCCTTGAGGTGCAAAGTGATAGTTTTAGAAATAATCTTATTCATAAAATTACATAGGGAGATGGGCCTAAAATAGTTAAAGGAATAAGGGTTATTAGATTTGGAAATAAGAGCAATGGAAGTGGAGTTAAAGGGAGAAAAGATTTGGCTCAAGGTCTTGGAGAATTCAATAACATTTTGCAAATCCTTACCCAAAAAATCATAGTATTCTAGATAAAATTCAATTGGAATCCCATCGTGGTCTGGGCACGAATAATTGGAAGCCCATCCTAGCCTGAGATTTTTCCCTTTTGGGAGCTATATATGACACTTTCCAATTCTTCTTTCGAGACTTCCTTCATGAGCTAGTTGTTCTCATCTTGGTTAATGGAACTAGGGATAAAATTGGATACCTTGAGGATATGGTCAATGGTAGCACAAGAGTCTTCCTTTAATATTTATTTAAATTTTTGGAACCTTCATCTACCAAAACCTTGAAAGAAGTAGCATGAAAACCATCTGACCTTGTGATATCCTAGATGGTATTGACAACTTTCGTATGGTTTGTAAATGGTGGAAGTATTTTGTATTGTCATCTCTTGCCCGTAGCTAGAAGGCTTAACTTTTGTTTCTCCACTCCTCCCAATCAAGAAGGATTTTTCAACATTTGTCCTCCAAGGATTTTAAATTTTCTCTAAAGACATCATTAGGGGGGATTTCAATCTCTTTGTCCACATAACTTTTTATCATCTCTTTTATTTCAATCGATGTTTAATGTCCCTTTCTCTCTTCTACTTAGCCGAGGATAAAATGGATGCTTTAGATCATTTCAAGTTAGCTTGAAATAGGATGAGAGGAGTCACTCCATCATCATAGGAGAATGGCCTCCAAACATCTTGGGTATCTTATTTAAAAGAAGGGTCCTTGAACAAATGTGTATTTAATTTAAAAGGGGAAGGAGGTTTTTGAGGAGAGGATTCCATTTATGGGATAATGGGACAATGGTATGAATCCCCACCCTTTGAAACCCATTGATGATATCTCAAATTGGTATCAAGGAAGGATTTGGAGATAAGAAAACGATCCAATCTTTTAGCAATCCTTGCTTCCCTAGCTCTGTTATTCCTCCATGTGGCCATGAGCTTTGGAGGTTGAATATCTATAAATCCCACTTCTTCTAAGCAATCCAACAAGAATTCCATAAGAGGGGATCAAGACGGGCCATAGAAACCCAAACTTCACATGACCACAGTGTAAAGTTTATATCTATGCCAATTATGACGCAACCATATTGATTCAGGGGAATTTTCAAGGTTTTTTCTAGAAATCCTTCCTATCCACATAAGGTTCATACACATCTAGATAGAGTATGGTCATGTCTAGATATTTGGCATAAAGATCGGTTGTGATACATAACTTAATTGACCAAGCAAATAAGAGTTCTAATGCATCCTTCCTCCAACCTAAGATCAAACCCCTTGATCTACAAGAAGCATCAAAAGCTAAAAAATCCCAATTTGGGAAGAAATCCCCCATTAATCTCATACAAGATCTTAATGGCCAATTTTTTTGCAGGATTGGCTAATACCCAACAACTTAAGGATAAAATATTTCAAGAAACCCTTGAAGGGGATAATGCTCTAAGGACCCCAATAATGGATTTCTACCTCCCTAACCGAATCTCAACATTTTATTGATGTTGGCATGTTGAGAGATTTGATTTTCAACCTTGACTATAGGGTTTTTGTTGAGTGTGCCCAAAGGAACCCAACCCATAGCAAAGAACAGATTTAGGAATTAAATATCTTGAAGAATTTGACTCTGAAGTGAAAGAAAGGATGGATTTTGTTTGAAGGTTATAGTTGGATAATGAGGCAGTAGGAGGGGGATTTTCCTCATGGGTACAAAGGGAAGAGGTGATTGGAAAAGAGAAATGGATGGTATGAGGCTCCAAAAGGATTGGAGGAAAATACAAGGGAAGAATGAGGGAAGGAGAGATTGACAAGATTCGACAAAGTGTCACTAGGGGAAACAATGGGGGAAGGAAAAACCACATAAAACTTCAAATTATAGATTGATTGATTGATTTTAATTACATCCACGAGGTTGAACATCCTAAAGTACCAAGAGAGAATGAAAATTTCATGCTACGAAATTGTAATGTTCCAAAATAGGAAAAATGATGCTATTACAGAAAATAATAAATTTGCACCACAAAAATTTAAAACAATGTAGTAAATACTAAATACCTAGAACAATTAGAAACATGGAAGCAACTGAGCCATTTTATTATAGAAATGCGAAAGAGTACAAGATATATAGAAGGAATGCACCTGGGCTTTCCATTTTTGCAAGTGGAGCAAACCTAGATGGAACAATAATAGCCCAGAAAACTGCCCGACTAATTCTCTACATAGTCCCAACAATTTTGCACTAGTAGCTGCAAAGAAATGGCTGAAAACCCCACCTCCAGTGCTTAGAAAATTATGCAACATTATTTCTGAGGTCTTTGTCAAAAACCAAGAAATGGTTTGGCCTAGTTTTGACCTTCCAAAAATGACCCCCACTAGGCCCTACGCTCTCCCAGTAGTTGTTGAAGCACGCTGTCCATAGAACCACTAGAAATTGCTACAAAACCCTCCAAGAATGCAACAAATAACTCCTTGGGCACTTCCTTATCTCTCCCGGCAACAATGGCTCAAATGACTGAGGCACTCTCCCACAAATATGCTCAGCTCTTCCTCTTCTGTGTTGGCACAATGACTGCCATGCTGCTTCATAAATATGCTATCAATATCAACCTCTGAGGTTCACCTATAGCTTAGCAAGCTAATGAACCTAGGTTATCCTATAGCTTAGCAAACTAATGAACCTTTCTCCACTAAACAAGAAGCCCCCAAGAATACAACTGCATCCCCAGAAATACGCACTGCCAGCAACTGACTGCAGATGTTGAATATAACTCAATGAATTTCCCTTGGATAATAATGGAAAACCAATCTAGGGTGGCACTCGAAGTCCCCCGAATAATGGGTGAGTTCTTTGTTCAAAAAACTCATGCTAAACAACAAGTGACCCGACTAAGCAACTTCCTTCCTTTTATAACCTTCGTTGGGCCTTTTTCCCGCCTTTTCCCTCCACACTCTGTTCACACTCATGCTTTTCGAACCAGCTATTAAGGGTATGCGTATTTTATGTGTGGGCGGTCCCCATTCATCACCAACAAAACAACATAACATAATGTTAACTAACCTCTAACTCCTAAGTCCTATAATGAAAAATCAAATGGGCCCCGACATCACCAAAATTGGCCCTTAAAACATAAAAATAAATCCGGTATCAAAATAATTTAGGAAGGGACATTACAAAAATTATTCTACAGCTCAGAAAATTTCTCTACGAAATTTTATAGCAGCGACTAGAATTAATTCTTCTGATTGAAATTTAATTATGCAGTTTATTGCTTACGACAGCAACGAATTAATCATGACTACAAACTTCACAAATATTTTATGCGGAAAATAATAGCGCTTGAAATTGAGGAAATCTAGCAAACACACATAAAAAATATGACAATTATTTTTGGACTAATGTCCCCAGACAAACCCAACTTGGGAAAACTAGTGTAGCAGATGAGGGTTTTATTATTATGCAGCAGCGAGAAATTCAGAGTACAATAATCTGGATGCCGAAATATAGCTATCCTACAAAGAAAATACTAGCAAAAATACTCGAGGGAAATTACCCTTACTCCAGGCAATTCCGACACTAGATTACCTGTGAAAATCAAGCCGTCCAACTGGGCTTGTGTTGGCTCTGCGTCACACTGGAGATGCAAAGCACACGTGCTTCCTGAATCGACTACTAATCTAGCCGTCCTGCCTGCTGTTGGTTGGGAAAACGCCTCTCCGACACTCTGGAACGTCTGGAACTGAAAACGTTTGCCCTCTTTAGCAAATCAAACCGCCTTCTTGAGGCTCTACGCTGCTTGTTACCCACCACTTCGTGGGTAATATCCCTAGGAGAAATTTTTTCTCCATGATGGTTCTCAGCCAGCAGCCAGCAACCCCTTGCAGCCCTCAACTAGCTCATTGTGCCTTTTCTCTGCCACCTGAGCTAGCCATGTGTTCACTCACCCATCTGTCTTTATCATATGTTTGAGGTGGGCCTCCAAGGTATGTCTTGTCATTTGGTAATTGAGTTATTGGGTTTACTTATCATGGACACTTCTGGGCATGGATTAATGGGGGGATTCGGCGAAAAGAGTGGGCTTAGTTTGTGCTTCTGTCCCCTTGACCTCTTTTGGATGCTACCCTTGGATTTAGTCTCGTGGGATCTTCTTTACTGACCATTTGGCTTTAGGGTTGTACTACTTGGGAAACCCCAACTTTGGTTGCGTGGTCCCGCTCTCATATCCACATACATCACTCCCCTTCCACTCACTATACCCCATTCATCATCTCTCCCATCCGGGTCCACATTTCCTCACTGGGTCCACAAAGGGTTAGCCTCCCCATTCCCTTGCCCCCACCTTGGGTCAGGCTTGGAACGATGCCCCAGATGTTGAAGCAGCTAAAAAGAAAAGTAAAAGCATAAATGACCACATTCAATAGGAAAATGCACCACAAGATGCAAAATATGGTTAAAACAAACATATTTAGCGCGTTGGAAAAAGCTAATAAATGAGCTCTACCCCATACACATGGCTATCACCTTGGTTCCATAGCCCCTAGATGAGCCTCCTTTATCATTTAGGAACCCATGATTGTCCCAGCCCACCGGGGGGAAATGAACCGCCCCATCAAAAAGGGGGTATCCACTTCTATATCTTACACATCATGCTCTATCCTTGAGCCCCGAGTATTTTATCAAAGAAAATTCATAAAAGGAAAAAAACATATAAAGAAGGGTGGAAAAATCAAGGTCAAAGCACCTCATGTACCGCGATTGCTCTCTCCTATAGATTATATACCTAGGTGTGGGCTTCCATTTTTTTAGCTACCCTTGTGCCCCGATATGTGGCCCAGGATTGCCCCTCTCATTCCCTATTCCATTCACCTCTTTATCACATGCCACCACCATTTGAGGGATGTACCTTGAACATGTTATCCCATCTAAAGGAAGAAACCACCTAATAAGGTACTTGGCCAACCCCCTTTGGAGCTTGGATACATTAGCACATGCTAAAGCCCACTATGGAAGGGCATGCCATTATGAAATGTCCACTTGTTGTCCATGGTTTGTAAGCTATTTTACTCGATTACTTTAATGACTTGTTGTGCTGGAAGGCTAGGGGACACATTGGATCTTATGCGGGATTGCCGATGGTTCCCTGTAATGTCCCTTCCTAATTATTTTCCTAAGGTGAGAGGAACAATTTGGTCAATTTTTTCATTTTTGGTCCTAGACAATTTTTGGTGAAGAAAACTTAGGAAAAGTGGGTCGATGAGCATCTTAGTGGAATGTGGGGGCCACTTACCCACAAATAATACGCACCCCATGGTAAACAATTCGATTTTACTAAGTGAGGTCGAAATTAGAGATGGGACGCACATGAGACTCAAGTCCAACAAGCATAAATAGGAGAAGAGAAGCATCATTTGGAGCTTTTGACAATTTGAAAACTCATTGTTGCTTTGGTTGTTCAGCTAAGCTACAACGTGTTGCTTAGCACAAGAGCTTCCCAAGGAGTGAAGCTCACCCTTTCTTCGTTGGACCTTGAGTGCTACCCTAGGAAGGTTTTCCTTTTCATTTGGAGATCGGGAGAGAGATATCCTACAAGGAATCACGCTATTCTGGTTCAGCAAGGACACAGTAGAGAAGACCACGTAGTCTTGAAGGAGCAAAGGTGATGGGAATTGGGTGTGAAGTGTTTCCGAAGTGTTTCTTGACTGATTTCCAGCCTAGAGAAGTGAATCTTCAGTAGGAGAGAGAGCATAACATTCCTAACATTTTTTTGTGCTCAGAGACTACGCCATTACCTACAGGACTGCGTAGTCATTGGTGTGGGTTATCTAGAGTAAGTCTTGGTCGTAGGATTGAGGAGTTGGGTTGCTGGGACTTTGATTGGAGGCTTATTTGGAGGGGATTTCAAGCAATATGAGAGCAGAAAACTACAGAGTCAGCTTCAGGTGTAGATTTTGTTGGAATCACGATTTTCGTTAGACCAAAACCCACAGGTGTTAGTCTCCGCTACAATCGCCAGAGTTAGGATCCACGAGAGGCAGTTAGTCCATGTCGCGAAACACACGAGGAGCATTGAACCCAATGTCCAACAATCTCCCCCCAACGTGAGTCGGGTGAGTTTCGAACTTGAGACCTGTCGCTCTGAAACCACTTGTTGGAATCACGATTGCCATTAGAACAAAACCCGCAGCGTTAGTCTCTGCTACAATTGCCAGAGTTAGGATCCACGAGAGGCGGTTAGTCTATGTCGCGAAACACACGGGGAGCGTTGAAAACTAGGAAAAACTCTTTCTGCTTTTTGGCAAGGAGTCCATCCCTAATTTTAAAGAATTTTCTTCGCAGTTTTGAGGGGGAAAATCATGCTCTGAAGTCAATGAGTGGTGCATAAATATAGGGTCAGCGCAGTTTTCTAGAGAGCAACACTTCTACGGTAGTTGGGCACTTTGTACTGATCACTTGAGGCTTGTAGCTTGCCTTGTGCAAGCCCAGTGCACTCCTTCCATCTTCTATTGTACTCCAACAATTACATTTAATAAAAAATTGGCCAGTTTGATGTTCCGAGCAAAATTTATGTTTATATGTGTTTACTGAGTAAATTTTTATGTTGAAATTATTGCATGTCTTTTGTTATCACTACAAATTTCTATTAGGAATATTACAGTGGTATCAGAGAATGTTCTTGGCCAGGGTGGGGAACAGGAGCAAGTGATGCCATCTAGATATCAAGGAGTAGTCTTCCAAAGAAGCTGTGGTAGAGGCAGAGGCAGGGGTCGAGGTAGAGAAGAAGGCCTAGATCCGTTTTCGTACATCGAGGTGGAGAACCTTAGTGTGGGATGGAAAATCATGAGGACAATAAGCAGCCTAGGAAAATGGGCCAAAACCAAGTTTTGGAGGAGTTGTTGAGGACTAATCAGCAGATGTTGAGGCAAGGGCAGCTAATGATGGACATGATGCAACAGGTGATGGGACTGCAGATGGGTGGAAGACCAGAGGGAGAGCCTCAAGGTGATGGGGGTTCCAGAGTAGGAGGGGTAGTTGTACTTATCAGCCCCCACATACTCCCCACCGTGGGAAGGTTGGTCGTCCTACTTTGCCTAATTTTGTGGATCAGCCCGAGCCGGAGAGGGAGCCAGACTTGGTTGCAGATTTGGTCCACTCAATTGCGTCTGTTATTGATGAGTATGAGGGATTGGATGCCCAAATGAAGCGGGTGATGCCTTTTGGGGAGTACATCCACCTCAAGGAGAGGCGTACTACAGGGGTTGGGGCCCACTACAGAGGGGAACATCCAACCAGGATGTGCAAAAGATAGTAGGGGAGGTTACACTCCCAAAATTTGATGGGTCGGCAAAGATTTCAGCCAGGGCATGGATCCAAAATTTAGACACATATTTCCACCTGAACCCCATGCGGGAAGCAGATGCTATATGGTTTTCTACTCTTCATTTGGAAGGGGATGCCCAGGAGTGGTTGTATCATGGGCTAATCACATTGGGACACATCCATATCACCACTTACACATAGTTCACCTAGAGGCTGCTGGAGATATTTGAGAGGAAAGACCATAGTTGCATTTCAGGGAGTTAGCCCATCTGAGGCAGACTGAAAGCGCAGAGGCTTACATTACGAAGTTCCAGAGACTAGCAATCATGGTGACAGACATCTCAGAGGTCCGACTGATCATGTTATTTTTGGAGGGGCTTGCTGAGCCTTTAGGTGGTTGGGTGAGGGCTTACAAACCCACATCACTTCTGGATGCTATCTCTAGGACTCGGGATATGATTAATGGAGTGCCCAAGACCTGAGCTTTCGCTTCCACTAGACCCACGACCCCATAGGGGAACCAAGACACTAGGCCACCTCAGAGAGATGGATGACGTGGCCAGATGGATGATGAGACCCAAAGAGACCTTAGGAGGAGGAGGTTGTGCTTTACGTGCCAGGAGCCTTGGGCACTTGGGCACAAGTACACTAAGGGCAATGCCCATTTCGTTGAAGTATTCTCAGACAATGAGCCAGATGAGGAGGTCGAGTTGGAGATGAGGGAGGATAGTCATCAGGAGAGCCACCACCACCACCACCTAGAGGAGGACCATTTTCCCCAGCAGTGGGAGTCCTTGCTTCACTTCGGGGAGTGCCGAAGTACTTGACACTCGAGATCACGGGGATGGTGCAGGGCAACGAGTGTCAGTCCTAGCAGATAGTGGGGCCACCCATAACTTTATTGATGCCCAAATGGTGGAGCGTAGGGGTATCCAGACAGAGAGATTTGAGGTGTTCCCCGTGCTAGTGCTAGGAGACCGGACTATGCAGTGCACGAAGTATGTTCCCGAGCTGACTGTCAGGATGGGGAACTACTTGCTCACTGATCACTTTTTTGTAGTTGATGTCCTAGACACCAACGTAGTGTTGGGTGTCCAGTTGTTGCACTCATTAGGGAGGGTCACCACTGACTGGCAAAAGTTGGAGATGGAGTTTATGGGGTGAGATGGGAAGCTGGTATTATTAAGGGGAATGCACTCTTATCCGCCCTAGACAGTTTCAGTTCACTGGATGGAGGCAGATCTACGACATGGAGATGTAGAGTGGGAAGTTGAGTTGAGGATTTCAGAGACAGGGGCTCAAGCACAACCTGTGCATCCAGACATACTGGCCTTGTTGGAGAGGCACTAGGGGTTTTTTGGGGAGATCCCACCAGGCATACCACCAGACCATGGGTTCGAGCACATTATTGAGTTGGAGGATGGAGTGAACACAATCATCAACACCAGTATATGCACCCAAAGGCCTATAGGGACTAGATAGAGAGGGCCATCCAACAACTATTGAGTTTGGGTCACATCAGGCCTAACTCGAGTCCCTTCGCTTCTTCCGTGGTGTCGGTGAAGAAGAAGGATGGGACACTACACATGTGTATTGACTACAGGGCCCTCAATAAGAAGACATTGAAGAACTAATATCCCACCCCACGCATTGACGAGTTGATGGATGAGCTTAGAGGAGCCAAATATTTCTCTAAGATAGATATGCGCCCGGGATATCATCAGATCTGGGTGAGGGAGTAGAACATCCCTAAGACTGCCTTCCGTTGCCACTATGGACATTTCAAGTTCTTAGTGATGCCTTTTGGGCTAACCAATGCTCCGGCTACATTCTAGTCATACATGAACCATGTGTTTCGTGGGCAGTTGAGGCGCTTTGTCCTTGTTTTCTTTGACGACACACTCATTTATAGCCGGACTTGGGAGGAGAACCTTCAGCATTTGGAGTTAGTGCTTCACATACTTGAGGAGTAGTAGCTATATGCAAAGATGTCCAAATGTGAGTTTGGACTAACAAAGATGTTGTACCTTTGGCATGTGATTGGGGGAGACAGAGTGAAGGTACACTAGGAGAAGATCAGAGCCATATTGTATTGGCCCACACCCGGGAACATGACAGAGTTGAGGGGGTTCCTAGGCATTTGCACATACTATAGGAGATTCGTGAGGGGATTCTCACAGCTTGCAGCACCCCTCACCGATTTGATGGAAAGGGGAGCTTTTGAGTGGACGCAGGTGGCACAAGAGGCCTTTGAGAGCCTCAAGAGTGTTATGAGCAGTTGTCTAGTCTTAGCTTTATCGGAATTCACGCGGCCCGTTGTGTTGGAGTCTGATGCTTCCGATGAGGGAGTTGGGGCTGTGTTGACACGGGGAGGCCATCTTATTGCATTCGAGAGTAGGAAGTTGCTACCCCATGAGCGGTTGTACTCAGTGTATGACAAGGAGATGTTGGCCGTGATGTATGCATTGGCCAAATTCAAGCAGTATTTGGTAGGCAACCGGTTCAAGGTGAAGACTGATCACAACAGTCTTCGGTTTTTCTTGGAGTAGAAGTCATTGGAGGAGAGATGACAAAAATGGGTGAGTAAGCTCCAGGCTTACGATTTTGACATCGAATATGTGAAGGGAAAGCATAACATGGTGGCAGATGCCCTCTCTAGGAGGCCCAAAGTACTATCTCTGATGGACGTTACGCATGACTTGAAGGCTCAACTCTTGGTTGAGTACTCCAAAGATACGCAGGCTTGCTAGATTTTAGACAACACACAGGGATGCCAGATTCCGGGTGATGAATGACGTGATCTACAACAAAGACATGATATATTTGGTGTCAGGATCTCAGCTTAAGGAGAGGATTAAGCATGCAACCCACGATTCCCCCCTAGCAGGACACCCGAGCTTGCTGAAGACATATTGTGCTATTAGAGAGAGATTCTCATGGCGAGGTCTCAAGGGAGATGTGTTGAGGCACGTGGAGGAGTGCGCAGAATGTCAGAGGAACAAGGTGGAGTTGTCACATCTCGTCGATTTATTACAACTGCTTCCCATTTTGGAGAGTAAGTGGGAGAGTGTGTCCATGGACTTTATCACGGGGCTCCCAGCTGCGCAGGGGCGAGATCGCATTTATGTGGTGGTCGACAGATTGACCAAGTTTGCCCATTTCTTCACCATATCATTGAGATCTTCAACCTCCCAGGTGGCCGAGTTATTCTTTCGGTAGGTCTTTCGATTACAAGGTCTTCCCAAGACCAATGTTAGTGACAAGGATAACAGGTTTATGGGGGATTTCTGGTAGGAGTTGTTCCGGTTGGTGGGGATAGAGCTTACACCTAGGACTAGCTATCACCCCCAGACGGAAGGGCAGACCGAGATTGTGAACAAGTGGTTGGAGGGGTACCTACGCAACTATGTGACGGGCCAACAGAGGGCGTGGGTCAAGTGGCTTCATCTAGGAGAGTTCTGCTACAACACCACTTATCACATCTCGATCAATATATCTCCTTTCTGAGCACTTTATGGATATGATGCACTCTCTTTTTTTGACATGATGTTTGGAGATAGCATGGCCCCAGGGGCAAGAGGATTGGGTTCAAGAGAGCCAGGAGATTCTCCGAGCTCTCAAGAACAACTTGCAGGTGGCTCAAAATCAACAAAAGATGTATATTGATAAGCACATGGTGGATAGACAGTTTGAGGTAGGGAACATGGTCTACCTACGCTTGCAGTCATATAGACAGTCTTCACTTAAGTAGAAGGGGGAAGAAAAACTTCGACCCCGGTTTTATGGGTCGTATAAGGTAGGAAGGAGGGTTGGAGAGGTGGCTTATGAGTTGGAGCTACCTTCAGAGAGCCGGATCCACAACGTGTTCCATTTCTCGTGCCTGAAAAAGGCGTTGGGGCAACAAGTTACAACAGCGACTGAGTTTCCTCTCTTGGATGATGAGGGGAATTTGGTCTTGACACCAGGGTTCATATTAGAGACTTGAGAGAGAAGGTTGAGGAATAGGGTGATTAGGGCGCATTCAGTCAAATGGACGGATTTGTCGGAGGAGGATGCTACGTAGTAGAGTGAACAAATTTTGCAGCATCCAGCTTTGCAGTTGCTTGGGGATAAGCTGTGAAAATTTCGGAAATAAAATTCTACTGCAGTATATGATATTATTTCTCCTACTTATTATTCAACAACAATTTATTTACGGAAATTGCTTCAGTAAATATTAAAATAAATACAACTGTAGTCTTCACAAAAAAAACGCTGAGCAAAATATAAAGAAATACAAGCACATGAATGAAAATTATTTTTGGACAATTGTCCTCGGAAAAGCCCAATGCGGGAAAACCCGTGCAGCAGATGAGTGTTTCTTTTATTATTCTTCAACAAAAAATCTCTCGTATAGAAAATGACCAGCAGAATAGAAGAGAAATATTATGAGAAATTTACAATCAAATTTCTTACTTGATTTTCAGTGAGTTTCTGACCCTAGAGTGCCTCTGAGACCCTTTGTGTCTCACTGCGTTAGCCTCTGTGCAATGGCTACGCAGATCCAACATCACAGCGCCTGCGTTGTCACTGCTACTGCATCACTGCCTCTGTGCAATCCTTCCTATGCCTTGCTTCTCTCTATTGGATTTTGTACACTTAGCTTTTACTAATCCCTCTATGTCACCACCCTGCAACTCTCCCTCTGAATCGATTTCTCGTGCTGAATTTCAGCCAGTGAGAAAATCGATCTTCTTGGGCAACTGAGTATCTGCCTCGGTGTCTTTTACAAATTACCTTCAAGTCTTCCTTTATAGTCTTCTCATTGAGACTTCAACGACCGAGATTAGATCTCCAATTAATGGCTAACATTATATTTTGAATTGATATGCTTTTTCTAGAAGATTCACCCACAATTTACATTAATACAGATCAATTATTTTAATTTCCTAAGTTAGACTTAGGGTCCCCATTAAAAATAATTAATTTTTCTTATAAAACTGTTTTTGGGCGGAATTTCTCAAAACTATTTTTGGGTTATTTGTAATGCATGTGTCTAAACCTCTCCACAAAACTTGAGACTTAGAGCACATCTGATGCTACCAAAAATCAACACTCCCTCTTAGCGAGGAATGTGCTCTAACAGTTATGCCTTGCTACATATTGTTATTACTCTAGAGCATCTACCTTTGCGCTGCTGATGCTGCTCATCAACCACTGCGTTGTTGTTGCATTGTACTGCTATTGATCCTGCCATAATCAACACTGCATTTGTACTGCAAATCCCTCTCAATTGTTGCATATGTGGCTGAGATATCACCTATTTCTACTATTGAAACAGATTCTCCATCATACCCATCTACTCTCTGAAGTGAACAAACATGGATCTTCTTGGAGCTTTGGTGAGTATGTCTGCCACCTGCTTCCCTGTGGGAACATGCTGTAACTGTATTGCTCCTCTATGAACACAGTCTCTGATAAAATGGCACCTGATGTCAATGTGTTTTGAACGATCATGAAATACTGGATTCTCAGAGAGTTTGATGCAACTCTGATTATCACAATAGATACTGGTTACTTCCATATTCTTTTTGAACATGTTCACTAACAATTTTCTAAGCCATATGGCCTCGCACGTAGCTTTGTTGGTCGCCATGTATTCTGCCTTTGCTGAGCTCAGACCTACGGATTTCTGCTTCCAACTGTACCAGAAGGTCATCCTTGATTCGATGTTGAAACAATACCCTGAGGTACTCTTCCGATCTATTGAACTGCCTGCCCAATCTACCATGGGTATATTTCAACTTGACATCATCTCCATGGGTATATTTCAACCCGTATCCGACTGTTCGTCGCACATATCTGAGAATGTACCTTGCAGCTGCCCATTGTACCCTCTTCGGTTCTACCATGAACTGACTGAGGGTGTTGACGGCAAAGCAAATGTCTGGTCTGGTGTTGACCAGATACATAAGTGACCCAATGAGATGCCTGTACAAGGTGGGACCCACTTGCTTGTCTCCTGATACATTTATCTTCTTCAGTTAGTTATCATGGGTGTTGCAATGGGCCTGCAATCCTGCATTCCTGAGTCTCTTCAGGATTTCTGAGGCATATCTTCCATGTCCTAGGAAGATTTCTCCATTCTTCTGCCACACCTCCAACACTAGAAAGTAATGCATCAACCCCAAGTCCTTCATGTCGAATTCAACTTCTAATTTCTTCTTGCAGTCCTTTATGAGCCTAGATGATCCTGTAAGGAATAGAACATCCACATATAATACCAAAATAAGTGGCTCATTCTCTACCATCAAATAGTAGAGATTGGGATCTGTGTTACTCTTGACAAATCCCAACTGATGTAAATACCCGTCAATTCGACCATACCATGCTATGGGTGCCTGCCTTAGCCCATATAGAGCTTTCTTCATTCCGCATACATGAGATTTCTTATCATCAGTCTCAAATCCTTCAGGTTCCTCAATGTACAACTCTTCTTCGATCACCCCATTCAATAACCTTGTCTTGACATCCATTTGGTGAATTTCCCATCCCATCTGCGCAACTGAGGATACGACAGATTTGATGGAGGTGTATCTGGCAACAGGGGCGAAGGTATCCTCATAATCGATTCCTTCCTTCTATGCATACCCCTTAGCCATGAACCTGGACTTGTACTTCTCTATGCTTCCATCTGCAGCATACTGGATCTTGTAGATCCATCTCGAACCTACAACTGATTTGTTGACAGGTCTAGGAACAACTTTTCTAGACATCATTAGTCATGATAGAGCTGCACTCCTCTACCATGGCATCCACCTAGACTTGATGATGTACGAACTCCTGAAAGCTAGATGGTTCTTCAACCTTCGCTACCAAGGCTTGGTATTTGTCGGGTTGTCTACGCTACCTATTTCTCGGTTCTCGGAGCTCCTATAAACTCTTCTGCGTCCCTTAGTGTTTGTCGTGCTTCTCTGTTGATTCTGCCACTAGTGGTGGGTGGCTCAACCAGTTCTTCTTCCTACTGTGGACTATTTGAAATTTCCCTACCTGAGGAAATACTGGTGTTGGTTATGGTGCTCGATCCAGATGTCTATCCACCTGCTAGTTCTCCCCCCTGCTTCTGTTGGAAAAGAGGAACATCCTCCGACCTCTCTTCAAGAGGCATCTCTCAGGATATCTTGAAAGCTCTGTCTTCCATGAATTTTTCATCCCTTCTGACTACAATCTTCCTACTCCTAGGAATATAAATCCTGTATGACTTCGAGGTCTTGCTGTATCCTACGAGGTACCCCTTCTCAGTAGTCTGATCTAGTTTGCTTCGTTTCTCATCTGGAAAGTGACAGTATGCCACACTTCCAAATATCTTGAAATGTCTCACTTCTACCTTCTTTCCTGTGAAAACACTCTCGGGTGTTGTCTTGCCTAAAGCCCTATGTGAAGTCCTATTCTTGATATATACAGTTGTGTTGCATGCTTCAGCCCATAAGAATCTAGGCATATTCTGATCATACAACATAGCTTTCATTGCCCCAACAATGATCTTGTTCTTCCACTCTACAACTCCATTCTACTCCGAATTATACGGAGTTGTCCACTCTCTCTTGATGCCCTCTCGTGCACAGAAATTTGTGAAGTCCTTGTCTGTGTAATCCCCACCATTATATGAGCGCAAAAAATTTATTTTCTTCCTTGTCAAGTTCTCAACCAGAGCTTTGAATTCTCTGAACCGATCAAAGACCTCATCTTTGATCTTCAAGAAGTAGATCCAAGTTTTCCTGGAGTGGTCATCAATGAAGGTGACGAAGTATTCGCCACCACTAAGAGCTCTGGTAGACATTGGTTCGCAAATATCTGAGTTTATTAGCTCTAATACACTGGAAGCCCTCTTGTTGCTTCTAGAATATGTTGCTTTCGCGTACTTCCCTAGTGCACATCATCATGCGTGGTACTCAGGACTGGAACTCTCGAAATAGTTTCTCTGAGCATTCTCAGAGCTCCATGGTGTATATGCCCCATTCGTCTGTCCCATAACTCATTCAGATCTTTATCTCCACTGAGATTGTTGCCTACCAATGTCATTGGTGACTCGAGTTGTAACCGGTAAAGTTTGTTGCTTCGAGTTCCAATCTGAGCCTTCTTTTTCTAGCTTGTATGCTTAACATATAATTTTCTTCCAATGAAGTACACATCATATCCCTTGTCCTGCAACTGGGACATTGAAAGTAGGTTCATTCCCAATCCTAGCACATGCAGCACATTTGTGGCCCGGAGATTATCTCCTACTTCTGTTTGAAATACTATGGTCCCTCTTCCTACTGGGGTACACTTTGTTTTGTTTCCCATAGTAATCTAGAAGTTCATCGTTTCTTCTTGATAGCTCGAGAAATATTCTCGCTCATATGTGCTAAAGCCCCGATATCAATGTACCAATCATCAGCTGATGCTGAAACAAGAAAATTCCTTTTCCAACCTGGAAGATAATTATGAGATGCCATGATCTCCCATCGTGCTTTTTTCTTCTCTTGTAGCCTCTACAGAAAACTACATAACCCTTCTAGGGTTCGATTTGTTGTTAAGATACAACACCACGACTTCCCTTCAACGCAAATTCTTTTGAGCCTTTTCCTGATCTAGCTCTGATACCATATGAAAATTTCTAAAATGGAATCCTACTATAGTATCTGATATTATTTCTCCTACTTATTATTCAGCAACAAGTTATTTACAAAAATTGCTTCAGTAAATATTGAAATAAATACAACTACAGCCTTCACAAATAAAATGCTGAGAAAAATATAAAGAAATACGAGCACATTAATGACAATTATTTTTGGAAAATTGTCCCCGCAAAAACCCAATGCGGGAAAACAGGTGCAGTAGATGAGGGTTTCTTTTCTTATTCTTCAGCAAAAAATCTCTTGTACAGAAAATGACTAGCAGAACAAAAGAGAATATTATGAAAAATTTACAATCAAATTTCTCACTTGCTTTTCAGTGATTTTATGACCCTGGAGTGCATCTAAGACCCTTTGCGTCTCGCTACGTCAACCTCTGCGAAGTGATACGCAGATCCAGAGTCACAACTCTTGCGCTGTCAATGCTACTGGGTCACTGCCTCTGCGCAATCCTTCCTCTGCCTTGGTTCTCTCTGTTGGATTCTGTACACTTAGGCTTTGCTGATCCCTTTCTGTCTCCACCCTACAACTCTCTCTGAATTGATTTCTCGTGCCGAACTTCAGCAACTGAGAAAATCGATCTTCTTGGGCAACTGAGTATCTGCCTCGGTGTCTTTTACAAATGACCCTCAAGTCTTCCTTTATAGTCTTCTCGTTGAGACTTCAACGACTGATATTAGATCTCCAATCAACGGATAAGATTTTATTTTAACTTGATCTACTTTTTCTAGAAGATTCACCCACAGTTTACATAGTACAGATTAATTATTTTAATTTCCTAAGTTAGACTTAGTGTAATGACCCAACTCGAGTTATAGGAAACATAGAAATATTAGCATGCATATGAGACCTACATATGATCGCTACATATGCATGTATCACGTATATTGCACTAGTACATGCCCTAATCAATTATGAAAAATATCAGTGTAGATTAATGAGTGAATTATTGAAGTATTGAGTAAATACCTAACTCACCAGAATTTAATGAATGTATTGTAAGGTAAAAATTATACCTACCAATATCATAAATATAAACTAATACTTTGTTCAAAGAAAAGTAAAAGCATTGACTTATGCAAATAAATGATGATATTTTAATAAAACTAAATATATTTGTAATATCCCGATTCGGGGATATCTCTAAAACACAGCAAACTCCAACCAGAGATGGACTGGGAGGGCATTTACCAGATATGCCGCCTCTGAAAAGAGGAAGAAATCTGGAGGCTAACTAGGCCTTTCCAGACTCGGTCTAAGAGTATGAGATAAACACACCAAGTGGTATAGAACTAGAATGCTCGAAAATACATAAAGATAACAGTGCAACAGCCATACAATAGCATAGAAAGAATGTACGACAAATCATCCAGAAATGTAGAGAGAGAATACTAAGCCATTTTATTAAACTGAGAAATATAATGAAGTACAATAGGTGATCGGAGTAATGGCACCTAGACTTGCTCAAGGCAAGTGAAGAAATACTCTCAGAATACACAGGAAATGGCTGCTCTTTGAACTACGTCCCAACTGCTGGGAAACTACTGTGTAGCTGCTACTGCTGGAATGGACTGATGACTAGGGGCTGTTCCCCTTGCCGGAATGAGCTGAAAATCTGCAATCCTCCTCCACTCACCAATGTCGGCAAAACCCATAAACAATATCAGAAATGGCTGACCCCCGAAAAACACCCCCTTGGGGAAATTACGTTGGCCTCCAAGGCTCTGCGCAGAGGCTGAATAGGAATGAATAAAATACGGCCTCAAACTCCACCAAAATCCTCCCAAAGGCAAAGGTTGATCCTCTGCTCAATTTCCCAGCTCAAAACCCCTGCAAAAATCCCAATCCGGAGCTCCTCCTAGATGGACTGCGTCCTCCCTCTCAAAGACTGCGCAGTCTCTCTGAATGCTCGGCTCCGCAACAAAACCACACACCAAACCTCCCGCAAAATACTGAAGAAAATACCTTGCCCGAGAAGGCACTCGAAGTCCCCCGGGGCTAAGGGTGAGATCTCCGACCGGAGACACTCAACGCACTAAACAGTGCTGCAAAAGGTTAAACAGCCAGCGTGCTCAAGAAGTCAAAACAACCACCTCAATATCATCAACAACGAATGAATGAAATGAGGAGGCTCCTCCCTCTTTTATAATCTTGGCCTTCCTCCAAACCCTACGGCCTATCTCCTCAACGTAGCCTCCGTCATGCCACGTGCTCATCCTCATTTGCGCAGTCTCTCCTAGTGCACACGTGAGCCCCCTCTCTACGTGGTGCTTGGCCCCCCTTGGTTCCCTTTAAGTCACAACGTTGTGCTACTAGGGAGTGTGTTTTATTCCACTAAGTGAGTTAGACCCTCTCTACTCACCTTTTTTATTTATTAATGAACTATAGATGGCAAAATTGAGCAAAATCGAATATTCCAATTAGCCACTGCTAATTAGGAATATTACAGTCTCCCCCAGCAAAATGTTGCTTGTCCTCAAGCAACTGAAGTGATGGATGCTGCAAAATATTCTCACTCTCCCAAGTGGCATCCTCATCTGGAAAATTCTTCCACCTCACCAAAAATTCCCGGACTGTCCTGCTCCATAGCTGCCTCTCCTTGGTATCAATAATAGCCTCTGGCTGCAACACCAAATGCCCCTCATCATCCGTGGGTGGTAGCTCATTTGTCACTGTCACCTGCTGCCCAGTGCCTTCTTCAGGCATGATACATGGAAAACGTTATGGATCTTGTTGCCTTGGGGCAACTCCAACTCATACGCGACCTGTCCAATCCTGCGTGTCACCCTGTATGGCCCGTAAAAGCGGGGCTTGAGCTTTTCAGCTCCCTTCTGCTTCAGTGACGACTGTCGGTATGGCTGTAATCGTAGGTAGACCAAGTCCCCTACCTCAAACTGTCTCTCCACCCAACCTCTGTCAGCATACAACTTCTGCTGGTTCTGCGCTGTGGCCATATTATCCTTGAGAGCGTCGAGAATATCTTGACTCTCTTGGATCCACATCTTGGCTCTCGGAGCCTTGCTAGCACCAAACATCACGTCAGCAAAAAACAAAGAGTGATATCCATATAAAGCGTAGAATGGAGACATACCAATGGACATGTGATGTGTAGTGTTGTAGCAGTACTCCCCCAAATGTAGCCACTTCAGCCATGCTCGTTGCTGCCCACTGACATAGTTACGCAAGTAGCCCTCCAGCCACTTGTTAACTATCTCCGTCTGTCCATCCGTCTGTGGGTGATAACTAGTACTAGGTGTCAACTTTGTCCCCACCAATTGGAAAAGCTCTTGCCAAAATCCGCCCATGAAGCGGCTGTCCCTGTCACTGATGATGGTCTTAGGAAGACCATGTAGCCTGAAAACCTCTCTGAAGAACAGCTCGGCCACCTGTGCTGCTGTGTAGTTCGCGGATATGGCGAAAAAATGCGCATACTTTGTCAGTCGATCAACGACGACAAAGATACAATCCTCGCCCTGCACCATGGGCAACCCTGTGATGAAGTCTATCGATATACTCTCCCATTTCCCCTCCGGAATGGGAAGAGGCTGCAATAATCCTACGGGATGGCTTATCTCCCCCTTGTTCCTCTGGCAAACATCGCACTCCTTGATGTGCTGGAGTACGTCCTCCTTGAGGCCCTTCCATGAGAACCTCTCTTTAATGGCCCTGTAGGTTTTGGTAAACCCCTGATGACCGGCCAATGGTGAATCATGTGATGCTTGAAGTATCTTCTTCTTGAGCTGAGATCCCTTAGTCAAGAAGATCTTGTCCCTGTAGTAGATGATTTCATCGACCACCCTGTACCAGTCATCCTCCACCTGTCCATCCAGAACCTCACATGCAAATCTGTCTTTGGAGTACTCTACTAAAAGTCGAGCCCTCCAATCTGTATCCAAGCTCATAAGAGATAACGTGGCTGGTCTACGTGAAAGGGCATCTGCTACCACGTTATTTTTACCCTTGACTTGTAGTATGGTACTCCAATGTCTAGGATAGCTATGTGGATCTTCTTGATCCCTTACTGCTGTCTCTTGTAGGCACATACGCTCCAAAAAAAAAAAAAAGCTTTGAAATTTGTTGTGATGGGTCCTCACCACGAACACATTGTACTCACAGTACTATAGGAATTTGGCCAATGCATGCATAATGGCCAACATCTCCTTGTCGTATATAGAATACAACCTCTCATGTGGAAGGAGCTTCCGGCTCTCAAAGGCTATAGGGTGTCCTCCCTGTATCAATACTGCGCCGATCCCCTCTCCCGACACATCACACTCCAAAACAAATGGCTGCATAAAATCCAGCAATGTAAACACTAGGCAGCTACTCATCACCTCCTTGAGCCTGTCAAAGGCTCGCTGCGCTGTATCCAACCAACTGAATGCCCCCTTCTTCGTCAAATCTGTAAGGGGTACAGCAAGCTGTGAGAAACTCTTGACGAACTTCCTGTAATAAGTACATATGCCAATGAATCCTCGAAGTTCCGTCACGTTACTCGGCTCCGGCCAATATCTGATGGCCCTGATCTTCTCCTCATGGACTCTGATTCCGTCCACTCCAATAATGTGACCCAAATACAACATCTCCGTCATCCCAAACTTACACTTGGAGAGCTTAGCATAGAACTATTGCTCTTCCAAGATATGTAATACTGCCTCTATATGCTGGAGATGCTCCTCCCAAGTCCTGCTATATATGAGTATGTTATCGAAAAAGACCAATACAAACTTCCTCAGATGACTGCAGAAGATATGGTTCATGCAAGACTGAAAAGTAGCTGGGGCATTGGTTATCCCTAAGGGCATAACCAGAGACTCAAAATGCCCATAATGACACCTAAAGGCAGTCTTGGGAATGTCCTGTTCCCTCACGCGAATCTGATGGTACCCTCATCTCAAATCAATTTTTGAGAAGAACTTGGCTCCTCTCAGCTCATCCATCAACTCATCGATCCTGGGTATAGGATACCTGTTCTTCAGGGTCTTCTTGTTCAGGGCCCTGTAGTCAATACACATCCTCAAGGTGTCGTCCTTCTTCTTCATCAACACCGCGAAAGAAGTAAACAGACTCGTGCTCGGTCTGATGTGCCTAAGAGCCAGCGACTCTTGGATGACCCGCTCAATCTCATCCCGATAATATTTGGGATGCCTATAGGGGGTAGTAATCACTGCCTGAATACCCTGCTCAAGCTCAATAGTGTGCTTGAATCCTCAATCCGGTGGCCGGCCTGGTGGTATATCCGCAAACACTGCATCATACCTATCAAGGATGGCCTGTATATCAAGATGAACTGTCTGACCGGTGGTCCCTGCCTCTGATGCCCGCAACTAAACCGCCCACTCTATGTCTCCCTTCCGGAAATCTGCCTCCATCCGGTGAGTCGAAACAGTCTGAGGTGGGTAAGTGTGCATCCTGCGAATCTTCTCATGCTTCCCGGTCTTCTTATCATCCCACTCCATCTCTAAGGCCTCCCAATCTGTGGTGACCTTCCCCAGAGTAATCAACCACTGAACACTCGGTACCACTTTGGTATCCGGTATGTTGACCACGAAAAAGTGGTCGGTCACAGTGTAGGTACCCATCGTCACTGCTAGCTCTGGAACATACCGGGCACACTGCATCGTCTGGGCTCCTAGGACCAAAACTGAAAATCTGTCGAAGCTCTCGGTCGGTATACCTCTCTGCTCGACCATCTGTGCATCAATGAAGTTGTGGGTTGCCCCACTGTCAACCAAAACTGATACTCGCTGGCTACGTACTGTCCCTCGTATGCGCAACGTCAAATACTTGGGAACTCCTCGCAATGCTGCAAGGGTCCCTCCTGTGGGTGCAAAAGCTGCACCTCCTGTACCTGGAGGTGGAGGTGGCAATTGATCCTGGGCTGTCTGACTATCTCTTGCCTCCTCGTCATCCTCGTCATCCTCTTCCCCGCTATCCTTGGAGAAGACCTCAATGAAGTGTGCTTTGCCAGTAGCACACCTATGCCCTGGTGCCCACGGCTCCTGACAAGTAAAGCACAGCTGCTTCTTCTTCAGCTCCCTCCTGGCATCATCATCTGTCTGGGCCCGTCCTGGATTCCCCTTTGGAGGCGGAATCCTCACATCCTTCCCCTTATGCTGGAAGCCATGTCTCTAAGGGTAAAGTGTCTGAGTCCTGGGCAATGCATCCTGTAAATCCCTAGTCCTGCTAATAGCATCCTGGAGTGTAGCTGGTCTAGTAGATCTGACTAGACCCCGAAGTGGCTCTGCTAACCCCTCCACAAACATATAGATCATATGTGCCGCGGATAGATCTGGCACCATCACTGAAACCCTCAAGAAATCTGCAATGTATGTCTCTGGGCTCCCAGTCTGCTTGAGCCTTGTCAGCTCCAGAAAGTGCTGTTTCGGATCCCTCTGGTCAAATCGCTCCATCAACCTCCTGGTAAACTCGGCATATGTCGTCACTGTAGAATGTCCGAGTGTAACCATCCCATGGAACCACAAGTCTTGGGCCTCACCATCCAAATGTAATGTCACCACCTTGATGGCCTCCGTCTCCGACATCTGGTTAAGCTGGAAATAGATGTCCAGCTTCTCCACCCAAGACTTTGCCACACTGTTTGATGAGCCATCAGACGTAGGCAAATGGAATCTGCTAGATGTGCGGTGGGTATCTCCATCATGATAATGTCGGTGCCCTCTATGATGGTCGCAGGGTCTACTGTCCTGCTGGAGTTGAACAAAATCTCGGAATGAAAGAGCATCCCTGAACTCCTGCCCATAGGCCTGATACTCTGCAAAATATTTGCCCATGTGTCCGGGCTCTGCCTCCTACTGGGCTCCTGCCCCTGTGTCTGCTCCCAAGAAAGTGGGCATGGTAGAGCGTGTAGGTGCACGTGAAGCCATCGGCTAAGTAGTATCACGCTGAGCAGCTCCATGCTCTGGCAAATGGTGGGATGTACTTGATCCCTCACCTACCTGGAATACCCGTGGGGTCTCACGCTGTTTAGCCTCTACAACGGTGAATCTCTGACCCATCACCTCAATCTGCCTCACTAAATCCTGCACCGATTTGAGGAGTGCCTCCCCAAACTGTTTGGCCTCGGTGTCATCTGCCATCGGCTCTCTCTGCTCTGAATCTAACACAGGCTCCTCCTGCTCTGCGTCTGTCACAGGCTCCCCCTGCTCTGTGTCCACCACCCGAACACAGTCTCCCTCTCTGTAGGTGTTCTCCAACCTACGCTCACGATTTCTGTACTTCCTGCCTCTGTAACAAATATATGGCCTCTTCCCTGGTGTCATAGACAACTAGCTCCACAGGCTGAGCCAGAACTATGCTTTGATACCACTGTAATATCCCGATTCGGGGATATTTCTAAAACACAGCAAACTCCAACAAGAGATGGACTGGGAGGGCGTTTACCAGATATGCCGCCTCTAAAAAGAGGACGAAATCTGGAGGCTACCTGGCCCTTTCCAGACTCTGTCTAAGAGTATGAGATAAACACACCAAGTGGTATAGAACTAGAATGCTCGAAAATACATAAAGATAACAGTGTAGCAGCCATACAATAGCATAGAAAGAATGTACGACAAATCATCCAGAAATGTAGAGAGAGAATACTAAGCCATTTTATTAAACTGAGAAATATAATGAAGTACAATAGGTGATCGGAGTAATGGCACCTAGACTTGCTCAAGGCAAGTGAAGAAATACTCTCAGAATATACAGGAAATGGCTGCTCTCTGAACTGCGTCCCAGCTGCTGAGAAACTGCTGTGTCGCTGCTACTGCTGGAATGGATTGATGACTAGGGGCTGTTCCCCTTGCCGGAATGAGATGAAAATCTGGAATCCTCCTCTACTCACCAATCTCGGCAAAACCCAAAAACCATATCAGAAATGGTTGACCCCCGAAAAACACCCCCTTGGGGAAATTACGCTGGCCTCCAAGGCTCTGCGCAGAGGTTGAATAGGAATGAATAAAATACGGCCTCAAACTCCACCAAAATCCTCCCAAAGGCAAAGGTTGATCCTCTGCTCAATTTCCCAGCTCAAAACCCCTACAAAAATCCCAATCCGGAGCTCCTCCTAGATGGACTGCGTCCTCCCTCTCAAAGACTGCGCAGTCTCTCTGAATGCTCGGCTCCGCAACAAAACCACACACCAAACCTCCCGCAAAATACTAAAGAAAATACCTTGCCCGAGTAGGCACTCGAAGTCCCTCGGGGCTAAGGGCGAGATCTTCGACCGGAGACACTCAATGCACTAAACAGTGCTGCAGACAGGCTAAACAGCCAGCGTGCTCAAGAAGTCAAAACGACCAGCTCAATATCATCAACAACGAATGAATGAAATGAGGAGGCTCCTCCCTCTTTTATAACGTTGGCCTTCCTCCAAACCCTAAGGCCTATCTCCTCAACGTAGCCTCCCTCATACCACGTGCTCATCCTCATCTGCACAGTCTCTCCTAATGCACACATGGGCTCCCTCTCTATGTGGTGCTTGGCCCCCCTTGGCTCCCTTTAAGTCACAACGTTGTGCTACTAGGGAGTGTGTTTTATTCCACTAAGTGAGTTAGACCCTCTCTACTCACCTTTTTATTTATTAATAAACTATAGATGACAAAATTGAGCAAAATCGAATATTCCAATTAGCCACTGCTAATTAGGAATATTACAATATTTTAGAAATCCAAGATATTATTAAATAATAATATTTTAATAAACTAAAGATATTTTAGAAATCCAAGATATTTTAAATAATAATATTTTAATAAAACTAAAGATATTTTAGAAATCCAAGATATTTATTAAAAGAGGATATTTTAATAAATATCTTGAAAAGAGTTTGTGTATAAAAGGAGAAGGGGGTGAGGGGCGGGGGACTTGATGGGGTGGGGTAGTGAGGTGGGAAAACTGACCCGAATGCTGTCAAAGGAGTTCTAATTGCGTGAGACATGAGCAGTGAGTTCTAACAAAGTCATGGAGTGATCTCGATTGTTATTGGAGTTTTGGGCATGGGGGCTAGAAGACTTGTCTTCTGGATCTGGGGATCGGAGAGGTTGACCTCAGATAGGCTGGGAGGAAAACGACGGTTTGGTAACGGGAGCTGGAGCCATGGCAGATCAAGAACATCTTCAAACACGGTTCCAGGTAAGTATTAAATAGTCAATTGGTATATATTCTATTTCAAAAATCTCACTCTGGATTGTGTAGTATCAATTTTGTTAATGATGGTTAAATGCTGAAAGTTAAGGTCTTTACACATGGTATCAGAGTATAGTTTCAGACTCTGTGGATCTTGGGGTATTTTAAATCATTTCGATGGGTTTCCAAGCTTGTATTGCGTCCATCTCTTAAGTTTTGAGCTATTGCATTGAAATTTCTTTCTTTTAGTTAATAGAAGACAGATGACTGAGTGCTGCAAATTTATCTTTGCATTTGTGGTGGATTTGAGTTAACATAAAGATTTAAGAGAACCCATTTTCAACCTCTTGTCTTTTATCGATTCATAAATTTCTAATACTCTAGTGTATTTGATAAGGAGGGCATCAAATCAAGATCATTGTTACATCTATGCCCATTTGATATAATTTTATACGAAGAATTCACTTCGCTGTAGTTCAGCCTCTTGTCTTTTATCGATTCATAAATTTCTAATACTCTAGTGTATTTGATAAGGAGGGCATCAAATCAAGATCACTGTTACATCTATGCCCATTTGATATAATTTTATACAAAGAATTCACTTTGCTGTAGTTTTGTAGAGTCTTCCTGCAATTGTTTTTTGCTCTTCGAAAAGAAAACTTGCACAAATTTTTGATGGAATGAAGTGGAGAAATTGGTTCAAGGAATCTGTGGAAAGAAAAATCATTGAGAAAATTTAGGGCTTTACAGTTAGAATGTTTGTACAGATTTGAGGCACTGTAGGTCTAAGTAACACAATGACTACATTAATTTTGTGCCACAAAAGCACCAGGTCTTAAGGGATCGGGTCACTGAATGTCTGCACTAGTTCTGCGCTGATGTGATATGCACCAAGGCATATAATTTACGTGATAGGTTTGAGTGTCAGTCTGCAAGAAATTTAACACTGTTCTGAGCCTCAGCAAGGTTACTTAGGTTACTACAGAGTTATACAAGTCTGAACCAAGAGATACGTGCCACTGTAATTGTATACAGGTCTAGCCCAAGAGATCCAAGCCACTGTGATAGTGTAGCTGCCTGCATATGGAGTCCGAACCGCTTCAGTTATTAATTTTTCCAAACAAAAATCTTCTTTTTGTGCCCTTTCTCATTACTGCCCAACTTTTGGCAACTCTGGCACTGACAACACCCAAGTTTCACTTTCTGCAGCGCTGCCATTAGCCCTTTCATGCGCTAGAAGCTTAGTCACTGCCGGATTTGCAGGCAATGGTAACTCTGCAGACTCCATTCTTCCTTCTCGAAATTCGGCTAAATTATCGATTTTTTTTTTACTAAATTCAGACCCATAATGCTCGAGGTTTTCTGCAAAATCCCAACATCTCCTCCTCCATTGCTTACGTTCCTCGTTGAACAATTATCGCAAAATATTTCCTCGAAACTACGGCTGAAGCTTCTGCCCCGAATCAACATATTCCGAAGCTGAAAACTAAAACAACTCTAAACTGTAACTGAAATGATGCCAAAAAATATATACGCAGATGGGGGTACAGAGTAGAAAATATTTTTCCTTTGCTTCTATTTCGAGTTGTCTCCTCCCTGTGTCGTTCTCTTCTTCGGCTTTTTCACTGAACCCTGTGGATTCAAACGATAATCTTAATCTCTTGTTTCGAGCTTCAATAGGAGACTGTACTCCAATTCAAATGTATGCAGCTAGCTTCAAATATTTTCCTTTTGCGAGTTGTTTTCTGGTCGTAGCATTTAACAATTGTGAACTTAAGCTTCTATTTCTTCACCGAGATGACTGCTCTAAAAAACGTGGTGCAACAATCTTATATATTCGAATGTGTCAATGGGAGAGCCAACAAGGTGTTTTCTAGCTTAGTGTTGGATGAAAGCCGCCATGTTTTTTTATATTGATAACCAAGCACGTTTTGCAAAGGTGCAAAAACCGATATAAGAAAAAAAGGCCCATTTTAATTTTTTCAAGGTTTTATTTTTTTAAGCCATCGAATAGGAGAGGGGACCATGGTTTTATTTTTTAAGCCATCGAATAGGAGAGTAGGGACCACTCTAGGATGTCATGAGAGTGTGGGGTTTATGATAATTTTATCATAAAGCTTATATATGTTTTTTTTTATTATATAATGTATGGTTAGAGTTTAAGGATTTTATGGGAACGATTAGAATTTTGGAGTTAGGGATAATATTCTATGAAATTGTTTCCAAGGATAGACTTAGGGTTTTCCAAACTTAGGGTTTCAAAGACAAGGGAATTTGGCATAGTCTCATGATCAAGTATGATTAACATCTAGGGTTAGGGTTCATCAATAAGCTATGCTAGATTAAAGGTAGGGTTTCATAAAAAGATTAGGGCAAGAGGTTAGGGAAACTCCTCGCATCACAAGAATATTTGCCATCAACAATGCCATATTGACATCAATGAAAACCCTGGCCAACATTTTTCAATTTACTTATTGATTTATTTTGAAACGTGTTAATTGAATGAAGCTCAAGACAAAGCGATAGAAATTTTGCGTCTACGAACGGATCTGCAAAAAACTATTGAGGATGAGAATTATGTCTATGTTGCTGAGTTGCGCAATAAAATTTCCAAGCTTGAGGCAGAGTCTTCGGCAATAGCTATGATGTTTCTGTCACCTGAGTTGTCACTGTCCGTTCTGCTCATTTCCATAACAATTGTGTGCTGTTAATGGTTCAGTTGAAATGGCCTCGATAATGAGCCAGGTAATCCCGCTTGAGCAGCCAGGTAATCCTGTGCGAGCAGGACCTTGGTACCCATATCTATCCAGCTTTACTGAGATTTCTATTTAAGAGATGCGAGATCAAGCCTCCATAGAATATGTGAATCATTAAATGAATGTGAGATAGAATATAGCGTGGGCCATAGCGTCTTGATGTTTTTCAATCGATTAAAAAAAAAATACAAAAAAATTTAAGCATGTCGAATGTTCGCTACAGGTGATGAGTCTGAACCTTTACAACCTTAAATCATATAGAGCCATTATATATATATATATATATATATATATATATATATATATATTAGGTCGATTACTTATTTATACAATTTAATGAGGTTTCTTTTGGAGGACCGACCTTAGATTTTGGATGGTATAATTGTTAATTCTTGTGAAAATGGACATTGTTTCATTAGTTAGGTTTATTCGAGATTTATGAAACTTTCCGATCATAAATCTCTCAAGGTTTAGGTATGAATATTTAAAATAAAAGATACAATATTTTAATGTGAACCAATAGGTTATTTTATTAGAAGATGTAAATTTCTATTTAATTTAAAAAAAATAAAAAAAATAATAATAATTATTAATTCTTGTGAAAAGGGGCATGGAAATATATATAAATAATTATGTTAAAATAATTTAAATAAAACAAGTATAAATATATGGGAGGGTTCAACACTGGGACTTCCTGGGAGGTCACCCATCCCATTACTACTCCAGCCCAAGCGTGCTTAACTGCGAAGTTCTGATGGGATCCAGTGCATTAACGCTGGAAATATAAATTATATGTTTTGAAGGAGAAAAATGTTCGAGAAGGTCCAACTTTATATAAGTCCAATCTAGGCAAATATGACAAAGTAATACTAGTCTATGAAAACCCTTGCATTTTACTAAAGAAGTATTATGCATAGAATATCCTGCATTAGGACAGGGAGGTCACATTTAATCCAGGGTAATAAAATAGTGGAAGAATATGAGATAAGGTTTATGGAGCTGGTAAAATGTGTTCCTTATTTGGATACTGATGAACATCAAGTCGAGCATTTTGTATATGGATTAAATCCTCGAATCAGGACTATGGTTAGAATGTGGTAACCATCATCAAATACTCAAGGCAATCATAGAATCCATGTAGTCAACAATAATCAGGCAGTGCATCAGTCCATTGTTGTGGAATCTTCAGGTACTCTCAATGGAATAAAACTTAAAATTTTATTTGATACTGGTGCTACTGATAGTTTTATTTCATCATATGCATTAAATAGATGTGGGTGGCAGCTTACAAGAAAAACAATTTTAGACGGGTAGAAATGGCTTCAGGAGAACTTCAGCCCATAGGTTTAAGTGTTGAAGAATACAAATTTAATCTAGGGGTCAGTTAGACCAGGTTGAAGGTACTAGGATGAATGATCACAATGGGAATTAACTTAGTTTCCAACTATTTCTCGAAGTTTTGTGTTGATTCTTGGATATCACCGCCTTATTTTCATAAATATAACAACAATCCTAATATAACCTGAGGTGTATTACTCCGAGTCATCCTTGATAATTTACTCAAGTGTTCAGTGGTATGTAATATTTAATGACAAGAAAGGTGGCTTCAACTTTTGGAAGAAATTGAAGCTTTTAACCAAAAAAAAAAAAGAAATTTTATATAATTTGATATTCGAAAGCTATGAACCTTAGGATGATAAATTTTATTAGAAGAGATGGGATATTTAATGCTAATGTATGTGTAGAAGACATATATCAAGCTCAATCCCACTTGATTCCTAATGCATTAATTTTACCTTACATTCCATCCGACAAAGGAGTTGAGATAACTCATGGTTATCAGCTACAAATTTTTCCACAATGAAGTTTAAGATTTTTTATATCGTTCAAATAAAGTTTTAAGTATATTCAAATTATTATATTAAAATGAACACATTAACATCACTTTAGACAAATTTTTTCTGTAACTTTTGAACATTAGAATGGAAACTTTCCTAATTATTTTTAGGCAATTGAAACATTCTATTCTTCAAGTGACATTGAGCTTTATATATATATATATATATATATATATATATATATATATCTCTTACTAGCTGATAACTATCACTATTGATGATATGAATTTATGCAAATATCTTTTATACCGTTTTCTTATATTAATATTTTAATTACTATCCAAGTATATGAGTAAGTGGTTTAAGGAGTAGAGTGAAGGTTTAAATTAGTATAGTTGAATATTCATTAAAATTGGACATTTTGAGATTCAACCATTATGTCATTGTTAAGACAGATAATTAGCCATTTAAAACCGTAAGAGTATATCGATGCCCAAAACAAAATAATATGGCAACATAACATTTTCGTGGAAAGGAAAACAATGTGTTTTAGGAAAAAAGAAATTAGAGACATTATGACACTATATAAGATGATTCATGGTAATTATTTTAGACATATATAAATATTAGTTGGCGGAGTTGCTCCAAAGAAGTTAACTCTTGAAGAAAGGAAGAATGGTAATGAAAGCATGACTATGGACATTATGGAAAGACCAGTAGATGTGGAGCTACAACCACAAAAAAAAGGGTAAGCTAGTTTGAGGTATATTAATGGATGAAAGAAGACACTAACTATTAAGAAATGTGGGGAGAAATCATGAGTAATCAACTTGAAAGTACAAGTATAGTTCTCTAAAGGTACACATCAAAAATGAAGACAAAATGGATGAAATATATGTTAAGATGGTGAGAAACCACCCTGTAAGGTAGTAAACACACTGTTAGAACAAGCGATATAGTTATCAAGAGAGTGCAGCGGAAAATTTCAAAGTTTGTTCTCCATTGTTACCATAGTATAATCAATATAATACTTAGGGAGGATGGGAAAAGAACAAAATCACAAACCTCTGATGATGATAATAAATGTTAATTATCATAATCAACTTAGAATATTGAGATCGACAAAACAACACCAAAGGTGAGTAAGTGGAAGTTTCACAAAGCAACATAAGAAGTCAATGACATTAGATTAAAGAGTGAATCTATAACAAAATTGATCAATTATAGGATAATTTATGTGCATGGCAACATCTATAATAGTTTCTCCCTCTAATGGGAGAGTCACATTATAAAATTTTCCTTAAGTGACTAACCATATCCATGGATTATGGACGTCAGGGAGTATGATTAGGAAATTCTATCCCGTGATACCTTAAAACTTGAAATGATAAATAGATTACGTTCGATATCCACATTATTGAATTTATTTATAGGGTCTTACCTAAGTTGGGAAATAGTAACAACATTTCCAAGTGTAATAATTGCATGCATTAAGAGAAGAAAAGAAAACCATGATGACTAGAGGTGAGAAAACGAAGTCAATTTGATAATATGTTCTTTTTCAAATTGAAGTAGAGATGGAATATTAAGAATATTTGGTATAAGGAAGTGAAGGGATGTTTTCTATCAAGAAGAATTTTCTTAAGGATATGAGCAACATGATTGGTAAGGGTCAAAGCAATGACCTGTAAGGAGTTGTAAACACTCCTAATTTGTTAAGAATAACAAGTGACAAACTATGAAAATGTGTAAAGATAAATATTAAAGATAATAATTATACACCGTTAGAAAAGAAGATACATTTGGCGATGAGATGAGACCTAAGAACTAATAAGAAAACGATTAATGTGAAGAAAAAGAATAGGGTATACCAGTGATGTGTTATGTGTTTGGATTAAATGAGTCAATATAATAGAAATGAAACAATGGTTTAAGGAATGATGGTAAAGCTAGTAGTATCCTAGCTAGAGTTAAGACTCTAAATGGTGAAACTTGCAAGTAAAGAGACTATATCAAAACTGTAACATACTAATAATGTGACTATGCATATCTTGTAAATGGTGAATTTCTTATTAAAGGATGGAATTATATGTTTGTCAACAATAGACATCTTGTTGAAAACATGACACTCTTAGTAGATCAAGTATAATGCAAAGTGAATAATGCATGTTCAAGCAGTGACAAATTCCTTCTATGAAAATAAACCTCTCACTAAAGGATCTTTAGGGTAGTCAATTAACTCTTCCTCTATCTCTAGCATAACTCTAATGATTAGCCCTGCAAAACCCTACTCCTTGGCTTCTAGATTTTAGGCTAAATATGAGTTGGAATAACACAATAAAGAAGTTATGTTATTATTATCTCTTTGGGTCAAGATTACATATCAAAGATAATTAGAATTAAAATACAAATAAATAACAAGAATTAAAAAGATTGGTTGGATCCATATGTGGTTTTGTGTTTTAGAGTTCTTAATCAACCTGTATCAAGAAATTAGATCATGCTTCAACTAAGCAATAAGTGTTTTGTGCTCTTGTTTCAATTCATTTCGTTTCTATATATGCAATCATTAAGATTGGAGCATCTCTCCATTTAGATTTAGAGTCTCAACTTGTGACTTTTATAAGGTTAATCGGTGAATATAGTATAGAAAATAGTAGTTACACCCTTATTTGTATATCCGTGTTCGATTATTCTATGTGACATTTATAACTTTGGGTTATATTTATAAGCATTTTAAAACCTATTTTGTATAATCTTACCTTATTTCAGATGGATACTTAAGACTGTCATTTTGTACTATGACATGTGAGAATATATTAATTGCTTAAACATTGCTGGTACATGGATACCAATATGAAGAAAGTTTTTCTTAAACATTGTTGGTATGGGGATACTGATATAAATTATGAATTATGTTATGGATATAGTATTTATAATTTTACATATCAACATAAATGATGAGATAGAAATAAAAAAGTGATTGCACTTGACTATTCAAGGTGAAAATTAATTTACAGACCTATTGGATAAACATAACCAAGTATGTTATATGAACTCAAAGACCAATATCATAGATAGCAATATATTTGGAATGTGTAGAAATTGTTATGTGGGTAACAATTTGCTTTAAACATATTGATACATATGTTATAATTTGTGGACAAGTATTGTACATCGCAGATGATATTGTTACCAAACCGACCGCATGATGACAAAACTCCAAAAACAATTGAGATGCACTGAGATTCCATGATAGGGTGTTAACCCTGGTCCTATTAGGAGGGGTGGAGGTGTTGCCCACCGTTTATCTTCCAAAACCTGGAGTCATGAGAGGGTTGTGCGAGTCACGCTCCCCTAGACGTGTGATGATGACTGCTGGATGCCTACTGGTCAATCAGGTCGACGTAATCGACGTTGACACCCTTAAGATCGATGAATGGTTAGATCAACAAAACTGATGCCATGGCATATTCCTGTAGAGGACGGATTGGATGTGAGCGGAAGAGATTAGGGAGGATAGGATGATTCTAGAATAGATTGGGAACTCTGTTAACAAGACGTGACTACTAAATTTGTAAACCAATAAATGATCAAAACATAAATGTTAAAGGGTTCTCACACATTTAACGAAAATTCAATTATGGTACACCACTCTTATATGATTAAACTAATCCTTTATATAATTAATGATATACGACATAAAACTTAACTTCGGGACAAAGTTTTCTAAAGGAGGGGTGTATGTAATGACCCAACTCGAGTTATAGGGAACATAGAAATAGTAGCATGCATACGAGACCTGCATATGATAGCTACATATGCATGTATCACGTATATTGCACTAGTACATGCCCTAATCAATTATGAAAAATCTCAGTGTAGAGTAATGAGTGAATTATTGAAGTATTGAGTAAATACCTAACTCACCAGAATATAATGAATGTATTGTAAGGTAAAAATTATACCTACCACTATCATAAATATAAACTAATACTTTGTTCAAAGAAAAGTAAAAGCATTGACTTATGCAAATAAATGATGATATTTTAATAAAACTAAAGATATTTTAGAAATCCAAGATATTTATTAAATAACAATATTTTAATAAAACTAAAGATATTTTAGAAATCCAAGATATTTATTAAAAGAGGATAGTTTAATAAATATCTTAAAAGGAGTTTGTGTATAAAAAGAGAAGGGGGAGGGGGAGGGGGAGGCGGAGGAGGAGAGGGGGCAACGGGGACTTGATGGGCATGGGTAGTGAGGTGGGAAAACTGACCCGGATGCTGTTAGAGGAGTTCTAACTACGTGAGACATGAGCAGTGAGTTCTAACAGAGTCATGGAGTGATCTCGATTGTTATTAGAGTTTTGGGCACAGGGGATAGAAGACTTGTCTTCTGGATCTGGGGACTAGAGAGGTTGACCTCAGATAAGCTGAGAGGAAAACGACAGTTTGGTAACGGGAGTTGGAGCCATAGCGTATTAGGAACATCTTCAAACACGGTTCTAGGTAAGCATTAAATAGTCAATTGATATATATTCTGCTTCAAAAAACTCACTCTGGATTGTGTAGTATCAATTTTGTTAATGATGGTTAAATTCTGAAAGTCAAGATCTTTACACTTAGGGTCCCCATTAAAATTAAATAATTTTTCTTATAAAACTGTTTCTTAGTGGAATTTTTCAAAACGATTTTTGGGTTATTTGTGTCTAAGCCTCTCTACAAAATTGAGACTTAGAGCACATCTGATGCTACCAAAAATGAACACAAGCAACATCTGGGAGGGGAGGACTGTAATGTCCCTTCCTAATTATTTTCCAAAGGTGAGAGGAATAATTTTTTGAAAAAAAATTTTGGTGAAGAAAACTTAGGAAAAGTGGGTTGATGAGCATGTTGGTGGAATGTGGGGGCCACTTACCCACAAATAATACGCACCCCATGGTAAAAAAATCGATTTTCCTAAGTGAGATCGAAATTAGAGATGGGACCCACATGACACTCAAGGCCAACAAGCATAAATAGGAGAAGAGAAGCATCATTTGGTGCTTTTAAAAATTTGAAAACTCACTGTTGCTTTGGCTGTTCAACTGAGCTACAACATTCTACTTAGCACAGGAGCTTCCCAAGGAGTGAAGCTCACCCTTTCTTCAATGGATGTCGAGTTCCACCTTAGGAAGGTTTTCCTTTTCATTTGGAGATCAGGAGGGACATATCCTATAGGGAATCATGTTGTTCTCGTTCAGCAAGGACGCAATAGAGAAGACCACGCAGTCTTGGAGGAGCAGAGGTGCTGGGAATAGGGTGTGAAGTGTTGCCGTAGTGTTTTTTGACTGATTTGCAGCCTAGAGGAGTGAATCTATAGCATGAAAGAGAGTATAACATTCAAAATATTTTTCTGTGCTCAAAGACTGCATCATCACCTACAGGACTGTGCAGTCATTGGTGTGGGTTTTCCAGAGTGAGTCTTGGCTGGAGGATTGAGGAGTTGGGTTGTTGGGACTTTGATTGGAGGCTTATTTGGAGAGGGTTTCTAGCTTTTTGGGAGCAGGAAACTACACACTCAGCTACAGGTGTATATTTTTGGTTTGGGAGGAGGGTCAAGCTGTGGGAGTCCAAATTTGGAGGGTCAAAACTAGGGAAAACTCTTTCTGGATTTTTCTACGTTTTTGGCAAGGAGTCCACCCCTAATTTGACATAATTTTCTAGGTAGTTTTGAGTGGGAAAATCAGGGTCTGAAGTTAGGCAACACTACAGAAATATAAGGCTAGCACAATTTTCTGGAGATCAACACTTCTACAGCTGTTGGACACTTTGTATTGATCACCTAAGGCTTGTAGATTTCATTGTGCAAGCCCAGGTGCACTCTGTTGATTTTTGTAGCATCCGAAAGTGTTCTAAGTCTCAAACTTTGCAGGGAGGCTTGGACAACAACATTCCAAAGAACCCATAAACAGTTTGTGGAAATTCCACTCGGTTCATGACTTATTAAATAATTAATTATTTTAATGAAGACCCTAAGTCTAAACTTAGGGAAATAAAATAATTAAAGGGTATTAATAAGTCAAAGTGTGAATCTTCTAGAAAATATAGATCAAGTCAAGTTTTAATCTTAGCCATTGATTAATCTTTTAATCTGGGCCGTTGGTTCTCTAACTAGAAGATTATAAAAGAAGGCTTAAGGGTCATTTGGAAAACAAGTCGAGCATACACTCAGTGCCCAAAGGAGATCGATTCTGAAGTAAGAGAATGAGATTTTAGTGGGAGAGTTGCAGGGCGAGGATTTTGTAGAATTAGAAAGAGGAGGGAGTTAGCAGTGATCGAGATCAGGGATGAAGGGCAGCAGTGGGCCACATGAGGCAGCTTGAGGCTGCAGCACAGAGAACCCACATAGTCTCCACGCAGACTTACGTAGTCCAGCGCTGGGACTGTGTAGTGAATCACGCAGATAGACACAAGGGCCAGTAGGGGCTGATCAGGGTGTCGAAGAATTATCCGAGGGAGCCGGAAATTCAGTCTCAGGTGTTTCAAAATTCATCTGCCATTATATTTTCCTGTAAAGATATCATTTGCTGAAGAATTAATAAAACCCTCATTTGCTGCACTGGTTTTCCCACATTGGGTTTTTCCGTGGACAATTGTCCAAAAATAACTGTGTACATGTGATTGGTTCTTGTGCTTATGTTCCCTACTGTTTATTCTCTGCATATATATTTGTGAATGTTGCAGTAGTGTTTATTTCGATATTTGCCAGAAGATTTCTGAATAATAACTTATTGAAATAATAAGTAGGAGAGATAAATCTATCACTGCAACTGCATAGTTTTCAGTTTGAAAATTTCACATGGTATTAGAGCTAGAGATGAATAACAAGAAGGGGGAATCAACCAGTGAACGAAAATCTACTGTTGTAGCAACAACGCAGAAGGGTTCACACAGTTCTCTAGGAAGGGGAAGAAGCATGACAGAACAAATGGATCATGATGTCTCTATATTGACATCTAGACTTGAGGAAGATTTTGCTTGCGTATCAAGCACTGCCTTTTTTGATGTCTGGTATATTGAAATGGAGCCTCTTCTCACATGACTGAAATACGAGACTGTTTTTCCGACTACAAAGAGGAGTAGATGAATTTCAAAACAAACATGGGTAATAAAGAAAAATGCACTCCCGTTGGGAGAGGTACCGTAGTTTTTCAGACCGAGGCGGGAAATAGAATCCGGGCCACTAATGTGCTTCATGTGCGGGGTTTGGGGATGAACTTTCTCTCTGTATCTCAACTTCGAAACCGAGGTTATGATGTCTACTTTATTGGCAATAAAGTCTACTTTATTGACCAAATCCTAATAATGTGATTAATCCGAAAAAACATTTATCTAATAGAGTCTACGTCAAGCACCCCAGTTGGAAGAAGAAGGCACAGATCGGGTTAAGAAGCAACAAACTATACAAACTACAGCTTGAATCTCCAATGGTACTGGTTGGCAACACAAATGAAATGGACTTGAATGAGCTATGGCACAGAAGAATGGGGCATTTGCATTATGGGGCGTTGAGAACTCTCCAGAAGACTATCACAGGTGTTCCAAAAATGAGCACTAAACGAGATGATGTCTGCAAGGGGTGTGTATTGGGAAAATATGCCAAAGAAGCATATCGGAGGAGCAACAATAGGGCAAAGGGTGTATTGGCCCTGATACACGTAGATATCTGTGGACCAATGTCCACTGCCGAATATTTCGTCGCCTTTATTGATGACCATTCCAGGAAAACCTAGATCTACTTCTTGAAGACCAAAGATAAAGTGTTTAGTCGATTCAAAGAGTTTAAGGATCTGGCAGAAAATCTGACAAGGAAGCGGGTCAAGGTGTTGCGATCAGATAATGGTGGTGAATACATAGATAAAGAGTTCACTGGATTCTGTGCAAGGGAAGGCATCAAAAGAGAGTGGACAACTCCATACAATCCGTAGCAGAATGGTGTGGCAGAAAGGAAGAACCGGACTATTGTTGAAGCAACAAGAGCCATGTTGTACGACCAAGACATTCCTATGGGCTGAAGCGTGTAATACAACTGTATATGTTCAGAACAGAACTCCTCAAGCTGCATTGGGAAAGATCATGCCAGAAAGTGTCTTCATTGGTAGTAAGCCTGAAGTGAGTCACTTTAGGATCTTCGGTAGTACAACTTATTGTCATGTGCCCAGTGAGAAGAGGAAGAAGTTGGAGATGACTACCGAAGAAGGGTATCCAGTAGGATACAGCGAGAATGCAAAGGCATATCATATCTACATTCCTGAGAGTAGGAAAGTCGTGGTGCAAAGGGATGTGAAGTTCATGGAGGAGAAGGCCTTCAAAAGATCTCGTGAGATGCCTTCTGCTATGCAGTCTGAGGAAGAGCCTCTGGTTCAACCCCAACAAACAACAACAGAAAATTCAGTTGGCTCTCCAAGGCATAGGGATCCAAGGAATGTGTCTCCTGAGGATTTGCAAGGGGGAGAGCCGGTAGATCCACCCACTTCCAGTGGAAGACGACTTTGTTGGAGTCCCCCAAAATGAGAAGAGACAGCGTAAGCAGCTTGAGAGGTATCAAGCCTTGGTTGCTCAAGTCGGAGAACCTTCCAGTTTTCGAGAAGCAGCTCAACACCAGGTGTGGGTTGATGCAATGGTAGAAGAGTACAGTTCCATCATGGCAAGTGATGTCTGGGAAGTGGTCCCCAGACCTCAGGGAAGATCAGTTGTAGGATCTAGGTGGATCTACAAGATCAAGTATGCTGCATATGAAAACATCGAGAAATTCAAAGCCAGGTTTGTGGCTAAGCGGTATGCTCAAAAGGAAGGGATAGACTATGAAGAAACCTTCGCCCCAGTAACCAGGTACACCTGTATCAGGGCCATGATATCCCTTGTTGCGCAGATGGGATGGTAAATTCACCAGATGGACGTCAAGACAACATTCTTAAACGGGGTGATAGAGGAAGAGGTGTATATAGAACAACCAGAGGGCTTTGAGACACATGATCAAAAGACTCATGTGTGCAGATTGAAGAAAGCGTTATATGGACTAAAGCAAGCTCCTAAAGCCTGGTATGGTTGAATTGACATCTACTTGCAGAAGATGGGATTCGTCAATAGTGACACAGATCCCAACCTCTACTATCTAAGAGTAGGGAGTGAGCCTTTGATATAGGTTTTGTATGTAGATGTCTGTTTTTGACAGGATCAATAAGGCTCATCACAGACTACAAAAAGAATTTGGCTGAAGAATTTGACATGAAGGATCTAGGACAGATGCACTATTTTCTGGGGTTGGAGGTTTGGAAACAGAACGAGGAGATCTTCCTTGGTCAAAGGAGATACACTACATAGATTCTGAAGAGATTTTAGATGGAGGATTGTAGACCCATGACAACTCCAATGATCACCAACTAGAATAAAATAGACACGTCCGAAGATGATAAGGCTGATCCTACGCTATATAGGCAGCTCATAGGGTCATTGATGTATCTGGTAAATACAAGGCCATACATCTGTTATGCTATAAATACCCTCAACTAGTTCATGGTGGAATCGAAGAGGGCGCATTGGGCAGCAGCCAAGCATGTTCTCAGGTACCTTCGAGGAACAGTCGAGCTTGGATTGAAGTACACGCGCAACAATGATGTCAGGTTGAGTGGTTTCACCGACACAGATTGGGCTGGAAGTTCAGTTGATCGGAAGAGTACCAGTGGGTACTATTTCAGTGTAGGATTAGGAATAACTTCCTAGTGCAGCAGGAAACAGAAGTCCGTAGCACTAAGTTCAGCAGAAGCAGAGGATATGGCAGCCAACACAGCTTCGTGCAAAGCCATATGGCTTCGAAAATTGTTAGTAAGCCTACTCAAGAAGAAAATGGAAGCGACGAGCATCTTATGCGATAATCAGAGTTGCATCAAGCTCTCTGAAAATCCTATATTTCATGATAGGTCGAAACATATTGAAATCAGGTGTCACTTCATCAGGGACTGTGTACAACATGGAACTATTCAGTTACAATACACTCCAATAGGAGAATAGGTGGCATAAATCCTCACAAAGGCTTTACGCACGACAAAGTTTTTCTACTTTAGAGAGAAGATGGGGTTGATGAAGAATCCCTTCTAGTAGCAGGAATGGATAGACTCAGTATTCAAAGGGAGCTATAGTACAAATGCAGCAGTGACAGTGGTAGTGTCAAAGGCAATAGTACAGGAGACAATAGTGCAACAGATGAGGGGCAGTGTCCAAAGATCAACAACGCAGAGTGTGCTTCAAAAGCAGAGCAACATGCAGTAGGCATATTGTTGGAACACTTTCCTCGAGAAGAGGGAGTTTTGATTTTTGTAGCATCCGGAAGTGTTCCAAGTTTCAAACTTTGCAGGGAGGCTTGGACAACAACATTCCAAAGAACCTAGAAACAGCGTGTGGAAATTCCACTTGGTATTAATAATTCAGAGTGTGAATCTTCTAGAAAACATGGATCAAGTCAATTTAATCTCCACTGGGATTACGATTTAATCTCCACCGTTGATCTATGTCATATCTAACAGTCCACGCTGTATCTTCGCTGCTTGCACGTCCAATCGACCCTTCTCCAGATGCGATATGCGATGGCTGAAGCACGAACTTCGAAGCTTGGCTCGAGTCTAAAATTTCTGATTAATATAATTTCACATAAACATATAACATGGAAACCCCACTGTGCGCAATGCGATATCTGTACTTCAACAGAGAAATTAGAAAAAAACGACAGTTTAACACAGACAGAAGAATACAAACACACTTGGAGTTAACAGTAGTGAAAATACACAAAGTCCTGCCCTTGATGGCTAGATTATTACATTGCTTCTCCTCTCTGTCCATTCCTTTGTCACACCTCTCTCACACCTATTCCACACCTCACTCTCATCTATTCACGCTTATATATACCCGGAAGTGGTTCACTTGTCTTTTATTAGCTCTCTGCTGAATCACTCTAACAAGCTAATTCTATCCTATCTTAATGATCTAATCTACTTGACTTGATCTCCTCACAGGGAGAACCAATTTGCTATTTTTATTCCTATTTAACTTAGGAAATCAAAACAAACTAACTTCTCACAATTAAAGCTTAATAAAATATTAATAATCAATTTTTTCACCTCTTGTTAGCCACAATATGTGAACACACAATCACATTGCTGGCTAAATTCGGATGCTCCTGCATCAGACTCCCGGGGAAGAAAAGATTGATCCATTAATGTTTCAGGATCCACATTAAACCTCTGTAACTCTGCTACTGTCACCCAAGTGGCATCTTCCACTGGTTGTCCCTTCCATTTGACTAGATACTGATAATAGGTCTGTTCTCTGGTCTTCTTTGTTGTTCTTTTTTCTAGAATGGTTTCCACTTCTTTCTTTACTGTCTTTCGCATCTGTTCCTTTCAATTCAGAGTTTGGTCCTCCTCTTCTATAGATTTATTTTGTAGTTCTTCCTCTGTTTCTTTGTATGGATACAAATTTGTAACATTAAATATGGGTGATATCCCAACTCCTTCTGGTAACTCAATCTCATATGCATTTAAGGAAAACTTCCTCAAAATTATACATGCCCCTATCTTTTCAATTTCAGTTTGTTATAGGTCCTGACTGGAAACCTTTCCTTCCTCTGATAAACCATGACTAAATCATCTACTTGAAACTCTGTTAGGTCCCTATATTACTAGTATAGTCCCTTATTGTTGTTAGTGTAACCCCCCTATTGTTATTATTGTACCCTTGTAACCCCCATTTTGTTATTATTGTGCCCTTAAATTATTATTGTTAGGTCGGCTAGGATTACATTGTGGCCCGCTAGGATTACATTATGGCCCCATGGACTCCTATATATAGAAAGGAGGTTTTGTGAATTGTATCATCCAAGAATTGTTCATTCATGTAATGTATTGGAGGTTGCCCCCTCGAAGTGGCTTATTTCTAAGGCGTTGATATCTCTTTTCTTCTCTTTTTGGAGTTGGCTACACAACATTTGGTATCAGAGGCTTGGGATTCTAGGGTTTCGCTGCTCCAAACAGGTCATCGTGGCATTTTCGCTATAAATTTTTTTCTACGAAGTTTCAGAAGCTGAAATTTTTAGGGTGCGAAGCTGAAATCCTGAGGAATATTGTCTAAAAATTTCAGAGCTTGGTTCGCAATATTTTCGGAGATATCATCTGTGGAAGTTAGGCCTTTTTTCAAGCTCCTAAACAGGTCATCGTGGAATTTTCGCTATAAAATTTTTTCTACGAAGGTTCAGAATCTGAAATTCATATGGTGCGAAGCTGAAATCCTGAGGAAATTCGTCAAAAAAATTTCAGAGCTTGGTTCGCAATATTTTTGGAGATATGATCTGTGGAAGGTAGTGCTTTTTCAGGCTCCTGAATTTCATCTCAAAGAGGTGATCGTGGGAAAAGTTCAATAACTCTCTCTCTGGGCAGTGGATTTGAGTGCCGTAAAAATTGGTCGCAAGTACACAGACTGTAGTTTCTTGGATATCAATTTCAGAGACAAAGGACGAAACAGTGACACATGGCAAGTCCTACAAGTTTGCTCTACTGAACCAGTCCAAAATTAGGTCATTGTGGGAGATTGGACACAACTTTGTCTTGGGGAATCCAAATTAGATCAGACCTGTGGCATTTGAAAGAAGCTTCAGAGGGCTACTACAGAGCTGAATTTCAGATATTTAAGATTTTCAATTACAGAGATAATTCAATTTCAATATCGAGCTCCTCAAAGAAAGTAAAAGGTATCAATATTGGATTCTAAAATGGCGCCTAAAAAGAATTCAACACCCATTAAGCCTTCAGAAGGCTCTACCATGACTCATGAAGATGAAGAATTGCAACATGATCTATCAAAAATACAAGAGCAAGTGCAACAAATTTCACTCTCGCAAAGAGCAACAAAAAATGAAATGGAAGTTTTGAAGAAAGGCGTGGAAGCTAAGATGGATGGCGTGCAAGCTAAGATGGATGGCATGGAAGCTAAGATGGATGGCATGGAGGCTGGCATGGAATCTAAGATGGATGACATGGAAGCTAATATCGATGAGAAAATGGAAAACATGAAGAATTTTCTAAAAGCAGACATGGAAGGTTTGACAAAGTTGATACAAGAAAGGTTTCCTAATGGTGAAAAGATAGTAGAAGAACCTCATCATGAGAACAAAATAAATGTTAATTGTGATTTCATAAACTCTAATGTTGGCGGGAAGAACCACCATATTCCAAAGATGGATATGAGGAAGTTTGATGGAAAGGATCCTGTAACATGGATACTACAGATGGAGCAATATTTTGATCTCCATAACATACAAAACACACAAAAGGTACGCATTGCAACTTTACATTTAGAACAAAATACATTTGTATGGTATCAATGGCTTTGCTCCCGTAAAAAAATTGTCACTTGGTCAATTCTTACGGAGGAAATGATAGCACATTATGAGGATACAAAGAGCAACACCTTCTTTAGCCAATTGATAAATCTCAAACAAAAGGGTTTAGTGGGGCAGCACATTGAGGACTTCCAAAAATTGAATATAAGGGTAACTAATATTCCAGAGGAACACATGATTAATCTCTTCTTAGGTACTCTAAAGGATAACATGCAACATGAAGTTCGTGTTTTGGAACCCGATTCATTGGAGAAGGCATTCAGGTTGGCAAGAAAAGTTGAATGTAAAATTATGGCGACAAGGAAGCCTACCACTCAATTCTATAAAGAAGGAAGTGTTGCTACGCCTAGATTTCCACAACCTACAAGGTCGACACCACAACAATTGGAAGAAAAAAGAGCAAAAGGGCTTTGCTACAGTTGTGATAGAAAATACACTAAAGGTCATAAGTGTGCTGAGAAGAAATTATTTTACATAGATTGTGAAGAAGAAGAAGAAGAAAATGAACAAGAAGAGGATATACACCAGGAACCACCCCTAGAAGAGGAAGAAATGAATCCGACCATATCGTGTAATGCACTGGCAGGAATTACCACTCCTCAAACTCTCAAGATAGAAGGACATATAAAGAAGAAATGGGTAATAGTGTTGATTGATTCAGGTAGCACCCATAATTTTATTCATTATAAGGTAGCCAAGGAATTAAATTGTTTCCTATACCCAGCACCCGAATGTCAAGTGATGGTTGCAAATGGAGGAACTATAAATTGCTCTGGAAAATGCCATAATATCAAGCTAACCATGGGGGAATATGTATTGACTAGTCCAATGCTTTCCATTCCTATGGGAGGTGTCGATGTTGTACTAGGAGTACAATGGTTACAATCTTTGGGGACGGTAGCTTTTAATTTTCAAGAACTTTTCTTGAAATTTTTTTCAGAAGGAAAGGAAGTCGAATTACGGGGTATTGAAGGGAAGCCAGGAAGGATAATAAGCTCTAATATCATGACAAAGCTTCTAAAGAAAGAACAACGAGGCGTAATTGCACAATTATGCTCACTAGAAGTTCCGACATCAAAATCATCTATTTCTGCAGATTTCCAACAAGTCTTGGACAATCATTCCAAGGTGTTTGAAACTCCCAAAGGACTCCCACCTATTCGTGATCATGATCATGCTATTCATTTGATTCCAGGAAGTGTTCCTCCAAACATCAGGCCTTATAGATATCCTTACTTCCAAAAGAGCGAAATTGAACGTATGATTGCAAAATGTTAGAGGCAGGTATAATTCAACCTAGTCAAAGTTCTTTCTCTGCTCCTGTAGTATTGGTACACAAGAAGGATGGATCATGGCGAATGTGTCCGGATTATAGGGAGCTCAATAAGCTCACCATTAGAGACAAATTTCCCATTCCTGTGATTGATGAATTATTGGATGAATTACATGGAGCAATTTATTTTACCAAGTTGGATCTTCGTTCAGGATATCATCAAATTAGAATGAAGACTGAAGATATTCCAAAAACAACATTTCGAACTCATGAGGGTCATTATGAATTTTTGGTCATGCCTTTTGGCCTTACCAATGCACCTTCTACATTTCAAGGGTTGATGAATTCCATTTTCAAACCCTTCCTTAGAAAATTTGTGCTGGTATTTTTTGATGACATACTAATCTATAGCAGGTCTTGGAAGGATCATGTTGAACATGTTGACAGGGTGCTCAAACTATTGCAGGAGAAACAATTATATGCAAAAACATCCAAATGTTTCTTTGGAGTACAAGAGGTGGAATATCCGGGTCATATTATATCTCACGAGGGTGTTAAAGTAGACCCTAACAAAATTAAAGCCATTAAGGAATGGAAAGTCCCCACGACCATAAAGCAGTTGCGAGGATTTCTCAGTTTAACAGGGTATTATCGCAAGTTTGTTAAGAATTATGGAAGAATAGCAGCACCTCTAACAACATTATTGAAGAAAGATGCATTTTCATGGACTCCTGAAGCAACTAAGGCCTTTGAACATCTTAAAGAGGCAATGTGCCTAGCACCGGTCTTAGCTACGCCAGACTTCACAAAACCTTTATTGTGGAATGTGATGCCTCAGGAAATGGAATTGGTGCAGTTTTAATGCAGGAAGGAAGACCCATTGCTTTTGAAAGTCGTCCAATCAAAGGAAAGTATTTACAAAAAACTATTTATGAGAAGGAAATGTTAGCAATACTGCATGCACTAAAGAAATGGCGAACTTACCTAATGGGAAGACACTTCAAGGTAAAAACTGATCATGATAGTCTTAAACACTTTTTGGAACAAAAGCTATCTTCAGAAGAGCAGCAAAAATGGGTCACAAAGATGTTGGGTTATGACTTTGAAATAATCTACAAAAAAGGAAAGCTTAATGTTGTTGCAGATGCACTCTCAAGAAAGAATGAAGAGGTGAAGCATTGCTTTGTGCCATTTCTATTATCCAACCAGATTGGATAACCGAAGCAAGAGATGAATGGAAGAAGGACAAAGATGTATGGACACTCATTCAAAAGTTGCAGCAAGATCCTAGTACATCCGATACATTTAGTTGGAAAAATGATTCCTTATGGTACAAAGATCGCTTATATCTTTGTAAGAATTCCCAACTAAAACAAAATATTCTTCCGGAATTGCACACTTCTCCTTTAGGAGGACACTCAGGATTTTTAAAAACTTACCACAGGGTGAAGAAAGAATTTTTTTGGGATGGCCTTAAATCTGATATTCAAAAGTTTGTGGCGGAATGTTTGGTTTGCCAGCAGAATAAAGTGGAGACAATTAAGACCCCGTGACTTCTACAACCTTTATCCATTCCAAGTCAACGTTGGGAGGAGATTTCAATGGATTTTATCACAGGTTTACCTAAGTCCGAAGGAAAGAGTGTCATCATGGTGGTAGTTGATAGATTTACCAAGTATGCACACTTTTGTGCATTATCTCATCCATTTAAAGCAAGTACAGTTGCTACTACATTTATGGACAGAATTCAAAAGCTACATGGAAGCCCAAGGGTTATCGTGAGCGACAGAGATCCCATTTTTACTGGAAATTTTTGGACGGAGTTATTTTCTTGTTTGGGTACTCAATTAGCTCATAGCTCATCTTATCATCCTCAACCTGATGGTCAAACTGAGATAGTAAATAAATGTTTGGAAGGATATCTTCGTTGTTTTGTATCTGATAAACAAACACAATGGGTCAAGTGGTTACCTCTCACCGAATGGTGGTATAACACTTCCTTCCATACTGCAGCAAAAATGACCCCATTTATGGCACTTTATGGATATCATCCACCATCCATCACATCATCTTTAAGGGAATATTCGAAGGTTCAGGCAGTGGAAGATCACATCAAGCATCAACAAGAAGTTCTCCAACTCTAAAGGATAACCTAAATTTGGCACAAAATCGAATGAAACAACAGGCAGATCAACATCGCAGCGAGAGAAGTTTTGATGTAGGAGATTGGGTATTTTTACAGCTACAACCATACAAACAAATTTCCCTCAAGCAAGCTAAGAAGGATAATAAATTATCGCCAAAGTACTATGGTCCTTACAAGGTGTTGCAAAATATTGGTACTATGGCATACAAATTGGAGCTTCCTGCTTCTTCGCGAGTACATCCAGTTTTCCATGTTTCATGCTTAAAGAAGGTTATAGGTGAAAATCTTCCCGTTCAAACAATATTGCCAGAACTTGATGAGGAAGGAAAAATCATATTGGAACCTGAAGCGGTCACGGAAACAAGAACTCGACAACTACGGAATCGATCAATTTCAGAGTATCTCATCAAGTGGAAGAACTTACCCACCGAAGATTCTACATGGGAGGATGAGAATTTTATACAGAAGCACCCAGAGCTACTCAAGTGTTGAGGACAACACTTTTTTGAAGGAGAGGGGCATGTTAGGTCCCTATATTACTAGTATAGTCCCCTATTGTTGTTAGTGTAACCCCCTTATTGTTATTATTGTACCCTTGTAACCCCCATTTTGTTATTATTGTGCCCTTAAATTATTATTGTTAGGTCGGCTAGGATTACATTGTGGCCCACTAGGATTACATTATGGCCCCATGGACTCCTATATATAGAAAGGAGGTTTTGTAAATTGGATCATCCAAGAATTGTTCATTTATGTAATGTATTGGAGGTTGCCCCTTCGAAGAGGCTCATTTCTAAGGCGTTGATATCTCTTTTCTTCTCTTTTTGGAGCTGGTTACACAACATTAAATATGGGTGATATCCCAACTCCTTCTGGTATGGGTACAAATTTGCAACATTAAATATGGGTGATATCCCAACTCCTTCTGCTAACTCAATCTCATATGCATTTAAGGAAAACTTCCTCAAAATTATACATGCCCCTATCTTTTTCAATTTCAGTTTGTTATACGTCCTGACTGGAAACCTTTCCTTCCTTTGATAAACCATGACTAAATCATCTACTTGAAACTCCCTTTCAGTCCTCTTCATATCAGCCCTTTGTTTATACTTTTGGGTGTTTTTCTGTAAACTCTGCTTGACATCTTCCTTCCTCCTCTTCTATAGATTATTTTTGTAGTTCTTCCTCTGTTTCTTTGTATGGGTACAAATTTGCAACATTAAATATGGGTGATATCCCAACTCCTTCTGGTAACTCAATCTCATATGCATTGAAGGAAAACTTCCTCAAAATTATACATGCCCCTATCTTTTTCAATTTCAGTTTGTTATAGGTCCTGACTGGAAACCTTTCCTTCCTTTGATAAACCATGACTAAATCATCTACTTGAAACTCCCTTTCAGTCCTCTTCATATCAGCCCTTTGTTTATACTTTTGGGTGTTTTTCTGTAAACTCTGCTTGACATCTTCCTACAACTTTTGTATATGTTCTGCAAATTCTTCAGCCTTTGCACTTCTTGTCTCTTGTTTGCCAAATCTCTAAGTTCATACACACCTCTTGGAAGCATCCAAAAAACAATCTGAAACGAACTCATCCCGGTACTCTGGTTAGGAGTATCATTATAGGCAAATTCAGCTTGAGCAAGTGCTAAGTCCCATTGCTTTGGATTTTTGTAAACCAAACTCCTTAATATGTTTCCCAAGCTCCTGTTCACCCGTTTAGTTTGTCCATCCGTCTGAGGATGATAGGTTGTATTGGAACTGAGGTTTGTACCTAGAATCTTCCATAGAGTCCTACAGAAGTGTCCTACGAACTTTGTATCCCTGTCTGAAACAATACTCACAGGCAGTCCATGTAATCTTATAATTTCAAAGAAAAACAAATTAGCAATGTGAGTTGCATCACTAGTTTTCTTACAAGCAATAAAATGAGCTATTTTAGAAAACCTATCTATAACAACATAGATAGAATCATGTCCTCTTTGAGTCTTTGGCAAACCCAAAACAAAATCCATGCTGACAGCATCCCAAGGTCTATTGGTTATTGGCAATGGCTGATATAAACCAGTGTTTTGGCTTCTTCCTTTTACATGTTGATAGATCCTGCACTTCTCAATAAACTTTTTGATATCAGCTTGCATTTTTGGCCAATAATAAAAAGCACGCACTTGACCAAATTTTTTATCCTGTCCAAAGTGTTCAAACAGTCCTCCATTGTGTTTTTCTTTAATCAGATTTTCCCTCATGGAGCATTTAGGAATACACAGTTTATTGTTCTTGAACAACAATCCTCCTTAAATTAGGTAGTCCAACAACTGGCTTCTATTATGAATCACAAGATTTTTAACAGCTGGATATATTTCTTTAAAATCTGTGTCTTCCTTATACATATCAATCATCTCTTCAAACCCCAAAATGCCAATATTCAATTCCTGCATAACCAGATTTACTCTGCTCAAAGCATCGACAACTTTGTTTGACTTATCACTTGTGTGTTTGATTACAAAGATAAAACTCTACAAAAACTCCACCCACTTAGCATGCTTTTGGTTCAACTTCGGCTGATTATTTATGAATTGCAGTGCATGGTTATCAGAATACAACACAAGTTCTTTGGGCAACAAGTAATGTCTCCATTTCTTCAAAGCCTGCCCAATAGCATAGAACTCCTTATCATAAGATGAACACTTCCTCTTGGACTCATTTAACTTTTCACTGAAATAAGCTATCGATCTCTGCTCTTGACTCAAGATAGCTCCAATTGCTCCCACTAGCATCAGTCTCAACTTGGAATATTTTATCAAAATTTGGCAGGGCCAAAACAGGTCTTTCAATGATCTTTTTTAACAACTTGAAGTTCTGATCTGCTGCTTTTGTCCACTTAAATGGCTGGTTGCTCTCTATTGTTTCAATTATTGGTGCACAGATCTGACTAAAACCTCATACAAACTTTTTGTAAAAACTTGCAAGACCATGAAAACTCCTTACCTCAAATACACTTCTCGGAGTTGACCAATCTAGTATTACTTGGATCTTTTCTGGGTCCATCTTCAAGCCTTCTTTTGAGACTATAAATCCCAAGTAAATGAGCTCCTTCTTCATAAAACTACACTTCAAATTTATAAGCAGCTTCTCCTTTTGCAAAGTATTTAACACCAGCTTGACATGCTCCAAATGTTCTTCCTTACTCTGACTGAAAATCAGAATGTCATGAAAATAGACTATCACAAATTTTCCTATATACTCTTTCAAGACCTCGTTCATTAGTCTCATAAATGTACTTGGTGCATTAGTGAGCCCAAAAGGCATCACTAATCACTCATACAACCTACTGTTGGTCTTAAATGCAGTCTTCCATTCATCTCCCTCTCTAATCCTTATTTGATAGTATCCACTCTTCAGATCTATTTTAGTGAAATACTTTGACCCACTTAAACAATGCATCAAATCATATATGCATGGCAATGGAAATCTATACCTGATAGTGATCTTGTTTATGGCTCTGGAATCAGTACACATGCACCACTCACCTCCTTTATTTGGACTAAGCACGGCTGGTACTGCACATGGGCTAAGGCTTTCTTTGATAAGTCCTTTATCTAACAACTCTTGTACCTGTCTTCCAACCTCTTCATTCTCCCGAGGGGTCATTCTATATGCTGCTTTGTTTGGTAAACTTGCACCAGGTATTAAATCTATGTGATGACTGATACTTCTAATTGGTGGCAATTCACTTGGTAATTCATCAACAATTATGTCAACATAATCATCTAACAGATTTTTAATTTCCATAGGCAGATTGTCTAAATTAGTAGAAGTCATAATTACCTTGGGTTTACCCACAACAACAAAATGCATTTCTTTCTCCTTCTTGACTTCTTGCAGCAATTCCTTTCCACTAATCAGCATAACATTATTCCTAGCTGCTCCTTTGTCTGCTTCACCCTTCAAAGGCATCCTCCATCCTTATCTATGGTATAGGTATTTCTTCTGCCATCGTGAATGGCTTTTTTGTGAAATTTCCAAGGCCTTCCCAGCAATACATGGCACACATCCATTGGCATCACATCACACAATATGACATCGTTATATGTACCGATCTATATCTCTACTTTGCATTGTTCTGTCACAAAAATCTGATGTCCCTTCTATAGCCACGACACTCTGTAGGGAGTAGGGTGTACCATCTTAATCAACCCCAATTTCTCAACCATCTCTGTGGAAACAAGATTATGAGTGCTTCCACTGTCAATCACAACTTGGCAACATTTTTCTTTTGATTTGCACACAGTCCTGAATAAGCTCTTCCTTTGCACTGGGTCATTTGCTTCCTTCTCCACCTTAAGCAATACTCTTTTTAGCAATAAAGACTCTCCTGCCTCAGGTGGCTATTCTTTTCCCGTGACTTGAGGATTTTCTTCCTTTGCCTCAACTACATTCACATTTTGTTGATTTGCCAGTTTGTTATGAGGATAGTCCCATAATTCGTGTCCCCATTCTTCACATGTGTAACGCCGAATTTCTCTCCCTCGGCCTCTACCTTTGGGTGCAAATCTCCCTCTACCAAAGTCTCCTCTTTGCGGCGGTCTACTACTCGAACCTCCTACTTCATTCTAAGAGTGCTAAAATCTTGATCTGATAGTTCCTCTTCCTCTTGCTGGACTTTTACCTCTATTCTTCTGACTTTGTTTCCTCAACATTTTCTCCTCTGCCTTCAAAGCTACTTGGTAGGCATCCTCAATTGTCTTCAGACTCAACAAACTGATTTCATCCTGTATGCCATTCCTTAAACCATTGATGTATCTGGCTACTTTCTCCATATCATCTTCAGCATGTCCTGCTCTAATGCTCAGCTTGTAAAACTCCTTTGTATACTCCTTGACAGTCATTCCTTTCTGCCACAAATTCTGCAATTGTTTGAAAAGATTCAACTGATAGTCTTTTGGCATAAACTTATTCTTCAATTTAGTTACCATTTTATCCCATTGCTCGATCTTAGGCTTTCCCTTTCTCTCCCTGGATGTGTGTAGTTCATCTCGCCAGATAGATGCATGGCCCTTCAACCTGGTAGCTGCAAACTTTACCTTCTTCTTATCTTCGACCTCTTCCAAGTCGAAATACTTATCCACTGAATTGATCCAATCCATCAGCTCATCCACATTAAGGTTCCCCTCATATGAAGGAATCTCCACTCTTGGTTTTCCACTAAACTTTGCTAATATCTTGAAAACTTTAGTTGCCTCGCTTTCTTCCTCTTCTTCTTCCTCAGAAGATTCCTCGACAACACTGACATCTCCTTCATCAGGTGCTCTCCTCTGAGCAGTCTCCATTGTCTCCATCCTTGTACGAAGGTGTCGAATCTCTTCTAGCAAAACTGCATTGGCTACAGGTCTTCCCCGACCTATACCAGCTCCTCTCCTGGGTGGCATATTTGCTACAATCCTTGAGAACATAACTCAGTTTCTGCTGTGATACCAAATGATGCAGCGAGGTTGCAAATTTCCACAATACGTGCGGACCTGCGGTTTATGGGTCCACACAAATCGGTGACCAATCACGGCGGATTGCAACTTCGCAACTTTACAAACTTACCTCCTTGCAGCTTCGCAACTTTGATAATTTTCCATTCCTACGATCGCCGCTATACCTTATCGCATTCGATGTGTGATATTTATCGCATCGCATTGCCACCTCCCATCCTCATCGCATCGCATCGCAACTTAAACCACTTACCTTGTGATGTCTTAACATGTAAAGATAAAAATCACCAATAGCAATATTCCACTGGGATTACGATTTAATCACCACCATTGATCTATGTCAGATCTAACGGTCCATGTTGTATCTTCGCTGCTCGCACATCCAATCGACCCTTCTCCAGATGTGATATGTGATGGCCGAAGCACAAACTTCGAAGCTTGGCTCGAGTCTAAAAGTTTCGATTAATATATAATTTCACATAAACATATAACATGAAAACCCCACTGTGTGCGATGCGATATCAGTACTTCAACAGAGAAATTAAAAAAAACGACATTTTAACACAGACAGAAGAATACAAACACACTTGGAATTAACAATAGTGAAAATACACAGTCTTGCCCTTGATGGATGGATTATTACAATTCTTCTCCTCGCCGTCCACTCCTCCGTCACACCTCTCTCACACCTATTCCACACCTCACTCTCACCCACTCACGCTTATATATACCCGGAAGCGGTTATCTTGTCTTTTATTAGCTCTCCACTGAACCACTCTAACAACCTAATTCTATCCTATCTTAATGATATAATCTACTTGACTTGATCTCCTCGCAAGGAGAACCAATTTGCTATTTTTATTCCTATTTAATTTAGGAAATCAAAACAAACTAACTTCTCACAATTAAAGCTTAATAAAATATTAATAATCAATTTTTTTCACCTTTTGTTAGCGACAACATGTGAACACACAATCACATCGCTGGCTATATCCGGATGCTCGTGCATCACAATTGTCCAAAAATAATTGTGTACATGTGATTGTATCTTGTGCTTATGTTCCCTACTGTTTATTTCCTTGCATATATATTTGTGAATGTTGCAGTAGTGTTTATTTCGATATTTGCTAGAAGATTTCTGAATAATAACTTATTGAAATAATAAGTAGGAGATAAATCTATCACTGCAACTGCATAGTTTTCAGTTTTAAAATTTCACACACTCCTTCCATCCTCTGTTGTACTCTAGCAATTATATTTAATAAAAATTGGCCAGTTTGGTGTTCCAGGAAGAATTTCTGTTTATATGTGTGTTTACTGAGTAAATTTCTATGTTGAAATTATTGCATGTCTTTTGCTATCACTGTAAATTTCTATTAGGAATATTACATTCCCATCCTGAGTTTGGTCTCCCTATACGGGGTCCTGACTCTCCAAAGGGCCACATTGGCACATGTAGGGTATGTGTAGAGATCCATGGGCCTCCACAGTAGTAGAAAGCACTCCATGGATCCCTAGAGATGTTCAGTGATTGCTCAAGATCGACCTATTGGACGAGGAAAATGCACCTCGTACACCATGCCCAACCGACCCCACAGTTGCGCCATACACTTGGCCGATGACCTAGGATTTGTATGATGTTGTGGAATCATTCATTCCATCGTATGAGCCCTTACAGATGGTCTACAGGCATCTTCGACTTACTTGGAGACCCATGAGGTTATTGGTGTGCCCCCACACCCACTGCGAGCACCATGGTTTATTGTTTGGAGAACAAGGGGCCACCCCCTTGTCCATCACTTTTGAGGGTCCTGTTGACCACACTTTGTCAACTACCCCATAGCAGTACACCCCCATTTTTTCAAATGGGACTTATCATGTTCGAGGCTCCTGTCATCCAGATTTCATCGACAGACGACAGTGTTTATAAATGATTGTAAACCCATTCTACATGTAATGATGTAAATGATCTAAGTAAGACCGTCAATGCATGTAACAACCTAGGTAAGCCTAATATGTTGTTGATGATCTCTATCCTAGGAGGTTTTTTGTTTCACTGATTCACGAAGGTGATCGGCAGAGTTTTTTCCTCCAGCCTCACCCCAAAGCTAGGGTGGATTTTGTCATCAGCATGCTAAGTGAGTCCTAGTGTTTTCTATCGAGTCCTTGTAAAGTAGTTTGAACTACTTGGTCTTCTAGATCATGTTTTGAGTTGCAGAATTGGGTATTTATTTGAGGGTCTATACGAATGGGTATTCCCCCTTCATATATGTAAATGTATTATCTCATGTAAAGAGGGTTGGAAAAATAATTAAAATCCCCTCTTAGTCAATTAATTAAATTTTCTAGTCAATTAATTAAAAAAAAATCTTAAACCAAAAATTTAATTAATTTAGGGTCCTAAGTTAGAATTAAATCTTTAAAGGCAATATTCGTGGGTTTTTGAAAAATGATTTTGAAAGCCCCAGGCCAAGGGAATATTGAGAATTTTAAGAAATTTTGGACCTTTGTGCCTTGGTGGCTAAGTCAAAGTTAAAATTTTGGGGTAATTAACTCAAAAATAATATTTTTGAGTTAATTAAAATTGAATTAAATGATGAATTCGTTTTTTCCTCAAAATTTTAATTTCAACGCTCCTGATTAAAAGATGATTAAATCTTTTGGACGGTTGAGATTATTTTGACAAGGATCATCCAAACTAGCCGTTGGAGATTTTGTCCTATAACTTTAGAGGTCTTTGTCAGTATTGAGTCATCCGATCTCAGGATCGTGCACTTGTTCTTAGAAGCTCTTGTAAATTTTTGAGTAATAAAGCATAAAGACTTTGGGATTACAAATCTTGATGTTCCTTCTCAGATCTATGTGGTGAATTGTCTCTAAACTCTGCTACTTTGTTTTTTTGCATTTTATGGTTGATGGCCTTCATGGATTAATTTGCATACAGGTATCTTGTGCAGTTTTCTGGGTTTATAAAATGACATTCTGATTTTTCTAAAGGATCTCATGTTATTTTTTTAAATCTCTATCGATCTAAGGTTCATATCTAAGTGTGCAGGGAAATTTTTTTTAAGATTGAGCGTCTGGGGAAGTCTTCGGTTGGACCAGCCGACTCTCAATAAACATAAATCTGAAAAGCTCATTATTTGTTAAATTCCAAGTCTATCTTACGAAATTGGTGGTTTTGCAGGATCTCCTAGGGCTTGTGCCTCTCTTTCAATTTCATTTTCTAAAATTGTGCTAAATGGATTCAAATCTGGCCATGAGGGTCTCAGATTTGTAAACTAGTTTGTAAATTTGTAAATTTTTTTAGATTGTTAGGGTTTAATCACTTTCTTGGTGTGTTTTCAAAATCTGACTTGTTTTCTTGCAGGTTGAGGGTTTAAATCAGATTTTTTTTTAAAAGATATGAGGCAGATTTAGCCTCCAAGGGCCAAATCTGCCCTCAATTTCCTACTGTGGATAATATCTGAGCATCATATGATTAAAGGAGCATCTAAAAGTCTCAGTTTTGTGGAAACAATTTATTTGTTGGACGTACAAGGTTATTCACAACATTCTCCTGCTGCTGTGCACAACTTAGCTTCCTCGCTGCATAATTCTTTCCATTTGCCATCGACTTCCTATGCCCTAGCCGTATCTGTAAGACGTCCATCTTTCTGTCTCATCTCCTTTACGTGTCCTCCTTTCCACCTTGCTCTGCTGTCCATCAGAGTTATCCTCACGCATCAACTGTTCCCTTTGCCTTCTGGCAAGGTTCACCTTTCCGTCCAGGCATTCTCCGCTTGCATTAAACCTTCGCTCCAACATTTTCACTGCGTCCTCCGTTCCAAAACTTAATTTCCGTCTTCAATCCTGCCTTCAAACATTCGTGGCTTCTGCCGTCACTTTCTCTGTCGACTCTCATTCGTTGTCTTCACGCCTGCGTCCAATTGCAGCTTCGCCCTCACGCCTATCTCCTCGACCTGTGGCTGCATACAAATGATAAAACTCGCGTTAAATTGTTTTTTTCCGGTGTTATTTTTTTTGTAAAGCTTTAGTTTAGGTTTAGTACATGGTTAGATTTAAATTGTTAGTCGTAGATTTTAGTTAGGTTGTAATTTTAATTCCAGTTTTAAATTTTGTCAGAATTCGATTTTGATAGTTGTAGTTTAATTTTAGATTAGTTTTTATTTATTTTTATTTAAATTTTAGTTTTTTGTTTAGTTTTAGCTCTTTTTAGATTTTAGTCTTAAGTTTAATTTTAATTTTTGTTTTAATTTATTTTAAATTTAACTTAGTTTTAATTTGTGTGTTTAGTTTTAGACTTGACCTTTAGATTTTGATTATTCAGATCTTGATTTAGATTAAAAAATAATGAAAAATTGAAAATTTTTCCAAAAATCTTAAAAAAATTTAGAAAATACAAAAATATAAAATATTTTCACATTTTCTATAGTCAAATGCACTAATTTTTTTTATCTAAAGTTTCACTGTGGATCATTTTAATTTTCGAACTGGGTTATAGTGGAATATCTTAATTTCGGAATTTTTTCAAGCATCTGGCATTCTCATATTATTGTGAGTTCAAGTTATTCATGGTTGTGACGTTTTTCAATTAAATATCATTTTGATCAATCGTGTTTTAATACGCAGCAGTTAATCGTCACTTACTTGTTTATAATTGCGTAATGGGATTTTGTTTGACTCCATAAGGCACTGGTCTTAAACGTGAAATCTAATTTAGATCTGTGGAATCTCGTTCATTTTATCAAGTATTTGATGTTTTAGCTGTGTCTCCTGGATTCTTCATCCTCATTTCCAATAGGGTCTACCTCCCTTAGCTTGCAAGGAGACAACTTAAATAGAGAGATTGGGGATAAAGGTGACAGCCCCCGATCTGAGCTGTTGTCGCGGTGCCTTGACAATCTGTGCGACAACATTTTTTGGCGCCGTTGCCGGGGATAGAGTTTTCTGTCCTTGGTCTTAAACGACATTTTTTAATCTTCTAATCTTCTTTCACCATTCATTAGCCTGTCACAAGGGATCATATTTTCTGGCGTCTTTTCATCTCTTCATATTTTCATCACCTTATCTTTCGTCATATCACTAATCATTTCATCATCGTATCTTAAGCACCTGGACATTTCGGTTGGCTTCTTGTTTGGGTGGCGACTCCACTTATTCATCTATTTACTCCCAGACAAGAATCCCCCCAATATCCATCTGCTATCTCTCGATTATTTCTTCTGTTTTAGAATTAGTTTCATGTTCAAGTGGCAACTCCAATTCTTTCATTTCTTACAAGAGTTCCTCTTAAGAAGTTCGCTTCTTAAGGACCTTTTGACTATTCTTGAACACAGATCTATTTCTTAAATTTTAAGCAGGTCATCATGAGTGACACCTTTCATGACATGCTGGAAGAAACCACTTCAAAATTGCCTTTTTTCTCAGGTGGTGATCCATGCACTGCTCTATTACATTTAAGGACGGTCATCCTTTTTATACATAAATATTGTCGTCCTTCACAATATAATCATGAAGATGTCAAGATATGTGTCCTTGGTTATTCCTTAAAAGGTGATGCTATCGATTGGTTTCGAAATTGTCCTGAAGGGTATTGTTTACAACACATCATCAATGAGTTTACAGATAAATATATAAAACAAGTTGACTCGCCTTGTGTTTCCAGTATTATGCAAAATAATAAAATTGATCGTGTAGAGAACTCAACTATCAGCATAAGATCTCCAAACAATTCTCAGGATGAATCCACTTGTACCACAATAGCACAAACCCATGATAGTGGTGAAACATAAACAAGTTGTCAAATCAGTCTTGACAACGATAAGCATCTTGTTAGCGAATTGATTCAGATGGTTAAGGACATATAACTAAATCAAGCTCAGGTAATCAAGAATATGGAGGCCAACCAGGCTGAAATCATTAAGAATATGAACTTAACCAAGCAAGATTAACAGCTGATCATACTAGGGAAATTGATGCTATACGAAACAAGTTGTTAGCCTTAGAGGAAAGGATGACGATCATGGAATTCAATCACTCCAATCAAATAATTGCCATGGAAGAAAAGCATATTGAAGAAATGACGATCATGGAATTTAGTCACATTAATCAAATGACCGCCATCCAAAGTCATTTGATCACCATGGAAGCAAATCATAAGAAAGAAATGAACTATATTCATAATTGCTTCATGGCCATGAAAATGGGTAATGATAAAGTTATAAAGGACATGGAAACTGGTCAAATGTCTCTTCATCACAGGTTATTGACTATTGAAAAGAGTCATGCAAAGGAAATCAATACTATAAAAGTTAAGCATTCTAATCTGGAGAAAACGGAAAGATCACAGTGATCAACAGAGCATAGGCCTCCCAGTTTGTTGAAGCAAGCTCCATCCTATTATGAGGAGACCATTTCTTCCATTGAAAAGTGGTTGATTGAAGGCGACCCAGATAAAAGGAAACCCGAAGGGTATCAACTTAATACATCACCCTTGACAGAGCAGATGCAAAACGAAGAGAGACATGTCACACATATATTGTTTACTTCGTCTGAAAGTTCACAAGAGGAAGGTTCCACATCATCAACCATACAATCTTCCACGAAGAAGAGCCTGAAGTGAAAGAGAAAAAGAATAAGGAAGCGCTTCGATACATCTGTTGGCCGCGAGAAGCTTGACATTCGGATAAGACAGAGTCCTACATTGTGCAAGATTGGACATGGCACATCTGAAAAGCAGCTCACAGACTTGCCTGAAAGCAGGCAAATGCTCAGCATACACTATATTGAGCACATCTGATGCCACAGGGCATCCTCTGTATCGTATTTCTAACCCTACTAAGTGTTATTTCAGCATTTCATTTTTGCAGTTAGAGTAGATTTACTTTTCATGTTAAGTAGAATAATAAATAAAAGAAGAGCTTCTATTTTTCATGAGCTTAATGTTATATGATAATATTTGGATGGACGCTACTTATGTAATCTTGTGTGTTCCTTGGATGCAGATTCTGGATTCTCACATTCCTTCAATGAAGCAACATGTTTCCAAGTAGAGCCAGATGTTAACCACACTTTGTCAACTACCCCATAGCAGTACACCCCCATTTTTTCAAATGGGACTTATCATGTTCGAGGCTCGTGTCATCCAGATTTCATCGACAGACGACAATGTTTATAAATGATTGTAAACCCATTCTGCCAGATTTAGACGACATTTAGATTTTGATTATTTAGATCTTGATTTAGATTCAAAAATAATGAAAAATTGAAAATTTTTCCAAAATTCCTAAAAAAATTTAGAAAATACAAAAATATAAAAAAATTTCACATTTTCTATAGTCAAATGCACTAAAATTTTTTATCTAAAGTTTCACTGTGGATCATTTTAATTTTCGAACTGGGTTATAGTGGAATATCTTAATTTCGGAATTTTTTCAAGCATCTGGCATTCTCATATTATTGTGAGTTCAAGTTATTCATGGTTGTGACGTTTTTCAATTAAATATCATTTTGATCAATCGTGTTTTAATATGCAGCAGTTAATCGTCACTTACTTGTTTATAATTGCGTAATGGGATTTTGTTTGACTCCATAAGGCACTGGTCTTAAACGTGAAATCTAATTTAGATCTGTGAAATCTCGTCATTTTATCAAGTATTTGATGTTTTAGCTGTGTCTCCTGGATTATTCATCCTCATTTCCAATAGGGTCTACCTCCCTTAGCTTGCAAGGAGACAGCTTAAATAGAGAGATTGGGGATAAAGGTGACAGCCCTCGATCTGAGCCGTTGTCGTGGTGTCTTGACAATCTGTGCGACAACAGGTCCTATTCATCATTATCGCAATTATAGACCTCATCAGGCCTCTTGCAGTGCCCTACGACATGCATAAATTATTTTTGACTTCTTGAGAGGCTTATTATTTTATTTGTGAGGTAGTTTGGTGGGATTGTCACCAAAAGTTAGTTAATTTGCACATTATTTTATTTTAGGGGCTAATGTGGGCCCAATTAAGTAATTCGAACTCCTAATGAGTGTATAAATAAGAGTCTGTAATATCCCAAACGAGATATTTTGACTAATTTTGCGAAAATTCACTTAACCAAAAATTTCCTATAAAATTATCATTTATTTTACAAAAGATTGCGATGTAAAATAGAAACATATAGAGTGCATGCAATTCCATAACATGATAAGTAGAAAACAATCTCAACTTTATTATAATAAAAAAGAGGGTTTACATGTTGATACCATAAAATTGTTGAGATAGGAAACTGGCCTCAAGAATTTGATCCCATGTTGTGTTGGCCCTCCAAAACTGAATTGAAATATCATTGTTGAGCTCTCTTATGTTTGGATGAATTCAGGAAGGGGAGATGGGTACTTGCCCAATCTCTCTCAATCACCCGAGGGTTTCCGTCCTAGGGCTACTGCCGAAGTAGAGAGCTAGATCGTCAACCTCTCCCACAAGAAGAAATGTCAAATCCAGGATGTCCTCCAATGGCCTCCTCCTCCTTTATAGATCTAGTGACCCATATCGTAACAACCCACACCATAAGTCCCTACTTCCTAATATTTAACTAAAAGTTAAAAGACCAACATAAAGAAAAACTAACTTTAAAAAAATAATTAGAATGATTAATTAAACAGCACCCCGATTGAATACATTCAAATTAATACAATCATATTCTTTTCATTTAAATGACGGCTGTTTAATACAACCTTATACATCTTATCCTCTTGCATTCAAGTTACCTCTCATTAATAAATCATATCCTCTTGTTCGAATGACCTCTCATTAATACAACCTTATCTTATTACATCCAAAGGATATCTCATTAATGAGAACCATATCACTCGAATGATACCTCTTAAAAACATTCATTTCTACATTTATGGAGGCCTTATCTCGATGGAGTGGCTGAGATGTTAAATTGATGGTGCTATGGCTATAAAGCGCATTATTATTTAACACTAAGTCATGAAGGAGGGAGGGGTCTTTGTTGGGGAAAGAAGAGGGAGAAGGCTGTTGTGAGGAAATGGAGAAGGCTGTCGTGATGAATTTGAGAAGGTTGTTATAGTAAAATTTATCAAGGGTGGAAAGGAGACTCACTGTTCTCGGGATTCTGGGCACGGGGGCAGAGGAGGCGTCCTCTGGATTTAGGATTAAATCCTAAATTGGCTGGGAGGAACATTTTGGTTCCGTAATCTGTCCGATCAGCTGGAGAGGAGGATCACGGTTTCAGGTATTCTAGTTTGGATCTCTCCGTTTCCAGGTATTCCTCCTCTTAGCATCAGTTAATTATTATGTTTCAGCATCAGCTAGTCACTGTGTTTTAAGCATTAGCTGGTTACTGTGATTTTACTTAGAATTAACTTAAAATCATGTTTAAATTCTCTTGCAAATTAAATCCTGCTTAACTGTAGGGAAAACAGATAAGTGTTTTGTTTTATAAGTGAGACAGAGACCTTGCACATGGTATCAAGTACCCGTATTAACGAGGTACGCTCGTTACATTTGGTATCAGAGGGTAGTTTCAAACCCTTTCCGACCTAATAAGCCCTGCAATTTCTGCAATACCCAAGCCAGAACTATGTCAATGTGTCTACAAAGTAACCTTGAATCATGTTAAACAACCAACATACAGATAACTAAAAAAAAAAAAAAGCTATGCACAACCTTCAATTAAATCTCACTGTTAGGTGTAGAAAATTTAGCCTACAACCGTAACTGTTTTTTTTCAAATCTTTTTGGTTCTACAGAGGACCTAGAACAAGTGATAACAATTCCACCCAGGAGAGATTTAGTCTGCAGCAGACGATTCAAACAAATTTGAGAAACATGATAGCTTTTTAACATATTAATCTTAACTTAAATAACAAAAAAAAAAAATATGGCTGATTTCTTCAAAATTAGAATATGGAATTAACGAGGTAGGTCGTTACATTTGGTACTTGAAGTGAAACTCGAGATTTGAAATATCTTCAACCACAAACTTTATTTTCAACCACATACCTGGTGATGCATGCTTCAGAAATTCGGACGGCAATTATGGACCAGGATTTGTAGATCACATAGTGTATTCGTCAAGCAAGGATTCAAGCCCTGCTGTGACAAGGAGTCCACAGATTCACAATGTCTTGGACTTATTTACAATATGGACTGCTTCGGAAGACTTTCTTAATTGAGGGCTAATTCATACCATAATTCTGAGCCTCAATGCTTCATCCATTGCCTCACTTTAGTGACGTTAATAGGACTGCAGGCATATAAATGTAAGGTTTTAAGAAATCTAAACTTTTCTATAGAAGAAGATTTTTTTTTTTAGAATAATATCGAGCCAAGTGAATAACTCTTAATATTGTTTCTCATGACTTGCTTCAGAATTTGCGCATAGCTATAATGGCTTTGTCCGGGTTCTAGGGTTACTCAGAGATCTGAAATGGATCCATACTTCAAGTTAGGTTCATAGGTTGAAAATTTATCCCTTGGTCCTTGAAATAATTCAGTATTTGACTCGAAGATGGCGAAAGAATTCCCTTCAATATACTTCAGGATACTGCTTCAGACTTGATGTTACACAGAGGATGTAGGTGGTATGCATGCTGCCACAGGCATACTGACTTCCAGGGGAGGCATGACCTCACATGCTGCCGTTGTTGCCCGTGGGTGGGGAAAATGTTGCATTTCTGGCTGCACTGACATACGTGTTAATGAAAATGAGAAGGTCAGATAACTTCTTTTGCAACGTATGTTAAAATACTCAATCTAGCCCACTTCAATAAGTTCAGCATGTTAACTCTTTATCACCACTCAGCATATATTCACTGATATAATTTTCTGCCCTAAATTTTGGACACTATTACTAACATTAAAATTTAGTTTTCCTAAAAATCTATATGGTTGACAGTTGCAAAATTGGAATACCAAGCCTCAATCAACAATTGTGACTGCTCAGGTGAAAGGATACGTTTCTAATGATGTACCTCTATTATTGCAGACAACAGAGTTGAAGGATCTCGATTTGTTCAATGTATCCGGCATCCAAAGACCAGCTAACAACCATTTCTGGTCAAATGGTTGAGTTCAAAACTTCAAACCTCAAATAAAATTAACGTTTCCTAAATTTCACCCAATTTCTACCTCACAAGCTTCTGGTCGAGGCTATGGTCCGACCTCCATCCCAGTATACGTTTTGCACAGGAATATTAAATCGCATATTATGCGCCCGAGATAAGTTTCCACTGTTAATAATAGACCATATAATAACGTTTGACGTAACGAAATTATGTTATACATTAACGTTGGGCTTTATGTAACCTTCGTGGTCTCCACCAGTTCGTAGATGCCGGCTCCACTGATTAACACAAGTCCGCTTCAAGCTCCAGATTGCTCCACGCGTAACATTTAATCCATATTTTAATCCATTTGAAATAGCACATATATATACATAATTTTCGTTTATGAGTATACGTAACTGATATAATTGATATTCATATTTACATCTGAACGACACATATATAGTTAAACCGCATAATATAGATTTAAACCTGTTTCGGCATCCAAAATCCACGACATATTTTAGCGGTGGCATGACTTTAGCGTGGCTTTACCTCCGCTATCCAACGAATTTCAGAATTTTGACAACGCACTCCATGAAACCCAGCTGGCCATTCGCTGTCCATGTGTTTTCCTCAAATTTTCTTACGCAGGTAGTCGGGTAGTGATAAGCACGAAATAGAGGTTGTTGGTCGAATGGTATAAATGGTTATTGGTTGAGGGAGGGCAGGTGGTCAATTCTTGCCTCCCCGCGAAATCTCGCAGTTGCCCTGAGTTCGATCCCCAGCGAGAGTTCGAATCTCTCAGGCGACGCCATCTAAACAATCTGTAAGCAAGCACCACAAATATAGAGCAATTAAAAGAAATGGCCATGAATTCAAGAGACGAGCGGCGTACAGCGATGACGAGCCTGTGGTCACTGTGAGAAGCTATGACGCTTGTGGGCAATTCAGAGAGGCGTTGAAAAGCTGATTGTGAGGCAGCTCGAGCATTTTCTACCCACTCCGCTGTTCTTCTCCTCATATTCATATATATTATATAATTCTGGAGCTGTTATATTTGCTCCACAATATGCGGTAACAGGATTTATTTGATCGGCCCAATTGTACTGTGTAATGCATTTTGACAGCTCTAATCCTAGAAAAAATAAAGTATTGAACTGGTCTAATTGTTAAAATTTTCTAGAGGTGTTTAAATATACCATTTTACACCCTGACATATCCAATATATGTTTTGTTATGTGTCAAAATGATGTATCCATTCTATGACTAGGCCAAATACATAGTCTCTACACGTTGAAGATTTTCTGTGTGCTGTAGTATCTTTGAACTCCATAGCTATGAATCTGATCATGAAGATTGGTAAAATTGCTATTTGTTGCAACTGGAAGATCTAATGACTCAAATATATCGGTGTGAGGTTGGTGTGCGACTAACCCATTTAACTTTAGAAATTTTATTTTAAGCCCTTCCTATAATGGTTTGATTTGACCTCCAATGCACTGGAATTTGTGTTATAGATGCAAAAGAATATAAATTTAGTACTCTGGGTTAACAACATCAACTTTTATGGTTTTTATCATTTCTATGGTTTGTAACAGTGCCTAGGATTTGCCAGCTTTTGAACGCATTCCTAGATTTTACTTTATAACATTCTAAAATTGGCCCTGGCTTGTGCTATTGATGCAAAAACTAACAGAAATTAGAAATTAGTCATATTAGTGTTACAATAAACTGATCAACAGAGAAGGTATTTCCTTGCAGCTAGCGATGCCAGCTCTTCCATATCTCCCATTCTTTCAAAATTTATTCCTGTCAGAAATTTGTTGTTTATAGTTGCTGGAGATATTCTGCCTAGCTTGGGATTTTCTAATTTCATACTTTAGTCATTTTCTGTTACAACATTTTGTTTCAATTTATTCGAGTGCAATGCTATGACATTGTTATCCTTATCTACTTGCACTACAGGTGGAAAATAGCTATCTGATCCTAATCCATTTTAGTTTATTAAATGTGAAAAGGAACTTACTCGATGTTACTGGACATTTCTCTTACTCACGGTGTAAAGTGCACTTGGCTTCTCTTGGTATAACAAGCTCATTTCTTTAATATTTTTCCTTTTCTTTTCCTGGAGATCATGAATGTCCTATCGTATCTTAGATTGATGGCCCCCATGTATGCCATTAAGATCTATAGATATATTGTGTTCCTCATAAGATCAGATCCACCCGTGACAAACACAACTCATTTCTGTAAATCAATTCCATATTCTAATTTTGAAGAAATTACCTTTTATCATTATAAATATGTTCACACTAGCTAGTGGTTCAAATTTGGATTGCTGGCTTTATCGAGCAGTTGGAACAAAATGTTGGTGACACTGCAATTTGGGAAGTGGCATCTCAAGAAAGATTAGCTTATAGGAACTTTAAGGTTTGGGAAATTTCGTACTGTTCGATTCCCGTGCAGGTAGATGTTCTGTAATTTAAATTGGAAAAATGTACATGTATGAATTGATTTTGAAAGGAATCTTAGAATTTACAGTTCTTTATTGGAGTTGATCATTAGCACTTGCCTTAGGTAAACACTTATACATGTTTTGTTATGTTTTCTTAGGCTGCAAAGATATTGTTAATGTTTTGTTAATTACAAATGTATTTTAATGGGTGATCTCAATTATTTCCATTTACAAGTCATTTCAATCTTCGATTTTTATGCAACAATTCTGCTGACAGAAGGGAAATTTTGCAGGTAATCGTAATGATATTATGATCTACATATAAGATAACTTCAATAGGAGATTTAACCAAATATTAATAGTGATGATTTGTCATGTCAATACATAATGCTTTTGACGATTATATTTAACAATTTACTCTATGAGCAACCTTGAAAGTTTCTTATTTTAAGAGAACCAGGACCAGACCCTTGCAGCAGCCTCCTCGTTGAAAAAGGAAACTGAGAGGAAGGATGGTTGTACTCAGATGCCTCGGATGTTTCCTTTTAAATTCAAGAATTTGGTGCAAAGTAACTGTGTTGACAATAACTGTGATCTACTTAACTCTGTTAATTACAGTTGTGATCACAGCAATGGTTATAATCAATAAGTATCCATAATAAACACTGATCAATGAGCTTAAGTAACACGTATATTGGGTAATAACATGGAGTGTATAACCATAATCAGAGTGAGTGCAATATATGAGTGACAGTGAACCATCCGATCTTCATAGCTTACTGAGTGTAATACCATATCTATTGGGATTAGAGCGTACATATAAAAGCATGGTTTCGATTGCTCTAAATGATTCCGTAATAAACCTGTATCACATATGTATTGAGCTCATGCATCTCGTGTTCATTTACTAATATATCATTACCTAAGTAAACTCAATTATAGAGAAGGTGGTAGTAACGCATATTATGCCTAAGATATCACCTTATCTAAGTAGTTCAGCAACTCATCGGTCATAACCTCATATCATGCTAGCTTAGTCTGTCTGAATAGGGTCCAATCATAAACTAACATGTGGTTGATCTGTGTGTTTCCACATCAATAACCCGTACATGTATCTGCTTTAACATTTCGATTGTTTCCATCTCTGTTAGTAACACCTGTACCATTCACTAGTTAAGTATGAATAAGAATAGATGTAATGGCGATCATAGGCTTGATAAAGGTGGAATCCTATCTGCTATAACTTCTACTCGTATATAAGAGAGACCTTCTCGCTTCACCTATTTCACATGGTATACTTATTGTGGAAATAGCCATACTTGACTAGTAGTAATACTTGGGCTTGTTATAAGGTTCTAGTAGTCCACATGTTCATAAGATCAGTAATATATAAGATATACTATTCAATGGATTCACATGGCTAACCTTTTATAACAGTAATAGAAGCTCTTTTAGTATAGAGGTTTATCTCTCACCATGTTACATAATAAGCATGATAGTATTGTACTAATATGGAGTTAAGGGTAAAGGTTCAATATTCTTTATTAACATATCACTATCTTCACTGATTCCCATTGATTTTATTAACTATGAAGAGTATGACATAATCAAATACTAGCCTAATTTACAGCTTTGTAATCATAATCACACAGCTTACTAGTCATGTATAGAGAGTGGTCATAGTCTATCCATGAAATTGTAAACTTTATTTTGAATTATCTCTTAAGAATGAATTTTACTTACTGGTACATGGATAACAATAAGGAACGGATATTACTTAACTCTAGTGATACCGAATATATGCTACTGTCTGACTTTACTAATGCAGGGATACCAACATGCCTTATGTCATTTAAATTATCATTGCAGGGATATGAAATATAAATGCATATGCTGTAATGTGTGTACGAATGTTTACATTGATAACAGTATATTTGGAATGTGTAGAGATTGTTATATGGGTAACAATTTGTTATGAACAATATAGATGCATGTGCTGAAATGTGCGTACGAGTGTTTACATTGCAGATTGTGTACAAGTAATTGCTTTGCAGAATACAGATTACAGAACCAAAATACGTGATGACAGAATCCCCAGAACAGTTGAGACTCCCGAGATTCCACGATAGGGTGTTGACCCTGGTCCTATTGGGAGGGGTGGAGGTGTTGCCCACCAGTTATCCTCCGATACCTGGAGTCATGGGAGGACTGTGCGAGTCACGCTCCCCTAGACGTGTGATGATGACTGCCGGATGCCTACAAGCATATCTGGTCGACGTAATCGACGCTGATATCCTTAAGGTCTATGAATGGATCAATAAAGCTGATGCCATGGCATATTCCTGTAGAGGACGGATAGGATGGGAGTGGAAGAAGATTAGGAAGGATAGGATGATTTTAGAATAGTTTGAAGATTTGGTTGAGATGGGAAGTAACAATTAAATTGCAGATACATACTTATTTCAAACTGAAAGTCAATCTTAAAAATCCGCCTTCTACAAACGCCCTAATCTCAAAAAAAAAAAAAAAAAACAATCATTGATATGAGTATATGAAACCCTAACTTCGGGACGAAGTTTTCCGAAGGGAGGAAGTATGTAACAACCCACACCATAAGTCCCTACTTCCTAATATTTAACTAAAAGTTAAAAGACCAACATAAAGAAAAGCTAACTTAAAAAAAAAAAAAAAAAAAAATTAGAATGATTAATTAAACAGCACCCCGATTGAATACATTCAAATTAATACAATCATATTCTTTTCATTTAAATGACGGCTGTTTAATACAACCTTATACATCTTATCCTCTTGCATTCAAGTTACCTCTCATTAATAAATCATATCCTCTTGTTCGAATGACCTCTCATTAATACAACCTTATCTTATTACATCCAAAGGACATCTTATTAATGAGAACCATATCACTCGAATGATACCTCTTTAAAAACATTCATTTCTACATTTATGGAGGCCTTATCTCGATGGAGTGTGGCGGTGGGATGTTAGCTGGATGGTGTTATGGCGGTGGGGCAGATTATTATTTAAACACGAAGTCATGAAGGAGGAAGGGGGTCTTTTGTTGGGAGAAGAAGGGGGAGAAGGGTGTTGTGAGGAAATGGAGAAGGCTGTCGTGATGAATTTGCGGAGGTTGTTATGGTAAAATTTATCAAGGGTGGGAAGGAGACTCACTGTTCTTGGGATTCTGGGCACGGGGGCAGAGGAGGCGTCCTCTGGATTTAGGATTAAATTCTAAATTTGGCTGGGAGGAACATTTTGGTTCTCTAATCTGTCCGATCAGCTGAAGAGGAGGATCACGGTTCCAGGTATTCTAGTTGGATCTCTCCGTCTCCAGGTATTCCTCCTCTTAGCATCAGTTAATTATTATATTTCAGTATCAGCTAGTCACTGTGGTTTAAGCATTAGCTGGTTACTGTGATTTTACTTAGATTTAACTTAAAAATCATGTTTAAATTCTCTTGCAAATTAAATCCTGCTTAACTGTAGGGAGTCAGATAAGTGTTTTGTTTTATAAGTGAGACAGAAATCTTGCACATGGTATCAAGTACGGAGTTAACGAGGGTCACATAGATATATTCTATTATTATTTTAATCATGGAGCAGTTTTCTCTCTTCTATTTCAATTAAAATATTCTTTTTAATGCGGGAAAAGGGTAAGTCGGCCACCATGCCTCCTTAGGTCATTGAAACTCATATCTAGCCATCCCATTATCTTCTCAGTCTGGTTCCAACAAGCTATTACGCTAAGGTGTTCTGTCAAGTATCCCTCTTGGAATGCCACCTTAAGCGTAATTAATTGAGTTAGGCCCAAAAATAACTTTGTTTTCTGAAAGTTGTCGAAATGTTCCGGAACGAAAGGCAAACTGTGCGGATGATGGAATATACCAAGCGAATGCCATCGAACCTTAGAAAAACTCCTTAGAAACCCTCCAAAAGACCCTGGGCCCACTAATGACACCAACCTGCACATGTGACTTGTCTGGCCCCAACTTTGAAAATCCATCCTAATCATGTCATAAGAAACACCAAAAAAAGGAACATCACAAATTGTCCCGCCCCAAGAATGTTTGCCCTCAAGCAATCCAAACCTATGGACCAATCTGTTGGCCTAACGTAACTAGGACCCAATGCCCAGATCCGATACAAAATGTTGGGTGATGCTATGCCTCTCTGTCAACCCACCAAGAACAGATCTCTCAATGCTTGGATCCCAGACCAATCTTTAAATGAATCCGTCATCAACAAATCCTCCTGGATCCCAATTCTACCAAGAGCAAGCATCAATGCCCCTTGGCTCCTGCTGTGCTACGACTATGGCTGTGAATGCTGCCCTTTCAGCTGTGTACCAACTCATCACCTCTCTCCAATCCAACCTCTCACTCAATCCAATGCCAATCCTGCCCTCCTTATGCCGGGATTGAATGTTGAACAACTATCGACCTGTATCCCACTTCCAACTCGAACATGTACTACCCTTTATGTCTAAGTGTCTCCGCTCCACTACTCTCCTGACTATGAATATTGTACCATCAATACGATACCAACTCATGACCTCCCGCTAATCAAATATAGGGACACCTGTACAAGGAATACGTCTACTAGGTTGATACTAGTCCATGCTCAACTCTTGATGCTCTGCCCGATCAAACAACCAAATCTGTCCAAGAAACCGTGCCCCTATCCCTGTAATGGGAAAAATTGGGTAAGTTGTGTTGTAAGCCCTGTCTATGTACTCCTAGAGAGGGTTGTTGCCTGAAAATGCGGCAGCTTTGTTGGGCACCACTACATTTGTTTGCAACTCATCAATGGGTAGTCCTTAAGATGGATGCACTGTCATCTCCCTTGTTTGATAAGAAACTCCACGCTCCGACCGTCTACTAGCCCCCTGCAAAACTGCCCTATCAGTCTCCAATACCTCCTAAGGACAAGTGTCTGCAAATACTGCCACCCTGCTAGTTGCCTGTACCTCTGCCTACTCCTCATCAATGGCTGACCCCAAGGGTGGCTGTCCATCCTCCTCCATCACAGACTCAATATGAACCTATAGTTGGCTCCCCCCAAAAGGCTCATCATGCCTACTATGCGCATCATCCCACTCAGTTGGCTCATGCTTCCCCATATGATGCTCATGTTGAAGCATCACTAGTGACTCATCATCCTGAATGTCTCCCATGGGGTCCACAGACTGCTCATCATATAAATCTGGCTTCCTGTCAACAACTCTACATGAGTCACACTCCTTGGAAGCATCCACGTGTGAAAAATCCTAAATCTGGATTCCTACTGCAACAAATCTGAATTACTTCTCCTATTATGTTTAATAATTATTTCATTACAGTGAAATATTGAAGTAATTTCTGAAGCAGTGTACACAAATAATATTGCAGAATAATTCTAAGTGCTGAAACAATCTGAACAAAATACAATGAAAAACATCCACATTTGACATAGTTATTTTTGGACTAAGTCCTCGGAAAAACCCAACTCGGGAAAACCGGTGCAGCAGATCTGAAGGTTTTATATTATTACGCAGCAATATCTTGAGTACAACTAGGGTGCCAATATTTGGTAAACCCTTCAGATAAATCTAGACATCAAATGTAACTGTGAGATATACCTCACTCTGCAAGTCTCAGGCTGATCTAAACAGCGTTGGTGAAGCCCCTCTCTTCCTCTGCGTGAGTGCCTACAATGGAACTGCGTAACCCTGCGTGGGCAAGCCTGAGAAACTGCGTCATCTCTCTCTGCAACCGATCAAGTTGATATGAGATTAGATTTTGGCCCTCCTGGCTCAGAAACCCCAGCCTCTAGCTATCTCCGAAGTGACTCTGGAAGACACTGCGTTGTTCCTGAGTGATTCCCTTCAGGGAATATATCACTCCTGCAGGAAACTGCGTTGTCTCTCTCTCCGTAAATGCTGCCTCTCTCTATAATGTTCTCTTGGTCCTCCTGACCAGTTACTGCTTCTGCCCCTCTCTGAATCTGATCACTAAATCAAAATCACTTAGCAAACCCTGCCCTAGTGATTCGATTCTGACCAAAAGCTGTGTCTCCTCACACAAACTCGAAAATGCCAAATGCTCAATGTGCTCAACTTGTTTTCTGTCGGCCCCCACACCTCCTTATATTCTTCTATTGACCCTTCAACGACCAAGATTAAAACAAAATCAAGGGCTAAGATTAACTTGGAGGTTATCCATGAATTTATCTAGAAGATTCTCACTTAGTTTAATTAATACCCTTTAATTAATCAGTTTCCCTAAGTTTAGACTTAGGAAAACATTAGAAAATGATTAATTATTTTAATTAAACCATCTCTAAGTGGAATTTTCCAAAACCATTTCTGGGTTTTATGGAATACATGTGTCCTAGCCTATATACAAAGTTACAAGGCTATATCACATCCGATGCTACCATAAATCAACACTCCCTCTTAGCGAGGAAATTTCTCTAGCAAACAACTCAATGTGCTGCTTTGACTTCTAGAACATCTGCTGCTATGCTGTTGATGCTGCTCACCAACACTGCACAAGAAAATGTTGCATTTGTACTGCCGCTGACTCTGCATACTGCTGCCAACTGCCATTGTACTGCAACTCCCTCTGAATCTGCAACCATGTTGCTGCACTACTCTGCACTACGCTGCACCACTTGTGCACTACGTTGTTGCTGCTCATCTGCTACTACTGCTCAACTACTGCTGCTACTTGCAACAGAAAAACATTCGAAATTGGACAAGAAAATCTGCAACTGGAAAATAAGACTGACTGCTGTTAATTTCTGCACTAGCTCTCTAAAAAATAATGTGTTGTTGCTGCTCTGCACTTCGCTGCACCAGTGTGCATTGTGCTGCTGATGCTACTACTCCCTCTCTGCGCTGATCAGGACCTAGTACTATTAGCCACTGCATTGTCTTCTCATCTTCTGCTGCAACTGTCCATCCTGCTACTGTCTTTAGGCTGTTCTAGCTCGCATGTGATCCATGAGTCCGAAAATACTCTAGGATCCTGCCATCTGTAGATTCTGGATCTACAACTCCAAGTCAACCCATTTCTCTCCTTTCGGAATATGAGCTAACATAGCACAATCTCTTTCTGCCTCAATCTTGGCAGCTCTTGCTTGAGGATCTTCCTTCTCCTCTTTATCCTTTTTCTTAAGAGGACACTATGTGGCATAATGTCCCATTTCCCCACACCGAAAGCATTTGATCTTAGACAAATCTTTCTTCTTCTGCTTCTGTTTCCCCTTTGATGCAAGGGCAGTGTTATCTTCTTCCTCCATCTTGATTTTCGACCCACTGTTGCCATCCTCCAAATGGATTTTGAGGAGGTCTCTCCTCAGCTCTTCTTGTTGTAAGGCTGCCCACATTGCTTCCCATCCTAGAAGCTTTTCTCTACCCATAATGCTCTGGACAAAGACCTAATAGTCTTCTGAAACCCAGTTTAGAGTGAGCCTTACCAGCGCCGAGTCTCTAGGAGCAGCCCCCACTGTTGACAGCTGGTCTCGGGTATCCTGAATACGAGACAGGAAGGAGTCAAAACGTTCTCCCTTCTTCATCCTAGTATTACGCATCTTCTCCTCCAAATAGATCTTCCGCTGCTTGGAAGATCCTTGGTATAGCTTTTCTATCCCTACCCACATCTCTCTAGCAGTGTTCTTAGCTGCTATGTGAGGTACGATATGATCCTTCACACCGTCTAGAATCAATTGCTTGGCTCTTGCCATATTCTTCTTAAATTGTTTTAGGTGTGCTGCATCAAGTGGTTCTGCAACTGCGCTGTCTATGAGGGCTTTTAGATCATGCTCATCAAGGAGAAACTCAATCCTTGATTACCAAATCACATAGTTGGAGGCACCCTCCAATCTATCTTGGTCACGCAGTCTATCGCTGGCCATCTCCTCAACTGTCAATTTCTTTCTCTAACCCTCTGCTCAGCTATACTTATGCACTCCTTGTGGAGTAAGTCACTGCTTTTGTTGCTGCACGGGAAAACTGAGCTTCTTTGAGTAAGAAACTCTCTGAGGTCAAGAAATCCCCCACTGTGTTTTTAGAAATTTTCTAACGCGTATGCACCAACTCTTACTGTTGTGCAGTAACTTTGTCCTTCAGCTACGTTAGTCTGCTACGCTGCCTCTTCTGCAACTGAAAAATGGTTACCCCTCTATCAACTCTCTCAAAGGAAGCCTTTTTTCTGCAATGGATTTTCCACTTGGCCTGGACGGCGTAATCTCTTGGAGGGTCTGCTGCTGCTTACGCAGATCCCAATCTCTCCTACGCTGATCTGTTGGTTCACTCTTGTTTCTCCTGCACTTCAGCTTGAATAAGCTTCGATACCATGTGAAAAATCCTAAATCTGGATTCTTACTGCAACAAATCTGAATTACTTCTCCTATTATGTTTAATAGTTATTTCATTATAGTGAAATATTGAAGTAATTTCTAAAGCACTCTACACAAATAATACTGCGGAATAAATCTAAGTGCTGAAACAATCTGAACAAAATACAATGAAAAACATCCACATTTGACACAGTTATTTTTGGACTAAGTCCCCGGAAAAACCCAACTCGGGAAAACTGGTGCAGTAGATCTGAGGGTTTTATATTATTAAGCAGTAGTATATTGAGTACAACTAGGGTGCCAATATCCGACAAACCCTTCAGAGAAATCTAGACAACAAATGTAACTTTGAGATATACCTCACTCTGCAAGTCTCCGGCTGATCTAAACAGTGCTGGTGAAGACCCTCTCTGCCTTTGTGTGAGCGCCTATGCTAGAATTGCGTAAGCCTGCGTGGGCAAGCATGAAAAACTGCGTCACCTCTCTTTGCAACTGATCAAGCTGATCTGAGATTGGATTTGGCCCTCTTGGCTCAGAAACCCCAACATCTAGCTATCTTCGGACTGACTCTAGAAGACACTGTGTTGTTTCTGCGTGATTCCCTTCAGGGATTGCATCACCCCCTCAGAAAACTGTGTTGTCTGACTCTGTGTAAATGCTGCGTCTCTCTGTAATGTAACCCTGGTCCTCTTGACCAGTTACTGATTTTGCCCCTCTCTGAATCTGATCACTGAATCAAAATCACTCAGCAAACCCTTCCCTAGTGATTCGATTCTGACCAAAAGCTGTGTCTCACACAAACTCAAAAATGCCAAATGCTCAATGTGCTCAACTTGTTTTCCATAGGCCCCTCACCCTCTTTCTTATATTCTTCTGTTGACCCTTCAACGATGAAGATTAAAACATAATCAAGGGCTAAGATTAACTTGGAGGTGATCCATGACTTTTTCTAGAATATTCTCACTTAGTTTAATTAATACCCAACGATTAATTATTTTAATTAAACCATCTCTTAGTGGAATTTTCCAAAACCATTTCTGGGTTTTATGCAATACATGTGTCCTAGCCTATATACAAAGTTACAAGGCTAGAGCACATCCGATGCTACCATAAATCAACACCAGGTATGAACCCATGGACTCATCCAAAGAAGAATCCTCACCCCGAAGGTTAGAAGGAATATCCACCTTCTCTACCTCTGTCATCTCTTCAGTGTCACTCAAGCGTGAGTGAGCAGGTCCCCTAGGTCCCTGCAAATGAAGCAGAGACCCTTCGTCCTTAGCTCATTCTTGCTGCATGATCCACCAAACCTGGGCAGCTTCTCTCTAGTCAACTGTCTCCTGAACAACCCAATGTTTTTCCTAACCAACCTCTCGGCCAATTCATAAGCAACGGGTGAAACCAACTTCTCTCACCTCCAAATGTTCAACAATATAGCCTGCAACTCCCGACAAACATCATGGCCACTCATACATGATGACAAGATGGACTGCATGTGTGCTATGACTATGTCTGGATGATGTCTCCTAATGTTGAGGAAGCATTGGGACATTTGCAGAATCAAGTCATCACACTCAAGATCAAAGATGATCTCATAAGTCTTGGTCATGGCCATGACTTCAAAAACCTCAAACTTCTTCCCAAATGTAGAGCCTGCACTGTTGTCCAAGTCATGGAAGGTCTCTACCAATGAAGCGAACATCGCAATAAAATCGTGATTTTTTCATTGAAATGATAAAATTGCCAATTTTTTCAGAGATATTTTTAATTTAGAAAAAAATGGCGATTTTTTCGAAAAAATATCGATCTGACCCAAAAAAATCATGGGTCCGACAAACAACGAGTTTAAAAGAGAAATTCGATTTTTTTTTGTCATTTTTTTTCAGACAGAGGGCAAGAGAGAGAAATTTAAGGTGGAGGAGAAATCATCTTCAAGGGAAAGAGAGGAGAAAAGTGTAGGAATTTAGCATCCCAAGCCAAAAAAATTCAAGTTTGGACCAAGTTTCTTCAACAAAGTGTGGTTTCCTGTAATATTCCTAATTAGCAATAGCTAATTGTTACACTGAAAATTGTCACACTGACATTCTGCCATGTGTATGAGCTCATTATTGCTCACACTTCTCCCTTTTGCAAGTCTCACATATCAGTTCCTCATGTCAAGCCTTGAAAATCAGAAAAAGTTCCTAAAAGTCTCTTAAACTTTGGTATCGCACTTTATGGCTATCTTTCCTGCGGTCCCGCACCCAATGTTCAGCTTTCCTGCGTTCCTAAACGCACTTTCTCTTTGTTAAAGGTGCAGACCCCTGTAAGATTAAAAAGGCGCAAGTAAATTCCAAAAAGCTCAATCAAAGTGAATTCTGGAAGCTTCTAGAATGGATTTTGCGGTGGCAGAACCGCTCTTGTGAGATGCATGAATCCCTTACCTTATGGAGCTAACCCCTTGATGTAAGGAACTATCCCTTTGAAGGAGGATTCTATCCCTTTATCCTTGGAATAGCAAACCTCCTCCTTTCTACTATAAAAAGAGGCATTGGGTAGCCTCAAAAGGAGTTCAAGCTTTTAGAATATTTGAAGTTAAGTGCTGTTGAGATTTAGACTTGGTTAACTAAGACTTTTGTGAGGAGATATTACATACCTCTATTTGTCTTGGTTTGAGAAGTGCAGAACTTGTCAAAGCAAAAGAGATTCCTGCTTCGGACCCCGGAAAGTCCTGTGCAACATCAAGGCTCAGGTTGTAAGGATTTTCTTCTTTTGAAATTAATACAAATATACTCATTTTTCTCAATAAGCTTTCAATCAATGGTTTATTTCATAGACTCCTTGATCACTATGATAAGCATGGTTTATGATGATTTCTATATAGGTTCTATGTAATAGTTTGCTTGTTTGTGACTGCAGGTTTACAAAGGAAACTCCTTCAAGCGCGCGAGGGACAACGACGACTTCAAACAAGCACTGGACAAACGGTAAGTCTTTTACACCTATATAGAGTTTTTCATAGATCATATATGCTTAGAGAAAGATTAGTTTATTTGGCTGTTTGTTGCTAGATACTTTAGTACTAGGGAGATCGGTCTTGTCCGCAAGACGGATTGTCCACACAACAAATTGGCGACTCCATTGGGGAAGAACTTGTTGTTTTTTGTTCTCTTTTGTTTTGATTTGAAGAAATGTTTTTCTTGGTTTTTGATTGATTGAAATATGCCTGGGTAGCTTACGTTTTCTCTGTTTTAGAAAATTTTGAAATCCCTTAAGTTTTTCTTAAGTTTTTCCTGGGACCGCACTTTGCCTTGTTTTCACAGTGCGGGAAGTTTCACACTTTTCCTGTGTAAATAGTGCGGGACCACACCTGTGATATATGGGAACCTGCGGACCTTGTTAAAATTTTTGAAAAACCCAGATTTCTTTCTTAGTTTATTTTGATTTCAATTTTCAGTTTTGTTTTCTGCCCAGATTGATAGTTGTTTCTGTCAATAGTTTTCTGTTTATAAATATCAACAGTATTGGTGTTTGATGATTTTCTAGAAGTTTTGCGTTTTGGATTGCATTTCACTTGGTCTTTGTAGTGATTTGAAGCATTTGACATTTTGAAGTACCTCAGATTACCTTAGTATTTTTGTATTTTGTTGAATCTGACCTGATTGTGAGATCATCCTTTATTAAGAAATAAATTCACTTGTTTCTTTGCAAAATCTTCGAAAAAAAACTTTGTTATTGGTTTTTGAATTTCATTTTTAATAAAAACATAATTGGGTGTTTTTGATCTGTTTGTTATTCTGAACTAATAGATCCTTAGTTTGCTAAACAACTAAGTCAAAACATTCTTCAAAAAATAATCTTAAAGCTTTTATTCATTTAGAGTATTAAAGTTTTTAGTTTTGAGTGCTATTAAACTTTGTAGATCTCGAAATTAGTTTTTAGTTTTGAGTGCTTTTAAAATTTCTAGATTTCTTTTGAAGGAAAATTGTTTTGTAGCTTCAATTTTTTGGAAAGTGAGAGGATTTTTATTGTGAGCTTTGATAAATTATTGGAAAAAGACAAAAAATAGTTTCTTTCAATTGTTCTTTATGTTCAAAAAAGGAATTGTTCATTAAAAGAATTGCATTCTCTAACTTTTCCTTAAGTAGCATTTCATTGAAAGAAAATAATCTGATTATCATTTTTAGGTGCATTTTTAGTGTCTTTTGGAAATCGAGTCATTTCACACCATCAAAGTTTCATTTCCGCACCCATTGACTTAAGGAACAACTCTTAAAAGTAACGCTTAATTAAAATTCATCTAGCAATCTTTTTATTTTCTAGGGCTCTTATCACCAACATAGCTTAGGCTAGTATCTTGGAGTAGGGAGTAATTAACTCTCCAAGGTAGTAAAAACAAACAAGTAGACAAATCTTGCGGTAGGAGATAAATCCAATTGTAATTTGTATAATCTGGGAAGCTTCTCTTAAAGAAGTCAATCACGAGATCATATCCGAACCTTTGAGACAATCAATTCTGTTTCATTGGGGAAGATAGAAGATTTTGCGCGTATTACAAACGGTAAACCTCAGATTAACCATTGTCGAGGAGCCTGGGGTCACTTGTTGGTAAACCTCGGATTAACCATGTCGAGGAGCCTTCAAGGGGATTGAGCTTGCTACTCTGCCCTTGCGCATGAAATCGGATCGTAGACTGTTCCCCCAGTTATATTTGTTACTATTGGTAGCCTTAGTGTCCATTTATCTTAAGATTATTTCCTAAGGTGAAGGTGAAGAAAAGATCTCACTATACCTGGAACAGACGTCGACTAGACTCACTTGGACTTTCTGGGGGGTTCTCTTCACACGAGATGGTTTTGTGAGGAAACTTGTGCCAGTGTGTTTCATTAAGCAGGTTGTCGGGGTAACTGTTCCAACCGCCCTTTCTGTATTAAATTTCTATTAAGTTGGATTTCATCACCAACTAGTGTTTTTAGTACGGGAAGTTACTGTTTGTGTGTGGTTTGAACTCTTAGATTTTTAAGCGTGTGATTCAAATTGTTTGTTTCTTTAGAGACTTTAGGTGTTTTCATTGAAATTTTCTTTGTTTGCGTGTGATTAGTTAATATTTAATCGTGGCGGAATTGCCGAGACAATCCCGGAGACTACAAGGGAAACCCCCTGAATTTTCACCAAGTCAGCTTGAAGGGCTTCGTGCTCTGGTATCATCCAGTAGTGGTAGAATTAGATCAATAGACGTTGGAACTTCATCTATAATTGTTCATCCTGATCATCAAATACCTACAACAGAATACATTCAAGAACCGATTTCAGTTTCTGAAGTCACTGATAGTATTTCTCCTATTAGTGAATTAGCTGACGAACCTGAAATCTCTGAACTTGAAACTGAACCTTCTGTTTTAGAAACATCCTTGGGATTTATTTCACCAACTTCTAGCGATCTTGGTTCGCCTAGGGTAAGAAATATTATAATTGAAGATCTTCCGGCTGGTCTTATTTCTATTGAAGAACTTACTAATCCAGACGAAGATATATCTCTTCCCGACTCCCCTCAATCTTTGAATCTTAGGGAGCGTAAATCTATTTTCTACAGCCCTATTCGAACTAGTGCTTGGTATCTATCCTTAACAAATTTTTTAGAGAATCCGGGTCTTGCTGTTTATCCACCTCGAGTTCCATTTCATCCAACACCCAGAGGTTATTATCCGTCATCTATTATGGCAGGAGAGTCGTCTATGTTTTCCCAAACGCCGGAATCATTTTTACGTGGTGGTCCTTCTGTTCCTGCGGGATATCAGGCTCTGTCTGGTACTTTCTTGGGAGCAGCTTCTCAACCCATTCAACAAGTATTGTCATCTGGTCATAATGGTCTTAAAACTGAAACGTCGAACGCAGAGCAAATTTTTATGATGTCTGGTAACGTCCCGAATCCTCAACCTCAAGGTAGTCAGGTACCGCCTGGGGGGCAATCTCAAGGAAGTCAGTTACCGCCTGGGGGGCAACCTCAAGGTAGTCAGTTACCTCCTGGAGGGCAACCTTCAGGAAGTCAATTACCGCATGGGGCACAACCTCAAGGTAGCTTTTTTCTAGGACAAACTGTGGAATCATATTATTTTGGGGGACAACCCCAAGGACAATACATACCTCAAGGGTATCAGCCTTCAGGACAGTACATACCTTAGGGTCAACCCCAAACTCAATATGCTCCTCAGGGTCCTTATCAACAACCCCAGCTTCAGTACGCGCCTCAAGGTTATCAACCTCAAGGTCAGTACCCAACTCAAAGTTACCAACAACCTTCTGGTCAGTCATCTATTCAAGGAGCCGGAAATGTACCACTCAATTATCAACCCTACGTTCAACCAGGTTATGGTCCTTACGTTCAACCTTCTGCGGGACAATATCACGGAACGAATATGGTGTGGGATCCATCCCAATATCAACAGCCTATGCAGCCTAATGTGCAGTTGCCTTATCAACCTGGACAGCCTTTAATTTCTGGTCCAATTCAGCAACCTGTCCAGCCTTCTATTCAAATTCCTGCACCTAGTCTTGTTCAGCCGGCTGGTCCTAGTTCACCTAAGACTCCGCCTCAAACTGCTGCAACTGCTGCTACGTCTGGTCAACCTGTAACACCTACTTCTGGAGTATCTGTAACCCCGAGTTCGTCTATCCCTGCATCCGCGCAAATCCCTCAAGTCTCTGTACCTCAGTTAGAATCTTCGGTTCAGATGCCTACGGGACAAGCTGGTACAAGTACAGTTGTCACAAGTCAACCACAATTCACGTATCAACCGTACCAGGGACAGCCGCAATTCGGTCCCTATACACAAAATCCAAACTCTCAGTATCAACCGTACCTTGGCTATACTTATCAACAGCGTCAACAACCCCAGTTCGGTCCGGTTAATCCTAGTTTTCCAGGAGGTTACACAATTCCTAATGCTAATCCGATTCCCAGTTATCCTGGGTATCCACCTCCTGGAACTGCTTTGGCTACTCAAGGTTTTCGTGACCCTAATCGTCAGTTACCATTTATCGCAACTTTGGATTTACCTGATTTGACGCGCCTTACAAATGATCCAAATTTTATTATCAGTACTAGCTGCCAATGTCGCATAAGTTGCCCAGTGACATACCAAAATTCGAAGGAAAGCCGGGAGAGGATCCATCAAATCATGTCATGACTTATCACCTTTGGTGTGCGTCTAATTCAATCATTGATGATTCGATTCGCTTACGTCTTTTCCAAAGAACTCTTATTGGTCTTGCAGCCAAATGGTACATTGAGTTACCACGAGGCTCGTTTCATAATTTCAGTCAGTTAGCAACTTCCTTCTTGACTCATTTTCAGTTGCCAGTCAGATACGACAATGGCACGGAATTATTAACTTCGCTGAAACAATCCACGTCCACATATATTTCTGATCATATTCATGAATGGCGACGTAGGAGACGTTTGGTAAAAGTTTACATTCCAGATCAAATTTTGGCAGAATGGTTTGTTAAATCATTGTTACCCAAGATTACTGAAGATGTCGCTAAGGCTGGTGTTGTTACTGAAGAGCAAGTAATTGCTCAAGCTCAGTACCTTGACCTAGTTTACACGCAGTCAGGGACTTTACATGAAAAAATCCCAAACCTTCCAAAACAAGGTAAAATAGCTGCTACTCCTTCAGGGTCTCATGCCGCTGATGGTATGATTGGTACAGTCAATACTAAAAGTAAGAAGAAATCTTCAAAAAATTCTTCTCCAATTATAACTTTACCTGATTCCCCGAAAGGAGAATCTTCCCCCGAAATTTCTGCCGATATTCATGTTGTGGAGACATCCACGGCTAAATCTAAATCCGGTAATAAAAAGAAAGGGAAGAATAAAAACAAAAAGAATTCGAAAGAAAAAACTGATAAAAATGAATCCAATGATGAAAAATGTAAACCACGTTATCCTTGTTACATTTGCGAAGAAGATCATTTTACTAAGGAATGCCCACATCGGGCCGAGGTTGCAAAATTCGTCAAAGGATCACAACAACCTGCTGTCTTGAAGGATCCTTTTCCGATTCAAGATAGTAAGATGGTTGGTTCTACTTCGACTGCTTCAGAAGAGCCTATTTTGATGATGTCTCATGTAAGGATTGCGACGCGATCGCAAGATTATGGTACTAAGAATCCTGTTGATGGTAAAGAAGCAGAATCTTCTAGTGCAAATACATCAACTACACCTCCTCCTGGTTCTGGTCCGCTACAGATCGAGAAACCAAATCCAGACTTAATAATCAAACTGCCTGCTAAAGGTGTTCTTCGTAAATCAGCCTTCAATCCACATGCGAGGGCTGCTCAGAATTACAACATTGTTGAAGACTTAGCCGTTTCTCCTTCAGCAATGTCGGCTTTGGAAGTGCTGCAATCATGCCCAGCACAGCGTAAATTGCTTTTGTCTGCCATAGGAGCTGTTGATATTCAAGATTCTAATCTTATAATCTTCGATTTAGAAAATAGTACACCATGTCTACCTCATCAGATGGCGTTCCAGATACCAGTGTTCGTAAAAAATAGACCGATTTATCGAACTGTGATTGATGAGGGAGCTTCAACGTGTATTATGTCAATTCAGTGCTGGAAATCACTTGGTTCTCCTACGCTGAACCAATCTCCGACGATTCTTAAGGCTTTTGATGGTCGAGGTTTTCACCCTTTTGGTATTCTGCAGGATTTACCCATAGGGGTTGAAGGTAAAGTAGTAAATCTAGATGTGGAAGTGGTTGATGCCCCTCTAGATTACAACTTTCTTTTGGGTCGTAGTTGGTCTTATGCTATGACTGCTGTGGTTTCTTCGGTATTCCGACTCATAAAATTTCCATATCAAGGGAGGATCGTTACAGTAGATCAGTTAACTTACGTTACTTCCGACCCAACCTCTACAGAAACAATCCAGCACGTTGGTAAAACGACTATTCCTTATAAGGATGTGGGAGTAGGATTGATGAAAGATTCTGGTTTGCTAGGAACTTTTTCCATTCCTCCTCCTAACGTATCGCCTTCTGTTGCAACTATTCATATGATTTTGTCAGACTCTGTTATGTTTGATGATCCTTGGATCGTACCTTCCGAATCCGAGTTAGATTCAATTGATGGCATGATGCCTTTGAGTCCATTTGAACTTGCATATCAGGCTGTAGAGTCTTTTTCCGACCCCTCTTCAACCGAAATTGATCCAGTGAATGGGATCCACGAGGAATCACTATCAATATCTAGCTCAGCCACAACGGCATTTCTTGAACCTGTTCATTCTGATGAGCAGATTCGTGAGTTACTGTCTGTTGATGATTTACCATGGGAAGATCTACATCATCGATCTTCGTTTTTACTTGAACTAGATCATTTTGAAGATGATTTCGCTTCAATCTTTACTGCTGAATATGTCAAGGAACCGCAGAATCCATTGAAAAATCCTGATTTTGAGTTAAATTTGGAAAATATTTCTCGAACGATTCCAATAGACATTTCAATAAAACCAGGAATAATTGAAAACATTCACATAGGTGCTTGTTGTACTGAAGAAGAAATTAAAGCTTATAAAGCCCTATTTCAAGAATTCCGTGATGTGTTTGCCTAGTCCTACGAAGAAATGCCAGGAATTGATCCGTCAATTGTCGTACATGAAATCAAAACTTACCCGGATGCCAAGCCTGTTCGTCAACGTTTACGTCAAATGCATCCTAGGAAAGCTGTTGTTATCAAAGCAGAGGTTGAAAAATTACTTCATGAAGGTTTTATTTATCCGACCCCCTTAACGGATTGGGTATCTAATATTGTTCCTGTAACTAAAAAACAAGGAACCATACGAGTATGTATCGATTATAGGGATATTAATCGAGCTTGTCCTAAAGACAATTATCCGACTCCCTATATCGATCAAATAATCGATGATTATGCCGGCAGTGAAATGTTTTCCTTTATGGATGGCTTTTCAGGGTATAATCAAATAAACATACTCCCTGCCGATCAGCCTAAAACAGCCTTTATTTCTCCGTGGGGGACATTTGCTTATTGCAAATTACCTTTTGGATTGAAAAACGCTGGAGCAACTTTTCAAAGGGCAATGTCTTATGCGTTTCATGACATTAAGCACATTGTGCAACCGTATCTCGATGATTTACCTGCTCATTCATCGCGCAGGGCCGACCATCTCACACATCTACGTGCTATCTTTATGAGATGTCGACATTATCGGATTCGACTGAATCGACACAAATGTGTTTTTTGTGTAGAGTCGGGTCGTTTACTAGGATTTGTTGTCTCGAAAGCAGGTATTCGCGTCGATCCGTCGAAAGTTGAGGCTATTGTCAAATTACCTCCTCCTACGACTTTACGCCAACTCCAAAGTTTGCAGGGGAAAGCAAACTTTTTACGTCGGTTCATTCCTAACTACGCTGAACTTACAAAAGGTTTTACCCGGTTGCTGAAGCAGAATATTCCATTATTTTGGGATGAGATCGCTGATCGATCTTTTGATGCACTTAAACATGCGTTGACCCATGCGTCGTTATTGCATCCTCCCAACTACAACCAGGATTACATTTTGTACCTCGTTGCTTCTCATTCCACTATTGGAATGGTTTTAGTTCAGGAAGACGAATCTCACGCTGAACATGTGATTTATTATCTTAGTCGGAATCTGCATCCAACTGAAATTAAGTATACACATGTGGAGAAATTGGCTTTGGCAGCTGTTCAAGCTGTCCAACGATTTAGACATTACGTATTGTTACGCAAAACTACGGTAATTTTTTATTGCAACCCTATGATGTACATTTTGATTAAACAATTGCTAAGGGGCAAGTATTCTAAATGGATAGTGATCCTACAAGAATTCGACTTGGAATTTGAGAAATCCAAGGCAAAGAAATCCTTGGTTTTTGCGGAACTAATGTGTGATTTCCTCTCTACTGATACTGAAACTGTGGCAGAGCAGCCCATTGCGGACGAATCTCTGTTTCTTATCAGTACTCTCGATCCATGGTATGGAGATATCATTATTTATCTCCAAACCCAATCTTTTCGGCCTGAAATCTCACGATCTCAGCAGCGGAAAATACGATTCCAATCCCAACAGTACAATATTATTGGAGATACACTTTATCGACGTGGAGCGGATTCTGTATTTCGGCGCTGTGTTACTCATGAAGAAGCTGAAAAGGTTTTAAATGACTGCTATTCTGGAGCATGTGGCGGTCATATGTCAGGGTATGCCACTGCCCAAAAGATATTGCCCGCTGGTTATTTCTGGCCATCATTATTTAAAGATTGTATTTATGCAGTCCGGAAATGCCACAATTGTCAACTGTTTGATTGTAAAATGTGTGCGCCACTGGCTCCTCTTCATCTCATAATTGCTGTTGGTCCTTTTGCAAAATGGGGTACCGATTTTATTACATGTAACCCTCACTCGTCCGGGGGGCATGCATATATTATCTTAGCAGTAGATTATTTTGCTAAGTGGGCCGAGGCGATGCCTACATTTTCTACTAACGGTAAGACTGCTACAACTTTCGTATTTAATCACATAATTGCGAGGTTCGGTGTTCCTCAAGCGATTATTACTGATCATGGAAGCCATTTTCGGAATGTCATGATGACTGAATTGACAGAACAGCTTGGCCTGCGCCACGATAGTTCCACTCCGTATTATCCGCAAGCCAATGGTCTGGCCGAAGCCATAAATAAAGTTTTAGTCACCATGATTAAGCGAATTGTTGGTATTCACAAAACGAATTGGCATTCCATGTTATTTTCAGCGCTTTGGGCATATCGAACTTCAGTCAAAACATCAACTGGTTTCACTCCTTTTCAACTTGTTTACGGTTTGGAAGCTGTGTTGCCGATTGAATGCGAAATTCCATCTTTAAAATTAGCCATAGAGTTACTCCCAGCTACGTCTGAAGAGGGGAAACGTTTTTTGTACTTAGCTCAATTGGATGAAAATCGGAGAAACGCCAATAGCAAACGAGGCTCATGTAAAAAGAGTAAAAGCTCAGTATGATAGAAATGTTACCCCTCGAAATTTTTCAGAAGGACACCTAGTCTTAGTTTATGATCAAGCCAACGATAAGCTAGGAGCTGGGAAATTCGTGCCCATGTGGCATGGTCCTTTCATTGTTAAGCGAAAGCTGGCAAAAGGGGCCTATGAGTTGATAGATTTTGATGGTATCCTTTTAGATAAACCCAGAAATGGGCTATATCTGAAGAGATATTACGCTTAAACTTGGTATGGAGATCTTTTATTTTAGGTTAGATTTCTTTACTGTTGGTGTGCCTTAGATTAGAAAGGTGTGCCTAGTTTAGAAGTGTGTTTTTTATCACTTTTCCTGCTTATCTGAGTTTTACTCTTGATATTGCAGATGTTGACGTCTCTTCAAACCTACGTTGGTTTTGCTGATGGTGCTTGTCGTAGTACGCGGAACATTTCTTCCGCAGCCTGGATTATTTATTCACCCTCTGACGAGTTAGTTTCCATGCATGGGGTAAGCCTTGGTCAAACAACGAATAACATTGCCGAGTATAGTGCAGTGATTGAGTTATTGTCTGAGTCCATATCATTTGGAATTCGGAGTTTGATTGTGAGGTTGGATTCTGAACTTGTTGTATTACAGCTAACAGGGTTTATGCCATTAGAAATCCAGTGTTATTACGGTTATTTTTAAGAGTTCGTCTCTTGGAACGCGAATTTGATTACATTGAATATCAACATATTCCAAGGCATTTAAATACATTAGCAGATGCAGTTGCTTCTAGTATGATAAATCGACATTTGCAGTAATCAAAACAGTAAAACAGATAACATTCATAACATGTACACAGATAGCCGGTAAAGAGTGATATATATCATAGATAAAAGTGTTTTCAAAAAATATACATCGTCTTCGATCATAGGTTGGAAACACCTTATGATCAGCAAAACGGTAACACAAAAGGTCAAAAATATGAGTCCACAATACAATCATCCCATCACTGATGGTGATCACGATAAGAAACCACTGCCCGAGCCACCCTGCACAGGAACCTCCTAAAAGGTCCTGGAACACCGATCACGTATCTCTGCAGCCTGAGTGGAATGTCATCTATGTTTGTCTCCGGAATATCTAGAGTCAAACGCTCTAGATGATGCTCTAAATCAGTCAAAATCTCTGCTGATTGGTCTGTTGGGGCTGGTACGGCTGCAACTGGTTGTCTTCTTTCATAGGGTTGGAGATGGGCTGGTCGTCGTGGGCCCACATCTGTATTCAACAAACTTTTTGGTTATTATTTAACAAGACAATCAAAAATAAAAAAATTAGAACTAGAATTCATTGAAAATGATTTTACCTGAGTCACCCACTGTTCCCCTGCTGGGAGAGTCATCTCTTGGTGGCCGCGGAAATCTATCCCGGCATACGGAAAGTCCTCAATGACGAAAAGTTGGCGATTCAGCGAATGGAAATATGACGAAGGAAATCGAACAATCTCAGCGCCCTCAATACCATGACGGGCCATCAATGCGGACCAACGAATCATCTTGGGTTCTCTAGGTCGTCCGGCATCAACTGGAATACTCTGCGGAGCTAGCATAGGGATCCGCTCTAGAGCAAAGGAAACAACGATAGATCCATATCCAAAGTTGTTCAGCTTCCCATTTTTCGCTCTAGTTAGTTGGCCTTTTACATTAGCCAACACAGCTTCGCACCAGTTGAAAATAATGCCGCGAAAACGGTCCCCAGCAATGCGCATCTGAGAATCGGTAGCTACATGCAGTGCTGCACTCCCACATAGCCTGGTAACAGTAAAAGCAATAACTTTTAACTCAGGACGGATGATAGTTTTAATATCAATCCGTTTGTCTCTGGGGTCTGTGTCATCATTGCAAAATTCTTGCTGAAGACTAGCGACAGTCTGGCCACCTGGCCTAGTCCCAAACAATGAGAGTTGTTCGCCCCTTTTGGACAAACCAGTCATAAAATAAATGTCCTCCAGCTCAATTTCGAGCCGATGGCCGCCGATTATAAAACACTGGTCCTGCACATTCCACTTGTTTACCAGCCATGTCAGGAGTTCTTCTTGTGCTCTCATGCCTTGGATGGCCCAAAATTTATAAATACCGCATGCTCTTAATGCTTGCAATGTGGGCAAATGGAGCATTGCGGCGTCATCCACGTCCTCATGTTCACGTTCTCTCCAAATCAACATCTTGTTAATCCTGCAATGCATAAAAAGATAGATTAGAACAATCTAATTTGAAAAATTTTGGGCGACAAAGGAGAAATTTAAGTTTTAAATTTAACCGCACGGGACCGCACTTTCCTTTTGTAAACAGTGCGTAGAAACGCACGCGGTCAGTGAGGAAGGTGCGGACCCACAACTTTTTTCTTTGTAGAAAAAATTCGGGGTCCGCAGGTACCCTGTGTGTCACCTGCGGACCCCCGCGGGCGATTTTAGAACCATATTTTTCCCTTAAAATTTGAATTTAAAGCTTAAAAGCAAATTCTAAACGGATGAAACACAAGATTAAGAGGTCGTGGATTACCTAGGACTGACGGTTCTCGATTTCGACGTGTGGATTTTCCAAAATCTTCACAGGAACTTTTTTACCCAAAAGCTTCTTCTTTTCACTCTGAATTCGAACGGTAAAAATGAAATTGAAAAAGTCATTTTTATAAGATTTTTTGAATAGATGAATTTTTAATTTGTTTATTTTTTACTTTAAAAAGGGTATTTTTGAAGTATTTTTACTTATCTTAAACAGGTATGTGTAACGTTTGAAGTTTTTGTGCAGAAATTGGATTTTTCAGGAATATTGATCATTTTTCAACAAAGAGCATACTTTTATCACTTTTTCGGACTCTTTCAAAAAATTCACGAAAAAACGAAACATTGGAGTTCTCTTTTAAGCCCTTTTCAGACTCTCTAAATATGAAAAGATCGCCGAGTACTTGATTGTTCGAACTTGTTAAAATAAATGAATAATCGTCCCTTCAGTATAAGTTTACCCCTTTTACGGATTGAAATGGACTATTTACGAAAAAGGTATACGTTGACTAATTACGGTCAATAGAGTTCTCTCCCGCATTATTTTATCCTTTTTCGGGCCTGAGAGACTAAATTTACGAAAAAGTACACCCATGGAGTTTTCTTAAGTTTTTCTTCAGACTCCCTAAAATTGAAAAACACTGAGTTTCTCCTATACTGGACACGTTAAAATTTAACAGTAAAGGACCTGTTTAATTTTCAACAGGAACGAACCACTCCTTCTTAGGGTTCGAATCTTAAGCTAAGTTGGACTCATCCGAAGGATAAGCTTATAAACAAGCAAATGTTATCCTCCTCAAGCTTGTTAAAAATAAAGAGGTACTTGATAGAAATGGTGGGGGAAAAGAGAGAAAAATGGGCATGTTTGTTGTATTTTGATTTTTCGAAAATTCAGTCGACCACTCTTGAACACGACACTTTCAATCACCTGGGTTGGGAAATCCTTTGCCTAACAGTTAATCGAACCTCATTTGAAAGTTTTCATCCGGTTTCTGGGTATTAGCTTTGGGTCAATTGTTACTAAGCCATCTGCAGTGTCGCCATGTGTTCAAAAGGACAGTTCAAATAAACCGTTCATCTGCAAAATATCTGTCATCCATTTTGACCATCCCTGAGTCAGTCCTTGCCGATAATTTTCAAAACTTGATCTATGATTTCGTGTTGTGGGTTTGCCTACGACAAATCACTTTCTATCGATGGCAATTCATTATCTAGGAAGTTGATCTAGAAATCGTCAGTACCTTGAAATTTGCATGCCTCAATGGCAGGTTTCTCGCTTTCAACGATAGGTTGCATCATTGACCTTCGATCGAATGATTCCGTGACATGTTCGACTTCAGCTCATTCATTCGCATTTCATGGATGGTACTGGGTACTTTGAGAGCCATTGACATTACTGGTGGTTACTCTCACACTTGTTAACAGTTTACATCATTGACTGGTAATCAAGTGGTTTCTACCATGTTCGACTTCGACACATTCATTCGCATGGATAGAATCGTACTATTTCGAGAGACGGAAATCAAGACCCTGGATCTAGTTTCTACCATCCAGGCTGCGAGGAATTTTGTTATCATTTATACAATGGAATATTTATAAACAGATGGCTGCGTCCATGCTGTGTTCACACATGTCTATACTATGATGTACTCAAAATCATTCCTGCATCAGAGCAGTTGAATCAGTTTTTAATTATTTTAATCTGAGTCTGGGAATGCCTACCTCAGTGATGATATGTATACATGCATATTTTGCATTGAATGTTTTTACAGGTGCTGACTGGGGTGTCCACAGGATGATCTTTGAAATGATAAAGTACTGCACTCTTCATATATGACAGATTTCAGCATCATCTATTCCATACTTTGCACTTTAGGGGGCAATCTGTTACACAGAAAATTGTCACACTGACATTCTGCCATGTGTATGAGCTCATTATTGCTCACACTTCTCCCTTTTGCAAGTCTAACATATCAGTTCCTCATGTCAAGCCTTGAAAATCAGAAAAAGTTCCTGAAAGTCTCTTAAACTTTGGTATCGCACTTTCTGGCTATCTTTCCTGCGGTCCCGTACCCAATGTTCAGCTTTCGTGCGTTCCTGAACGCACTTTCTCTTTGTTAAAGGTGCGGACCCCTGTAAGATTAAAAAGGCGCAAGTAAATTCCAAAAAGCTCAATAAAAGTGAATTCTGGAAGCTTCTAGAATGGATTTTGCGGTGGCAGAACCGCTCTTGTGAGGTGCATGAATCCCTTACCTTATGGAGCTAACCCCTTGATGTAAGGAACTATCCCTTTGAAGGATGATTCTATCCCTTTATCCTTGGAACAACAAACCTCTTTCTTTCTACTATAAAAAGAGACATTGGGTAGCCTCAAAGGGAGTTCAAGCTTTTAGAATATTTGAAGTTAAGTGCTGTTGAGATTTAGACTTGGTTAATTAAGACTTTTGTGAGGAGAGATTACATACCTCTATTTGTCTTGGTTTGAGGAGTGCAGAACTTGTCAAAGCAAAAGAGATTCCTGCTTCAGACCCCGGAAAGTCCTGTGCAACATCAAGGCTCAGGTTGTAAAGATTTTCTTCTTTTGAAATTAATACAAATATACTCATTTTTCTCAATAAGCTTTCAATCAATGGTTTATTTCATAGACTCCTTGATCACTATGATAAGCATGGTTTATGATAATTTCTATACAGGTGCTATGTAATAGTTTGCTTGTTTGTGACTGCAGGTTTACAAAGGAAACTCCTTCAAGCGCGCGAGGGACAACGACGACTTCAAACAAGCACTGGACAAACGGTAAGTTTTTTACACATATATAGAGTTTTTCATAGATCATATATGCTTAGAGAAAGATTAGTTTATTTGGCTGTTTGTTGCTAGATAGTACTAGGGAGATCGGTCTTGTCCGCAAGACGGATTGTCCACACAACACTAATTGGAAATATTAATTTTGACAATTTTGCCTTTATAAAGTTAAATTATAAATAAAGTGGGAGAAGAGAACATTCAACTCACACTTAGGATAAAAAGTATTTCCTAAAGTCACTTAAGAGACATGTTTATTTGGCAAAGTGGGGCCTAGTGGTCAAGTGGCAGCGTGGAAAAAGGGGCAACATAGACAGCGTAGGGCCAAGCCAGCGCAGAGGGAGATGGACAGCGTGGCCCAAGGGGACAATGCAGAGATTGGTGGGGCCTAGGTGAGGGAAAGACTCACCAAGCATAAAAGGAGGGAGGGTCTCCTCATTCTCATTCATTCTGATTATGCTTCTTTGAGATTTGTCTTTTGACATTGAGCAAGCTTGCTTTTTAGCAAAGTCTGAACATGCTGTTCTTAACATCGAGTGTCTTCGTTCGGAGATCCCCACCTCAGCCCCAGGAAACTTCGAGTGCTTGCTCGGGTGAGGAGTTCCACCTTGTTTTGCCAGAGAGGATTGTAGCATCCACAGTTGGGAGCATTCTTTGGAAGAGATAGCGCAGTCAGTGAGACGGAGGACGCAGTCTTGGATAAAGGGAGTTCCAGATTGAGGGTTCATCATGGGATTTGGCCCGGAGGAGTTGGAGAGGGATCATCCTTTCCATATTATAGCATTTTCACAGAGTTGGAGAGGGATCATCCTTTCCATATTATAGCATTTTCACAGAGTTGGAGGCCATTATTTGCATCAGAGCACTCAGGGGCAGCGTTTCTCCTTTGGGGTAGCGTAGTGCTCTTTGGGCTTTCTTGGGTTTTGTGTGAAGAGGCTATTTCCAGAGTTTCATAATTTTCCGAGGAGGGGAAAACCCCAAATCAGCTTTTCATTCCAGCAGTAGCAGCAGCAACACCAACAACACTGGAGATTACGCATTCTTGAGTTAGCAGCCATTTCGGGTCACAATCTGAGATTATTTCTATGCTTGCCTAGTGCAAGCTAAGGTGCCATCATTCTGAACACCTTTGTACTCATTTCTATCTTTTAGTATTAATAAAATAGCTCAGCGTTCTCCATATTGGTTATTGTTCATGTGATATCTCTCTAGTTGATGTTTGTCTTTGTTTATGTGCTTTATATCGCTGTTTATTTCTACTTGGAATATTACAGTGGTATTGGAGCTCATAGACTTGGCTCAGCCCGTGGAGCAGATTGTCTATGACACCAGCAGGAAAACCTTACATCACTTACCGGGGAAGAAAGTATAAAGACCAAAGCGGAGGTTAGAGCTTACTTTCGGGGAAGGTGACAACGTTCCAGTGGTGGACGCAAAGGAAGAGGAACCAATGGCGAAAGAAAGAGATGCCGAGAAGGAGTTCGGCGAACTCCTCCTCAAATCAGTGCAGGATTTGTCGAGGCAGATAGAGGAAATGGGGTATAGATTCACGACAGAGTCTAGACAGCGCGAGACCCCAAGGGGTTTCCATGTTGGAGAGGGCTCAGGCACATCCCATCATTTACAGGAGCACTTCACAGCGCAGCAGATGGCATCACACACACCCCCCCGTTCAACAATGCTGACATTTTTTGCCGCAGAAATTGGGGCAGAGGCACAGCAGGAGCAGGAATCGGCACACATGGGAGATTATTTTGCTGAGTACCAGTCATACGGTTAGGAGTTCAGAGATGCCCTCACTTTCCATGATTTTGTTCAGCTCAAGCGGGACAACAGACCTCGCAATCATCACAGGGGGAACAACCATTCACATGATGGGGATTTACAGCGCACGCTAGGCAGATTCCATCTACCGACATTTGACAGATCGTCCAAATGTTCGACAAAAGCTTGGGTGGAGAAGTTGGATATATATTTCCAGCTTAATCAGATGGCCGAGCTAGAGGCCATCAAGGTGGCAGCGCTGCACCTAGAGGGCAAGGCCCTGGATTGGTGGTTTCATGGGATGGTTATGCTGGGGCACTCAAGAGTGATAGCATATGCCGAGTTTACGCGGAGGTTGGTAGAGCATTTTGATTGGAGGGATCCAGAGGAGCATTTTGTTGAGCTAACAAAGCTCAAGCAGACCGAGAGGCCGAACACGTACATATCAGAGTTTTTGAGACTCTCCGTGATGGTACCTGATTTACCCACAACCCGGATGATCTATATGTTCATAGATGGATTGGCAGAGCCTCTACGGGGATTAGTCAGATCGATGAGACCAGCGACATTCCATGATGCAGTCGAGAGGACTCGGGATTTGCCATGGAGATGATGAGACCAGGAGAGATCTGAAGCGGAGGAGGTTATGCTTCACGTGCCAGGAGCCATGGGCACCCGTACACCGTTGTGTCGCAGGGAAGGAACACTACATCGAGGTCTTCTCCGATAGCAGCGGGGAAGAAGAGGAGTATGAGGAGATAGAGGCTGGAGGCAGCAGTATAGCGCAAAGAGGGGATCATCTGCCACCTCCACTGCCGGGAGAAGAAGGTGCAGCTTTTGCACCCACCGGGGGAGCCCTTGCAGCTTTGCAGGGAGTTCCCAAGTATTTGACACTGCGTGTCCGAGGCACAGTACGGGGGCAGTGTGTGTCAGTGGTAGTAGACAGTGGGGCCACCCACAACTTCATTGATGCCCAGATGGTAGAGAGGAGGAGCATACCGACAGAGACCTTTGATGGGTTTTCGGTACTGATTCCAGGGGATCGGACGATGCAATGTGCCAGGTATGTGCCAGCCTTGGCAGTGACCATGGGGACGTACACCCTGACAGATCATTTTTTCGTGGTGGACATTCCAGACACCAACATGATATTGGGGGTACAGTGGCTGATCACACTGGGAAAGGTCACCATTGACTGGGAGACCTTGGAGATGGAGTCGACAGATAAGAAGACTGGGAGGCATGAGAAGATTCAGGGGATGCACACCTACCCACCACAGACAGTTTCAGCGCACTGGATGGAGGCAGATTTCCGGAAGGGGGACATAGAGTGGGCAGTGGAGTTGCGTGTGTCGGAGTCAGGATCTAGAGGGCAGGTCGTACACCCAGATGTACAGTCCCTTCTCGACCGGTATGCTACGGTATTTGGGGAGATACCACCAGGACAACCACTAGATCGGGGGTTTGAGCACACTATTGAGCTAGAGCAGCGTATCCAGGCTGTCATCACTACACCTATAGGCACCCAAAAGTCTATCAGGATGAGATTGAGAGGGCTATCCATGAGCTCTTAGCTCTTGGACACACCCGTTCTAGCACTAGCCCCTTTGCTTCTTCAGTAGTGATGGTGAAGAAGAAGGACGGCATGTTGAGGATGTGCATTGATTACAGAGCCCTGAACAAGAAGACCATGAAGAATCGGTACCCCATCCCACAGATCAATGAGTTGATGGATGAGCTGAGGGGGGCCAAGTTCTTCTCAAAGATTGATTTGAGATCCAGGTAGCATCAAATTCGCGTGAGGGAGCAGGACATTCCCAAGACCACTTTCTGGTGTCATCATGGCCATTTTGAGTTTTTGGTGATGCCCTTTGGGCTAACCAATGCCCCGACCACTTTTCAGTCATGCATGAATCACATCTTCCGCAGTCACTTGAGGAAGTGTGTGTTAGTGTTTTTTGATGACGTTTTGATCTACAGTCGGACATGGGAGGAGCACCTACAATATATAGAGGTTGTATTGCGCATTTTGGAAGAGCATCAGTTTTATGCTAAGCTCTCCAAATGCGAGTTTGGGCTGACCGAGATGTTCTACTTGGGGCACATCATCAGGGTGGACGGAGTGAAGGTCCACAAGGAGAAGATCAAGGCCATCAGGGATTTGCCGGAGCCGAAGAATGTGACGAAACTTTGGGGATTTGTGGGGATCTGCACCTACTATCGAAAGTTCGTCAAGGGGTTTTCCCAACTTGCTGCACCCCTTACAGACCTCACCAAGAAGGGGGCATTCAGTTGGACGGATACAGCACAGAGGGCTTTTGACAGGCTCAAGGAGGTGATGAGCAGCTGTCCGGTGTTAGCATTGCCAGATTTTACACAGCGCTTTGTCTTGGAGTGTGATCCATCAAGGGAGGGGGTCGACGCAATTTTGATGCAGGGACACCACCCCATAGCTTTCGAGAGCCGAAAGCTATTGCCACATGAGAGGTTGTATGCTATATACGACAAAGAGATGTTGGCCATCATGCATGCATTGGCCAAGTTTCGACAGTACCTAGTAGGGAACAGATTCAGGGTGAGGACGGATCACAACAACGTCCGATTCTTTCTAGAGCAGAAACAGTTGCAGGAGAGGCAGCAGAAGTGGGTCAGCAAGATCCAGGCTTATGACTTTGACATCGAATATGTCAAGGGGAAGAATAACGTTGTGGCAGATGCACTTTCACGCAGACCAGCAGCATTATCCTTGATGAGTTTGGACACAGACTGGAGGGCTCAACTATTGGTAGAGTACTCCAAGGACCGTTTTTCCTGTGAGATTCTGGATGGACAGGTGACAGATGACAGGTACAGAGTGATGGACGAGGTGATCTATTACAGGGACAGGATCTTCTTAATGGAGGGCTCCCAGCTCAAGGAGAATATATTGCATGCCTCACATGATTCACCATTATCAGGCCACCAGGGGTTTAGGAAAACCTATAGGGCCATCAGGGAGAGGTTCTCTTGGAAGGGCCTCAAGGAGGACGTGCTCCAACATGTCAAGGAATGCGAAGTTTGCCAGCATAACAAGGGGGAAATGAACCATCCGGTAGGGTTATTGTAGCCTCTTCCCATACCTAAGGGGAAATGGGAGAGTATTTCGATGTACTTCATTACAGGGTTGCCCACTGTGCAGGGCAACGGTTCATATTTGTAGTTATTGATCGGCTGACTAAATATGCTCATTTTTTCGCCATATCGGCACATTACACTACAGCACAGGTAGCATAGTTGTTCTTCAGGGACGTTTTCAGATTGCATGGTCTCCCAAAGACCATAGTCAATGATAGGGACAGCCGCTTCATGGGCGGGTTTTGGCAGGAGCTTTTCCGTTTGGTGGGCACTGAGTTGACACTGAGTACTAGTTACCACCCCCAGTCAGATGGACAGACAGAGATAGTGAACAAGTGGTTGGAGGGCTATTTGCGTAACTATGTCAGCGGGTAGCAGAAGGCATGGTTGAGATGGTTGCACTTGGGGGACTACTACTACAACAACACTCATCATATGTCCATCGGTATGTCTCCGTTTTATGCATTGTATGGATATCATGCCTTATCTTTTGTTGACATGATGTTTGGTGCCAGCAAGGCTCCTAGAGCCAAGGATTGGATCCAAGAGAGTCAAGATATACTCCGAGCTCTCAAGGATAACATGGCTACAACACAGAATCAGCAGAAGCTGTATGCCGACCAGGGACGTGTTGAGAGGCAGTTCGAGGTAGGGGACTTGGTCTACCTACGCTTGCAGCCATATCGGCAGTCCACGTTGAAGTAGAAGCGAACTGAAAATCTCAAGCCTCGCTTACATGGACCATACAGGGTGACACGCAGAGTTGGAGAGGTTGCATATGAGTTGGAGCTGCCTATTGGTAGCAAGATTCATAACGTTTTTCACGTGTCATTCCTGAAGAAGGCACTGAGGTAGCAGGTGACTGCAACAGAGGAGCTTCCACCCACAGATGATGAGGGGCATTTGGTGCTATAGCCGGATGCCATTATTGATACTAGGGAGAGGCAGCTTCAGAGCAGGACAATAATAGAGTACCTAGTGAGATGGAGGAATTTACCGGATGAGGATGCCACCTAGGAGAGTGAGAAGATTCTGTAGCATCCATCATTACAGTTGCTTGAGGACAAGCAACGTTTTGCTGGGGAGGACTGTAATATTCCCAATTAGCAATAGCTAATTGGAGATATTAATTTTGACTATTTTACCTTTATAAAGTTAAATTATAAATAAAGTGGGTGAAGAGGACATTCAACTCACACTTAGGATAAAAAGTATTTCCTAAAGTCACTTAAGAGACATGTTTATTTGGCAAAGTGGGGCCTAGTGGTCAAGTGGCAGCATGGAAAAAGGGGCAGCGTAGATAGCGTGGGGCCAAGCCAACGCAGAGGGAGATGGATAATGTGGCCCAAGGGGACAACACAGAGATTGGTGGGGCCTAGGTGAGGGAAAGGCTCACCAAGCATAAAAGGAGGGAGGGTCTCCTCATTCTCATTCATTCTGATTATGCATCTTTGAGATTTGTCTTTTGACATTGAACACGCTTGCTGTTTAGCAAAGTCTGCACATACTGTTCAGTAAACCGGGTGTCTCCGTTCGGAGATCCCAACCTCAGCCCTGGGAGACTTTAGAGTGCTTGCTCGGGTGAGGAGTTCCACCTTGTTTTGCCAGAGAGGATTGCAGCATCCACAGTTGGGAGCATTCTTTGGAAGAGACAGCGCAGTCAGTGAGAGGGAGGGCGCAGTTTTGGATAGAGGGAGTTCCGGATTGAGGGTTTATCACGGGATTTGGCTCGGAGGAGTTGGAGAGGGATCAACCCTTCCATATTATAGCATTTTCACAGAGTTGGAGGCCATTATTTGCATCAGAGCACTCAGGGGCAACATTTCTCCTTTGGGAATAATGTAGTGCCTCAAGGGAGGTATTTTTGAGGGTCAGCCATTTTTAGAAAGCTCTCTGGGCTTTCTTGGGTTTTGTGTGGAGAGGCTATTTCCAGAGTTTAATAATTTTCCGAGGAGGGGAACAACTCCAAATCAGATTTTCATTCTAGCAGTAGCAGCAGCAGCACCAACAGCACTGGAGATTACGCATTCTTGAGTTAGCAGCCATTTCGGGTCACAATCTGAGAGTATTTCTACGCTTGCTTAGTGCAAGCCAAGGTGTCATCATTGTGATCACCTTTGTACTCATTTCTATCTTTCAGTATTAATAAAATGGCTCAGCGTTCTCCATATTGGTTATTGTTCATGTGATATCTCTCTAGTTGTTATTTGTCTTTGTTTATGTACTTTATATCGTTGTTTATTTCTACTTGGAATATTACATTTCTAGGTATGGGCATCAAATTTGGCCCTTTTTTTTCTTGTTTTTCCATGGGTTTCTATCACCAATGTATTTTCCATGATTTTTGTTTGCATTTGTTTGTGTTTTATTTATTTATTTGTTGCATTTAGTGGAGAGGGTTTATTTTGGTAAAAAATGCAAAAATTTGGTTGTTTAGATTTATTTGTTGCATTTCTTCTTGTGTCGCTAGTTTCTTTCCATCATTTTTGCTTGGGTTTGAATGCGTATTTTTTTCCATTATTGGTGCATTTAGTTGAGGGGTTTTTTTTGTGAAAAATTCAAAATGATGTATGTAAAATTGTAAATTTTATTTTTATCTTTTAACTTGCAATTCTTCTTGTGCCCTAGCTTCAAATTTCAAAGTTCAAACTTTATCTTACATAAAAACTCAAGAGTTCAACAAATTTACGAACAGGCCAAGGAAATTGGACTCTATGTGGGAATTTCATGAACCTGATGGGGGGTTTGACAAATCAAATTTGAGTTGCAAGTTATGTGGGCAGCATATGACAAGGGGGGTATACAGATTGAAGTACCACTTTGCACAAATTCATGCACATGAGGTAGGGCCTTGTACAAGTAGAAATCCAGAAATCATTCGAAGAGCCCTCAAATCATTGGAAGGAATAGAAACAACTAAACTTACCAAGGCAACTCTGAAGAGTCAAATAGCAGGGGGTAGAGTGTCAGGATTGGGAGGTGACCACGAGAGTGGTACTGGTTTTTCACCATCAGCATCTTCTACACCCAACCCCGTAGCTGCCTCATCCTAATTTGTTCTTAGAATCACACCTGGTGCACAACCATCTAACTCCTCAATTATTAAAAAAAGGGATAAGGAAAAAGCTGACAAGTTGTTGGGCAAATTTTTTCATTGGAGTGATATTCTTTTCAGTGTTGCCAGGAACTATCCCTTTTACTAGGCCGCGGTTGATGCTATTGTTGTTTTTGGCCCATGGTATAAAGCCTCTTCATATGATAACAATAGAGGGCACATTATTCAAAATGAAAAGGTTGACTGCACCAAAAGATTGGAAGAGTTAAGGGCACCATGGGCACACACAAGATGCACTGTGATGTCGGATGGTTGGACCGATAAAAAGGGTAGAACCCTTATTAACTTTTTGGTCAGTTGTCCCAAGGGGACAATGTTTATGAAATCTGTTGATGCATATGCACATATCAAAGATGCACGATTATTATGTGACTTATTGAATGTATTTATTCTGGAGGTGGGTCCTACAACATGTCTAAATCATAACGGACAATGCTGCAAATTATGTTTCTGCTAGAAAGATGTTTATGAAGAGACATCCTAGCTTATTTTGGACACCTTGTGTTGCACATTGCATTGATTTGATGTTGGAGGACATAGTAAAAATTCCTTTTGTCAAGGATATTGTTGAATCATCAAAAAACATTACAAAATTTATATATAATCATGCATTTGTGCTTCATTTGATGAGAACATTCACCAACAACAGGGAGTTGGTGCACCCTACCATTACACGGTTTGCCACCAGTTTCACATCTCTTCAATCCCTCCTGAATTCTATGTGGGATGTGAAGATAGTGTTTTCTTTTAGAAGAGTGGCGTGATTGACATATAGTCACAAACCAGAGGGAGACGCCATATGCAAGTTAGTTTCATATTAGGAAAGCTTCTGGGCAGGAGTGCAGGATGTGTGCAACATTACTGAACCTTTGGTAAAGGTTCTTCGATTAGTTGATGGAGAGAAACCTGCAATGGACTACTTGTATGAGGCCATAGATAGGGCCAAAGAAGCCATTCAAAGCTACTATGAAGATAAGGGGGATGAGGGGTTTCAGAAACAACTTCTTGTATGAGAAGTGATTGATGAGCGATGGAACAACACACTCCATCGTCCCATTCATGTTGCGGTATCTTCCTGAACCCCGCATTTTATTACTCCTGTGATTTCTTATTTGATGCTGAGGTCATGGATGGATTCTTCACTCGTGTTCAGAAGATGGTGCCATCTCCAACAGAACGTGCAGAAATATCCAAATAAATGGAGATATATAGAATGGTGAGTGGCACATTTAGCTTTGACATGGCTATCCATGATAAGAATACTAAAATGCTAGGTAAGATTTAATTTGTTTCAAAATTAATTGTCTCTTAAAGTTCATAACTTCATACTTTTCTTCAACTTTCAATTTTCAAATTTTCATTATTTTTCTTATGTTTATAAATTTATAAGTTTATCTTATTTGTTGTAGATGCATTGCGGAGGAGCTACGGTGATAGAATACCAAATCTCCAAATGCTTTCCATTAGAATACTCAACCAAGCATGTAGCTCCTTGGGTTGTGAGAGCAACTTGAGTGTATTTGAAAAAATACACACCAAAAAGTGCAACAGGTTAAAATATTCCAATCGATTTTTTGAATTCATTAAATACTTTTTTTTATAATTATTAATTTATTATTTATATGATAAAATTTATTAATTTAAGATCCTTGTATAGGTTGGAGTCCTAGCGCCTCAATGACATGGTCGTGTCTACTACTATCTTAGATTGTGGGTGAGGCAACTTGAGAGGACACTTGATGTGGAGGTCATCTTATTAAATGCGATTGACACTACTATTGCATGGAGGGTTGAGGTCAAGAGGCCTATCATGGAGTCGGCTTCTAATTGGTTAGAGCATGAGGCAATGAGGGGAAGGAGGAGGAGCAGTAGCAGGAGGTGACACCACCTACCCCTTTCACCGGTAGAGGACTTGGTCTACCCCTTATAGCTCCTAGTGCTTCAACTTCTAGAGCACAACAAAGTCCATTGCCAGCCCCACCAATTTCTTCATCTAGATGGAAAGTTGTTACATTTTCTCGCGAGAGGGTCAAAGGAAATCAATAATATTAGTTATTTGGTTCATTCCTTTGTATATGACATTATGACTTATGATATGAGATACATTAATATATTTTTTGTTGATATTTTGAGGACGAGTTGGGACTCGAGACTTAGTATTCAGGACATGATTCACTGTTATGTGTGATGTAGCACTAGACATGATATTACACATCTTATATATTAGTTTTTGTTTCATACTTATGTGTCAATGCATTTATTTTATGTAGTGGATATTTTAGATATTAAAAAAATTGAAAAAAGAAAGAATATTGTTGTATGTGCCGATTTTTTCCCGATTTTCTCGATTTTTTCCCCTCGCCGATTTAATCCCGATCGCGATGTTCGTAATATTGGTCTCTACTATCAATCTAGAAACCCTCCTCATAACCTCATCATTGTAAGGAGCTATAGGTGCGGTCAACCTCATAATGTTACTGAGACAGGATGCAACTGGAAGTCTAACCCCTTGACAAGGTTCCTCCAAGAACTTGTGTTGTATGAGAGCAAGCATAGTTGGTTTTAATGCCCAAATTAGTTTTCTCCCTTATAACTGTCTCACTTCAGAAAGGGGTGCATCTAGCTCATTAAGTTTGAAAAGGGCTTTCCATGTGGCCCTCATGTGTTTCAAATCTGTTCCAAGTGCAAGGATTTTGTGTCCAAGTTTCTGCTCCTTCTGCAAATCTCTCGGTTGCTCATGGTTAAGAATAGCATGGATCTCTCTTGAGAAAGGTTTGTTGGCCAATTTTGTTTTCTGATCTATATTACAGTATATGGAGGGACTGTTGCATTGGTGCATGATATGTTTTAAATACTCCTTTATTTAGCAACAAAGATATAGTGCTTTAATACCCAACTCAAGTTCATGTTAACGAACAACTTCCCAACAAGAAATTCATCCTCTTTAAAATGGCAACAGCGAACGCAAACCAGAAAGAGGGAGCTTAATTGGCCGTTGTTTATAGATGATGATCAACCCAGAAATTGTCCAGCTGTAGGAAGATGGTCTATTGAAGTGACAATTTTCACACACAACATAGAATATAAATGTATACATGCTCAACTACAAAAGACTCAGCCAACTGGAAATTTGACCAAATGGACTGAGATTAATTTGACTGCTCTGGAAGTGTTTTTGGACCAACTTGATTCTCTACTTAAGCTATTGCAGGCATACAAAGACACTGCCTCCAAAGGGAGATTCGGATCTGAGGTATACACACAACAGTGATTCCTTAACAGTGTAAAATTCCCAACTGGGAAATATCCAAATTTATCATTGTTTTTTCTGAGTGTACTATGCTTTCTGCATGTGGGTTTTTGTCACACAAAATTGTTGTAGATGAAGTTTGTTTCACTCCCTCAATTGGAATACACAATGGTGGAAAAAAAACAAAAACTAGACTTCATACTAGTCACCATATAGTGTATTGGACCCAGAGATAACAAGAAACATTGGCATGCATATAAATCAAGAACAAAGGGATACGAGTGTATAGAGAAACCTGGTTCATCCAACAACTTATAATTTTAGGAATTAAATTGTCTGTATGGTCAACCAATATTAACAAGCCTCCACGCTCAATTAGCCACAAGAGCTACGCTGGAAACAATGTATACCTTAACAAAAAATAAACTTGTCACCAGAATATATACTTGCCTTTATGTCGAGGTGAATGTGCCCAAATTTGAAGATGGGACCTGATTCTTTGATGCATAACGACTCCTTCACCAAGAATTTGATTCTTTGCAAATAGGTAGATTTTGATTTTGGGCAGGGAATTCGATGGCTGGATTAAACTCAAGCACAACCACTGATATGGATGCGGCTCGATATGGCATGATGTCTGTGTTATTGGAGAGACACGATTATGGAATTGTTGAGGCAGTCCACTAGCTCCCGAATGATGCAACCACATTATCTAGCCCAATCCAACTGGAAATCTTGGTCGATTGTCCCTCTGTTGCATGCGCAAATCAAAATTTGAACCATGCATAGGTGTAGGGCATCAATGCTTTGTTGATTTTTGTAGCATCCGGAAGTGTTCCAATTCTCAAATTTTGCAGGGAGGCTTGGACAACAACATTCCAAAGAACTCAGAAATAGTTTGTGGAAATTCCACTCGGTTCAAGACTTATTAAAATAATTATTTATTTTAATGGAGACCCTAAGTCCAAACTTAGGAAAAGGAAATAATTAAAGGGCATTAATAATTCGGAGTGTGAATCTTCTAGAAAACATGGATCAAGTCAAGATTTAATCTTAGCCATTGATTAATCTTTTAATCTGGGCCGTTGGTTCTCTAATAGAAAGATTATAAAAGAAGGCTTGAGGGTCACTTGGAAGACAAGCCGGGCACACCCTCAGTACCCGAAAGAGATCCATTCTGATGTAGATCTTGATCTCAGTGGGAGAGTTGCAAGGTGAGAAGTTGCAGAAGTAGGAGGAGGTCAGGGGTGATCGAGATCTGTAATATTCCCAAATGGGGAATGCAGCAATACAATGCAGAATGATAGAAAAATAACACAGATCATCATTTATACAGCAGGACGCCAATATGGAGACCTTTCATTTGTTATTACAGCAGCGAAATATGTTTAAGAAGTGGCCCATAAGATGCATAACAAGAAAAGCAAGTCTCCAATGAAGAAAATCCCTCAAAAAGAAGTGTTGCAACCATGTATTAAAGCTGGAAAACCCTTACAGTAGTAGATTATATATCAGATCTAGAGCTGCTATGTGCATAAAATTTTAGATCTATATCAGATCCATGCATTATACAAGCTCCTCTAAAGAACCCCCTTGGGGTTTTCAGCAAAACACCAAGTACAAGTTGTAGATTTGAGATCTAAGACTGCAGATCTACTGAAAATTACAGATCTGGAAAGTGTGGCTGAACTGATATGAGAAATAGAATAGCCTCCTCCAATAGATCTCCAAAGTGAAGGGCAGATCCCCAACACTTAGAAAATCAGCTTTCCAAATGGTGTGCTGAACCACCCTGCAACTACACTTACAGAAATAGTGCAGATCTGGAAGTATATTGCGCTGTAGGGATCAAAATATAGTTGGCCTCATGCCAAGATCTGAAAATGAAGCTCAAACCCTCCAATACTATCCTCTAAATGAAGTAGAAACCTCCTCCACTGAAAAGGAGCACTAAAATGGCCTAAATCTGAAAGATCTAGTCTCCACTTGCTGCAGCTTGCAAAAACAACCAAACCCTCAAGAGGATCTGTGCTGTAGTTGAAAGAAGAAGCTTGAACCTAAGCCAAATAGTGGACAATGCAATACAAACTCTCCCAAGAGCTACTCAATGGGAGGAGGTGGGCTTCCCGATCAGGAACACCCAATGCTAAATAACATTCAATCTCAGCTAAACAACAAGAGAAAGATATATGTCTAAATAGACTATATATTCAGAAAATATGATAAACATCAACAACCCTCTAATGCTTCCATCCCCTTCCTTTTATAAGACAAGACTTGCAAACCCTAAACCACTTCCAATGGGATCACTTCTTTCACACAAGGCATCTCTATCTAAAACTGCGCTGTGCCTCGTTGATGGCCACTCCTCCATGACAGCACTGTAGATTTGGTCTTGGTTGACCTAGTCAAAATGTTCCAGCCCCTTTCACACCTAAGGGTGCTTGATTTAAGAGCCGAGATTTAGCCTTTTCATATTTGGCATTGATTTATTCATTATTAAGGAGTATTATGGGCCTCCTTTGCCTTTTTATTCTTTAAACAAAGTAATAAAACAAAAATGAATATTCCAATTAGCTCATCCTAATTGGGAATATTACAGTCCTCCCTTCCCAAATGTTGCTTGTTCTCTAGCAACTGACAAGGTGAGTGCTGCAACTCTTCTCCTCCTCCATTGGTGACACCAACATGAGATAAGTTTCCTCCATAAGCTAAGTGTTCACCAATCCATTCCTCCATGAATTGCTCCTCCAAAGTTCTCATCAGATGTAAATAATCCATCCCATAAGAAGACAATAGCTCAAATGAAACAAACATGATTTGCCCAATGTTCTCCCTGAAACATGTAGCATAAGATACATGGAGAATCTCCATCCCATAGGGCACATACATACCTCCCATCCTCCCTCCATACATTCCCATAAACAGTACAAGTACATCATCAATGTATGGGATCAAAACTACATACATACAAACAAAAATTTGTGCATATGTGTAATGTTCCTGTTTAAGGAACTTTATAAAACACAGCAAATGCTATAGCAATAGAATGACTCTATGAGCAAACATTCAAATATACATAAAATAACAGGAACAGCTCATGCACAAACATACGTTAAACAACGAAAATCTGAGCCATTTTATTATGCCGGGAAATTACATGGAAATACAATACATATGCAGGTGAGAGCATCCGAAACTTGCCCACGGCAAAACAAGAGGGATTCAAGAAATAACAGGGTACTGCGGTGCACCGTTCCGCGTACAGGCGACTGGGATGCACTGCCGCGTGCTGCTAAGATGCTGTGGTTGGAAAGGATCCACCCAGACGCTCTTGATTCTGCTTTGGACCCGAAACCTCCAAAATGGCAATAACACGGAGTTCTCACGAGATGAGCTGCGATCTTCCCACACTGTCTGCGCTGTCACTCCCAACGCGGCTCTGTAACAAGCTCCAAACCCGATCCCCTGAAGAAACAATGGTAGAACAGCCTCACCCGAGCAGGCACTCGAAGTCCCCCGGGGCTGAGGTTGAGGTCTCCGCTCGGAGACACTCGGCGCACTGAACAGTGTTGCAGACCTGCTAAACAGCCGGCGTGCTCAAGTCTTAGCGACCCGATTCAATTTCATAAAATTCAACAGTCCCCAAAAATGAGGAAGCCATATCCCCTTTGTACTCGGCCCTCCTCTCGAGCCTCAAGCTCCCTCCTTTCCCGCGCAGCTAACATCCTCCTTTCCCGCGCAGTCCCCTCGGTCCCCACACTGCCAGCTTCAGCCTACGTACTTGCCTTCGCGCGCCCGGGTGAGTCCACGACCCGCTCACGGTTGTTGGCAACTTACTAGAGGCGGCAAAATTGATCCGGTTTGATATTCCAATTAGCTATTTGCTAATTGGGAATATTACAATATGGAGGTGGGTCATAGTCCCACATGTGGAACTAGTGCAGTGTATCTCTTGACTACATCAGATCACGATGTGGTAAGTGGTTTCCCCACTAATTACTTGTTGCCCATGTCATCTCACTATGTCTGAAAGTGTGAGATATATTTGGTGATTTAGGAATGCACCCATCATGAAACAAAATCTCCCTTTGTCCTCCAAGGGAGTGGCCATGTTCAGAAATTTGTGGCCCAATGTTGGCCATGAAGTTTATAAGGTACAATACTCCTCCATGGAGTTATGGCCTGCATATACATGGTGAAATAATGCAAACAATAATAAAATGAAACATTATTTTCATGAGCATATTTTCCACCAAAATTCCTCCTCAAACAAATGGATTGGTGTATAGATCTATCCCCTCTCTCAAAAAGAGGAAGAGATGGCTAAATTAACTCCTTTATAGAGTTATGTTGTTGTTCCAACTCCACATGGTTCATGCATCTTTGAAAAGGTTGATATAGTTCTCCTTCAAAACCCTTCCAAGTGTAGCTTCTCATGATTATGTTATAGAATCTCATGGAATATGTGTGGCTAAAACAGAACTCTTCATAGGCCCTTTGTAGCAACTTCTCCTTGAGCTTGGAGGCTCCAGATAAGAAGATCCTACCATGATAATAGATGACTCCTTCTTGGACTGAATAGCCCTCTTAATGCAGCTAGCCATCAAGTATCATGCATGTGTGAAGATCCTTGAAATAATCCACCAACAATTAGGATTTCCAATATGGATCAATCTCCCATAATGACAGCGCTGATGATCTACCAACAGAAATGTCTGTCATATGGCTGCTCTCCTCCTTGACATCTCCCATGCCAAAGGTACATGTTGGAAGGTCATTCCTTCCATGCGTCTCCTCCCACAGCGCAGAATCTGAAATGAGAGTGGGTAATGATGATATTGAGAGAATGTCTCCCTCGTCCTTGAGCCTACCCAAGACTCCTAGCACTGTATCATTGCCTTCTAATGCTCCCATCCCTCCTGTATCTATGCTTGGAGCATCCTGTTGTGAGATATCTCTCACTACATTTGAATCAGGTGGCCTCCCAGGTGGTTTTCCACTAGATAATAGTGTTCCATGCAGCAATCTCATGAGCATAATAGATGGGACTGTAAGGTCCTTGCTTCCACTGCGAAATCCATCTCTGATTTTTGTGTGGAATTTGTATGTGAGGGATATGTATGCATGCCTTTGATCATTTGAGTCTTACCACTCTTTTTATCCACTCATTCCATTTGCAAAGCCTCCCAATCAGTGGTGACTTTTCCCAAAGTAATCAACCATTGAACATCTAATATCACATTGGAGTCAGGTATGTCAACCACAAAGAAGTGATCAATCAATGTATATGTCCCCATGGTGACTGATAAGGATGGGACATAATGCATGCATTGCATTGTTCTATCTCCTGGGACCAAAACAAAGAATCCCTTAAAAGCATCAGTGGGTATTGCCCTCCTATGCACTAGTTGGGCAGCAATAAAATTGTGGGTAGTCCCACTATCAACCAAAACATAAACCCTCTGATTCAAGATGGAACCTTGAACTCTTAAGGTCAAGTACTTAGGTACTCCTCTCAAAGATGTAAGAGCCCCTCCAATAGGAGCAAATGCTCCATTCCCATCTCCTGATGGTGTTGGTTCTCCTCCTGCAGTGTCAGCGCTGTGACCTCTTCTTGGTTCATCTTCTTCTTCCTCCTCATCATCTCAGAAGACCTCTATGTAATGTGCTTTTCCAGCTGCACATCTATGTCCAGGTGCCCATGATTCTTGGCAAGTGAAGCAAAGCTTCCTTCTTCTTAGATCTATTTGGACATCATCATCAAGAGGTTTTTTATTTTGACCCTCCTTAGAAGGAGCAGCCTTTTCTTCCTTTCCCTTTGAAGGAAAAGAGGGCTTATGCTGAAATGTTGCCTTTGCTTTTGGCAAGGCATCTTGAAGGTCTCTAGCCCTTTCAATAACATCATGTAGGGTAGTGGGCTTGGTAGATTTAACCAACCCATGAAGAGGTTCATCTAACCCATCAATGAACATGTACACCCTTCTTGCTGTAGACAAATCAAGAACCATAACAGAAAGTCTTAAAAATTCAGAGATGTAAGTTTCTGCATTACCTGATTGTTTCAACTTTGCAAGGCTCATGAATGGTGCTTCTGGATCTCTTCTATCAAATCTTTCTACCAGCCTTCTAGTGAACTCTGAATAAGCAGTCACATTCGCATGACCCATTGTAGACAAGCCATGGAACCACCAGTCATGTGCTTCACATTCAAGATGTAGCACTGCAATCTTAATGGCCTCCATTTCTGGAACCTTGTTCAACTGAAAGTAGATGTCAAGTTTTTCTATCCAAGATTTTGCATAACACTTGGATGACCCATCAAAATTGGGTAAAAAGAATCTGCCCATAGTGTGGTGTCTATCATGATTCTGGATGAATCCACCACCTCTATCATGATGCCTTGGTCTTCTATTGTCCTTTATTTGAAAAAACTCCTGAAAACTCAAGTAATCTTTGAATCTCCTATTTTAAGACTCATATTCTTCAAAATAGTCTTCAAGGGATTGTTGCTCTTGAAACCGTTCATTTCTCACAGCCAAAAATGTAGGCATGGTAGAGCATTGGGAAACTTGTGGCTGATGCACTGGTTGATCATTCCAGTGGTGAGACATGCTAGAGCCTTCTCCATGATGAAATCCTTTAGGGGATTCCTTGATTTTGTCCATTCTCATCTCTTTGATTTCTCTAGCAAGGTCTTGCATGGCTTTAAGAAGGATCTTAGGGAAATCCTTCTCTTCATCTTAACCTCCAGATAAAGGGGCTTTACCCTTGTCTTCATTATCATTTGTATAATCAAACTTTCGGTGCCTTCTCTTTTGATACCTCTTTTCTCTGTTAGTAAGAGGCTCTCCTTCTTTAGAAGACATATTGGCTTTAGAATGCAGAGGCTATGCCAAGATGATGTTCTGATACCACTGTAATATTCCCAAATGGGGAATGCAGCAATACAATGCAGAATGATAGAAAAATAACGTAGATCATCATTTATACAGCGGGAGACCAATATGGAGACCTTTCATTTGTTATTACAACATAAAAATATGTTTAAGAAGTGGCCCATAAGATGCATAACAAGAAAAACAAGTCTCCAATGAAGAAAATTGCTCAAAAATAGGTGCTGCAACCATGTATTAAAGCTAGAAAAATCTTACAGCATTATTTTATAGTCTCTACAACAACAGTAGATTATACATCAGATCTAGAGCTGCTATGTGCATAAAAAGTTAGATCTATATCAGATCCATGCATTATACAAGCTCCTCTAAAGAACAACATAACACCAAGAACAAGTTGTGTATCTGAGATTTAAGATTGCAGATCTACTGAAAATTACAGATCTAGAAAGTGTGGCTGAACTGATATGAGCAATAGAATAGCCTCCTCCAATAGATATCCAAAGTGAAGGGCAGATCCCCAACACTTAGAAAATCAGCTCTCTAAATGGTGTGCTGAACCACCTTGCAACTGCACCTATAGAAATAACGCAGATCTGGAAGTATACTACGCTGTAGGGATCAAAATATAGTTGACTTCATGCCAAGATCTGAAAATGAAGCTCAAACTCTCCAATACTGTCCTTCCAATGAAGTAGAAACCTCCTCCACTGAAAAGGAGCACTGAAATGGCCTAAATTTCAAAGATCTAGTCTCCACTTGCTGCATCTTGCAAAAACAACCAAACCCTCAACAGGATCTGCGCTGTAGTTGAAAGAAGAAGCTTGGCCCTAAGCCAGATAGTAGACAATGCAATACAAACTCTCCCAAGAGCTACTCAATGGCAAGAGGTGGGATTCCCAATCAGGAACACCCAATGCTAAACAACATTCAATCTCAACTAAACAAAAAGAGAAAGATATATGTCTAAACAGACCATATATTCAGAAAATATGATAAACATCAACAACCCTCTAATGCTGCCATCCCCTTCCTTTTATAATACAAGAGCTTGCAAACCCTAAACCACTTCCAATGGGATCACTTCTTTCACACAAGGCATCTCCATCTAAAACTGTGCTGTGCCTCATTGATGGCCACTCCTCCATGACAGCGCTGTAGATTTGGTCTAGGTTGACCCAGTCAAAATGTTCTAGCCCCTTTCACATCTAAGGGTGCTTGATTTAACAGCCAAGATTTAGCCTTTTCATATTTGGCATTGATTTATTCATTATTAAGGAGTATTATGGGCCTCCTTTGCTCTTTTATTCTTTAAACAAAGTAATAAAACAAAAATGAATATTCCAATTAGCTCATGACTAATTGGGAATATTACAAGATCAAGGTTGGAGAGCAACAGTGGGTCACTGAAGGTAGCTTGAGGCTACAACGTAGAGACCCCACGCAGTCTCCACGCAGATTCATGCAGTCTAGCGCTGGGACTATGTAGAGAATCACACAGACTGACGCAGGGGCTTGCAGGGGTTGTTCTGAGTATCAGAAATTTGTCCGAAAAAGCTGGGTATTCAGTCTCAAGTGGTTTAGAATTTATCTGCCGAATATTTTCTTGTAAATATATCGTTTGCTAAAGAATTAATAAAACCCTCATCTGCTGCACTGATTTTCCCACATTGGGTTTTTCCGGGGAAAATTGTCCAAAAATAATTGTGTACATGTGATTGATTCTTGTGCTTATGTTCTCTACTGTTTATTTCTCTGCATATATAATTGTGAATGTTGCAGTAGTTTTTATTTCGATATTTACCAGAAGATTTCTGAATAATAACTTATTAAAATAATAAGTAGGAGAAATAAATCTATCACTGCAACTGGTTGAAAATTTTCACATGGTATAAGAGCCAGAGATGAATAACAAAGAGAGGGCATCTATCAGTGAACAAAGATCTATGCAGTTCTCCAGGGCAAAAACTCAGAAGGTTTCACGCAGTCCTCCAAGAGGGAGGGAAGCACAATAGAACAAATCGATCATGATGTATCTGTATTAGCATCCAGATTAGAGGAAGATTTTGCTTGTGTATCAAGCACTACGTCCTTAGATGTCTGGTATATTGAGAGTGGAGCCTCTGCTCACATGACGGGAGTACGGGACTCTTTTTCCGACTACCAAGAAGAGCAAATGAATTTCAAAATAACCATGGGGAATAAAGCAAAGTGCACTCCCATTGGGAAAGGTACCATATTTTTTCAGACCGAGGAAGGGAACAAAATCCAGGCCACTAATGTACTGCATGTGCCGGTTTTGGGGATGAATCTATTCTCAGTGTCATAGCTTCAAAACCGAGGATATGACGTCTACTTTATTGGCAATAGAGTTCACGTCAAGCACCCCAGTTGGAAGAAGGCAGCACAAATTGGGGTAAGAAGCAAGAAGTTGTACAAGCTGTAGCTTGATTCCCCAATGGCACTAGTTGGCAGTGCAGATGAAACGGATCTGAATGAGCTATGGCACAAAAGAATGGGACATTTGCATCATGGGGCGTTGAGAACTCTCTAGAAGACTGTCACAGGTGTTCCAGAATTGAGCACCAAGCGGGATGATGTCTGCAAGGAGTGCATATTGGAAAATATGCCAAGGTAACATATCAGAGAAGAAACAATAGGGCCAAGGGTGTGTTGGATCTAATACACTCAGATATCTGCGGGCCGATGTCCACGAGAGCTCTTAGTGGTGCCGAATATTTCATCACCTTCATTGATGACCATTCCAGGGAAATCTGGATCTACTTCTTGAAGACCAAGGATGAAGTCTTCAGTCGATTTAAAGAGTTCAAATCTCTGGCAGAGAATCTAACAGGGAAGCGGATCAAGGTATTGCAATCAGATAATGGAGGTGAATACATAGATAAATAATTCATCGGATTCTGCACAAGGGAAGGCATCAAAAGAGAATGGACAACTCCATACAATCTGGAACAGAATGGAGTGGCAGAAAGGAAGAACCAGACTATTGTTGAAGCAAACAGAGCTATGTTGTATGACCAAGACATGCCCAAATTCCTATGGGTTGAAGCGTGTAATACAACTGTCTACATTCAGAACAAAACTCCTCACACTGCACTGGGAAAGATCACACCAAAAAATGTCTTCACTGGCAGCAAGCCCGAAGTAAGTCACTTTAGGATCTTCGGCAGTACAACTTACTGTCATGTACCTAGTGAGAAGAGGAAGAAGTTGGAGATGACTGCTGAAAGGGGGTATTTAGTAGGATACAACGAGAATGCAAAGGCTTATCGCATCTACGTTCCTGAAAGCAAGAAAGTAGTGGTGCGAAGAGATGTGAAATTTATGGAGGAGAATGCCTTCACAAGATCACGAGAATTGTCTTCTGCTACGCAGTCAGAGGAAAAGCCTCTGGTCCAGCAGCAGAAAATTCAGTTGCCTCTCCAAGGCATAGTGATCCAAAGGATGGATCTCCTCAGGATGTGCAAGAAGGAGAGACGGTAAATGCACCCACTACCAGTGGAAGAACGAGCAGGGAACTTCGACAAATTCTGAAGGATGCAGAGGATTTTGTCGGAAATCCTAGGAATGAGAAGAGACAGCGTAAGCAGCCTGAGAGGTATCAAGCCTTGGTTTCTCAAGTCGGAGAACCCTCCAGTTTTCGGGAAGTTGCTCAGCACCAGGTATGGGTTGATGCAATGGTGGAAGAGTACAGTTCCATCATGACAAATGATGTCTGGGAAGTAGTACCCAGACCACAGAAGAGATCTGTTGTAGGATCCAGGTGGATCTACAAGATCCAGCATGCTGTAGACGACAACATCGAGAAATTTAAATCCAGGTTTGTGGCTAAGTTGTATGCTCAGAAGGAAGGAATATACTATGAAGAAACCTTCGCCCCGGTAGCCAGATACACATCTATCAGGTCTATGATATCCCTTGCTGCGCAGATGGGATGGGAAATTCACCAGATTGATGTCAAGACGACATTCTTGAATGGTGTGATAGAAGAAGAAGTGTATATAGAACAACTGGAGGGCTTTGAGACACATGATTTGAAAACTCGTGTGCAGATTGAAGAAAGCATTATATGGATTGAAGCAAGCTCCCAGAGCCTAGTATGGTCGGATTGACAGCAATCTGCAGAAGATGGGATTCGTTAGGAGTGATGCAGATCCTAATCTCTACTATCTAAGAGTAGGGAGTGAGCCATTGATACTGGTATTGTATGTGGATGATCTATTCTTGACAGGATCATCAAGGCTCATCACAGATTGCAAGAAGAACTTAGCTGAAGAGTCTAACATGAAGGATCTGGGACGGATGCACTATTTTCTGGGCTTAGAAGTTTGGCAGCAAGAAGGAGAGATATTCCTTGGTCAAGGAAGATACACTATAGAGATTCTGAAGAGATTTCAAATGGAGGATTGTAGACCCATGACCACTCCAATGATTACCAATTGGAGGAAAATTGACACGTCTGATGATGATGAAGCTGATCTTACGCTGTACAGACAGCTCATAGGGTCATTGATGTATCTGGTAAATACAAGGCCATACATCTGTTATGCTGTTGATACCCTAAGTCAGTTCATGGTGGAACCGAAGAGGGCACATTGGGCAGCAACCAAACATGTTCTCAGGTACCTTCAAGGAACAGTCAAGCTTGGATTGAAGTACACCCGTGACAATGATGTCATGTTGAGTGGTTTTACTAATGCAAATTGGGCAGGAAGTTCAGTTGATCGGAAGAGTACCAGTGGGTATTGTTTCAGTTTGGGATCAGGAATGACTTCCTGGTGCAGTAGGAAACAAAAGTCCGTGGCACTAAGTTTAGCAGAGGCAGAGAATATGGCAGCTAGCACAGCTTCGTGCGAAGCCATATGAATTAGGAAACTGTTAGTAAATCTGCTCAAGGAGAAAATGGAAGCGACTAGCATTTTATGTGATAATCAGAGTTGTATGAAGCTCTCTGAAAATCTTGTGTTTCATGATAGGTCGAAACATATTGACATCCGGTGTCACTTCATCAGGGACTGGGTACAACGTGGAGCTGTTTAATTGTAGTACACTCCATCAGGAGAACAGGTGGCAAACATCCTCGCCAAGGCTCTGGGAAAGACAAAGTTTGTCTACTTCAGAGAGAAGATGGGGATGATGAAGAATCCCTTCCAATAGTAGGAATGGAGGATTCAGTATTCAGAGGGAGCTGTGGTACAAATGCAGCAAGTGACAGTGGCAGTGTCAAAGGCAGCAATACAGGGGGCAACAGCATAGAGGCAGCTTCAAAATCAAAGCAGCATGCAATAGGCATATTGTTGGAACACTTTCCTCGCTAAGAGGGAGTGTTGATTTTTGTAGCATCCGGAAGTGTTCCAAGTCTCAAATTTTTCAGGGAGGCCTGGACAACAGCATTCCAAAGAACCCAAAAATAGTTTGTGGAAATTCCACTCGGTTCAAGACTTATTAAAATAATTAATTATTTTAATGCAGACCCTAAGTCCAAACTTGGGAAGAGCAAATAATTAAAGGGAATTAATAAGTCGGAGTGTGAACCTTCTAGAGAACATGGATCAAGTCAAGATTTAATATTAGCCATTGATTAATATTTTAATCTGCGCTGTGTTGTCGCACAGAATGTCTAGGCACCGTGACAATGGCTCAGATTGGGGGTTGTCACCCTAATCTCCAATCTCTCTATCTATGTTGTCTCTTTGCAAGCTAAGGGAAGTAGACCCTAACGAAAATGAAGAAGGAGAATTGGTTGAAACCAACCAATTCAGGAGACACAGTTAGATCACCAAATACTTGTTAAGATTAACGAGATTTTACAGATCCAATTAGATTTGAAACTTTAAAACCAGTGCCCTATGGAGTCAAAATATCCCGCTATGAAATTAAAGCCAAGTAATTGATATGTAATTGCTACTATGAAAAATCAATCAACCACAATGATATTCAATAAAACACTCTCACAATTATGCATTAACAATGTTCGATAAGGACATGCAATTTATCATCACTTGAAATATTCCCAAAGTTGACTTAAACAATTAAATTTTGATTTTCAAGAAATTTAAAAGCTCATCAATCACAGCTAAGCAGCCATTGAAGCATCAGTTGAAGCAGTTGACTAAGTTGCATATATAGATCCTGATAAAGCTTATGCTTTTATTGATCGTGGTTCACCAAGTTATGCTTTTCGAGATAGTAATCCGGAATAGGACCTTCGTGATCGATATCTAGAAGCATACCCAATAGCATAGGCGACTGTTTCGACTTTTGGTACATAAGTTAAAAATACTTTGAACCAACAATTTAAATTCGAAACAAAAATATTATCATGAGGGTACCATCAAATTTAAATTCCAGGTATTTCCAATATTTTCAAATTTATGATATTCCAAATAATTCCAATTCAGAAATCTATAGTCAAACTTTAGATAGAAAAAAATTTAAAACTCACCTTAACTATGTAAAATTTTTAAATTTTTGAGAATTTTCTAAAGTCAAAAACTTTTGAGCCATTTTTTTAATTTTTTTAATTTTTATAAATTTTTTAAGTTTTCTTAAAGTCTACAATATGAAAATTTCAAAGACTAAACTCTAAAGTTAATGAAACTAGAAATTAAAAATGAATAAATCTAAAACTAAAGCTAAAGTTCTAAAAAATAAAAAAAAGTTTGAATTTTTATTTGTTTATATTTTATTTTAAATTTCAAAATATCTATAAAAAAAAGAAGAAAAGATCAAACTAATTAAAATCTAAACTAACTAATCAAAATCGAAAAGTCTAAAGTTAAAAAAAATGAAATATATAAATCCAAAATTAAAACACTAACTCAGCAAAATTGGATTTTAAAACTAAGACTAAAGTTAAATTAAATAAAATCTAAAATCTAAAGTCTAACATTAAAGCTAAAGAAAAGTAAAAAAGGAACCAAGAATCTTAATCGTAATCTAAGCTCATCTAAAAAGTAAAAATAAGAAAAAAAGAAATCAAAAGATCGTAAGTCAAATAAAAATCAAAATGCGTTAGTGTTTGCTGTGTAGGTTAAGAGAAAGCCGTACGGATCATACGGACGACATGGAGGAGTTGGACGGATGTACGAGGTACGGACGGCAAATGCAGAGGATGGAGAAAGTGTTAAGGCGGTTGCAACGTGAGGAGAGAGCTTGCAGCGATGGAGGGAGAACGACAGCGGCTGTGGAGGCAGCAAGGAAGGCAATGTGAGCTGGAGAAGGCTGACAGCATAAACCAGCACAGTCAAAAAAAAGGAGAACACGCATATGAAGGGTAGGGAGAACGCAGGGATTCAAGGTAGCATATGGACGGAGGAAAAGGGCCGCGGGAATGATTATCTTAGGCCAACCAGTGTATATGAAAAATATTTCCTTCACCCAGCGATTAAAATTTTGCCAATATAGCTCAGATTTTCAAAATATTGATTTGGATGCACCTGAGATTCACACTTTTGCAGCAAAATTGTGCCCAGATCTACAGACAAAACTGATCTTAAGGCCAGATCTTACCCTTTGGGGCCTAGATCTACCTTAGATCTAAAAAAGATTCTGAGAATCTCCCTGTAAACCTGCACAAAACCAGAAAAAACCCAAAACTATGCACAGAAAATAAACTCTTAAACCCCAGAAATTATTTGCAAAATTTATAGTACTAATTTACAGATCAGAGGCCTTCTTGGCCAGATTTAAAACCATTTGCACAATTAATAAAAAGATAATTTAAAAGAGGCACAAGCCCAAGAAGACCCTGTAAAAACAAAATTCCGTAAGATAACTTTGGGAATTAGGAAATAATGAGCTTTTTCAAATTTATGAAATCTGAGAGTTGGATGGTCTAACTGAAGACTTCCCCAAACGCTAAAACCTTGAAAAATGATCTCTACACACTTAGATCCGAAATTTAGATTGATAGAGATTTAAGAAATAAACATGAGACTTTTCAGAAAAATAGATAACTAATATTTCCGTTAAATCAAAATGCAATTTTAGAAACCCAGGAAACTGCACAGGATACTTGTGTGCAGATTAATCCATAAAGGCCATCAACCATCAAATGCCAATAGAAGTAGCAAAGTTTAGAGACAATATCACCACATAGATCTGGAAAATGAACACCAAAGTTTGTAACCCCAAAGTCTTTATGCTTTATTCATCAAAAAATCACAAGAGCATCCAAGAACAAGTGCATGATTCAAAGATCGGATGCCTGAAAGACTGACAAAGACCTCTAATTTATAAGATAAAATCTCCAACGGTTAGTTCGATTGATTCATGTCAAAGTACCGCCGAAAAAGATTTCATCATCTTTTAATCTGGACCATCGAAATTATAATTTTGAGGAAATTCGAATTTATCCTTTAATTTATTTTTAATTAACTCAAAAATAATATTTTTGAGTTAATTACCTCAAAATTTTGACTTTGACTTAACCACCAAGGCCCAAGAGTCCAAAATTTCTTGAAATTCTCAATATTCCCTTGGCCTGGGACCTTTAAAAATTTATTTTTAAAGGACCCACGAATTTTGTCTTTGAAGAATATTAAAACACCTAGGACTTAAAATTAATTAAATTTCTGGCTTAGGATTTTTAATTAATTTGGCCAACAAATTTAATTAATTGACTGAGAGGGGATTTAATTATTTTTCCAACCCTTTTTACCTAAGATAAAACAATTAGACACATAAAGAGGGAATATCCATTCGTATAGACCCTAAAAAAACTACCCAATTCTGCAACTCAAAACATGATCTAGTAAACCAAACAGCGTGTAATAAAATAATCTAGCCAATTAGCTAGGATTATTCCCAAACTACTTTTACAAAGACTTGATAGAAAACACTAGGACTCACTTAGCATCTTGATGACAAAACCCACCCTAGCTTTGGGGTGAGGCTGGAGGAGAAAACTCTGCCGATCACTTGTGTCGAGAAACACAAATGAGTCAGTGAGACAAAAAACCTCCTAGGATAGAAATCATCACCAAAATACTAAGCTTTCCTAGGTTGTTACATACATGGTGGTCTTACTTAGATCATTTACATCATAAACATGCAGAATGGGTTTACATCATTTACAAAACTGTCGACTATCGATAAAAACTGAATGGCGTGAACACCTCGAGCATGATGACTCCTATTTGAAAAAATGGGGGTGTACTTGGAAGACAAGCCGGGCACACACTCAGTACCCGAAGGAGATCCATTCTGATGTAGAATTCGATCTTAGTGGGAGACTTGCAGGGCGAGAAGTTGCAGAAGCATGAGGAGATCAGGGGCGATCGAGATCAGGGTTGGAGAGCAGCAGTGGGTCACTGAAGGTAGCTTGAGGCTACAACATAGAGACCCCACGCAGTCTCCATGCAAATTCATGCAGTCCAGTGTTGGGACTGCGCAGAGAATCACATAGACTGACACAGGGGCTTGTTGAGGCTGTTCTGAGTATCAGGTTGTTGTCCGAGAAAACTGAGTATTCAGTCTCAGGTGGTTTATAATTTATCTGCCGAATATTTTCCTGTAAAGATATCATTTGATGAAGAATTAATAAAACCCTCATCTGCTGCACCAGTTTTCCCACATTGGGTTTTTCCGGGGACAATTGTCCAAAAATAACTGTGTACATGTGATTGATTCTTGTGCTTATGTTCTCTACTGTTTATTTCTCTGCATATATAATTGTGATTGTTGCAGTAGTATTTATTTTGATATTTCCCAGAAGATTTCTGAATAATAACTTATTGAAATAATAAGTAAGAGAAATAAATCTATCATTGCAATTGTTTGAAAATTTTCACACGCTTGACAAAACCTTGCACGAGATTACAAATTGGATATTACTTTAAAAAAGGTTCTCAGCCCCACCAAAATTTTCATGACCTCCTTTAAAGCATTTTACTTAAAAAAATAAAATCGTTCTTTTGAAATAAAGGATGTCGGCTTAGTCTCAGCCTGACAAATACCTAGCAATAATTCGTTCTCCTCTAATCACCAATATGTTTAGCCCTTTTTGGCCTCACAAAATTCAACATGGTCTATAAAAACTCTAATTACAACCCTATCCTCTGGTAATTGTTTGAAATTCGACCCACAGTTATTTTGATGAGATACGACATGTCGACCACTGGAGTGGCACCTGATGATAATGAGAAGACTCCATGCCCAAGGATGAACCAAAAGACATTTGTACCATCAGATATCATTAGTTCAACAGAGTTTTTAAACTTTACTTCTTCTTATCATTTTCTTCTTCAGTCCTGAGATTTCGCAACCCTACGGGGATATTGTATAAATTTCACTAGCATGATGAATAAATCCATGTAACAGGCCTAAGATGTTGGGACTCGATCAACAAGCGAGTACACCTTGGAATATTTTTTTTACTTGGTTAATTATTCTTTTTTTTTAGCGACGAATAATTTTCTAGGTTTTTTTCACTCATTACATTACCCCAAAGTCGTGTTGATGGCTTGAAGGTTGAGCCCCTAATGCATCTTTAGTGTCTAGAGTCAATGCATATTACCATGCTAGGTCATCTTTGAAATTTCGCGGAATTTGACTAGGTCGATGTAGAATTTTTTAATAATTAAAAATTTCTAGCAAAACAAGATTTTTTAATTAATTTCTATGTAATGATGTAAATAAGTGGTCTTCGGAAATGTCTAGGGCGTGTGACTACTTGAAAATCATCCTCAGAGGCCTAGCGTTATTGTAGGACCCACTTTGAGGGTCAAAAAACGACTTATAGTCCCTCAAAAACCGATTTTCCTACTGTCAGTGGCAAAAATGAGGAAAAACTTTTAAAAAATGAATAATTGGAAAAATTTAGAAAATTTTCCAAAGTCAAAATAAGTCAAATTTTGACATGGAAATTATGTGGGGAAGGTCAAAGATGATGTGGAAGTCATGTGGGGCCCACCACATAAGGTACCACTCAAGTCAAAGTCAAATTCCAAGTAAACAAGTCAAATGGTCCCACGTTGAGCTCATAAAAAAAAAATCACGTAATGCCTAAAGTTCAATAGTTTGACATGTTGAAAATATGTGGTGCACATTAAAAGTTAATGGGGGACAAAAGGTGTGACATAGCAGCCACCTTGGATGGTCAACTTATCCAAGTCAACAATTAGTTAAAAGTCAGTTTTTTTAGGCCCACGAATTACCAAAAAGCCAGATCAAAGTTATTTTGAAAGTGGCACAAATTTGAGAGTTTAGTGGGGGGACAAAAATGCCACATGGGACAGACCTTGTCCCCCAACTTGTCCCCCATATTCTACTGCCAACTAATCATACTCCACTGACAATCAGTCAAAGGGATCATGTGCAAACCTGTTTTGAAAGGAGATACACATCAGTTTGGAGCAAATATTTGATGATTGTTCGCTGCCAGATTTTGTAGATATTTTCTCCCTCACCATCATTCACTTGTACGCAACTGTCATCTTCATGTCTATACGCAGCCCTGTTCAACAAAGGATAACACACAGACTTATGGAACAACGTGACACTTGATTGGCAAGGTGTCAAATCACAGTTTGTGATTGAAGAGTTGTGTGGGAGTTTACCCACTCCAAATTACACATGGAAATTCAAAGCAAAATACACATGAAGAAAAGGATGGTATGCTAATCTTCAAAGGAAACAACAACCAACAATTAGAAGAGTACGCTGCCCATTTTGGAAGCCACCTACAACAGTTTACAACAGTGATCTCCAACACTTGGACAATTCTTACAACTACTTGTCATTAGTCTTTACATTGAAATTATCTCCTATTTCTCTATAAATTGAGCTATTGGCTCTCATTTTTAGGATCCTGAATACGATCTCTTGTGCTTGGGGAGGTTCTGCCACTTTGTATACTCATCTTTCAATGAAATAACAAGACTTTGGGGTTCAAATATGAGGTGCTATTCTTCTATGGTTGTGGTATAATTCTTGATCGCAATCTTCATTTTCTATTGGTAGTATTGTGTTTATTATTTCCATATGCTTGCAAAATATTTTTTAGTGTATAGCTCAGGGTTGCGGGGAAGCTTCAAACCCCTCTCGTTCCCGTTTCTGAAACGCGCTCCGTGCGGGAGCATTTTGGAAACGTTCAGAAACGCGCCCCCGAAAACGCTTTCTGAGGGGAGCGTTTTCGGGAGCGCGTTTCCGAACCTGTTAAAACACTCCCTGCCTTTTCAGGAGCGTTTCAGGAAGCGCTCGGGAGCGAACGCTCCTTGAGCGCTTTTGGCGTTTAAAAAATGCTTCGGGTGTGTTTTTTAAACGCTGGAAGAGATTGGGGAGCGTTCGCTCCAGAACGCTCCCTGGAACAAAAAACGCTTCTCGCCGCGCGCAATTTTTTTTAAGTGAAAAACTGATTTGTTTATAAGGGGGGGGTGGGGGGGGGGGGTTTCATTTTGGTTTTTATCGTTTGTTGAGTGTTGAGAGAGAGAGCAAGAAGAGACAAGGAGAGCAAGGAAGGAGAGCAAGGAGAGCAAGGAGCAAGGCAACAGGAGGGTTGCAAGAAAGAGGTAGGCCTTCTAATCCAATTTTGTATTTTCTAGGATGAATTTGTAGATTGTTAAATTGTTTAAAAATGAAAACTTGAATTTTTCTTGAATGTTGCATTTTATTGGATTTAAAACTTAAAAAATGAATTGTTTTTTTTTCCTATGTTGCATTTCCTATTCCCATTTGGCATTTTTCCATTTGTTTTGCAGGCTAGAAACTTGAAACTTGAAACTTGTTTCCATCATGGTTATATGGCTAGGGATTTTCCTCATGTTGGTTCCTTTCTTTGTGATAATGGTGTTGGAGAGTGGTAGAAGAAAGAGGCAAATCAGAGAAGAGGAGGATGAAGAGGAGGGTTATAGTGGATTTGAAGAAAATCCTGAAGAGGAGGAGGATTATGCTGAGGAGGAAGTGGGGAGTGGAGAACCCGAGGACACAGATTCCCTAACTAAACGAGACCAAACTCAGACACCTTTGTGGAAATATGTTCAGAAAATGGAAGGAGGGAAAGGTGGTGGAACCACTAAATTTATTTGCCCCCATTGCAATAAACAATACCATGGCTCATACACCCGTGCGAGAAGGCACCTTTGTGGGATAATGCCAGGTGATGGAACTAAAAATATTGAAATCAAAGTTTGTCCTTATGTGCTAGCACCACAGAGAGAGATATATAGGAAGGAAGAGTGGGCTGCCCTACAGAGATCATCTAAAAGATCTAGGGGTTTCGTTGATTCAGGCCCAACACGTCATGGACAAACAAGTTCAACTTCCACCCATGCCAGTGGTTTTGGAGGCAGTGGCACTGGATTAAGGCGTAGAACCATATCTGATTTCCTGGACGAAGGGTGTAGGAATGATGTGGATTCAAAAGTTTACCGGTTTCTATATGCATGTGTGGTGCCATTCAATGTTCTTCGCTCACCTTATTGGCATGAAATGGTTTCTGCCATTAATGATGCCCCCAAAGGATACAAAAGCCCTGGGTATGACAAGGCCAGAACCGTGGGTCTTGATCATGAAAGAGCTAAAATAAACAATTCTTTGGCTAGAATGACAGGTTCGTGGAATGAGCATGGGCTGTCCATTGTCTCTAATGGATGGACCAATGTAAAAGGAAAACCATTGATAAATGTTTTGGCTGTGTCGGTTAGTGGTGCAGTCTTCCTGGCAGCTTATGATTATTCAGATAAATTCAAAACCGCCATTAACATTGCAGAACCATTACTTGATATAATTGAAAAGACTGGGCCATACAATGTCATACAGGTCATCACTGATAATGCTGCTAACTGTAAGGCAGCAGGAGCAATTATTGAGGATAAATACCCCAACATTTTTTGGTTTGGGTGTTTGGTTCACACAATGAACCTTTTGATGCATGATATCATAAAAAACAAACAACCTCAATTCAAATGGCTTGGTGATTTGTACAAGAGAGGTAAAAAAATGATAAAATTTATTACAAATCATAGCAATACCCATGGGCTTTTCCATACTCACTCCAAATTGGAGTTGTTGAAAATAGCAAAAACTAGATTTGCTAGCTATCACCTCACCTTCAAGCGCCTTTTGAAGGTAAGAGAGTCATTGGCTGCAATGGTATCAAGCCCACACTGGCAGCTATTAAAGGACAGGGAAACGACAATAGTTGATAGGCAAGATTTCGAACATGTGGAGGAGACCGCCCTTGACCCTCTGTTTTGGGCATGTGTGAGGGAAATTTTGAATTTTACCAAGCCCATTTATAACATGATTCGGTTTGCAGATACTGATAAACCAGTGATTGGAGAGGTTTATGAGCAGATGGATAGCATGTTGGGGCAAATAAAAGATATTTTTAAGGATAATGATCCCAACTTGTATGCTATGATTCATGACTGTGTGTGTGCACGGTGGAATAAACTCAATGTTCCACTACATGCTTTGGCATATATCCTTACGCCAAAATATTACTCTCCATCTTGGTTGGGCCAACCTGCACCTGGAGGTGGAGTTAGGATGAAACCTCACACAGATCTAGAGGTACAAGAGGGGTACATGAAGGCATTGGACAAGTTGGTACCCAACAGGGAAGAGTGTGCTAGATTGCGCCTTGAATTAGGCAAATACTTCAGTTGCATTGCTAACTTTGGTTCTTTCCATGCAATGGAAGACAGGGACAGATTTGATGCTCTCACATGGTGGGAAGCATATGGTGGCATGGGACTTTTGCCAAAGTTGGCTAAAAGAGTTCTCTCACAGGTTGTGAACACTTCTTCTGCAGAGAGGTGTTGGAGCACCTACAGCTTTATACACAATGTGAGAAGAAACAGGCTGAATGAAAACCGAGCTGAAAGCTTGGTTTATGTGCATTATAACTTGAGGTTGTTGAGCCATTACTGTGATCGGGCAAATGAGGATCAATCATACAGAGTCTGGGACAACAACCTAGAGGATGATAATTTGGAGGACGGCACGGTACATATGGAAGAATTGGAAGCATAACTTTTTAGGGATGATGATGAAGCATCAGCAGCACCGCCACACACAGGGCCAGTCCCACCATCTACTGGTAGCAGTGCGGGTGCCAATGCCAGTGCTAGTGCCAGTTCTCGATATCACACTATTGTTCCTTTGCAGATCCAGCCTCCACCTTCTAGTCATGGTCGTGGTACTCCTGAGAGTACTAGAAGACCAACATTTCCTCATGGCTCACAAAAATTAGACATTTCTCGTGGGCGTGGCAAGGGGCCAGCCAGATAAAATAGATTTGTTGTTTACTAGTCTTTTCTATTTGTTGTTGACAGTTGAACAGTTGAAACTTGACTCTTTCTGATTTCATATATTTAGTGACAATTTAAGTTTGAAGTTTGAATTTGAAAGGTGAAACTTTGAAGTTGGCATTTATAAGTTTACTGTTTACAAGTCATTATGAATTATGAATATGATGCTTCATGAAAGTTATATGGTGATCAATGAATGAATGATGATAAATGTTATATAATATCAATGATGATAAATTTTATATATTGAATTTTGAAATCAATGAATCAATGATGATAAATGTTATATATCAATGATGATAAATGTATATTGAATTTTGAAATCAATGAATCAATGATGATAAATTTTAGATATTGAAATTTGAAATCAATGATGATAAATGTTATATATCAATGATGATAAATGCTATATATTGAATTTTGAAAGCTTGAAACCTTCAGATTGATGATTTGCGAGACTCAAGAGTCAATATGTTGTATGCTTCCAACTCGTGGGCGTGGTTGATGAAGATTATAACTTCTAGGTGATTGATGTTATATGATTCAATCTATGTTTTTATGTTTTTTATGTCTAATTCATCATTCTACATGTTTTTGTTGACATATATGCATCAAAATATAAAAAATATTAAAAATATTAAAATATATATATATATATATATAAACGCTCCCGAAAACGCTCCGAACCGGAAGGTTCTAAAAATGGTGCTCCCGCTCCCGCTCCGCGTTTTTGCTCCCGCTCCCAAGTAACCTTGGTATAGCTATCTTGCACTAATATTTGGTTTTAGATATTTACTCTAGATAGGGAATGTTTTAGTAGATTTTCATATAAATCTCTAAGATTTCTTTCTTATTATATTTTTCTAACCCATGTGGATCTAATGAGTTTATTTGAAGTTGTGTAGAAAAATATCTTTGGATCAAGCTTCAAGAGTGAGGGGACATTTTCGCAGGAATCAATCCACTCTTGAGCATGAACATGGAGGAACCCACATTGTGATATCCCAAAGTTTTATCTTTCGATTTGTGTTTGCAAGGTCTCTTGGGTTTGTGTTTGTGATCAAGTCTATTCTATTCAAATCATTTATTTTAAACATTGTGCTTACATCGATCATATTTTCTAATAAGAGGGTGTTTTTTGACAAGACGGGGATAATAATCATATTCCCTAACCATCGGTCTAGTCCTTGTAGACTTGTAAATACTTTTGGCATTTTTTTTCTCATCTTTCTCCGCTGATTTTTGGTGCCATTTTGCAGAGGTTTTGACAGCCTTTTCAAGAAGTATTTTATTTCTAACCTTGATAGGGACTTAGGCTCTCAAGGTTGTAAATCATATCGAAATTTGTTGCAGGTTGTCATCACCTTTTGGAGCAGATTTTTCTCAAGGCCATGAACCTTTGGATGCATGTTGTCTTTGCTAGAACGTGACCTTTTGAAGTCTGTCCCTTACCTCTGCTAGGCCATGAGTATTTGGAGGAATCTCACACTTCTTTATTCCATAAAAAGGTTGCTATTATTTTTTGTTGAAACAGTGGTAAAAGTAGCCCTTTTCCTCTCCTTATTGGGCAGATTTCATCATCTCAAGAGGCTAGAGTTTCAAGATATTATTCGAGGAGTCTCTCTTGTATTTCATTGCCGAATTTTTGCGAAATATTGTCATTGCTTTCTCAAGAAGGGATTTTAGTGTATAAAAGTCAAATATTTATTGTAAAAGCCTTCTCGAAATTGGATCCTTTCCTCACAATAAAGGAGGCTCTCATCATTGTAATAAGAAGTTAATAAAGAGCTGACTTTTCCTGAGGGAGCTTGGGAAGTTTTTCTCATGGTATCTCACCTCCTCATTTAGAGGGAGGAAATCTTCTTAAGTGCTTAACTTTCTTTTGTCTAGTTTTTAATTTTCTCAACTAATTTACTTGCATTCATAATTCCATTTGCTAATCTAATCTAGTTGTGAATGGTTAACTCATAACCTCAACACATAACACTCACATTTTCCTATTTTGCAATTAGACTTGCCAATCCATTTTCTTGTATCTTGTGTTGTGCAATCTATTTTTCCATTTGCTTAAGTAAAAACATAGCACTTTCATTTCATTTGGCAAGCTAATGTTTTCATGGTTTCATGCTAATCATTAACTTTTATCTCAAGTCATCTAGTTGCAATTTTATATTCTTGTTTTGAAGTTTCATGCTCATCTTGGGTTATTAGAAAACTTTGTATCACACTTTTGCACACATCTTTGGAGCAACCCTTTACAAGTCAATTTATTTGCAACTTAGGTTGAGTAATCTAATTTTGTATGTTTTATTTGCTCATTCCATTCACAAAAAACATATTAGCTTATGATTTCATGCAATAATTGTCATATCACGTCATTTTCATTTCAAAATTTGTTGGTATCTTAAAGCATTGAGCTAGTTTCCACTTTAATATTTCCATTTGAGTTGTTGATACATGTTTTATGGAGCATCATTGCTAGTTTATGTCATATTGGGCTAAGCACATTGTCATTAACATATTTCATTGGAAGCAGTTCACCCACATTTAGGCATTTAACTTTGCATACTAAATTAGACGTGCATCTCTAAAAATTAACCTCCAACTTAAGTTGGTTGAATAGACATTAGGGACCCTCCACCCCTATTGACTCCTCACTGTGAGATTCGGATTTCGAGCGAGGGTTGGCTCTGGGGACAGGAGTTAAATTGAAAATTGTTTTAGAATTCTATTAATAAAATAAACCAAGAGCACCTTCACATCACAACTTCACTCACAATTTTGCTATCTCATGTACTTGTTACTTTCTTAGTTATTTAGCTCATGAATATTTAATGTCGTTATCCTATGTTACTTGAGCACTCCCTTACAAGTACTTTTTTCGTTTATTGCAAGTGATGCTTATATGTTTATTTTGGTCTAAAACTTGCTTTGCGGGATTATTGTCATTGTATCTTGAATTTCATTTTTGAGCAAGCACTTGTCATTTACTTTAAAGCACCGGTTTATATTTTGAACACATCATTAATATTGCTCATATAATTATATGCTTGTTTACATCTTAGAATTAAGTCACCTTTGAATAGTAATTCCTTCTAACCAATTCTCCTAGAAACCTCACATCTTTGACTTAGTTTGCCTTTAGGGACCACCCCCCTTAGCTAACCCACGAGATAGCTTAAACGGAGAGAGTCGGGAATAGGTGACAGCCCCTTCTCTTAGTTCCTTTCCACCAACCACACCTTGTGGGGTTGAAGGCTTTTCCCACTAATAGTAGGTCGGTGTAGGCAGCAAGCGATAACATGACACATTGATAATTCGGCCCCCTTTTAAACGTTGATCAAATAATTCAGCTTACGACAAAACAATAAGATTTAGGCCCCACTTAAAATTGAGACGGCTTGATAATAAATCAGTCCCTCCTATTGGCATCACCCACAAAATGTTGGGTGACAAGAACCAAACACTTATTTTATACCTAGTTTAGGACTTTATGTTATTATTTCTTTTCTGATACCAATTTAGGAGTAAGGAAAGTGCACTAAATTTTAAGAGATCTCGCTGTCAAAATTGAAACTTGAAATGCTGAAAAACAAATGACTACTGCAAAAGATGCACCAGAACTTCATATATCATTCATTTAATGATCCATATCAATCACTAAATGCATGAGATGAGAGCAAAACACTTATGGTAATCAGGTCAGCCCACTGCAATTATGAATTCACTCCCATAATCACAGCAAAAAATAAGCCAGACCAATTGATTCAGCCTTTAAAATTTATGTTTGATGCTCATGTGATTTATTAGGCTTATTTTGACTATTTTTTAGGATTAGATTTTATGAAAACACCTCTGCAACCTCTGCATCATATTTCTGAAGACTTACGATAGTCACCAACAAGAGATAACAAGAGCTAGAATCAATGGTTAGACCTTGAAATTTAATATGTAGTGTTCTTTAAGGTTCCTAGGTCTACTAGGATTTGATTATAGGTGTTTTTTATGCCACCGTTATGTGGTATCAGATCTCTGCAATTTTAGATCAGACCTCTGAAATGCATAAGACAGTCATCAACAAAGACTAAAAACAATGATTTAAACCTTAAGCTTATTGTGTGATGTCTCTTAAGTGTTTTTAGCTTATTATGGACTTGATTTAGGCTTAGGTTTCAGTTAGTAAGCCACCGCAAGATCAACCTTCAGATCTGAATACTTGTGACCATCAAGAGAAGAGGGATGAAGAGAGCCAAACCCTTGAGGCCTTGTGGCCCAGTCTCAACATTTTGCCAAATTTGCCAAGTTGAAACAAGTTTTAGGCACCAGATCGATTGATTTGGAAATGATTGGACCTTTGAAACTCCTTCAAACACAAATGTTATTCTGAAACGAATAGATCAGGCCTCAAAATGAATGCTGCTAGGCCTAATAGGACTCCTAGAGTGAACGACCATGTGAGATAGTGGCCCTAGGCCTAGCAGTTATGACCAAAGGATTGATTTGGCCCATAAAACCCCTTCCAAAGTGGTTGTTAGCCATGCAAAACAAATTATTAGTGCCAAAAATTCAAAATGACAGGAATTCAATGAAAATTTACTTCAAACCCTTGGAAGATCTGCAAAACAGAAGGATTAGTGCTAAAATCAATTGTAAATGCGAATTTTAGCTCTCCTAGGCCTGCGACTAGGACTAAAATGATAAGATAGGCCTATGGCCAGCCTCTAATGGACACTTAGAGGTTGCGGCTAGGGCTAATAGGCCCTCAAACCCCTGTGGCTAGATGAGAAAAGCCTCCTAGGCCTGCGACTACCCTTGATGAGGCAAATGAGTAAGTATAAGCCACAAAAATTTCAATTCTAACCCTTAGATCAACCTGCAAAACTTCAGATCGGAAATATGCATGACAAAACCCCAATTTTGCAGCATATCCACTCTTTACGGATAGCAGCTCCTCCTCCAAGCCTAATGTTTAAATTTGAAGATGTGGGTTTTGTCGATCAGAGCCCAATAAGGGCCTATACGCTTTGAAGCCCCACGAAATCCTTCCTAAATAAAAATGCTATCCAAAAAATGGGTAAAAAACCCTCAAAACCTCAGTCACTGAGTAAGAATCTTTAGATCTGCAAAGTAACTCACTTATTCAAATCGATGGGGTTTTCACTTGCCAAAAGTCTTTAAACACAAGATACTCACAACTAAAAACCATATTTAGACAACCCACGTTAGATAAAAAAAATATGTATACAGAATGTCAGATCTATACAAGGGTTAGTAGAAAAATATATGCAAATTAATTTATAAATTATTTACACTATTTATAATTAAATTCAAGCTCTAATCAACAAAATAAATCATTATAGCCAAGTAGAAATTTGAAAAATAATTGATAGAAGTAATTTTATCTAATGTACAAACCAGGACCCTGCACTAGAAATTGTAAGATAAGCTCAGAATCCAAACAAGGCGTGATCACCTTAAAGTCCATGTACTTGGGTTTCGCCCCGAGGGCTGGATACTTGAAGATATCTACACAAAAGATAGATTATTAGTTCCAAAAGGGTTTGATTCACACAAGAACACTAGAGATATAGAGATACCTGCAAGATCTGCTAGGTTCAATGTGTTTACTCTAGCCCAACACCTAACTCAAGATACTTGTGCTAATAGATAATCCAACCACTAGCTATGGAACAATACTACTCAATAATAAATCAATAGAACAATACAAATTATTCAGCACATACCATGAATCATCAAGAGAGAGACACCTCGAATTGAAACCCCAAAGACTTTTATTAAAAAAAATTCCAGCAAAGCTTAGCTCAGTATTGTTACCACTCAAATCAGTAGGGGACCTAAAAGGGACCCCTAAGAGGGCAACTACTAGGTCAAGGGAAATGATGGAGACTTAGCCCACTGTCACAACTAAGACTCCCTTCTCTTTACAGACTTTCACCGATGGGGGGAGACTTGGTATTTAGGAAGTCACTTATGAACGATGGATCGACAAATAGATGTGCAGTGACCCCAAAGACCCTTTTCCCAGAGTAGGATTAAGAATGGAGCTTGCTTTCTCTTCAAGAAAGGTACAAGATTTTCTAGGAAAAGGGGGTGAGGTTTTGAGGGTTAGGTTAAGGGAATATGACCTTGAAAAGGAGTTTCCCGATCCCTAAAATCCTTATAGAACTTGGATTCTCTAGTTGTGCTTGATCAATAGTCTTCGATAAGAAATGGGACCACACGGGGCCAAGTGGACCCAACCTAGGTTAAGAGTTTAGAAACCGATGATAATCTTAACCTAAACAAGGAAAGGGAAAGGATCAAAACCATAATTTTCACTTGAAGATGTCAAATTGATCCTATGAGGTGCTAGCCTTCGGAACACCAGGGCAAAGCTTGATCTTAGACCTAGGGCTTAGGATATCTCACAATCCCACCATCCGAATTTCTTCAAATTTGGAGGAGACCTTGAGGACACACTAGCGCAGTAGAGGCTAGCAGATTGAACTTTTTCTAGGGCTACTTTGTCGGGAAATTGATGCCCTAGGTGGCCCAGTGTGCCTAAACCTAGAAGAGAGAGGAAAAGGTGAAGAAGTATGGTTAAAAGTGACCACCTTTTGATGAATTAATTCCTAATTCCTCATGGGAATATGGAGTAAAGGAGAAATATGATGATGGATTTTGTTTCTTGTTCAAGGAGGATATCAAAGTCAACTTCGTCCAATGTTAAGGGCAAGAGAAGAAAAGCGACCTTAAAAGCATTTATAGTTCGTTGCAAATGGAGAAGTCTTATCGAGATAACTTCAATATCTAGGACAATTCATTCATCAAACATGGCCCATACATAGAGACAAGCTAAATAGAAACATATTTCCACATTGATGTCGTAAATGCATGCAACAATTACCCCTAAAATAGTGAAAATCTCATGATCAATGTATGCAACAAAGTAAAAGAAAATAGCATTAAAAATTGTACTTACATGTAAGAGAATATATCCAACCATCAACACATTTGCAATATAAGAAGCTCCAAGATAAGAAGACCCAATGCACACATTAAAATTCATCCATGATCCAAAAATATCCTCCAAGGAAAAATGCGAAGTTCTCAAGAGAGAGAATGACCCAAGTCAAGTGATGATACAAAATGGATTCATCCAACTCCTATTTATACACTCATTATGAGTTCGAATTGCCTATTTGGGCCTACATTAGCCCCTAAAGTAAAAAAATGTGCAAATTAACTAACTTTTGGTGACAAGCCCACCAAACTAGCTCACAAATAAAATAATAACACTCTCAAGAAGTCAAATGATAATATATGCCAATGTTATTGGAATCGAACCAGTTCTGGCAAAACCGACCGATCCGACCAGTTTGGGGACAAAACCAGTCTGAACCAGAAAATATTGGTTTGGTATCGAACCAGCCGGTTTTATCGCCGAACTGGCCAGTTTTGTCATCGAATCGGTCTGGACCAGTTCAGAGACTAGTTCCATCGATCTACGAACTAGGCATAAAAGAAATGCTTTTTTTAAATTATTTTTCCTAGTTTCTAATGTTACTCTTACCCCCCCCCTAAAGCTATTTAAACACCCCCACCCCCTCTATTTCACTCACACTATTCATTTGAGTCTCTTGCAATTCTTGAGTTGAGTTCAGTGAGGAGAATTCATAGAGTTTTTTGTAGGGTTGTTCTGATGGAGATTTTTTGCAGATTTGAAGAGTTCATTGGAGTCTTGGAGAGTTGCTACGTTGGAAGATTTTTGAGCTATCATTTTCAGAAGCACTAGTAGCATCTTCAAGGCCAGGGGAATCAAGCTATAATCCCATTGCATACTTGGATGCTACTCATTCTTCAAATGAGGATGAGGAGGATGATCAAGAATCAAATGATGATTGATGATTTGATCATTGATTTGTTGTAGTTGTAGCTTGTAGTATTGTAGGATGTAGTATAATGCTATGTTCTATCATATTATTTTGGACTATAAATGCCTTTTAGAGCTTTCTTCTTGATTTTTGTAACATTTTTGGTTCAACGATGTTTTGCACTAAGTGCTATTTTGGTTATATGCACTATTATTTGCTATATGAATGACAAATTTTGCATATTTGTGTATAAATGGTTTGGATTCATCTGGATGCACATGAATATATATGTTTTTTCTTTAAACTATGAATATTTTATACGTTTTTGGTAAACTGGCTTCTTCTTTTTTCCAATTTGGGTTTGGTTCCGACCGATTCTCAGTCCATAAGGTTTTCCTCTTCGATGACTGGTTTGGTTCTGATAACATTGATCTATGCATGTTGTAGGGCTCTCCAAGAGGTTTTATGAGGTGCATAAGTGCCATAATGATGAACAAGACCTCAAAAGTGATGGGCAAGGGAGTGGTGCTCCCAGTGGGTGTGGGGGAACACTAATGACCTCATGGGTCCCCAAGTAAGTCGAAGATGCCTGTAGACCATCTGCAAGGGCTCAGATGATGGAATGAATGATGCCATTTCAACGTACAAGACTTGGGACACTTGCCAAGTGTGTAGTGCACTTATGGGGCTAGTTGGGCATAGTGTACTAGATGCATCTTCCTCGTCCAAAAGGTGGATCTTGAGTAATATAATAAGATCTCTAGAGATCCATGGTGTGCTATATACTACTGTGGAGTCCCATGGCTCTCTACACACACCCTAGATGTGCCAATGTACCCCTATAGAGGGTTAGGACCTTGTATAGGCAAACCAAACCCAAAATGGACACTATCTCCAGTCTTGCATAAGATCCAATGCGTTCCCTAGCCCTCCAACACAAGTCATTAAAGTAATCGGGTAAAAGAGCTTAAAAATCATGGATAACAAGTGGACACTTCATAATGGCATTCCCTTCCATAGTGGGCTTTGGCATGTTCTCATGTCTCCAAGCTCAAAAGGGGGTTAGCCAAGTACCTTATTAGGTGGTTTCTAACTTTAGAGGGGACAGTATGTCCAAGGTACATCCCTCAAATGGTGGTGGCATGTGATAAATAGGTGAATGGAATAGGGAATGAGAAGGGCAATCCTGGGCCACATATCGGGGCACAAGGGTAGCTAGAAAAATGGAAGCCCAAACCTGGGTATATAATGTATAGGAGGGAGCAATCATGGTACATGAGGTGTCCCGACCTTGATTTTTCCACCCTTCTTTATATTCCCTTTTTCTTTTGTCATTTTTCTTTGATTAACTGCTCAAGCTCAAAGGATAAGACCATGATGTGTAAGATATAGCAGTGGATATCCCCTTTTTGGTGGGGCGGTTCATTACCCTCCAGGGATTGGGACAATCATGGGTTCCTGAATGATAAAGGAGACTCATCTATGGCCTATGGAATGTTACTCACCACTTCGTGGGTGATATCCCTAGGAGAAATTGTTTCTCCCTAATGGACCTCAGCTAGCAACCAATAGACCCTTGCAGCCCTTAGCTAGCTCGTTGTGCCATTTCTCCGCCACCTAAGCCAACCATGTGGTCCCTCACCCATCTGTATTGATCATATGTTTGAAGGTCGGCCTCTCGAATCTAAAGGTATGTCTTGTAATTTGGTAATTAAGTATTGGGTTTACTTATCATGGACACTTCTGGGCATGGATTGATGGGGGGATTTGGTGGAAAGAGTGGGCTTAGTTTGTGCTACTGTCCCCTTGATCTCTTTTGGATGTTACTCTTGAATATTAATCCAGTAGGGATCTCCTTTTTTGACCATTTAGTTCTAGGGTGGTACTACTTGGGAAACCTCGACTTTGGTTGCGTGGTCCCCTCCTTTATCCACATATATTACTCCCTTTCCACTCACTATACCCCCATTCATCATTTCTCCCACCTGGGTCCACATTACCTCTTTAGGTCCACATATGATCGGCCTCCCTATCCACTTGCCCCCACCTTGGGTCATGCCTCGAACGATGCCCTGGAGGTTGAAAAAGCTAAAAGAAAAAGAAAAATCATAAATGGCCACATTCAACAGGAATTGTATCACAAAATGCAAAAGATGGTTGCAATAATTGACTTGTAGGAAAAATGAAACCCTAGGTTTCAAACCCTAGTTATCACTTTTGTGAGGGAGCAAAATCAATGGGGAGAGCTAGTTGAAAGGTTCACCCATGTGATTGTCATTGACATTCTATAAGTGGGTAATGCATGCAATACTATCATCAAGAGTCCATAGAATAAGTTTCAACCATAAATTTGCACATAGAAACCCCAGATAATCAACCATTCCATACAATAACCACAAAATAACAAAGATTTATCAAATACAAGGTACACACAAAATAGATTACATGAACAAATCCTTTATTACTCCAAAAATACATCTCTGAAGCCAAAGAATAGCCCCATTAGCAAAAATCCACCATAGATCACGTCTCCACAAGATACAAGTCGCAATTAGTTAGGTTGAATTCTCTAAGAGGGCCAAAATAGTCACAAGTGATGATGAACATATGAAATTAGCCTATCCTTTATTTATATGAGGATTATGTCATCTAATTATCATTTACAAAGCCCCTACAAGAAGTTTGGTTGCTAATTGACCTTTGGCTACAATCCAACTCATTATCTACCAACAAATTATGCCTAAATTTCCCACATGTTTGATCCGTAGCCTCTAAAATGTCGACTTCATCCATCATAAATGATCCAAATGCCATGTCCAAGGGTAATGAGGTGTCCAAGAAGGTGTTGATTCCTGGAAGGTGCAAAATTTTGATGGTTGGCCCTCAAATCCACCTCAATATCTCTTGTGGGGTCCCATGATCTAGCTGGGGCGCCATAATGTGGTCTCCATGGGTCTCCAACTCCACCTGTCAAACAAGGCCTCCTCTCTAGCATTAGGGCTTCCTCTCATGCAACAAGCCCTCCCTAGTCTCTAAGTGTGATAACATCCTCATCTGGGATTTGAATCAACTCTTGCCCATCAAGTTGTGCCAAGGCTAGCCTCAGGGCATGTTGGGTCCAATGGTGCCATCCTGAAGAATCCTCAAAACCAGGTCAAAGGTGACCAACGTCCTAAGTCTTGCAGGTACTCTGGGACATGTTTCATCTATTAGAGCTTCTAGGAGGCTTCAGTCTCTCAAGGCTACACCCATTTAGGACAATATACTTCTCTGGAAGGCTTGGGTACTTCTGGAGTGGGTGCCCAAATCCTAGGCTATTGAGCCACCTTACAAGAACAACATGGATTCGAGTGAAAGCAACCATTCATCAGAGACTAAGACCAATAATGCATCTAAGTGAACCGAAAATGAATATTAAGGGAAATTTAATACTTCAAACAAAAATCCCCTTCCAAAATCAAGACCAAGATCTCACAAAGGTGTTTTCTCCCTAGGTAGGGGTGGCTAATGGTCAACCCTATTAGGTTCTTCCGACCATTAAGAGGAAGTAATAGTTTCCTAGTCCACCCTTCAATTGATAGGTGTTAGTGAACAATAATGTGGTAATGGAGGGGAGAAGACTTCGTGGTCAAGTGCCATGGTCAAAGGGACAACTGATGGGGGGGTCCATATCCTAAATGTATAGATGTGGGGAGGGAGCATTCGTGGACTCATGAGTTACCAAATCAGCCTTGTTTCCACCCCTCTTGTGTGCCTTTTAATTCTTCTTGATTATTCTTTGTATTACCGCCGCTTATAGTTAAAGAGTTAGAGCTTGCTTTGTATGATGTAGTAGTTTTATTACCCCTTAAAGATGAGTCGGTTTATCACTCATTAGCGTTGGGACATGCAAGGATTCAATTTTTATGTAATGGAACATCATGTGCTCGAGAACTAGGTAATGGCCATATGAGATGGGTAAAGCTCATGCCATGTTGTTTCCCACTTACTAATGTTTATGTCTTGGCCATATTTTGCATTTTGAATTTTTTTGTTGTTTGGCCATGATATGCTTTTTCCTTTTCTTTTAGCTACATCAACCTCCTAGGGAAAAGTTTCGGGTCCTACTCAAAGTATGTGAACACATGAGTGCCAAACCCTTAAGAACCAATGACAAGTTGTACTTGAAGAATGGAGGTGTGATATGGGACTTGTAATGTGGCATGGAAGTTGTTAAGTATGGTATAGGGAAGATGGCACATGCTATCTCAATCATGGATTTCCAGGTAGTTCCTCTCCTATAACCTAAAGGGCCTTAAAGGAGGTCCCACTAGACTAGGGTCAAAGATTAACCCCTTGGTATGCTAAGAGAACAAGATTATGATCAAGGTCTATCAATCTTCTAGATCACCCCATCATCCATACTAAATGCCCAAAAAAAACAAGTATAAGAACTTGATTGCAAAATGATCAAAGTACCTTTTTAATAATAACCCACCTTCATCCAAGTGCTAATGCAGGATGGTGATAGGTACATGGATATTGCAAAATCGCAGAGGAACATGGCATATCATCATTTAATGGTGGATGACAGAGGTTGTTGGCTGTCTAGCTTACTAACTAGCTATCAAATGCAGGAGAAAAAATTCCTCCTATGGGGTTACCCTTTTTGGTCGGTAAGAAGGACCATTTTACCATCAGGACCCAGTTTGGTAAATTGGAGTCTGAAACCTTCTGGGAGAATTTGTAGGCATCAAATAGAATTTTTTGAAGGGCACAACTTTGTTTCTTTGGTGCTGCACCTTTCTTTCCTATTATAAACGCAAAGATCTTTTTAATGGTGCAAGAATCACCTCAATAAGAGTTTGTATGCAAAAGTTATGCAATTTGGAAGTTAACCTTCCTGTTTTGGTCACCATAATTCGAGAGGATGCCACAACAACCCCATTATTTATGGAAAAAGGGCTAGCTACGTGATCATGATGAAGAAGACTCTAGAAGTGTCCATATTGTAACTCTAGTTAAGAGTTGAGGGAATCAAACCTAACCACTAGTAGGCTATCGGGTTGTGTTATAACTGGGCCATTAGGAGGAAAAATGGTTCCATTCTTTTTTAGTGCGTTTATTCCATAGACGATCAGAGTAGCTGAGAGAGATAGGGAGAGAACACACAAAGAGGATTTGTGCACTGTAAGCCCACAAGCAACAGGGCTTACTTCTTTGTACTCATAGACATTTTATCTTCAGAGAAGGAGAGTAGAACAACCTCACCTTCCAACGGGGTTTTCTCCCGAAAGGGTTTCCCAAGTTATATCTTGTGTCAATCATGGTTTGTGAGTTTTTATTTCACTGTTCTCTGTTTTCTACATAATTATAATTTTCATGCATACACAATATGCCAATACACAATAATTTATAGATTCAAAAATCAAAATAGAAATAAACCCTCATAGTGTAGATTTCGTATTTTTAAGCATAATTTTATTAGATCTGTTGTGACAAACTGTCCAGTGGAATATCCACGACAATTTACAGATCAGCCCTAGGGTTGAGTATTAGGCTGCATCCTTATAAATTATCGTTTTCTTGAAAATATTTGAGTTTCGTGTGTCCTTAGTCACGTTGTACGATGTCATATAGAACCGTATGATTCTATACAAAGCTGGTCAGATCAAGACAACCAGTTGTATTGGTTTTGCCTCCAAACTAGTTAGACTAATTGCTTCCACCAGTTCCAATCTAGTTCTGATAAAAATATGGAAGGTAAAATAGGGAGTGATTCCATATGATAGTAAATTGGCTAGTCAACAAATCCACTAGTCTGGGAATCTACTAAGGATGAATCCACTAGACCGGTAATAGATTGACCCACATACTACAAATCCACTAAGACAACATCCAGTCCACCAAATCAGTCTAACTATCAATGTATAAGAATAGTACAACTATAGTTGAACAGTGAACCAACTCCCATTGGTTATCAATTAGGTAGTTAACAAGGTAAATTCATAATTGTATAAAGAGGCTCATAGTTATGTTGGGGGAAGAGCCTTTGCAAAGTGGCTGTCTACGATTCTGTGAAGTGGTTGGCTTCTGAGTGTTAAATGACTCTACATGGACGATGAAAAGCACATTTTCTTAGAATGTTCTACTAATGCTCACATTAGATCTCAAACTCACTTTCAAAACACTTGCAATAACACTGACTTTCCCAACATCTTAACTCATTCAAAGTATGGAGATTTAGGAAAGTTTCTCTTCAATCTTTTCAAGTATAGGAATAAAATTTGAAAGCAAACCAATTATTTCCTTACTATTTTTTTTCTCTCAAAATCTGATAGACCAAAGATAGTCTCAATGAATGTTAACAATCATAATCATCATCAAACAAACATGATGGACCTGCAACTGGTATATACTAAAATGTTCATGTGGCTCTTTGCATTTTGCTGTTCTGTACTCTCATTCTATTTATTTATGTACCAATTACACGGATATAGTAGACAATGCACTGATAGACTGTAGTGCCTTTATAGTATTAGAGATGGCTCGGTGCAGCTTATTAGTAATTACATATGTCATAAGATCTACAATTTAGAACAGGGCATTATTCTATAAGTAGACTCTCTATATTAGAAAACCTTACATTTATTAGATGCTATTTAGGTCAGAAATAAATGGTGTCAGTTATTTGCAGATCAAGATATATACAGTGCTGGCACAAACATCACTGAGAATTGTTAGAGTGCTTCCGTAGATACCAATAAGAACTGTCAAAAGGTAGAATTTTGTTTTATGGGCTTTCTCATTTAATAATTGAAGTCCAGGGATTCAATTACCATCCCCCATTTTATCTTTCTTATGGAAGACAAAAAAATGGATTCAACTATTTGCTGGGAAGAATACTCAGACAAATATAGTTTTTCCTGGCAATAAAATATGGTAGACTAGTTCTGTGGTTGTAAATGAATCCCTCTCATTTGCATACTTGTAACTTTTATCTGTCTATCTACGGAAAAGTGTCTTAGTAGTTAAAACATGTTTTCCAATCTATTGAAGAAGGGGGATTGAATAATTAGTTGGAAAAGAACACATATGGTATGAAATATAATGCAACATATTCTCTTACAGTTATGATATAGAATTCTTTCATAATCTGTTATTCAATGACAATTTGACTGAAAAACATCTGCATACCCCAGTCGCAAGAAGAGCCTTTATCATTTCTGATTGAGAAGATGCTGCAGAACAGAAGGCAAAAATGAGCAGCGCCAATCCTATTGAAGTTGTGAAAGTTTCCAAACTATTTATGAACATTGAAGGATACAATAAAACCTTGTCCACATACAGCTTATAGGAGTTGCGTTGAGAAAGGACCCCCTTCCTCGAATGGCAGTAAACAACTGAAAGATCATAGACACGTAATTAGGCACCAAACAAAAGAAGAACAACACCAAAGTTAATGGAGAATTGCAAGCAGGCGAAATAAAAAAGGATATTTATTTCAGGAGAATGACAACACCAAAGATATTGGAGAATGGCAAGCAGGACAAATAAAAAAGGAAAATTATTTCGGGAGATCAAGGTAGTTCAATTTAAACAAGATTAAAAAGAGAAAAAAATGATAAAATAACCAAAATTACTTAAAACTTCACCTTTAATGCTGAAAAATGAGAAATAGCAATCACATTATATATAACTGTTTATAAGAGAATTATCATTCCTAGATAAAAAATGGTTTGATAGTTATAGCTAATTGACATTAATTTGATCAAGGGGCCACCCCCACAAAGCTCTGTTGCACAGTCCAGGCAGACGCTTGAAAGCTCTCTTGAGAAGAGAGGATCTCTCCCATGTCAAAGATTAGAATCCTTCCAAGCAGCATGGGGATACAATCATACAGCCTCAGTTGGGAACAGTTGCATGGTTACTGATAATTATGATGTCGTGTGTTGGCTGGATTAAGATGACTCCTAATCTGAATATTAAAGACTTGAACCATGACGGAGCACCCTCGCATAGTCTGCAAAGGAAAGCACTGGAACAAGTTAGAAAATACAATAATGACAGAGGAATAAAGAATTAAACCCTGACAAAATTTATAAATAGGAGTGACAAAATATTACCTCTCAATCTCATTTTTCTCGATTGCGTGGTGAGAAATTTTTGAATAGCCGGAAGTAACTAGAGTTTATAAATGTCTAAAAGCAGGAAAAAATATCATTGAGGTTTGAAACCTCCTCCAAACCTTGCAGAGTAGAACCCTGGCGGCGACAAAAAAGAACAAGTGGAAATGAACAGGGGAAAGCAAGTAACCCTAGTCGATTAACCATGACCGTTGGATTACCTCAATCCATCGCCACCGTAGATTAGGAATGTCATGTGAACACGGTGACTTTTCAAATGGGTGAGTTTCCAGTACAAGTCATATGGGTAGCTAAACCCAAGAACCTCATGCTCCATGTGAGTGTACACATGTGTATGATGTTCAAATCATAATGGTAAGTAAACTAATTCTAAGTCTTCCCTTCAATTGTAAATTAAAGGAGTCCACATATACATCAATCCCTTGATAGAATAAGGAGGACCATGAAGCTACAATAATGCTTTCATATTATTTAGAAAAGGCAGACTCCATGGTATATACAAACAATATATATTGCATATGTCATAAAGCCAAAGCCATACAAGGTGAATGAAGGCGCAAATATTATAAACAAGTATGTAGAATTAGAAGGTGCGATGAGCTAAAGATCCCCACAGTCGACTTAGGGGCATTGCATGTTAGTATGCCTCAACTCAGTGTTTGAGGTTTTTAAGAGAAATGGTTTCTTGAAACTGTTCGTTTTATGTTTTTCATATTTTTCTTCTTTTATCTCTCTCGTTTTTTCTCTCTCCAAACTACGTTTCTAGTCTCTTTGTCATTTCCCGTTTTGCTTCCCATTTCTTGTTTTTAGTAACATAGGGCCACACTAGTAAATTTCTTCACTATGCTTGCGATTTTTATCACAAAGACAAGTTTACAGGTTGATGGGGCTTTGGATGGATGGGTAGTTGGATGAAGATGATGTGGATTTTATCGATGGAACACCCTAGTGATTATTGATGAATCAAGAGTGACATGGTGTGGTTCTAGTTCATGATGGTGTTATTTGTTTGTCACTAGGAGAGAGTGTACCACATGATACCTTTTTTTATGTTATGACTTTGGCTCATGGATTCGTATTTTAATGTGCATATATGTGGAGGCAATTTATTATTTTTTCAATGGGGTCACCCCCTTTATCATGATACACCTTATACCATATTTCTGCTTGAGCATGCATTTGGTGATGGAACATATGTGAAGGCAACTTCATATTATTTTACTTTGGGCCATTTTGTTCATGAGGTGGGAGTTGTTCACTTTTTTTAGTTCATGATTTTCTCATGACATCACATATGGGGCCATTTTTCTAATGAAAGATTAATCTTTCAACAGAGATGCCTTAAATTGACTATACATTGGATGGGAACATCCCCCTATAGAAGAATGGCATATATATTCATGTAATGGCATTTTAATTGTTAAGTATCATGGAGCTAAGACTATCCATATATTTGACTTGATTCCTTGTTGATTTTCAAGATACGTGCTTCCTTATCTCATGTATTTGATCCATGAATTGAGGTCTTATTGCACACTTATGAATATTATTTATAAGAGACATCCACCTTTTGGAGCTTTCCTTGCACACATACTTATGCTTTTGATGATGGCATCCAATCTTGAAGAGAAATAAGAAGGGTGATGTGACACTCCCTCCCATCCCCTTAAACTATCTCAAGGTGTGGGAGGTGTTACTTGATAATTGACCTGATCTCCAGGGTTTATTATGAAGATGGGGTCACAAAAATCCTCCTTTCCAAAGTTTGTGGAATCCACCATCGTGTTTTGCTCGTCGAATATTTTTGGTGATATAAACCTTATCTCAATTCGACTCTTGGACTGAAAGTTATGCCCAATTGAAGTTTAACCAATTAGATAATTTCACATCAACAATGGATTCCCACATTTCATCCACGTGTAGTTCACGGGCCCTTCCATGTCATCGTAGGAGTCCACATCACTTGGGTCCTTACATGGCATCCACTAGACCACTACCAAGTCCCTGAAGCATTTTCCACTTCAATCCTGACATATGGATCCCACCGAGCCAAGACTCTACAAGTTATGTTGTGATTCCATGTTATATTTGGTTCTTAGTTCCTGAAAACAAATTTGGCTTTAACACAGGTGGTTTCTCATTTTGGAGTCGCCCCCATTAACTCACGACAGACCAAGGGGCCCTAGGGTGAAGGTAGGCCATTGATCAGGCATTTACTACGATCGTGTTGCCACGAGATGGTTCCCATTTTAATGTGGGGCCCTTGGTGGGAATCCCCACGTCAGACCCCCCCTCCATGTTAACTCACAGTGGACCAAGGGGGTCCTCAGAGTGAATGAGGGCCATTTATCTAGCCATGTTCCTATCACATTGTCCAAAGGAGGCCTCTTATTAACAAGAGCCTAGAGAGGACGATCCGACGAGTGATGGGTGGTCCCATCAGTTGATGGCCCCAATGGATGGGAAAGTTTCATGGAAGTTACCGTCACAGCTCCACTGCCACCACCCTATCCATGTTACATTACACATTGGTTATGGTAGCGAGCAGTGGGCAGTGGCATGATTCCGTACCGGAACCACAACCAGGTCAGCCTCTTCTTCACCGGCGCATTCATACTACATACTCAAACTTCCTAGTGGTGGGCGGTGGTGGTGGTAAGGTCACATGGCACCCACTTGGCCTCCATGTCACCCTGATTAGTCATCCTATAGGGGCTCGCCTCCACTTCCAGGTCATGTCACTTGGGGTTGTCCCTGTCATGGTGTTCCAAGTTAAACAATGGAAAATAGATGGTGAGTGGTGGGCAGTATTAGGGCTGCACGTGGGGCCCACCCGATCTTTCCCTTTGGCCTCATGCGATAATTTCCTGTTATATATGATTCCAGAGTAATTCGAGGTGTCATGAAATTATCCACTGTTGACATACTCTGGATTCCTAGACCTACAGATTTTATGTGCATTTAAAATAAATCTGGTCCTAGCCTTATCTGAGACTCTCATGTATGCACAAACACATTCACATCTGGATTTCCTAGACCTTGGATGCACTTAATACAATCTAGTCCCAGCCTTATCCGATACCCCTAGCATGTGTGCTACTCACTTACACTCATATTCCGAAACCTCAACAACTTCACAAGAAATTCCGGTCCTCGTGCAAATGAATTGCCAATGTTGGGACCATCCCATATATCAGTTATAAATTGTGCTTACCGCTAAATCCGATTCGAACTAGATCCATGCCATTTTCAATGAGTCCATACCTTGTTCATTTGGATGCCCACATCACTGGATACATCTACGAATGAGGTGGAAAATTCACCCCAATTAGTACCCGGGTACAATTAACAATTGGGAAAAGAAGAAGTATCCAACCCAAATACAAGGTACATTAAAAGGGCCATCCGGTCCTAGATGAGTTTTGGATTACTACTAAGGCTTGCAGAGAACGAAAAATTCAAGGAAATTGACCAGAATTGCTTAAGGTAGGGAATTTGCCTAGAGGACCAAATTTAGAGACAAGGACCACATTCTGAGAATGAACCTTCAAAGTGTTATAACATGTCCTAAAAAGTTCAAAAGTACCTATTGACCATGATGTCAACAATTCCAAGTAGTGCACAAAACAATGAATAATTTTTTTCAAGTCATTATCATCATTGTAATCCCAAATTCTACAGTATTATTGTAAAAATGATTCTGGTATGAGTATTAAGCCATGTAACAACACCTAGGTAAGCCTTTGATTCTTAACAAAGTATTTCACTCGAGGGAGTCTTTTAACCTCCCTACATTATTTGTGTTTCTAAACACAAATAATTTGCAGAGTTTTTGTCCCAAGCATCACCAAAAGCTAGGGTGGGATCCTCTGATAAGATATTAGGTGAGTCCTAGTGTTATCGAGTCAATGTATTTTTATTTTACTAGATCATGTGTCTTGTGTCGCATAATTTGGTTGAGTCTAAAGAGGTCATATCCATTGTAAATTTCCCTTCTTGATGTAAAAAAGTGTTGTCTAGGAATGTTTTTAGTGAATGGTTACTCATAGTTAGACACCATTGCTAAAATATCTTTTAGACCCACTTAGAGGGTGGAAAATATGTTTAATCCCCCTCTTAAGTCTTTTTATTTATTTTTTGGCAAAAATAAAGGAAAATTAATTAGCCAGAAATTTATCAAAAAATTAAAATGAGAGAAAATTAATTTCTCTCCAAGTGGAAAAATATATTTTGGAGAAAAGTGACCTTCCCGAGGAAGAATAAAATTAAAGGACTCAATTCCAAGGAGAAAAACCTCTCAAAATTTCTTGGTTCCATAAGAAATTAATTTTATAAGGTCCTCCATCAAAGGAAAAATCATTTTTTTAAGAAAAATCAAACCTTTGGACCATGGTGGTTAAGTCAAGGATCAATTTTCAAGGAAAAAAGGTTGGAAAAAAGATTTTTGGACCGGGATCAAGGTCTCCATCAACAAATTCGAATTTTTCTTCCAGATTAAGGGAAGGATTTAATTTTGGCATGGATCAAGCAACAGCTAGCCGTTATTCTCCAGGATCAAGTCAAACTAGCTATTTTTCCACTTAGAGGGTTCTCACACTCTCATTTTTCTATATAAGGAAGCTATTGAGCTCCTCATTGATCATCATGTACTCATCAGAAAATCATTTTGTGTAATATCCCAAATTGGGAACAAACGGAAATATAAAGCACACAAGACTAAAAACTACAACAAAATGAAAATAACATCAGAACACAGATTGGAGCCAGAAATAGATGATGAGCCATTTTATTAATTGGTCGGAAATAGTACAATAGAGGTGCCAAGAAAGGTAGCACCTGGGCCTGCTCTAGGCAGGCTGAAGATCAAATATGAAACCGGCCAATAATTCTGCTGAAACTAGGTTCTACGTGGCTCTCCCTGTGCTGGTAGTGCTGGAACTGTTGTTGTTGGTTGGAAATGATCTGTTGGTTGGGCATGCTCCAATGCTTAGAAAATTCTAGGATTAAAACTCTGGGCTCTACTCACAATACCCACAAAAACCCGTGAAGGGCTTCCAGAAATCCCGATCACGGAAAATAACCCCTTTGGGTTTGGAACGCTGCACTGCTGGGTGAATCGGTGTTGTGGCTGGAATGGTGGAAAGTGCCTCTGAAATCCTGCTCCAAATCCTTGGTAGGAGGTGGCTAACCCCCTCTCCAAACCTCTGGATGCAATATCCTCATTCTCCAGGCTTCCCAACACTTCTCCTCAACTGGAATGCGTACTCCCCATGCAGTCAGTGTGGCCTCTGCGCTTCCTTGAAGGGACTGCGTATGCTTGGAATGTTGCACTGCAAAACTCCTCCTGAAACTAGATGGAACTCCTCTCCTGAGCGGGCACTTGAAGTCCCCGAGGTAGAGGTTGAGATCTCCGCTCAGAAATCTTTGTGGTAAACAACACTTGCAGACTCGGCTAAACAGATCAAGAGTGCTACAGTCAATTAGACAGAAATTAGGTGATGAATGAATGAGGAATGAGCTGCTCTCGCCCTCTTTTATCTCAGCTGAGCCTCCAACGTTCCCTTGGTCCCGACTCCCACCTAGTCCTGATTGCCCCTCTTCCAACCTATCTCTATGATGCCACTATGCTGCCTCTCCCACACTACCACTGGGACGTTGTCTAATTCGAGTGGGTGGCCACATGGGCCCCACTTTAGCCTCAATATTCGCCTTTAGTGACTTTAGGGAAGTAAATTAGTTGCATAGTTTATTTGTGGGTCCCCCTTTACTTTATTTCTGTTGAACATTAGAAAAGGAAAAATTAATCAAAAATTAATATTCCAATTAGCTAACTGCTAATTTGGAATATTACACTCCTCCCCTCAAAAACATTGCCTGTCCTCAAGCAACTGCAAAGATGGATGCTGCAAGATCTTCTCCCCCTCCCAAGTGGCATCCTCATCTGGAAGGTTCCTCCACCTGATCAGATACTCCTTTACCACCCCGCTCCTTAAGTGTCTCTCCCTGGTATCTAGGATGGCCTCGAGCTGTAGCACCAAATGCCCCTCGTCATCAATAGGTGGGAGATACGTGGTTGTAGTCACTTGCTATCCCAAAGCCTTATTCAGGCATGAGACATGGAAAATTTTGTGAATCTGGCTCTCTTGTGGCAATTCCAACTCCTATGCCACTTCTCCAACCCGCCGAATTACTCTGTACGACCCATAAAAGCATGGCTTGAGCTTCTCAACTCCCTTCTGCTTCAACATGACTGCCTGTATGGTTGAAGTCTGTTACACAGTAATTTGTCACCATGCTCATTTTCCCGTCCCTGATCCTGAAATGTCTCGTGATAGATCTTGTGCAATGTTTCCACCATCAATAAATATGTTAACACATCCCATGAAGATCCAAAGAACACTGCCTTGGAAGATTACTGAAGAAACTTGGTCAAATTCCCAGTTTCCTGGGTCAGCGCCCTTCTTGGTGCCATGACCACGCTGATGTCCTTTTTACAGTTCTGGCTTAGCACTGTTAGCGCCCTAATTTCTTGGAAAAATGCGCTCATCCCCTTTCTGGCAGTGTTTCTTCAAATCGAGAAGAAGCTTTGACCTTTAGAAGCTCAAGGGCGGGGAGTTAGTTGTTAAACAATGGTGATAAGGTCGAGCTCTCTGATTTTAGAGCCTTGATCTCATCCATGGGGGTTCATCCCTTAGAAAGTGGGCCTTCCTCCTCCTTTCATGGGCTCCCAACCTCTTCTCTCTTCCTATAAATTCACATCCCTCATTCTCCCAACTTTAGAGCTTGGTTGGTCATTTTCAGACTCGTCTGAACTCTCATCCCCTTGCATCCTAGCATTGTGATAAAGCCTAAGTGTTTGGGAGAAGGAATGCTTTTGAGCTTCGGTGAAGGACTCAGATTTTCACCAAAGGATGCCTCCAACATCAAGGCCTGGGTTCTAAGCTCTTTTTTTGTATTTAACAATAATAACATCTAATGGTTGCTTTCTATATTTGTCTAAATGTTTATGCAAATATTTTGGTACTCCTTGATCTGCTAGATAGATAATGTTTACATTTATTATGTATTTGTAATATTCCTAATTAGCGACAGCTAATTGGAATATTCGATTTTGTTTAGTTTTGCCATCTATAGTTTATAAATAAATAAAAAGTGAGTGAAGAGAGTCTAACTCACTTAAGTGAAATAAAACACCCTCCTAGTAGCACAACGTTGTGACTTAAGGGGGAGCCAAGGGGGCCAAGCACCACGTAGAGAGGAGGCCCACGTTAGCTCTAGAAGCTTCTGCGCAGGAGAGGTTGGGCACGTGGCAAGAGATGGAGGCTACGTTGAGGAGATGGCCTTAGGGTTGGAGGAAGGCCAAAGTTATAAAAGAGGGAGGAGCCTTCTCATTTGATTCATTTTGTTGTTGATGATATTGAGCTAGACGTTTTGTCTTCTTGAGCACGCTGGCTGTTTAGCCTGTCTGCAGCACTATTTAGTGCATTGAGTGTCTCCGGTCGGAGATCTCGCCCTTAGCCCCGGGGGACGTCGAGTGCCTGCTCGAGCAAGGTTATTTCTTCAGTATTTTGTGAGAGGTTTTGTTGTTTGGGTTTGCTACGGAGCTGGGCTTTCATAGAGACTGCGCAGTCACTGAGAGAGAGGACGCAGTCCATTTTGGAGGTGCTCCGGATCGGGATTTTTGCAGGAGATTGAGCCGCGATTTGAGCAGAGGGTCAACCTTTGCCTGTGGGAGGATTTTGGTGGAGTTTGAGGCAGTGTTTCAGTCATTCTCATTTAGCCTCTGCGCAGAGCCTTGGAGGCCAGCGTAATTCCCCAAGGGGGTGTTTTCTGGAGGTTCTCGGGGGTCGGCCATTTTTTATATGGTTTCTGGGTTTTGTCGGGATTGGTGAGTAGAGGAAGATTGCAGATTTTCAGCTCATTCCGGTAAGGGGATCAGCCCCTAGTCTTCAGTTCATTCCAGTAGTAGCAGCTACACGGCAGTTTTCCAGCAGCTGGGACATAGTTCAGAGAGCAGCCATTTCCTGTATATTCTGAGAGTATTTCTTCACTTGCCTTGAGCAAGATTAGGTGCCATCACTCTGATTACCTATTGTACTCCATTATATTTCTCAGATTAATAAAATGGCTTAGCATTTCCTCTCTATGTTTCTGGATGAGTTGCCGTTTTTTATTTCTCTGCTATTATATGTCTGCTGCACTGTTATTTTTATATATTCTTGAGCATTCTAGTTCTATACCACTTGGTGTGTTTATCTTTCACTCTTAGACAGAGTTTGGAAAGGGCCAGGTAGCCTCCGGATCTCGTCCTCTTTTCAGAGGCAGAATATCCAGTAAATGCCCTCCCAGTCCATCTCTGGTTGGAGTTTGTCGTGTTTTAGAGATATCCCTGAAAGGGGATATTACAGTGGTATCAGAGCATAGTTTTGGCTCAGCCTGTGGTCTATGACACTGGGAAGAGACCATATATTTGTTACAGAGGCAGGAAGTACAGAGACCGTGAGCGTAGGTTGGAGAACACCTACGGAGAGGGAGACTGTGTTCGGGTGGTGGACACAGAGCAGAAGAGAGAGCCTGTGACAGACGCAGAACAAGAGGAGCCTGTATTAGATTCAGAGTAGAGAGGGTTGATGGTAGATGACACAGAGGCCAAACAGTTTGGGGAGGCACTCCTCAAATCAGTGCAAGATTTAGCCAGACAGATTGAGGTGATGGGTCAGAGATTCACCGCTGTAGAGGCTACACAGCGTGAGACCCCACGGGTTTTCCAGGTAGGAGAGGGATCAGGTACATCTCACCATTTGCCGGAGCATGGTGCTGCTCAGCGTGATACTCCTCAGCCGATGACTTCACGTGCACCTACCCGCTCTACCATGCCCACTTTCTTGGGAGCAGACACAGGGGCAGGAGCCCAGCAGGAGGCAGAACCTGGACACATGGGCGAGTATTTTGTAGAGTATCAGGCCTATGGGCAGGAGTTCAGGGATGCTCTCTCATTTCAGGATTTCATTAAGCTCCAGCGGGATAGTAGACCCCGCGACCATCATAGAGGGCACCAACGTTATCATGATGGAGATTCCCACCGCACATCTAGCAGATTCCATTTGCCTATGTTTGATGGCTCATCAAACAGTTTGGAAAAGTCATGGGTGGAGACGCTGGATGAGATTGAGCGGGCCATCTAGGAGTTGTTGGCTCTTGGGCACATCAGACCGAGCACGAGTCTGTTTGCTTCTTCCGTAGTGTTGGTGAAGAAGAAGGACGGTACCTTGAGGATGTGCATTGATTACAGGGCCCTGAACAAGAAGACCCTGAAGAACAGGTATCCTATACCCAGAATCGATGAGTTGATGGATGAGCTGAGAGGAGCCAAGTTCTTCTCGAAGATTGATTTAAGATCAGGGTACCATTAGATTCGCGTGAGGGAACAGGACATTCCCAAGACCGCCTTCAGGTGTCATTATGGGCACTTTGAGTTTTTGGTTATGCCTTTTGGGTTGACCAATGCACCAGCCACCTTTCAGTCTTGCATGAACCATATCTTTCACAGTCATCTGAGGAAGTTTGTATTGGTCTTCTTCAATGACATACTCATATATAGCAGGACTTGGGAGGAGCATCTCCAGCATATAGAGATAGTCCTACGCATCTTGGAAGAGCAACAGTTCTATGCTAAGCTCTCCAAGTGTGAGTTTGGGATGACGAAGATGTTGTATTTGTGTCACATTATTGGAGTGGACGGGGTGAGGGTCCATGAGGAGAAGATTAGAGCCATCAGAGATTGGTTGGAGCCGAGGAACGTGACGGAACTTCTAGGGTTCATTGGGATATGTACCTATTACAGGAAGTTCATCAGAGGTTTCTCACAGCTTGCTGCACCCCTTACAGATTTGACGAAGAAGAGGGCATTCAGTTGGTCAGATACAGCGCAGCGAGCCTTTGATAGGCTCAAGGAGGTTATGAGTAGCTGCCCAGTGCTTGCATTGCCGGATTTTACGCAGCCATTTGTCTTGGAGTGTGATGCGTCGAGAGAGGGGATCGGCACAGTATTGATGTAGGGGGGACACCCTATAGCCTTTAAGAGCCGGAAGCTCCTTCCGCACGAGAGGTTGTATTCTATATACAACAAGGAGATGTTGGCCATCATGCATGCCTTGGCCAAATTCCGGCAGTATTTGGTAGGGAACAGGTTCAGGGTGAGGACTGATCACAACAGCCTCTGGTTCTTTTTGGAGCAGAAACAGCTACAGGAGAGGCAGCAGAAGTGGATCAGTAAGATCCAAGCATATGACTTTGACATTGAGTATGTCAAGGGTAAGAATAACGTAGTAGCAGATGCCTTTTCGCGTAGACCAGCCATGTTTTCTCTTATGAGCTTGGATACAGATTGGAGGGCTCGACTTTTAGTGGAGTACTCCAAGGACAGATTTGCATGTGAGGTGCTGGATGGATAGGTGGCAGATGACAGGTACAGGTTGGTTGATGAGATCATCTACTACAGGGACAGGATCTTCTTGACGAGGGATCTCAGCTTAAGAAGAAGATACTCCAGGCATCACATGATTCTCCATTGGCAGGCCATCAGGGGTTTACCAAAACCTACAGGGCCATTAGAGAGAGGTTCTCATGGAAGGGCCTCAAGGAGGACATACTCCAGCACATCAGGGAGTGCGATGTTTGTCAGAGGAACAAGGGGGAGATGAGTCATCCCGCAGGATTGTTGTAGCCTCTTCCCATTTCGGAGGGGAAATGGGAGAGCATATCGATGGACTTCATCACAGGGTTGCCCATGGTGCAGGGCAAGGATTGTATCTTTGTCATCATTGATCGACTGACAAAGTATGTGCACCTTTTTGTCATATCCGCGCATTACACAGCAGCACAGGTGGCCGAGCTGTTCATCAGTGACAGAGACAACCGCTTCATGGGCGGATTTTGGCAGGAGCTTTTCCGGCTGGTGGGGACAGAGTTGACACCGAGTACCAATTATCACCCACAAACGGATGGACAGACGGAGATAGTTAACAAGTGGCTGGAGGGCTACTTGCTTAACTATGTCAGTGGGCAGCAGCGAGCATGGTTGAGATGGTTGCATTTGGGGGAGTACTGCTACAACACGACACATCACATGTCCATTGGTATGTCACCATTTTATGCTTTGTATGGGTACCATTCCTTATCTTTTGCTGATGTGATGTTCGATGCTAGCAAGGCTCCTAGAGCCAAGATTTGGATCCAAGAGAGTCAGGACATCCTCTGAGCTCTCAAGGACAATATGGCTACAACACAAAACTAGCATAAGTTGTATGCCGACAGAGGTCGGGTGGAGAGACAGTTTGAGGTAGGGGACTTGGTCTACCTATGATTACAGCCATACTGACAGTCGTCGCTGAAGCAGAAGGGAGCTGAGAAGCTCAAGCCTCGCTTTTACGGGCCATACAGGGTGATACGCAGGATTGGGCAGGTTGCGTATGAGTTGGAGCTGCCCCAAGGCAGCAAGATCCACAACGTTTTTCATGTATCATGCTTGAAGAAGGCGCTGGGCCAGCAGGTGACAGTGACAGAGGAGCTACCACCCACGGATGATGAGGGGCACTTGGTGTTGCAGCCAGAGGCTATTATTGATACCAGGGAGAGGCAACTATAGAGTAGGACAGTCCGGGAATTCTTGGTGAGGTGGAAGAATTTGCTGGATGAGGATGCCACTTGGGAGAGCGAGAAGATTTTGCAGTATCCATCACTTTAGTTGCTTGAGGACAAGCAACATTTTGCCAGGGGAGACTGTAATATTCATAATTAGCAACAGCTAATTGGAATATTCGATTTTGTTTAGTTTTGCCGTCTATAGTTTATAAATAAATAAAAAGTGAGTGGAGAGGGTCTAACTCACTTAAGTGAAATAAAACACCCTCCTAGTAGCACAACGTTGTGACTTAAGGGGGAGCCAAGGGGGCCAAGCACCACGTAGAGAGGAGGCCCACGTTAGCTCTAGAAGCTTCTGCGCAGGAGAGGTTGGGACGTGGCAAGAGATGGAGGCTACGTTGAGGAGATGGCCTTAGGGTTGGAGGAAGGCCAACGTTATAAAAGAGGGAGGAGCCTTCTCATTTGATTCATTCTGTTTTTGATGATATTGAGCTAGACGTTTTGTCTTCTTGAGCACGCTCGCTGTTTAGCTTGTCTGCGGCACTGTTTAGTGCATTGAGTGTCTCCGGTCGGAGATCTCGCCGTTAGCCCCGGGGGACTTCGAGTGCCTGCTCGGGCAAGGTTATTTCTTCAGTATTTTTTGAGAGGTTTTGTTGTTTGGGTTTGCTGCGGAGCTGGGCTTTCATAGAGACTGCGTAGTCACTGGGAGAGAGGACGCAGTCCATTTTGGAGGTGCTCCAGATCGGGATTTTTGCAGGAGATTGAGCCGCGATTTGAGCAGAGGGTCAGCCTTTGCCTGTGGGAGGATTTTGGTGGTGTTTGAGGCAGTGTTTCAGTCATTCTAATTTAGCCTTTGCGCAGAGCCTTGGAGGCCAGCGTAATTCCCCAAGGGGGTGTTTTCTGGAGGTTCTCGGGGGTTGGCCATTTTTTATATGGTTTCTGGGTTTTGTCGGGATTGGTGAGTAGAGGAGGATTGCAGATTTTCAGCTCATTTCGGCAAGGGGATCGGCCCCTAGTCTTCAGTTCATTCCAGCAGTAGCAGCTACACGGCAGTTTTCCAGCAGCTGGGATGCAGTTAAGAGAGCAGCAATTTCCTGTATATTCTGAGAGTATTTCTTCACTTGCCTTGAGCAAGATTAGGTGCCATCACTCTGATCACCTATTGTACTCCATTATATTTCTCAGATTAATAAAATGGCTTAGCATTTCCTCTCTATGTTTCTGGATGAGTAGCCGTATTTTCTCTCTCTGCTATTATATGTCTGCTGCACTATTATTTTTATATATTCTTGAGAATTCTAGTTCTATACCACTTGGTGTGTTTATCTTTCACTCTTAGACAGAGTTTGGAAAGGGCCAGGTAACCTCCGGATCTCGTCCTCTTTTCAGAGACAGAATATCCGGTAAATGCCCTCCTAGTCCATCTCTGGTTGGAGTTTGCCGTGTTTTAGAGATATCCCCGAAACGGGATATTACAGTATTGTATTACGTTTGTTGTTGTCCCTTGATCATCCACAGGTATTCATGTGCCATCAGTAACAGGGAGTAGGTCTACAAGGATCGTGGATCAAAGTCATCATCAACGGATTCAAGCATCGCCTTGGGAAAAAGGTATTTATGTCTCTTTTCTCGTTGCATTGTAAATGTTAGTTAAGAGAGCTTTGCATTAGAAAGAATCTCATGTTGCTAGACCCACTCTAGGGCTAGAGAGATCGTCTCTGTCCGTAGAGGGGATTTATCTTGACAACAGAACTGGCAACTCCGCTGGGGAGCTTAGCCTCTTAGTCTTCTTTCCGCGAACTTATCTTGGATCAGTTTCACCAATTTTTGAAATCTAAATCTGCTTAGGCCTCTATTAGATTGTGTAAGGATTGATAGTCACTTCACCGTGTCAGGTCTGTTTTTTGTGTGAGACTTTGTTTTATTTTTCCTTGTTTTTAGCGACCAGCGCACATTCTTTTTGCACAGTAGCGCTGGCAGCACTATTCTATATAGTACAGTCGTGTTGATTTTCCTTTTAGCACCCTTCTGCTCAGCACAAAAGCGCTAATCTCAGACCTAGGAAAATTTGAGTTTCCCTTTTGATTTTCCAATGTGTCCTGGCCCTTGAAGGAAGTTTGTAGGATCTCAGTGATCTTCTTGCTGCGTGTTTGACTTACTTGTCTTCTGTGAGTGAGTCTTGTTCGTCTCTTTGATTTGTTTGTAAGTTTGGGAATTCTTCGCCATTTCAAACACCCTTTGTCGCATTGTTCTTGCCTCGATTCGAAGTGATTTGTTGTATGCTCTGGTCATCTCTGCATCTCTGATCTTCCCTTCAGTTTAGTATCAAACATAGGATCATAGATTGTTTGACGCAAAAGACTAGAAGAGTGTGTTTTTTGTCTAAATTAAAAATAATTTGAAAGTGATTTTCATTTTAGTTTTGATTTAGATTATCTTTATTGTTTTAAGAAGAGTGAAAAGTATTTCATTTGTGCATTCTTTAAAGCGGTTTTTGTTTTGTTCAATTGAAAGAAAAGTGAAAGGATTTGCATTTCTTCTTTCGTTCATTTGTTTTTCTTTTGATTGAATTTCAAAGTGAAAAGCGAAAAAATAAATAAATAAATAAAAAATAAAAAATAAAATCTTTGTGCATCTTGGTGAAAAGAAAAGCATTTTCATTTTTCAATAAGTTGCATTTGTTTGGGAAAAGTGAATTCGATTGAAAACCATTGCATTTCATAGCTTTGAGCTAGTTTGGGGGGAATTATTGTTGCTGCATTGATTGCATTTTTGCTTGTCTCTCTTCCCTAAATAGTTTAGGCTTCATCGAAATGGAAAGCTTTTTTTTTATGCATTTAGTCTACACTATAAGGATTCAGGCGACACTTGTTTTGAGCCTTGAAATTGAAACTTTAATCAAGATAAACTTAAAATGAACCCATCTTACCTTAAGGAGCATTGGAACTAACAAGAATATTTAGTGGTCTAGGCTAGAGATGTGTTCCGACATCATAAAACGTAGGAGCTATCGCTAACGGTCTGCGTTACAACCCGGGGGTGATATCCCGTCCCACGTGTTGTCGCTCCTAGAGACAGCCTAGAGTTGTGATAGACCAGTGCCTAGGACATCTTAGCATAGCAAGGAGCGTATAATATAATGTATGAAGTTGTCAACTTCGGCTCACATGCTATCTCCTGTAAACAGGGAAATATGATTTAAATGGTACCAAGACCCTCAGAAAGTGTCACAGGGAAAAGAATACTGCAGAGACAAGATGCAAGATTCAGATATAAAGGCATCAGACAGTTAAGATACAATTTACTGCAAAGAGGGCCAATTCAAGTAATATATCACAGAAATCAATTATTAGAAGGTGTATGTAGTGAATGAAATGTAGAGGAGATATTAGTTAACATTGAGCTGATATCCAGATACACAATACCACCACGCATGGGCTTATCAATCTAAGAATCCATACATAGCAGTAGCGTTTCAAAAACAGCCTCCCAAAGAAACTAATATAGCAGAAATACGGTTTAGATGAATAATGGAACATAATATCATGCATGAGCCATATTTAAAGCGCTTGACTGATCCGAGCATGGGCATCAACTAGGATGAATCCATACCAAAAATCAGTGAGCCACTCGCATTCCAAAACATGATACAAGAAAGATGGATGAAATGAAATGTTCTATTAATATAACACATAAGAGAAAAGGTTACACACTGTGAAATACCAAAGACCAGAATCCTCTTTAATAGATAGAACTCCTCCTCACTGAGACCCTATGGGCTCTGAGCCTTCATACAAGAGCTTTACAAAATGTATACAAAAAGCCTTTCACTGCATAGTTTTCTGATAAAATCCAGAACCCTCAATAATCTGTTCTTCGGGGGTTTTATAGAGAAAGAGAGCTTAATAAATGAAGTAGGTGATAAACATTTAATTGTATCATAAGAACAAAATGGAGGAGACGTGCACACCCATACTTCTTGATGACTTTGTGGTGCTGTACGTTCTCGCAGCTCCGTTTCCGAAATAAATGCGCTGGTGGAAAACTCTTCGTACCTGTAGAGGTAAAACCGTATGAACCTTCTGTCCTTTCCTGAAAGAAAATCCTGCTGAAATGAGACCTGGAGGATATTGTTTCCTGTGCATGGTACCCTTTGTCTCTTAACCTTGAATTAATGCCTGAAACCTTTGTCTCTTAACCTTGAATTAATGCCTGAAACCTTTGTCTCTACCTCATCCTCTGTGAGACACAGAAGTAGGATGCCAGAGGGATCTCGCCAGTATAGCCGGCCATTGGCGACTATGTACTTCTGTGATTTCAATCTCAGCGCTCTGTATTTAGCTTTATCATAGATGGGAGGGAAGTTGAGTGTGAGGAGATATTCCATTATTTCTTTGTACCATGGACTGGTGAGGTACTTTACATGTATCTCTGGAGTAGCTACCCCAATTCCTTGTCTCTCTTCTTTCTCTTCAGATTCCTCAGCTGCCATTATGGATAAATTTATACCCAAAGCTTGATAATTTGATTCAGATAACATCTTGGCCAACCCCTGTCCTTTGATCAGCTTGGTAGAAAGGATGCCTAGATCATACTCCTATATTTTGGCAATCCACCTTCCCCTTTTTCCTTCACTGTCCCCTTGGATAAGAATATCTTTTACAGCAGCTGCAGGCACAAATGCAGTGATATGGGACTGCAGAACATACACACGGAATGCTTTGAGTGATTTTACCAAGGCGTATGCTTGCTTTTCCAATATGTTATATTTCAATTCTGCACCACGGAGCACCTGACTGAAAAAGGCAATAGGCTGCTCATGCCCTTCATTTTTCTGCAATAAAACTCCAACCACTGTATGAGGTGATGCAAAAGAAAAGATCATGAAAGGTTTGGAATAATCTGGCCCAGCTAGCATAGGGGCTTCTGCAAAAGCACTTTTTATCCTGGTAAATGCCTCGTGATTCTTGTGACCACTTTACTTCATTATTCTTCTTGAGCATGTCTGTTATATACCTAACTATCTCAGCATAGTTAGGAATAAACCTTCTTAGGAAATTAATGCGCCCAAGAAATACCTGCACTTCTTTCTTATTTCTAGGGAAAGAAATACCATTTATAACCTCTACCCTCTTAGGATCTATCTTCACCCCGTCTCTAGTCACAATGTGTCCCAAAAGTTTACCCTCTTCTAATGCAAACAGAGACTTCTGAGGGTTTAGAGAGAGACCATACCTTCTACATTTCTCAAAGGTTCTACGCAGATGTTCAATATGCTTAGTATCACTCTTCGAAAATACAGTGATGTCATCAAGGTAGACTACCAGAAATTTATCTTGCTCCCCAACAAAAGCAATGTCCATCGCCCTCTGAAAAGTGGCCCCTGCATTAATCAATCCAAAAGGCATCCTGGCATACATAAATGTACCCCATGGTGTGGTGAAAGCAGTCTTCTTTTGATCTTCAGGGAGTACAGCCACTTGGTTATAACCAGAGAACCCATCCATCATTGACATCCTAGAAGCTCCAACCACTTTCTGCAGGATGTGATCCATCTTAAGTAGTGGGTAATTATCCTTTAAGGATGCTCTGTTTAAATTTCTGAAATCCACACACAGCCTTATTTCTCCATTCTTCTTTCATACCGAGACAAGGTTTGCCACCCATTCAGAGTACCTCAATGGCACAATTATTTTGGCCTTCAACAGTTTCTTAATCTCCTTCTCAATAGAAGGAAGCAGCAAGGGATTGATTTGTCTGAGCTTCTGCTTATGGGGCTTTGCATCTGCCTTCAGTGGAATTTTGTGCTGCATAATATTGATATCAAAAGTTTTCAAGTCCCGATAGGACCATGCAAACACATCTCTGTAAGACTAAAATAATTTCTGATATAGCCTTTTATATTCTTCTAGGATTTTCTTAGACAATTTTACAATTTTGGGGTCAGCCTCAGTACCCAAATTCAGGTCTTCTACCTGATTCTCTTCTAACACTTTGCTTGGCTGCAGTGGGACATCATTCTTGTCAAATAATCTTTCTAGAGGCACCAGCCCTCTAGGTATAACATTTCCCTTCAATTGCAACACTTTATTACCTGCCACTTTCTCCTCCCAATTTCTTTCTGAAGTATTTTCAGACTCACCCTCTTCACCATCAGCATCAATCTCCATATTTGAGAATTCTCCTACTGTCTCCAGGAATCTCTTCATCTGTTCTTCATCCTCAAATACCTGCCAGTGTTTGATGTTATCTGGGATTGAAGGCCGATAACGCACCTCAACTTCATACCTTAAAAGAGGGTTCTGAGGTGGTCGGAATGTACTAGCAGCTACAGCAAGGGAATCAGCCATCCTATTCTGTTCTCGGGGCATGAACTAGATATTGAATGCCAAGAAGAAATTTTCTACCATGTCCCAAATTTCTTTCCTATAAGCCCTTAGCCTAGGATGTTTGGTCTGACATTGATTCCTGACTTGCCTGACCACCAATTCTGAATCTCCGAGAACTTTTAAGCTTTGTATGTTCATATTCCTGGCTGTCTGCAATCCTAACAGAAGTGCTTCATATTCAGCCACATTATTAGTGGCTTCATATTCTAGCTTGAAGGACAATGGAATCCACCTTCCTGTAGGAGAAATCAATAATATTCCAGCTCCATTACCTTCTCTTGAATTTGCTCCATCAAAATGAAGTGTCCAAATTCCTGCTTCATGTCTCTCTGAGGGTTGCTTAGTCTTAATCTGACAGAAGGATGGTTCATGAACAAAATCTTGGTCTTCTTCCAGCATCAAGCATGAGAAATCTCCTTCTTTACTGTAGACTGGTGAATTTACGGAGTTGTCAGCCCTAGTCACCATCTTGACAAATCTAGTCTCCCTGTATAACCTCCTCTCTTGGCCACCAAAAACTGGGATAGTGGCATATGTTAAATCTAACTTAATTGACCCACCAATTTTTGTTCCCCAGGACCTTGACAGCAACATACCAAAACAAGCTGGGATGTCAGCCACCACAATATCCATAACCACACCTTTTGATGGGATTTGGGCCAAATTGACCACCAAATCCTTGATCATCCCCAAGCATTTAACCCTTTTGGAATCAAATGAATAGAGGTCTTTGTATGGACGTGTGATTTGTAAACCTAGTTGTTCCATGACTGACAGAGGCATAAGATTATGGGAAGCTCCAGAATCTAACATGCAGTTATGTAATAGCAGGTCATGGATCACTAGGGACACATAGAAGGGAGGAGTAGAAGGATCTATCTCCTCAACGTGTGGGCCAAACACAACCATGGGTCTTTCTTCTTGGAGGTTGAGACTATCGGGGATAAGTGCTGCTTCTGGAGGGAGCATGAATGAGGTGACCTGGGATTGATATGCAGGTTGTTTCAACAACTCGGTCAAGGGGACTGAGATTTTGACATTTTCAAGTTCCTTTTGCAGACTGAAAGCAGGAGGGGACTTTTCTATCACGACCTCTTTCAACTCTTTATTTTCAGCTGGGGACTTGACTTCTTTAGACACAGACTTGACATTAGGGGGAATGACTGCTTTTGAAGAGGAAGGAATTTGATCACTAGATTGCAAAGGTTTGTTTAGAGGTTTGTTTTGAAGTGGTGCTTCTTCTTGGTCTTGAGTACGAGTCCTCTTTCTAGAGGATTTGAGATCATATTTTCTATTGAATTGTGCTTGCATGAAATCAGCAAATTGTTTACAACAGTAATCAATTTCTGAGTCTTCTGTGTCTCTAGCTTTTTCCTCTTCTTGTAATGAGGGCTCGGTTCCATCACTATCTTGCACTGGGCATTCTATCTCATCATTATTTGAAAAAGCAAGATTCACATCTTCTAGCTCATAGGCAGCATCTTCAGTAGAATCATCTACTGGACCTTCCAGGTACAATGGGTGTGGTACTTGATCTTGTTGTTCTTTTGTTTCCCTTGGCAATATTTGTAGGGGCAGTTTCCTGTACTGAGGATTATAACCTCTGTTTAGAGCATTGTGGAAATTCTTAGGGGCTGAATTCTTGACCTCCAATTCCAGCTTGACCATTTTTTTAATCAATTTGCTCATTTCTTCCATTCTGACATTAGCTGAGTCTCTGTCCTGGTAGGAGGTAGATACCTCCTCTTTGCCCCTTCTTCTAGTATCTTGTTCAGTTTTTCCCTTTGATTTGCTGGTGGAGGCAAAATTTGCCTCAATTTCCAGTGCATCTGACTGAGCATCATCCAGAGTAGCAGGCTTTCTTTCTCTGAGAGAGAAACCAAATTCTGAATCAAAGGCTGCTACGAAAACAACTTTAGCAGCAGTTTGATGAGGTTTCATATCAGCAGGGAGACTCAGATACAATTTATTAAATGTCTTGATAAATTCTAATACCCCTTCATTATGTCTTTTCTTGAGTGTATTAAACTCAGTAAGACATTGTCCATGATCTTTCTTCTCCCCCCATTTTCTGAGAAACGTATCTTCCATGTTATCCCAAGTGGTAATAGAACGACCTGCCAAAGTCTTAAACCATTTTCGAGCTTCACCATCTAGAGATTGCACAAACAGTCTTAAGACCACATCTAAATGTTCTACATTAAAGTTCTCTGCAAAAGAGCAGAAAGTCTCAAGATGTTTTTGAGCATCAATTTCATTTTCCCCGTTGAATCTGGGCAAGATCTTCAGATAATCCTAGGGCATATCATTCAACACTTGGGGTAATGCCAAGGGAGCATATTTATTCAACAAGAAGGCTGGAACATTTTCCATTTGAGGGGGTGGAGGTAGTGCAATAGTTTGATGAGTAAGAGGTGGAGGAGGAGGTGGAAGTGGAGTATGAATAATAATAGGAATATACTCAACTGCAGCTTGAGGTGTTGAGAGAAATAATGGTTTGTTAACAGCAGATACTTCAGTGACTTCCTTGACCTCTTCGACCTCAGGAGTAGGATGAAGACTGTCTTTAAATTGGACACCTCCTTGGGGTGGACTATCTGAATAGTAATCGGTATCTCCAACAATGGAGTCGGGAATTTGCAATTGAGAATCTTGAGAGGAGGAGGCAGGAAAGTCTTCTTGAGAGAACTCGGAAATCTCAGAATGGACTGATTTTCTTTCCCTCCAATTTCTTCTATGTATGATCTTTTCAGGGTCAGACGCTGAAGGTGTCTTTGGCTTAGACGTATCTAACCTCAGGTGTGGCTTTCGAGGAGCCAGGACTGCAAATAGATTTATCAAATAAACTGATGTGGAGTCACCAAGGTGAGGGATCTACAACTCTCAACTCTCTGTGCTCACCTACTTAGAGAGTGAATAGGGTTTTGTCGAGGCCCAGGGATTCTGATTTTCTTAAATTCGTCCTCGACAACGGCGCCAGAAAGATGTTGTCGCTCCTAGAGACAGCCTAGAGTTGTGATAGACCAGTGCCTAGGACATCTTAGCATAGCAAGGAGCGTATAATATAATGTATGAAGTTGTCAACTTCGGCTCACATGCTATCTCCTGTAAACAGGGAAATATGATTTAAATGGTACCAAGACCCTCAGAAAGTGTCACAGGGAAAAGAATACTGCAGAGGCAAGATGCAAGATTCAGATATAAAGGCATCAGATAGTTAAGAGACAATTTACTGCAAAGAGGGCCAATTCAAGTAATATGTCACAGAAATCAATTATCAGAAGGTGTATGTAGTGAATGAAATGTAGAGGAGATATTAGTTAACATTGAGCTGATATCCAGATACACAATACCACCACGTATGGGCTTATCAATCTAAGAATCCATACATAGCAGTAGCGTTTTAAAAACAGCCTCCCAAAGAAACTAATATAGCAGAAATACGGTTTAGATGAATAATGGAACAAAATATCATGCATGAGCCATATTTAAAGCACTTGACTGATCCGAGCATGGGCATCAACTAGGATGAATCCATACCAAAAATCAGTGAGCCACTCGCATTCCAAAACATGATACAAGAAAGATGGATGAAATGAAATGATCTATTAATATAACACATAAGAGAAAAGGTTACACACTGTGAAATACCAAAGACCAGAATCCTCTTTAACATATAGAACTCCTCCTCACTGAGACCCTATGGGCTCTGAGCCTTCATACAAGAGCTTTAAAAAGTGTATACAAAAAGCCTGTCACTGCATAGTTTTCTGATAAAATCCGGAACCCTCGATAATCTGTTCTTCGGGGGTTTTATAGAGAAAGAGAAAGCTTAATAAATGAACTACGTGATAAACATTTAATTGTATCATAAGAACAAAATGGAGGAGACGTGCACGCCCATACTGCTTGATGACTTTGTGGTGCTGTACGTTCTCATTAGCCTGCTTTCTGAAATAAATGCGCTGGGTGGAAAACTCTTCAGGAACACAGTGTAGAGGTAAAACTGTATGAACCTTCTGTCATTTTCTGAAAGAAAATCCTGCTGAAATGAGACCTGGAGGATATTGTTTCCTGTGCATGGTACCATCTGTCTCTTAACCTTGAATTAAGGCCTGAAACCTTCAATGTTGATCGCTAAATCCCTTAATCATCCACTGATATCTCTCTGCTGCTCCATTAATATCTTCATCTGCGAAATTGGCGCCTTGAATATCCCTAAAGGGTTTGGCAGATTTTAACCCCACTTCATTAATGGAAGTCTTATCGATTTGCCTTCCAGGGACCTTCCTCATAAAGTTTGCCTCTGCAAAATGGTCCTTTGACGTGTTCTCGGCTTTTGCAATGGGTGCTGCAAATTATGATAATTCTCCGTCGTTGTAAACCTGCAAAACACACAAAGTTGTGAAGAAACAAATGCATGGGGAACGGCGATGCAATGGAGGCGACTGTGTAGTGACGCAACATGATGAAATGGCGGAAGCATGCAGGGTGGTGACGAAGAAAGTGCAGTGGAACAATGGTAGGCGAACTGGCGAAAGTTTTAAACGAAAAATAATGGAATTTGATTTATGACTGACATATGTAATGGGCGAAAGAGAAATGCGACGAACACGTGGGATAATGACGTGGTGGGAGACTGGGTCCAAGGCGTGCATATGACTAGATGTGGACCGTCCGATCTCAGGGGGAGATCGACGGTTGAAAGAGCATTGGAGGCGATGGACAGTGGGCCAGGGGCGTGATTTTCCTGTGGATAAAACTTATGCAGCTTCGGAGCGCGACGATTGTTGGATGAAGACCCCCCAGATCTGACGGCTGACAGCGATATCGCTGCGTGACTTTTATCGATCAATAACGTGCGATAAACGGCGGTTTTGGAGCCGTACGTGAGGACACGCAGCAAACAGCGTATGGAATCGCTCCGTTTTGAGAAATATCGCCCGCCTCCGAAAGCCGGTGTGATGAATACCGGGCAGTTTTGAACAGTGTTTTTGGGCGCGGGGACCACAATGCCGGGAGGACTGCGGTACGTTGATCTATGGTTTGATCGGACGGCTCAGAATGCGCCCGATATATTTTGATAAGTGCCTAGTGCTTTTGCCCTCGGTTCCAGCACTGAATTACGTGGAGGGAAAGGGTACAGGGGTCTGGCCGAAAGATGCTGGGCTTTACAGATTTTCAAAAATGGGTTTTGCGACCTTTTTAAATGTACTTTGGGGGTAGGAAAGGTTACGGTAGGCCGAAAACGGATTCCTTAGGCCACGAGAGGGGATTTGCAAGATTTGAACGAGGTTGCTTGCGAAGATTTAATAGGGAGCTGGTTATGATCAACACCACGTATGGAAGTTTATTGATGTATGATAAGTATATTTGGGGTGCTCTCATCAAGCAATTACGCATTAGACATCACTACTACGGACTGGACTCCCACGTACCGTCGCATATATTTAGGGAGACACCACTAGGTTGTAATCCTGCCATAGGTAACCGAGTTGGACGCCTTGTCAACATGATACACTGAATACATCATTCAGTGAGATTGGCTGTCGTACGTTAAGTCCTTGGTCATTTTTCTATCATTTATCACCAAGGTGTATATTGCAATTCACGGATACTTGGTAAACCTTTATGCCTAGCACACCCTTTTTATTTATTTTTTGTTAATTCTAAAAGTAACTACCCACGAAAACATCTTACCCGTGCAGCTCTCCAGTCTCATTATTGCTTGGTAAATTGTGAATTTGTTCACCTCTTATTTGATCTTTTGAAAGGTCATCATGGTTGAATCGTCAAATTCACCCATTCCCTCCTCTGGCGGATCTCAAGAACCTCCTCCTGCGGTCGCTCAATTTCTGGTTGGACCCATTGAAGCGCAAGGTGAAGAACTCGGGATTGTCATTAGTGTTTAACCCATATCATCTCGACCATTGCCTAACGATTCTCCTTGGACAACATCGGAAGAATATGAGCTGGAAAGCCCCGAAACATCTGCACAGTTCACGGCCTTTCCTTCGAATCCGCTCTTTGATCCAATTGTGGTCTCGCCTCAACAACATTATAGCGCTTTTGATCAAATCGGAATCACCTTTTGCGCTTCTCCAATAACATCTCGCTCTACTGTTCGTCGGTTATTTCCTGACGAAATGGCATCCAATGCTGATGATGTTCCATTCGTGAGCGCTCCTCAAGGCACTCTTCAGGAAACCATTGTCTCTTATATCCCGGAAGTTGCTTCATCGATGTTTCCCTCCAAAAGCAATTTGTTCGGTTCCACATCTCACGATTTAGGTAGTGGGACCAAAATACCTTCCAATCATGTTGCATCCACGCTCCTGCATGGTTATACCTCTTTGGGAAACCTTATTTCTGGAGCTTCCGGTGGTACACCTTTATTCCTGGATCCCGTTTGGTCAACGGGTATTCCTCCATCTTCCGACCCATTCTTTTCAAATGTGGTCGCTGTGTCTCAACCTATTGTTCGACCTATGGTCACTATTGGTCAAATGACTGTGTCGATCGGATCCTCTGTCCCCTATTCGCCATCTACGATTACTGCAGTTCCACCACTGAGTGGGCAATCCACGGTTTCGTCCATGCTTGGGGGGAAGTCTAACCCTCTTTATGTACCTCCCGTTTTGGGTGGGGGGTAATCGAGTTCTGGGTCTATTCCTGGGGCAGGACAGCCTCATGTTCAGTATTCTCAGGTTCAACAGCCCCTTTAGCAACCGAACGTATCATATTCGTATGTTCAACAACCTAAAATCCCTTATGTTCAACAATCGAACGTACAATATAAGTGTGTTCCTCACCCGAACGTGTCTCAGCAGTAAGTCCAACAGCCCCATCCTTCTGTAAGTGTTGTTGCGACTAATCCTCAGTTTGGTTCTTACACCCAAGCTAGTTTGAATCTCCTTCTGGGTCAATCTGGTCGTTTCCCCAATCAGTCTAGTACTCAATACCAGCCATTTCCTCAAGGTCATTACCAGCAACCCCAGTTTGGGCATCAGCCTCGTGCTTCATATCAACAAATTCCTCCGTACCAGCAGGCCCAATCAGGACCTCGGGCTAGACCCTATGTTCAGCGAGGACCACAGGCTGGATAGTATGTTCAGTAAGGACTTCAGGCTAGACCCTACGTTCAGCAGGGACCGCAGGCTAGACCCTACATTCAACAGGGACCGTAAACTGTACCTCATGTTCAGCAGGGACCTTACCCAGGATCCTATGTCCAACAAGGTCCGCAACCTCAGTTCCTGCAGGGGTCTTATCAACAACCCCAGCAAGGTCCCTACCAACAATATCTACAGCAAAGTCCTTACTAGCCATGGGGACAATATCCGTATCATCACCTTTTTTGCCTCATCACCTACCCTTACCATTCCTGGCTACGTTGAAATTTACGAATGTGTTAAAGCTCACAAATGACCCCATCTAGCATCAGCTGCATTGGCAGCCAATTCCAACTAAAATTACAGGTGATTGTCCAAAATTCGAAGGCAAATCTGGGGAAGAACCCAAACCCATATTATGACATACCACTTGTGGTGTTCCTCTAATTCTTGGGTCGATGATTCTATTTGTCTTCGTCTTTTCCATCGTACTTTGACCAGTACCGTGGCCAAGTGGTATATTGAGCTCCCTCGAGGAATTTTCTTCAATTTCAATTCCTTGGATATGGCTTTCCTCACTCACTTCTAGCTACCTATTCGGTATGAAATCGACACCCATATTCTCACTTTGTTGAAGCAGTCAACTGTTGCACATATTTCGGATCACATTCATGAATGGCGGCGTCGGTGTCGCCTCATCAAATTTGAGATCCCTAATCAGCTATCAACTGAATGGTTTACGAAATCATTCGTTCCCAGGATTGCTAAAGATCTTGCCATGGGTGGGTGTGTCACGGAAGATGATGTCATTTCTAGAGCTCAATACCTTGATTTGGTTTATTCCCAGTCTGGGACTCTATATGAGTTATTATTTGACACGTCGCGACCTTCGACTAATCTCTAATATTCCCAATTAGCAATAGCTAATTGGAAATATTAATTTTGATTACTTTTACTTTAATAAGTTAAATTAGAAATAAAGTGGGTGAAGGGGACACTTACTGACATTTAGGATAAAAGAGTATTTCCTAAATTCACTTGAGGAGCATGATTAATTGGCAGTGTGGGGCCTAGAGGCCAAGTGGCAGCGCAGGAAAAATGGACAGCGTGGGCAGTGTGGGACCAAGCCAGCGCAGAGAGAGATGGACAGTGTGGCTCCAAGGGACAACGCAGTTAATGGTGGGGCCTAGGTGAGAGCAAGGCTCTCCAAGCATAAAAAGGGAGAGGGTCTCTTCATTTCGATTCATTCTGATTATGCATCTTTGATATTTGTCTTTTGACATTGAGCACGCTTGCTGTTTAGCAAAGTTTGCACGTACTGTTCAGTACAATGGGTGTCTTCGTGTGGAGATCCCAACCTCAACCTCGGGAGACTTTGAGTGCTTGCTCGAGTGAGGAGTTCCATCTTGTTTTGTTGGAGAGGATAGCAGCATCCACAGTTGGGAGCATTCCTTGGAAGAGATAGCGCAGTCAGTGAGAGGGAGGATGCAGTCTTGGATAGAGGGAGTTCTGGATTGAGGGTTTATCACGGGATTCAGCCCGAAGGAGTTGGATAGGGATCAGCCCTTCAATATTCTATCATTTTGACAAAGACGGAGACCATCATTTGCATCAGAGCATTCAGGGTCAGCGTTTCTCCTTGGGGTATAGCGTAGTGCCTCAAGGGAGGTATTTTTGAGGGTCAGCCATTTCCAGAAAGCTCTCTGGGCTTTTTTGGGTTTTGTGTGGAGAGGCCATTTCCGGAGTTTCATAATTTTCCGAGGAGGGGAACAACCCCAAATCATCCTTTCATTCCAGCAGTAGCAGCAACACTGGAGATTATGTAGTCTTGAGCTAGCAGCCATTTTGGGTCATATCCTGAGTTTATTTCCACGCTTGCCCAGTGGAAGCCAAGGTGCCATCATTCTGATCACCTTTGTACTCATTCCTATCTTTCAGTATTAATAAAATGGCTCAGTGTTCTCCATATTGGTTAATATTCATGTGATATCTCTCTAGTTGTTGTTTGTCTTTGTTTATGTGCTTTATATTGTTGTTTATTTCTACTTGGAATACTACGATGGTATCGAAGCTCATAGGCATGGCTCAGCCTGTGGAGCGGATTGTCTATGACACCAGTAGGAAAACCGTACACCACCTACCAAGGAAAAAATTATAGAGACCAAGAATGGAGGTTAGAGCTCACTTTCGAGAAAGGAGACAGCGTCCCAGTAGTGGACGCAGAGGGAGAGGAACCAATGGCGGAAGAAATAGATGCCGGGAAGGAGTTCGGGGAACTTCTCCTTAAATCAGTGCAAGATCTGTTGAGACGGATAGAGGAGATGGGGCAGAGATTCATGGCAAAGTCTAGACAGCGTGAGACCCCAAGGGGTTTCCATATTGGAGAGGGCTTGGGCACATCCCATCATTTACAGGAGCACATCATAGCACAGCAGATGGCATCACACACACCTCCACGTTCCACGATGCCAACCTTCCTTGCCGCAGACACTGGGGCAGGAGCATAGCAAGAGCAGGAGCCGGCTCATATGGGAGATTATTTTGCTAAGTACCATTCCTATGGTCAGGAGTTCAGAGATGCCCTCACATTCCATGACTTTGTCCAACTCAAGCGGGACACCAGACCCCACAACCAGCACAGGGGGAACAGGCATTCACATGATGGGGATATGCAGCGCACTATAGGCAGATTCTACTTGCCGACATTTGATGGATTGGCCAAGAGTTTGGCGAAGGCTTGGGTGGAAAAGTTGGATATATATTTCCAGCTTAACCAGATGGCAGAGACAGAGACCATCAAGGTGGCAGCACTGCACTTGGATGGTGAGGCCCATGATTGGTGGTTTCACAGGATGGCTACGCTGGGGCACTCAGGAGTGACAACATATGCCGAGTTCACACGACAGGTGATAGAGCGGTTTGATTGGAGGGATCCAGAGGAGCACTTTGTTGCGCTGACCAAGCTCAAGCAGACCGGAAGTCCGGATACTTATATCTCAGAGTTCTTGAGACTTTCCGTGATGGTGCCTAATTTATCCGCAGCCCGGATGATCTATATGTTCATCGACGGATTGGCAGAGCCGCTTCGGGGGTTAGTCAGGTCGACAAGGCCAGCCACACTCCATGATGCAGTTGGGAGGACTAGGGATTTGCAAGATGCATTACCTCGGACTAGAGCTCATTTTTCCCAGAGACTGGCATTTCAGCCGAAGGGGAAGGACATGAGGGTTCCACCTCCAAAGGGGAACCAGGACAGAGGGCCTCTGGATGATGATACTAGGAGAGATCTGAGGCAGAAGAGGCTATGTTTCACATGCCAGGAGCCTTGGGCACTGGGACACCGTTGTGCCGCAGGGAAGGCACATTACATTAAGGTCTTCTTCAACAGTAGCGGGGAAGAGGAGTATGAAGAGATGGAAGCAGGAGGCAACAACACAGCGCAGGGAGGAGATCATCTGCCACCTCCACCACCAGGAGCGGGAGGTGTAGCCTTTGCACCTATCGGGGGAGCCCTTACATCTTTGCTGGGAGTTCCTAAATACTTGACACTGTGTGTCCGAGGCACAATGAGGGGACAACGTGTCTCAGTATTAGTGGATAGTGGGGCCACCCACAATTTCATTGATGCCCAGCTGGTAGAGCGGGGAGGCATACCGATGGAGAGCTTTGATGGATTTTCAGTATTGGTTCCAGGTGACCAGACCATGCAGTGTGCCGGTATGTGCCAGCTTTGGCAGTGATTATGGAGACATACACCCTGACAGATCACTTCTTCGTGGTGGACATTCCGGACACCAACGTGATACTGGGGGTACAGTGGCTGATCACGCTGGGGAAGGTCACCATTGATTGGGAGACTTTGGAGATGGAGTGGATGGATAAGAAGACTGGGAGACATGAGAATATTCGAGGTATGCACACCTACCCACCGCAGACAGTTTTAGCGCACCGGATGGAGGCAGATTTCCGGAAGGGAGACATATAGTGGGCAGTGGAGTTGCGTGTTTCAGAGGCAGGATCTACAGGGCAGGTCATGCACTCAGATGTACAGTCCATTCTAGATAGGTATGCCACAGTTTTTGGAGAGATACCACCAGGGCAGCCACCAGATCGGGGGTTTGAGCACACGATCAAGTTGGAGCAGGGCATCCAGGCTGTCATCACTACAACATATAGGTATCCCAAAGCCTATCGGGATGAGATTGAGAGGGCTATCCATGAGCTCCTAGCTCTTGGACACATCTGTCCTAGCGCTAGCCCCTTTGCTTCTTTGGTAGTACTAATGAAGAAGAAGGATGGCACGTTGAGGATGTGCATTGATTACAAGGCCCTGAACAAGAAGACCATGAAGAACCGGTACCCCATCCCACAGATTGATGAGCCGATGGATGAGCTGAGGGGGTCCAAGTTCTTTTCAAAGATTGATTTGAGATCCGGGTGCCATCAGATTCACGTGAGGGAGCAGGGCATTCTCAAGACCGCTTTCAGGTGTCATTACGACCATTTTGAGTTTTTGGTGATGGCTTTTGGGCTAACCAATGCCCCGGCCATTTTTCAGTCATGCATGAATCACATCTTCCGTAGTCACTTGAGGAAGTGTGTATTAGTGTTTTTTGACGACATTTTGATCTACAGCAGGACATGGGAGGAGCACCTGCAACATATAGAGGCTGTATTGCGCATTTTGAAAGAGCAACAATTCTATGCTAAGCTCTCCAAATGCGAGTTTGGGCTGACAGAGATGCTCTACTTGGGGCACATCATCGGAGTGGATGGAGTGAGGGTCCATGAGGAGAAGATCAGGGCCATCAGGGATTGGCCAGAGCTGAAGAACGTGATGGAACTTCGGGGATTTGTAGGGATCTGCACCTACAATCGAAAGCTCGTCAATGGATTTTCCCAGCTTGCTACACCCCTTACAGACCTTACCAAAAAGGGGGCATTCAGTTGGATGGATACAGTGTAGAGGGCTTTTGACAAGCTCAAGGAGGTGATGAGCAGTTGTCCGGTGTTAGCATTGCTAGATTTTACATAGCCCTTTGTCTTAGAGTGTGATGCATCAGGGGAGGGGATAGGCGCAGTTTTGATGCAGGGAGGCCATCCCATAGCTTTCGAGAGCCGAAAGATATTGCCACATGAGAGGTTGTATGATATATACGACAAGGAGACGTTGGCCATCATGCCTTCTTTGGCCAAGTTTTAGCAGTACCTGGTTGGGAACAAATTCAGGGTGAGGACGGATCACAACAGCCTCCGATTCTTTCTAGAGCCGAAGTAGTTGCAAGAGAGGCAGTAGAAGTGGGTTAGTAAGATCCAGGCTTATGACTTTGACATCGAGTATGTCAAGGGGAAGAACAACGTTGTGGCAGATGCACTTTCACACAGACCGGTAGCGTTGTCCTTGATGAGTTTGGAGACGGACTGGAGGGCTCAACTTCTGGTAGAGTACTCTAAGGACCGTTTTTCTTGTGAGGTTTTGGACGGGCAGGTTACAGATGACAGGTACCGGGTGATGGATGAGGTGATCTACTATAGGGACAGGATCTTCTTGACTGAGAGCTCCAAGCTCAAGGAGAATATATTGCATGCCTCGCATGACTCACCATTATCAAGCCACCAGGGGTTCACCAAGACCTATCGGGCCATCAGAGAGAGGTTCTCATGGAAGGGCCTCAAGGAGGATGTACTCTGACATGTCATGGAGTACGAAGTTTGCCAGCCCAACAAGGGGGAAATGAACCATCCGGCCGGGTTACTGCAGCCTCTTCCCATACCTGAGGGGAAATGGGAGAGCATCTCGATGGATTTCATCACAGGGTTGCCCACTGTACAAGGCAAGGATTGCATATTTGTAGTTGTTGATCGGCTAACAAAATATGCACACTTCTTCGCCATATCAGCACATCATACGACAGCACAGGTGGTGGAGATATTTTTTAGGGACGTCTTCAGATTGCATGGTCTTCCAAAGACCATTGTCAGTGACAGAGATAGCTGCTTCATGGGCGGGTTTTAGCATGAGTTTTTTCGTTTGGTGGGCACTGAGTTGACTCCGAGTACTAGTTACCACTCACAAACAGACGGGCAGACAAAGATAGTGAACAAGTGGCTCGAAGGCTACTTGCGTAACTATGTCAGCAGGCAGCAGAAGGCATGGTTATGGTTGTTGCGCTTGGGGGAGTACTGCTACAACACCAATTATCATATGTCCATCGGTATGTCACCATTTCATGCTTTATATGGGTATCATGCCTTATCTTTTGCTGACATGATGTTTGGTGCTAGCAAGGCCCTTAGGGCCAAGGATTGGATCAAAGAGAGTCAGGACATACTCCGAGCTCTCAAGGACAACATGGCTTCAGCACAAAATCGACAGAAGTTGTATGTCAACAGGGGACGAATTGAGAGGCAGTTCAAGGTAGGGGACTTGGTCTACCTACGGTTGCAACCATATCGACAATCTACGCTGAAGCAGAAGGGGGCTGAAAAGCTCAAGCCCCGTTTTTATGGACCATACAGGGTGACACGCAGAGTTGGGAAGGTTGCATATGAGTTGGAGCTGCCCACCAGTAGCCGGATTCATAACATTTTTCATGTGTCATGCCTGAAGAAGGCACTAGGACAGCAGGTGACTACAACGGAGGATCTTCCACCCACAAATGATGAGAGGCATCTGGTACTACAGCTGGAGGCCATTATTGACACTAGGGAGAGGCAGCTGCAGAGCAGGACAATCAAGGAGTACCTAGTGAGATGGAGGAATCTATCGGATGAGGAGTCCACCTGGGAGAGTGAGAAGATATTGCAACATCCATCATTGCAGTTGCTTGAGGACAAGCAACGTTTTTCCGGGGAGGACTGTAATATTCCCAATTAGCAATAGCTAATTGGAAATATTAATTTTGATTACTGTTACTTTAAGAAGTTAAATTAGAAATAAAGTGGGTGAAGGGGACACTTACTCATACTTACGATAAAAGAGTATTTCCTAAAGTCACTTGAGGAGCATGATTAATTGGTAGTGTGGGGCCTATAGGCCAAGTGGAAGCGCAGGAAAAAGGGACAGCGTGGGCAGTGTGGGACCAAGCCAACACAGAGAGAGATGGACAGCGTGGCTCGAAGGGACAGGGCAGTTAATGGTGGGGCTTAGGTGAGAGCAAGGCTCTCCAAGCATAAAAAGGGAGAGGGTCTCTTCATTTGGATTCATTCTGATTATGCATCTTTGATATTTGTCTTTTGACATTGAGCACGCTTGTTGTTTAGCAAAGTCTGCATGTATTGTTCAGTACACTAGGTGTCTCCGTGCGGAGATCCCAAACTCAACCCCGGGAGACTTCGAGTGCTTGCTCGGGTGAGGAGTTCCATCTTGTTTTGCCAGAAAGGATAGCAGCATCCATAGTTGGGAGCATTCCTTGGAAGAGATAGCGCAGTTAGTGAGAGGGAGGACGCAGTCTTGGATAGAGGGAGTTCCAGATTGAGGGTTTATCACGGGATTCAGCTCGAAGGAGTTGGAGAGGGATCAGCCCTTCCATATTCTATCATTTTGACAGAGACAGAGGCCATCATTTGCATCAAAGCATTTAGGGTCAGCGTTTCTCCTTGGGAGATAGCGTAGTGCCTCAAGGGAGGTATTTTCGAGGGTCAGCCATTTCCAAAAAGCTCTTTGGGCTTTTCTGGGTTTTGTGTGGAGAGGCCATTTCTAGAGTTTTATAATTTTCCGAGGAGGGGAACAACCTCAAATCATCCTTTCATTCCAGCAGTAGTAGCAGTAGCACCAACAGCACTGGAGATTACGCAGTCTTGAGCTAGCAACCATTTCGAGTCATATCCTGAGAGTATTTCCACGCTTCCCCAGTTCAAGCCAAGGTGCCATCATTCTGATCACCTTTGTACTCATTTCTATCTTTCAATATTAATAAAATGGCTCAACGTTCTCCATATTGGTTATTATTCATGTGATATCTCTCTACTTGTTGTTTGTCTTTGTTTATGTGCTTTAAATTGCTGTTTATTTCTACTTGGAGTACTACATGATCCCGCATCATCTCCCGCCCGTCGTTACGCTCCGCCCACACCTTTATCGGCATGCTGGCTCATATCGACAAGAGGCGCCTAAAACTTCTTTGAAGTCTAATTCTGAAGGGCGCACCCGGGACTCTGGCCATTTTGAAAGAGCCTTTCCCTTCTCAACAGATGCAAATGGTAGATTCGGCTCAATCATTTTGAAGCTCTCAGGTTTTCATGGCTGGAATGCAATCTATTGCCATTACCACGAGAACGAAAGATTATCCCAATCCATCCAAGGCTCCTTGTTGGAAACACTGAGAGGGGGGGTGAATCAGTAATCCTTTCAATTATTATTATTATTAATTTTTTAGAGCATTAGTTAATCTTCAATTATTATAAGTTTTTGTACAATGATAGCAGTATACAAAAGGAACACAAATGCACACAGTTTTTAAGGTGGAAACCCTCTTCGAGACAAAAACCACCTGAATGTTTTTCTAATAATTCTTTAATATTCAACTCCAATTGAAAATAAAGCTCCAACTTCCAAGAATCTAGAAAAACATTCTTCTCCAGCTCCCACTGAATGGACGCTCCAACGCCCGAGATTCTTTAATAGTCAACTGAACGGATGCCCCAACACCCAATGAGCTACAACTCACCCTAACACCACCCTACCACCTTGAAGTTTTCACAGGCTTGAACCTGTTCGTGACTTCATGCCCCAGCCTAGCACCACCCTACCACCCTATAGAAGAATAAAAGAAGAATAGACTCCTGTACCAGGGAAAATGGTCCACTTTACAATGATATAGAATGATGTAGAAGAAGAAGACACACTAGACCATTACCCCAACTATGAAACAACCACCTAATGACGATCCTAGACCTCCCGACACTGCCTCTTCAACTCTTGGCAGATAGACACTTGTACAATTTTTACAATGATGCATTTACAATGACTTAGTACAATGATACCTTTAAAAAGACTGTATGCAGTGTTGCCCACTTGAAGACTTCATGTGGTGAACTTCTTGCTACTATTCTGCACCTTGATTGCTTCTCTTGTCATGCTACCCTTTGCTGCACCTTGCTTTGCTTTGCTTTCCTAGAAAGTCTGACCCTTTGCAGCCCTTGACAACACATGATCTAGCTTTTTCTTGCCTTCTACGATCTCGATATTGAATCTGGTGTATCTCTGTTATTTCAGATCCCCAATATGTGATTTTTGGTTCTGTAGTATTCCTCTGAGTCTTCTTTCCAATGCCACAGGTCTGATCCAATTTGAATTATTCAGAGAGAGTTATGCCCAATCTCTCACAATGACCTAATTATGGACTGGTTTAGTAGAGCAAACTTGTACGGCGTGCCACGTGTCACTGTTTCTTCATTCAGCTCTAAAATTGATACAAAAAAACTCGAGTTTGTGCACTATCTGTCACTTTTTACTAAATTCCAATCAGATACTCAGAGAGAGAGTTATGAAGATTTTCCCAATGTCACTTTTTTGAGATGAAGTTCAGGAGCCTGCAAAAATACTAACTTCCACAAATCATATCTCCGAAAATATTCCGCACCTTGATCTAAAATTTTTACAAGAGCTTCCTCAGGATTTTGGCTTCGCTTCATAAAAATTTCAGCTTTTGAACCTTCGTAAAAAAAAAGTTACAGCGCAAATGCCACGATGACCTGTTTCAGGTAGCAAAATCCCTACATAAGGAGGATATGAGGATCACAATTTATATAAATGCTTAGGTTGAGAGGGTTTTTAACAAGTGAACGTGGGAGGGATTTTAGGAGCTTAAAAATTATTAATTATTGACTTTTCAATTACCCATGCCACAACCCCATTGGGGTTTAGCCCACTAATTGGGGTTACAAACTTCAAACATGAATATCTCTCAAACCATGAAGAATTACATGGCGTGCCATATATCAATAGAAACATCTCGACAAATAGAAACCATCAAAAATATTCTTGACCCAGAATATAGTAATTTTGTAGGGAAAAATTACCATGCAAGATCGGGGTAGCCCTTGGTGCTACTTGGGTTGACATCAATGACAACCACTGATCAACACTCCTATGGAATCGGAAGTTACAGACCACCCTTCCTCTTCCACGCCCCCTACCTCTGGTTCTCTCCAGATTGAGAGATCGAGTAGTGACTCCATCATCCGACCACCCCAAAAAGGTGTTCTTCAGAAATCGTCTTATAATCCGAATGCGAGGGCAGCGCAACACTACAATATTGTAGAAGATCTAGCTCATGCGCCTTTGGTGATGTCAGCTTTGGAGGTCCTTCAGTCGTGCCCATCACAACAGAAGGCATTACTCTCCGCTATTGAAGGGATTGATCCTGCAGATTCTAATCTGATATTTTGATTCAAGTTACCATTATGGGAAAAAATATTCATCGGACTGCCATTGATGAAGGTGCTTCGAACTGCATCATGTCTGTTGTATGCTGGAAATCCATTGTCTCTAGCCCATTGAGTCAGTCCCCGAATACCTTAGAAGCTTTCAATGGTAGAGGTTCTTGGCTGTACGGTATTCTCAAGGCATTTCCCATCCTATTGGAGGGAAAAATGGTAACCATGGAAGTTGAAGTGGCAGACGCCAACTTGAACTATAATATCCTTCTTGGACGTAGTTGGACAAACGCTATGGTTTGCGTGGTCTCCACCCTTTTTCGTGTACTTCGATTCCCTCATGAAGGGAAGATAGTGACTGTCGATCAGTTGGCTTTCTTCCCCTCTGATTCTTCAGTATGAAACATTTTGTATGTTGGGAAGACTGCTACTCTTTATGAGAACATTGGGTCAGGTATGTTCAAAGACTCATCCCTTATGGGAGTTTTTCCACTCCCACCTCTGAATGTCGCCTCCATCAATATGATTTAATTTGGTCACGATCTATCGATTGTTCCCAATCCTGACCAGCTCAAGAGTTTTGGTGATGTTATGCCTCTAAGCCCAGCTGAGCAAATCTATCAAAGTATTCTCACAGCTTCGGAGGATGCATCTTAAACCAACACTCATGCGCAGTCTCCGTGGTTTGGTTCTTAAGACTCTGATGATCCCTTGAATGAGACTTTCCCCATCGACGAGAGTATCGTGGAGGTAATGCCTCTCTAAGAAACTTCGTGGGATGATGGACATCATCGTTCCTCGTTTATCCCTATTCCAGGTGACATCTTCGCCTGTCTGGAATCCCATGCTTCACCAGTACCAACTGACCCACTTCAGAGTTTGACTTTGATTCATGAAGTGTTGTCCGAAGGGAACATGGGAAATATCACGCCAACCATTCCGTTCGACATTTATACGATTGTCGAGAATGTCTTTTTTCGGGTTTCTTGTTCTCCCCATGAGCTCAAGATTTACACTTCTTTCCTCAAAAAGCATGACCCATGCCCTCCCTTCGACCCTGTTCTTACCGTTTGGTCACCTTCCTTTGGGGGCATTATTTCCATGCTTCGTAACCCTTACTCGGCCAGGGGGCATGGGCACTTCACTGCTGTTGTGAATTTTCTCACAAAATTGGCCGAGGTAATGCCTTCATGCAGTATCGACGGTAGAACTGTGGGTCTATTTATGTTAATCATGACAGAATTCCGTCATCTGAGTTCATTCTTGAACTCTATCTGAAAAAATATTACGCTTAATCATAAGTGTGATACTTTGTACATTAGTGTTTTATTCATTAGTGTGCTTTGAGTTGATTTTTGGTGTGATTGTTTGCTTTGCAGCGATGTTTCCTCTGCTCACCTTGTGTTCCACTTGGTTTGCAGATGTCTTCGAATCATTACGTTGGTTTTGCTGATGGCGCTTTCCATAGCACATGAAACCTGTCTTCCGCAGCGTGGGCACTCATTGCTCCTAATGGCGAGTTGATTAATTTACAAGGTATTTGTTTGGGTAAAAAAACTAACAATATTTCCGAGTATATTGCGATGATCAAACTATTATTGGATGCCATTGATCTTGGGATTAGAGATTTGGTTGTTAAGTTAGACTCACAACTCATTGTGTTACAATTAAATGGTCATTATTCTGTGCGCAATCCTCAAATTTTGTGTATTTATTTGCGTGTTAGATTATTGGAAAGAAATTTTGATTTTATCACATATCAACATATTCCAAGACGTTTAAATACATTAACAGATATATTAGAAAACTATGTATTAGATAGACATTTTGCGCAATATGTAAAATCAAGACATCATCATGATACACAAGTAGCCGTAGAAACAAGCATATATATATATATATATATATATATATATATCGGTCTGTTAAGTGTGTTACATCTAAAATCTCAGAAATGTGTGTTCTATTACAAAAATGGCTCTTCAAGCCTATATCAATACAAAAATACAAAAACAAAGCTGTTATCCGCCCACATGGTGCTCATGGTAGCAGGTGACTGCTCGAATCACTCGCCAGAGTAATCGACGCAGTCTGCCCGGAACTCCGACTGTGTGCCTTTGAAGGTGCAAAGGAATCTCATCGAATGTAGCATACTCTGGAATGCCTTTCGTAAGTCTGACCAAGTTCCGCTCCAGCTCGGCGAGTGTATCTGCTCCCTCATAAGTGTTGAGATCTTTTGCATTGGGGTAGCATTGGATGTGCTCTAGGTCCCAAAATTTCTGGAGGGACTGAATACACCTGATCTACAAGACCTAGAAAGCGATTTGAGAAATTTCATCTGGTTTGGGACATATTTAATTAATTAATTATTTTAATGTATTTCCTAAGTCTAAACTTAGGAAAATTAAATAATTAAAGTTAATTAAATTAAACATGTGATGAAATTGTCTAAGTCACACGGATCAATCTTTCTTTTAATCTTAGCCATTGATTCAAAATCTGATCATGGTCGTTGGTTTCCCAACGAGAAAAGTATAAAGGAAAGGTTTGGGGTCATTTATAAAGACTAAAAAAGGCAACAACACTGAAGTTAAGTTGAGATTCTAGGGTAGGGTTTGCTAAGAATTCGCAGAAGTGTTTCAGCTGCAGAGAGGGGAGTTTAGGCAAAGGGGATGATCTGATCCCAGTGCCTAGAATCAGCAAGAGGCAGAGAGCAGCTTCCATGGCAGCAACAGCAGAGAGGGCAGCAACAACAGAGAGGGCAGCAGGTGTGCAGTGCAGGGGTAGCTTCAGCTACGCAGTCTCTCCCAGAGCAGCGTTAGGCAGCAAGAGACCCTATGGGGTTACGCAGAGTCCCTCAAGGGCAACGTAGGGTCTGCGTCACCCATTCGGGGGTTACACAACCCTCTCCAGGCAAGCACAGAGGGACACAGAGGCTACAGAGGCTGACGCAGGGGCTTCAAGGGAAACGCTGGCACTTCTAGGGCCAAGATCTACCTGAGTTCTCTAAATCCCATTTGAGGGTGTGGATCAATCAATATTTTGGCTTCAGAACAACAGGATAGCTGCAAATTTATATTTTCTCTGTCGGGTTTTCTAGATCTAGAACCCAGATTTGTTGTATTGAGAAAACTCTTAATAATACAACCCTCCAGCAGCTAGAAGACCATTTTGCCCGCATTGGGTTTTTCCGGGGACTATTGTCCAGAAAATCCTTGTGTCACTTTGTCTATGTGTGCATGTACTTTTTTGTTTTAGATCTGAATTGGTGAAAGTTTGTTATGTGTTTGCTTCGATGTTAATCTGAAGTTTCAGCATTAATAACTTAATTAAGTAGGAGAAGCATAACCAGATCTAACAATAGATTTCTGCATAAGTAACATTCAGAAATTTTCACATCTAGCAGGGTCACTAGCAGAAGACTGAAGGATCTTGCTGCAGAAAGTAGCAAGAAGAGCAGCAGCAGCAGAAGGCCAGATCTGAAGGGACAACACAGTTTCAGAGAGAGAAGAATCACACAGAGGGCAGGGTGACGTAGTCTTACGCTATCTCCACGCAGGCCCATGTACTCACTGTGCAGAGGCAGCGCTGGGATTGTTTGAATCCAGCCAGGGTGATGCAGATCTGAAGCTATCTGATCCAGGAGTGCCTGAAGCAAAGCTGCAAAACTTCAGAAGGTGCTGGTGGGGTTATATTTATGAAGTTTTCAGAATTTTAGCCTAAGCACTAGTGACAAAGAGGAGGAGGAGATCAACGTCTTAGAGGGTTTCTAGCCAAATAAACTTGCAGATCAATTAGAGGATCGAAGAGAGCTGAATCATTATTTGATTTGGTAGATTTCCGAGAAGGGAAAATAGTTGTCAGAGGGAGCAGAAGGTGCATGTTTTTCCAAGGACCTTAGATCCAGATCTCTAGCACAGAGAAGAGGAGCTCTGACAGATTTCTGAGCAGATGGCAACTCACGGACTGCGTGATTAGGATAGATTGGATGGCCAATCCAACTTTTCAATTTGGAAGGCTAGAATCCTGATAGTCCTAGAGGCATATTGTCTAAGAGAACATGCAGAATGAGTCCTGACCATGCCGACCGATGCAAATCTCCTGAAGAAGCATAATGAAGCTGCTGGACATGCCAAGCAGTTGATAATGGATGCAGTTAAGGACCATGTTTTCCCACACATAACTGAAAAGAAAACAACTATTGAGATGTGGAAGACCTTGACATCCCTATATGAGGGAAAGTTTGTTGAGAGGAAGATGCTTCTAGAGACTCAGATGCGGTCATTCATGATGACCAAGGGGGAAGACATGTAACATTTTCTCTTCAGATTACAGTCGATCAGAGACCATTTGACTGCCACGGGTGCAAAGGTGGAGGATGATGTGATGGTCAGGACGGCTCTCAATGCGGTCACAGATGAATGGGAAACCTTTGTCCAAAGTGTCTTAGGCAGAGCGGACCTTCCAGACTGGGACAAATTGTGGGCAATCATGTGTCAAGAAGAACTCCGTAGATTCACCAAGAAGCAGTACAACACGTGATCAAGTAAGGTGAAGAAGGAAGATGAGGAAGATGCAGCCTTGGCATCAAAGAGGTAGCAAGGAAAGAAGAAGAAGGATCTATCAAAGATCAAGTGCTTCCAGTGTGGCGAACTAGGACATTTCACCAACAATTTTCCTCAGAAGAAAAAGGACAAGGAAGCTTCTTCTTCCAAGGCTGTTGTGGCAGATGATGGGTCACAAGATGATGTAGCCATGAGCGCTCATGAACCACGAAAGTGGGGCGACATGGATCTGTAGAGCAGCTACAGAGAGGGGGCGGGATCCTTGAGCAACTCATCTCTTGGATCACATCCAAGCTACGGGAGCCTTAAGACAATAACGGGACAAGTGGAGCAGTGGGTGCAAAGATCTGAAGGTTGGAAGGAGCAGCACAATGCAGATGTAGCAGTAGCGTAGAGGCAGTAGCAGCATGGGGGTTGATGTGACTTTAGAAACGCAGAGCAGAGCAGCAGCAGCGTGGAGGCTTCAGGAGGACAATGTAGCACAACAACAAAGTGAGATATTTCAGCACAAGGGGCTGATGTGACTTCAATAGTGTAGTGGGAGTCTTCTTACGTAGTGCAGAGCTGTAGCTGTGCATCATCCTTCAGATGACAGCACATACCAGTAGCCGATGGATCTTCAGTGATGAGGTTGCATCCCAACTGACTTATCTGTCAAATATTGGGCAGGAGATTCAGTTGTTTCTCTCAGCAACTGAAGATGTTGTGCAATAGATGGCAGCAGATTGAGAGGGAGTTGCAGTACAGATGTGGCAAAGGCGGTGACAATGTCATGGGCAACAGTACAGAATGGCAGCAGTAGTGTACTGATGAAGGGCAGCAGACCAAAGCATCAACAACACAGAAATTAGGGCCCAAAATCTTGTGATACATGGTGTGATGTATTGCTAGAGCACACTTCGTGCTAAGAGGGAGTGTTGAGATTTTGTGTATTGGGGTAGAATCGAATGTGATCTAACTCGCAAAATTTGTGTAGGGACTAGAGTACACTTGATCTACAAGACCTAGAAAGGGATTTGGGAAATTTCATTTGGTTTGGGAGATATTTAATTAATTAATTATTTTAATATATTTCCTAAGTCTAAACTTAGGAAAATTAAATAATTAAAGTTAATTAAATTAAACATGTGATGAAATTGTCTTAAGTCACACGGATCAAGCTTTCTTTTAATCTTAGCCATTGATTCAAGATCTGATCATGGTCATTGGTTTCCCAATGAGAAAAGTATAAAGGAAAGGCTTGGAGTCATTTGTAAAGACACACAGAGGCAGAGAACTGAAGCTAAGCTAAGATTCTAGGGTAGGGTTTGCTAAGAATTCTCAGAAGTGTTTCAGCTGCAGAGAGGGGAGTTTAGGCAAAGTGGATGATCTGATCCCATTGCCTAGAATCAGCAAGAGGCAGAGAGAAACTTCCAGAGGCAGCGTAGAGAAGCAGGAGAAGCAGCAGCAGAGAGGGCAGCAGCTGTGCAGCGCAGGGACAACTTCAGCTACGCAAGTGCTACGCAATGTCTCCCGGGGTAGCGTTAGGCAGCAGGAGACCCTCTGGGGTTATGCAGAGTCCCTCAAGGGCAGCGTAGGGTCTGCGTCACCCATTCTGGGGTTACGCAACCCTCTCCAGGCCAGTGTAGAGGGACGCAGAGGCTGCAGAGTCCGACGCGGGAGCTTCAGGGGCAGCGCTGGGCTTTCTAGGGCCAAGATCTGGCTGCATCCTGGAAATCTCGTTTGAGGGTGTGGATCAGTCAATATTTTGGCTTCAGAACATCAGGATAGTTGCAGATCTATATTTTCTCTGTTAGGTTTTCCAGATCTAGAACCCAGATTTGTTGTATTCAGAAAACTCCTAATAATACAACCCTCCAGTAGCCAGAAGACCAGTTTTCCCGCATTGGGTATTTCTGGGGACTATTGTCCAGAAAATTCTTGTGTCACTTTGTCTATGTGTGCCTGTACTTTTGTGTTTTAGATCTGAATCGGTGAAAGTCTGTTATGTGCTTGCTTCGATGTTAATATGTATTTTCAGCATTAATAACTTAATTAAGTAGGAGAAACATAACCAAATCTAACAGTGGATTTCTGCATAAGTAACATTTAGAAATTTTCACAATAAGGAGCATCCTTTGATGGGAAGGATACCTTGTGCGCAATAGGTGATATGCCAAGAGGTCTCTGAGGACCCATTTCTGTAAACACATGATAAGTTTACGTTTCAGAATACATAACAAAAAAAATTCAAAAAGTAAAAATGTTAAAAAAATAAATTTTACCTGCATCGGTCCACTGTGTACCTGGTGGAATAGGAAGATTCGGATCTCCTCTGAAGTTGATGTCAGCATATGCATAGTCCTCAACTATGATAAGTTGACGCTGTAGCCAACTGAAAAAGGCTATAGGGAAATGCATCTACTAGCCCCCACCTTGTCGGGGCATAATGTCATACCATCTCATCAACCTTGGATCTCTCGAGGCTGGATCGTGGATCTCTAGCCATTGGTACTGAAATAGGGGTACTCTCTCTAGAAAGGTCACCAAAATCGACCTGTACCCGAACTTTTTCAGTCGCCCTGTCTTGCACTTGGTTAGTTGGCTCTTCATGTTAGCCAATAACCCCTCGCACCAGTTGAACATCATTGGGGCCAAGCAGTCCACCGCGTATTGGAATTGGGATTTCATTGCCTCATGAAATTCCTAAGCTCCTCCTACTCTTGTGATGCAATGTAGAACCGTGCACATGGGAAGCACTCTAATGGAAGAAATGTCTACCTTCTCACTCTCTGGTTTTTGAGCCCCAGAACAGTATCTCTGGATGAGCATGCTAGTACTCTCACCCCCTGCGCGATCCTCAGAGAGTTGGATCCTCTCCCCTCTCCTGGACAGTCTAGTGATGAAATAGATGTCCATCACATCTAGCTCTAACTCTTGGTCCCCAATGATAATAAATTGTCGGTCCACGTCCCATATACTGATCAAGTATTCAAGTAGCTCCAGTTGAGCTCTTAGTCTGGATGTTTGAAAGAATTTCAACAACCCACAATTACGCAAATCATTGACGCAATTTTGATCATGCAAAGTTTGGTGGCCTTCCACCTCATGGCCTCGTTCTTTCCATTCGACCAACATCTCCGATGAAAGCACCTTCAAAACATGTTCAATTGGCTTTTTAGGAGTTTTCATTGGAGTAATTTTGGGTGGATTTCTTGTTTTAAAATCCTTCCCGCGGCCAATGTGATTGTCCGAATTAATTCGGCACTGGTGGCGTGCTGCCCTAATGGGCTAGACGCGACCAGCTCGACCCTGATAGCTCGAAATCGCGCTGGTTGTAGGCGATTTTAAAAATTGAAATTCTTCCCCCAATCTCCCTATTTCTGGAACAAAATGACAAATGAATGGAATCAAAATGAAAGGGAGGCTTAGAGCTCTTACCTGACGCTAATGGATTGATGAATGGTGTCCTGGATCGGCCACACCACTGATTTGAAATTCAGAGGGAAAATGGACAAAATGCTCTTCTCAAAATAGAAAGGTGAAAATGAATTTGTTTTTTGGTCTATTTATAGATTTTTGAAAAAAAAACTCCAATATTTTAATATTTTTCCTCGATATCCGTGATGTTTGTTGTTTCTGTGCAATACATGACTTCCACACTGTTGATGATTATTTCTGATACAAACGAGTTGTATTTTATCTCCTTTTCGAGCTCGTTAAACGTTTACGAAAAAGGAACTCCACTGGAGTCAACTTTCAACTCTTTTCTGACTCTCGAAAAATGAAAAGATTATCGAGTACTTGTCATTTCAAACTCGTTAAAGTGAATGAATTGACGTGGTCTCAGTATACGTTTACCCCTTTTTTGGGCTGAGATTTAATATCTACGAAAAAGGAATACGTTGACCGAACATGGTCAAGAGGTTCTCTCGGATATTGTTTTCTACCTTTTCGGATTCGAGGGACGACTTACGTAAACATACATGATGGAGTTTCCTTTTTGTTTCTTTTCAAACTCCCTAAACAATAAAAGTTACCGAGTTACCCTTTCGTTTGACTTGTTAAAGATTAAACGACGAAAGACTTGTCACCATGAAGAGACCAAGTTCCTCTTCCTAGGGCTCGTTAAACTTACTAGGATGGATTCATTCGAAGAATAAACTTATATGCTCAGCATATGATATCCTCTTCACGCTGGCTATAAAAAATAAAGTGGTACTCGTTAGCAATAACGGGGCAAAATTGAAAGTGAACATCCTATGTGTATTTTGGGCAGCTTGTTGATGTTGAACATGACACTCATTTGCAGTTCGTGTCGGGTTGGGGACATCCTACATTCGTCACTTTGCCTCCGTGGGTTTGGGAAATCTGTTTGGCTCTCATTTGATTACCAATTTTGTCAACATGACCTCTGATCATATTTGAGTCAAATGCTGCCACACTTTAAAGTCGTGTTGCCAATATGTTCAAGAGAAGTCCTTTTTTTCAAACATCCTCTGCTTATTTGACCTCCTCTATTACAATCTCGAATCACTCCTATCATCTTATGATATTTGTTATTTCGTGTCGATTATGTGGGAATCATCATGGCCCTCCTTCGACAAATCACTTCCTGTCGACTTCAACTCATTATTCAGGAAGGTGATTTAGAAACTTCTGTTTAGTACCTTGGGGCTTGCATGTCTCAATGGCAAGTTCTTCGTGTTCGACAACAGGTTCACATCATTGGCCTTCGATCAAATGATTTTTCAAGTGTCCGAATTCAACACATTCATTCACACTTGTAGATTGTGCTATAGTACCTTGAGGTCCATCGTCATTATTGGTGGTCTCTCTCGTGCCTGTTAACAGTTTTCATCATTGACCGGTAATCAGGTGGTTAATACCATGTTCGACACCAACACATTTATTCGCATGGCTAGATTCATACATTGGATTGATTGAGATCGCGGTGAAGACCCCGGGTCACATCTAATTTTTGGTCCAGGCTGTGAGGAGTTATTGAGTATTCATGATTGTATACATGATCCTATCTATACGCATGGCTGCGTCCATACCGCAGATCCATTTCTATGATCTATTTAGATGTATGGTTGTGACCATGCAATGGGTTCATGTGTTATTTGATGCCTAGTGCAGCATTATGTGGTTAGGCATATTCATAATAGAGATGTCATATATTGTAAAATGTTTGGTTTGGCAGGTTTTCCGGAGGTGGTCTGTGTTCTTCACCTTGGTTCATAAATCATTTCAGCCATCACTCCCTGTCTTGCTTTCATGCTTTAGGGGGCATCTGTTACACAGTAATTTGTCACCATTCTCATTTTCCAGTCCCTAATCCTGAAATGTCTCGTGAAAGGTCCTATGCAATGTTTCCACCATCAAGAATTATGTTAACATATCCTCTGAAGATCCAAAGAAGACTGACTTGGAAGATTACTGAAGAAACCTAGTCAAATTCCTAGTTTCTTGGGTCAGCGCCCTTTGTAGTGCCATGACCGTGCTAATGTCCTTTTCAAAGTTCTGGCTTAGCGTTGTCAGCACCGTAATTTCTCGGAAAATCGCGTCGATCCCCTTTCTGGCAGTGTTTTCTCAAATGGAGGAGAAGCTTCGACCTCTAGAAGCTCAAGGGCAGTGAGTTAGTTGTTAAACGGTGGTGATAAGGTCGATCTCTTTGATTTTAGAGCCTTCATATCATCCATGGGGGTTCATCCCTTAGAAAGTGAGCCTTCCTCCCCCTTTCATGAGCTTCCAACCTCTTCTCCCTTCCTATATATTCACATACCTCATTTCCCAAAATTTAGAGCTTGGTTGGTCATTGTCAGACTCGTCTAAACTCTCATCCCCTTGCATCCTAGCATTGCAATAAATCCTACTAAGTGTTTGGGAGAAGGAATGCTTTGAGCTTCGGTGAAGGACTCAGATTTTCACCAAAGGATGCCTCCAACATCAAGGCCTGGGTTGCAAGCTCTCCTTTTGTATTTATTAATAATAACATCTAATGTTTGCTTTCTATATTTGTCTAAATGTTTATGCAAATATTCTGGTACTCATTGATCCGCTAGATAGCTAATGTTTACGTTTATTATGTATTGTATTACATTTGTTGTTTTCTCTTGTTCATCTGCAGGCATTCGCGTGCCATCAGTAGCAGGGAGCGGGCCTACAAGGATCGTGGATCAAGGTCATCATCAACGGATTCAAGCATAGCGTTGGGAAAAAGGTATTTATGTCTCTTTTCTTGTCTCATTGTAAATGTTAGTTAAGAGAGATTTGCACTAGAAAGAATCTCGTGTTGCTAGAACCACTCTAGGACTAGAGTGATCGCCTTTGTCTACAGAGGGGATTTATCTTGATAACAAAGTCGAAGGTACACTAAGTCATCCACCTCAAACTGCCTCTCGGCACGACGTTTTTTTGCGTACATCTTTGCTGATTTTGGGTTGTTGCCAAGTTATCCTTGAGAGCCCTCAGAATGTCTTGGCTCTCTTGGATCCAGTGTTTGGCCCTGGGGGCCTTGCTAGCTCCAAACATCACATCAACAAAAGTCAGTGCATTATAACAATACAAAGCATAAAATGGCGACATACCGATAGACATATAAAATTCCATGTTGTAGCAGTATTCCCCCAAGTGCAGCCAATGCAACCAACCCTTCTGCTACCCTGTGACAGAGTTCCTCAAGTAGCCCTCCAGCCACTTGTTAACTATCTTGGTCTACCCAGTAGTCTGTGGGTGGTAACTTGTGCTGGGTGTTAGCTCTGTGCCCACCAAACGGAACAACTCCTTCCATAAACCTCCCATGAACTGGGTGTCCCTATCCCTGACTATGGTCTTTGGAAGACGATGGAATCAGAAGAAGTCCTTGAAAAACAGCTCAGCCAATTGTGAAGCAGTGTACCGAGCTAAGATGGCAAAGAAATGGGCATACTTCATCAACCAATAAACCACCACGAAGATGCAAACCTTGCTCTGTACCATGGGCAGCCCTGTGATGAAGTCCATAGAAATGCTTTCCCATTTCCCCCCCGGAATGGGAAGCGGCTACAATAAACCCGCCGGATGGTTCAACTCCCCCTTGTTCTTCGAGTAGACTACGCACTCCCTGACATGCCTGAGTACTGTGAAATTTTCAATCCGAAAATTATTACTGTAGTGATTGATTTATTTCTCCTACTTATTAGATAATTTATTTACAGATGCTTCAGTGAATTTTGAAATAAACACAACGGCAGTACTGCACTCTAATAAAAAACAGAAGAACAAAAATAACACATATAGCACAATAGAAACAACCATATAAACACAGTTATGTTTGGACAATTGTCCCTGGAAAAACCCAATGTGGGAAAACCAGTGCAGCAGACGAGGGTTTGTATTTATCTTCCGCAGTGGAAAGAATGTTTACAGAAATCTTGACGATCAAAATCAAGTAGCATATTCCTGATGTGAATTTTCTGAACACCCCAGAAGAATTCCCGACACACGGGATGACCTCTTGCACCCTCTGCGTAGCCCCTCTCTGCAGTCCCTGCTTAGACTGCGTAACTTCTGCATGGAGGGCAAGTGCTGCCTATCAGCGTTGCCTTCTCCTCATCCTCTGCATTCTTCTTCTCTGACTCTACTGCTCTCTCCCTCCTCCTTCTGCTTTTGCAACCTTGCCTCTACAAACTCACCCACTAAAATCGAATTCGCTTACTTCAGAATTGATTTCCTTCGGGTACTGAGAATGTGCCTGGCTTGATTTCCAAATGACCCTCAAGCCTCCTTTTATAGTCTTATCGTTGATGAATCAACGACCCAGATTATATCTTTAATCAATGGCTCAGATTAAAATGACTTGATCTTCATTTTCTAGAAGATTCACACTTTGCTTTATTAATACTCTTTAATTATTTAATTTCCCTAAGTTTAGACTTAGGGATCACATTAAAATAATTAATAATTTTAATAAAACAAAATCTGAGTGGAATTTCCACAAACGATTTATGGGTTCTTTGGAATACTGTTGTCCAAGCCTCTCCCCAAAATTCGAGATCTGGAACACTTCCCGATGCTACAAAAATCGACACTCCCTCTTAGCGAGGAAAGTGTTCAAGCAAGGTACCCACTGTACTGCTCTGATTCTTAAGCATATGTTGCGTTGTTGATGTCCTAGTTGTTGCCTCTCAACTCTGTGCTGCTTCCCTCTGTACTGTTGCCTGTGACACTGACTCTGCCACTGCCTCATCTGTACTGCAGGTCCCTCTGTCTCTGAAGACCGTTCATTTCTTTATAGGAATGGGTTCTCGACCATCCCCATCTTTTCTCTGAAGTAAGTAAACTTAATCTTACTCAGAGCCTTGGTGAGGATATCTTCCACCTGTTCTCCTGTAGGAGTGTACCTCAACTACACAGCTCCCCGTTGGACATAGTCCCTGATGATGTGGCACCGAATGTCAATGTGTTTCGACCGGTCATGAAACACAGGATTCTCAGAGAGCTTGATGCAACTCTAATTATCACACATAATTCCATTCAGTTCCATCCTCTTCTTGAGTAAGTTCAAGAGCAATTTACGAAGCCATATGGCCTTGCATGAAGATGTTCTTGTTGCCATATATTCTGCCTCGGCTGAGCTCAATGCGACAGACTTCTATTTCCTATTGCACCAGGAAGTCATTCCGGATCTGAGACTGAAACAGTACCCACTGGTAATTTTCCGATCAACTGTGCTTCCAGCTCAATCTGCATCTGTAAACCCACTCAACTGGACCTCATTGCCCTTGGTGTACTTCAATCCATACTAGACTGTCCCCTTCAAGTATCTGAGAACATGTTTGGCTGCTGCCCAGTGAGCTCTCCTTGGTTCCACCATGAATTGACTGAGGGTATTCACTGCATAACAGATGTCTGGTCTAGTGTTGACCAGATACATCAATGATACGATGAGCTGCCTATAAAAGGTGGGATCAGTTTCATCATCCTCTGTCGTGTCTATCTTCTTCTAGTTGGTAATCATTGGTGTGGCCATGGGTCTATAGTCTTCCATCTGAAACCTCTTCAGGATCTCTGTAGTGTATCTTCCTTGCACAAGGAAGATTTATCCCTTCTATTGCCAGACCTCAAAACCAAGAAAATAATGCATCTGCCCCAAATCCTTCATGTCGAATTCGGTAGGCAGATTTTCCTTGCAGTCCTTTATGAGCTTAGATGATCCAGTAAGAAGCAGATCATCTACATATAATACCAGGAATAACGGCTCATCCCCTACTCTCAAGTACTAGAGATTGGGATCTGCGTCACTCTTGACGAAACCCATCTTCTGCAAATAGCTATCAATTCGCCCATACCATGCTCTGGGAGCTTGTTTTAGACCGTACAAGGCTTTCTTAATCTTGCAAACATGAGTCTTCTGATCATGTGTCTCGAAGACCTCTAGTTGTTCTATGTACAGTTCCTCCTCTATCACCCCATTCAAGAATGTTGTCTTGACCTCCATCTGGTGAATCTCCCATCCCATCGCGTTGCTAGAGAGATGACAGATATGATAGAAGTGTAGTGGGCTACAGGGGCGAAGGTTTCCACATAATCGATCCCTTCCTTTTGTGTGTAACCCTTAGCCATAAATCTGGACTTGAACTTCTGTATGTTGTCGTCTGCAGCATACTTGATCTTGTAGATCTACCTTGATCCTACAATTGATCTGTCCTGTGGTCTTGGGACTACTTCCCAGACATCGTTTGTCATGATGGAGCTATACTCCTCCACCACAGCATCCTCTCGAAAGCTAGAGGGTTCTCCGACCTGAGCTACCAATGCCTGGTATCTGTCAGGTTTCTTCCATACCCTCTTCCCGTCTCTAGGGGCTCCAAAAAATTCTTCTGCATCCCTTATAATTTGTTGGAGTTCTCTGCTCGGTCTTCCACTGGTGGTGGGTGGTCTTACCTTCTTTCCTGCCTGCTCTTCTTCAGAAGAACTTTCCTCAAAATCCTTGTGCCGTGGGGAGGCACTTAACTCATCCTTTGAAGGCCATTGAGGCTGTACTAGTGGATCCTCCCCAATCTGCGTATCTATAGCCATTTCATGGGATCTCCTTAAGGCTCTCTCCTCCATGAATTTTACGTCGCACCTTACTATGATCTTCCTGCTTTCTAGAATATAGATGCGACTTGCATTCGCATTTTCACTATAGCCCACAAAATAACCCTTTTCCACAATTTGATCTAACTTCTTCCTCTTCTCATCTGGTACGTGGCAATACACCATACTGCCAAATATCCTGATATGGCTCACTTCCGGCTTGCTGCCTGTGAACACACTCTCAAGAGTTACCTTCCCCAATGCTCTATGGGGCACCCTATTTTGCACATACACAGCTGTATTGCAGGCTTCTCCCCACAAAAAATAGGGCATGTCTTGGTCATATAACATTGCCCTTGCAGCTTCTACTATGGTCCTGTTCTTCCTTTCTGCAACTCCATTATGCTTTGGATTGTATGGAGCTGTCCATTCTCTCTTGATGCTTTCCTTTGCACAGAAACTGGTTAAGTCTTTATCGATATACTCTCCACCATTATCTGACCGTAGCTTTTTGATCTTCTTTCCAATTGAATTTTCTACCATTGCCTTGAAATATTTGAAACGCTCAAAGACTTCATCTTTGGTTTTGAGAAAGTAGATCCAAGTCTTCCTGGAATGGTCATCAATGAAGGTAGCAAAATACTTTTCACCACTGAGAGTGGTTGTGGACATTGGACCACAAATATCTGAGTGTATTAACTCCAATACGCTCTTGACCCTGCTGCTGCTTCTTGGAAATGCTGCTTTGGCATACTTCCCTAGTACGCATCCCCTACATACCTCATCTCTCTTGTGCTGAGTTCTGGAGCTACTATGACAATCTTCTTGAGAATCTTCAAGGCTCCATGATGTAAATGCCCCATCCTTCTATGCGATAATTCATTCAGATCCCTTTTGTCTGTACTGTTGATCAGAGCCATTAGAGATTCAAGTTGGAGCTTATATTGTTTATGGCTCCTTACTCCAATTTGTGCCTTCTTTTTCCAGCAGGGATGTTTGACATAAACTTTGTTTCCAATAAAGTATACATCATAACCCTTGTTCTAGAGCTGAGACACTGAGAGAAAATTCATCCCCAACGCTGGTATATGCAGAACGTTTGTCGCCCAAATCTTGTTGCGAGATTCTGTCTAAAATATTATGGTACCTCTTCTAACGGGGGTACACATGGCCTTGTTTCCCATTGTAATATGGAAATTCATCTGCTCTTCTTGGTAGCTCAAAAAACATTCTTGAACTCTTGTCGTATGAGTAGATGCTCCACTGTTAATATACCAAACACCTGGAGCAACCGTGCTTGACACGCAAGCGAGATCCTCCTCTAGTATGGATGCCAGCACAGTGATGTCATGTTCCCTCTGTGTTTCTAAGTGCTCTAGAGGACTGCGTGGGTCCTTATGACTGCGTGAACCCTTCGGAATGTCGAATCTTAGGTCCATAGCAGATCCTCCCTTTTCGTCTTTAGCCTTTTGCTCTGATACCATGTGAAATTTTCAATCTGAAAATTATTACTGCAGTGATTGATTTATTTCTCCTACTTATTAAATAAGTTATTTACAGATGCTTCAGTAAATTTTGAAATAAACACAACTGCAGTACTTCATTATAATCAAAAGCAGAAGAACATAAATAACACATATAGCACAATAGAAACAACCATATGAACACAATTACTTTTGGACAATTGCCCTAGAAAAAACCATTGTGGGAAAACCGGTGCAATAGATGAGGGTTTGTATTTATCTTTAGCAGTGGAAAGAATGTTTACAGAAATCTGACGATCAAAATCAAGTAGCATACACATGATGTGAATTTTCCGAACACCTCGGAAGAATTCCCGACACACGGGATGACCTCCTGCACTCTTTGCGTCAGTCTGCATAGCCCCTCTGCGTAGCCCCTCTGTGTAGTCCCTGCCTGGACTGCGTAACTTCTCCATGGAGGGAAAGTGCTACTGCTCAGCGCTACCTCCTCCTCATCCTCTGCCTTCTTCTCTGGCTCTGCTGCTCTCTCCCTGCTCATTCTGCGTCTGCGACCCTGCCTCTACAAACTCACCCACTGAAATCAAATTCTCTTACTTTAGAATCGATTTCCTTCAGGTACGGAGAATGTGTCCGACTTTATTTCCAAATGACCCTCAAGCCTCCTCTTATGGTCTTCTCGCTGATGAATCAACGGCCTAGATTATATCTTTAATCAATGACTCACATTAACAGATGACTTGATCTTCGTTTTCTAGAAGATTCACACTCTGCTTTATTAATACCCTTTAATTATTTAATTTCCCTAATTTTAGACTTAGGGATCACATTAAAATAATTGAATATTTTAATAAAACAAAATCCGAGTGGAATTTCCACAGACGATTTCTGGGTTCTCTGGAATACTGTTGTCCAAGCCTCTCCCCAAAATTTGAGACCTGGAGCACTTCCTGATGCTACAAAAATCAATAAGTACGTCCTCGAGGCCCTTTGAGGAGAACCTCTCTATGATGGCCCTATATGTCTTGGTGAACCCCTGGTGTCCTGAGAGCGGTGAGTCTTGCGCTGCATGCAAAATATTCTCTCGCAGCCGGGATTTAGCCGTCAGAAAGATCCGGCCACGGTAATAAATGACCTCATCCATCACCCTATACCGGTCATCTGTCACCTGTCCATCCAGTACCTCACACACAAACTAGTCATTGGAATAATCCACCAGCAACTGAGCCATCCAATCCGCGTCAATGCTCATCAAGGATAGAGACATTGGTCTCCAGGACAACGCATTTGCTACTACGTTGTTCTTCCCTTTGATGTACTCGATATCAAAGTCGTATCCCTGGATCTTGCTGACCCATTTCTGCTGCCTCTCCTGTAGTTGCTTCTTCTCAAGGAAAAATCTAACGCTGTTGTGATCTGTCCTTACCCAGAACCTATTCCGCACGAGATATTGTCGAAACTTTTCCAACGCATGCATGATGGCCAGCATCTCCTTGTCGTAAATCGGGTATATCCTCTCATGTGACAATAGCTACCGACTCTCAAAAGCTATGGGGTGTCCTCCCTACATCATTACTGCACCTACCCCTTCCCCTAAAGAATCGCACTCTAGCACAAAAGGCTACGTGAAATCTGGAAGGCTAGTATCGGACAACTGCTCATCATCTCCTTAAGGTTGTCGAAGGCACTCTGTGCAGTATCAGTCCAATTAAAGTCCCCCTTTTGGTGAGGCAGCAGAAGGCTTGGCTACGCTGGCTTCACTTGGGGGAATAATGCTACAACACAACCTTCCACATGTCCATCAGTATGTCTCCATTTTATGCTTTGTGTGTTTATAATGCTCTGACTTTTGTTGATGTGATATTTGGAGCTAGCAATGCCCTTAGGGCCAAAGACTGGATCCAAGAGAGCCAAGACATACTCCGGGCTCTCAAGGATAACTTGGCCATAATCCAAAACCAACAGAAGATGTATGCAGATAGAGGCCACGTGGAGAGGTAGTTTGAGGTGGATGACTTGGTGTACCTTCGTTTTCAGCCATACAAGTAGTCCACGCTAAAGAAAAAGGGAGCTAAAAAGCTCAAGCCACACTTTTACGGGCCATACAGGGTGATCTGGCAGGTTGGAGAGGTGGCACATGAGCTGGAATTGCTACAAGGGAGTTGGATTCACAACATCTTCCATGTTTCATGCCTGAAGAAGGCTTTGGGGCAGTAGGTGACTCCAACCACAGAAATCCCCCATACTGATAACGAGGGGCATCTTGTGCTACAACCGAAGGTCATCTTAGATACCTGGGAGAGACATTTGAGGTGCAAGTTTGTAAAGGAGTATTTGATCAGGTGGAGGAACCTTCCAGATGAGGATGCCACTTGGGAGGGGGAGAAGACCCTACAGCATCCATCTTTTCAGTTGCTTGAGGACAAGCAACGTTTTGGTGGGGAGGACTGCAATATTCCAAATCAGCAATTAGTTAATTGGAATATTAAATTTTGTTAATATTTGCCTTTTCCAATGTTTGACAGGGAATAATGTGGGTGAGGGGACCCACAAATAAACCATAGATTTTATTCACTTTCCTAAAGTCAATAAGGAAGATATTAGAGCTGAAGTGGGGCCCATGGGGCTAGCCACTCGAAGAAGACAACGTTCTAGTAGCAACGTTGGAGAGGCAGCGGCGTAGGTAGCGCAGTGGCAGTGTGGGAGAGGCAGCAGCGCAGTGGTAGCACAGGGATAGGCTGGCAGAGGGGCAGAGCAGTCAGGTGGGGCCCAAGGGAACGTTGGAGGCTCATCCTAGGGAAAATAGGATGAGATCAACTCATTCCTCATTCATTCAATCACTAATTTTCTGTCTGATAGACTGTAGCATGCTTGAGTTGTTTAGCCGAGTCTGCAAGTGTTGTTTAGCACAAAGATTTTCGAGCGAAGATCTCAACCTCTACCTCGGGGGATTTCGAGTGCCCGCTCCGGAGAGGAGTCCCATCTGGTTTGGAGAGAGAGTTTGCAGGTAAACATCTAGGCATACGCAGTCCCTCCAGGACAATGTAGAGGCCACGCAGGTAGCAGAGGAAGTACGCAGTCCAGTTGAGGTGCAACCTCGGGGAAGAGGGAAAGAGAGAATATTTTAGACCGGAGTTTGGAGGGGAAGTTAGCCACCTCCTACCAGTGTTTTGGGCAGGTTACTATAGTATCTTCCAACATTTCAGCTAGAGAACCAGATTGCCCAGCAGAGCAACATGCCAAGCCCAAGGGGGCAAATTTCCGGGGTCGAGATTTCTGGAAACCCTTGGCGGGTTTTTGTGGGTTTGTTGAAGAGAGTCCGGTGTCTGATTCCTAGAATTTTCTGAGTAGAGGATCAACCTCAATACAAATTTCATTTCCAGCCACCAACAGTAGTTCAAGCTCTGGCAACGTAGAGGAGGAGTCATGCAGAGAAGCAGACCAACATTGATTTTCTGTCTGGACTTGGGTTATATCTCAGCCTGTATTGTACAGGCCTAGGTGCCACATTTACGAGCACCCTATTCTACTATTTTCCCACAGGAAATTAATTAGATGGCTCAGATGTATTTGGCCCATTCAATGTGTTTTTAATGGCTCTTTCTGTTTTGTTGTAGTTTTAGTCTTGCATGCTTTATATTACTGTGTGTTCCTAATTTGGGATATTACACGGTCACAAGGTAAGGAAAGCCTTCCTTGGGTGGCACTCGAAGTCCACTGAAGAAAGGTTGAGCTTCACTCCTTGGGAAGCTCTTGTGCTGAACAACACAATGTTGGCTCAACTAAGCAGCGAGGGAAAATTGATTTCTCAAATGAAAAAAAGACCTTAAGGACTTCTTTTTTCCTTCCTTTCATAAGTGTTGGCCATGCATCCTTGTGGGCCCCCCCATAATTCGATTTTTCCTATGGGGAATTCGAATTTCTTTTTTCCCAAGTGTGTTTTCTTTGTGGGTCCCATATTCCACTAGCAACTAAATATTTCATTTCTCCTATGTTCACCAAAATTTCCTTGGGTTAGCTTTAATCAAAATTGACAAAATTTATTTCCTAAGACCTTAGGAAAATTTCAAAAAATGTCTGCCCTTTCATACCCAAATATTATTGTTACCATTGTAAGTTGCTAGAAATTTGTTGTCAGGTGTTTCGACCTACTCTTATTCAGAGAGATTCGATCAACTAGGAAGACTTTGTCCTCAATATTAGGAACGCACTCATCCAGAAATACGTGGTCTCATCCGACAATGAATATTTGCAGTGAAAATGAATGCAACCCCTTCTAAATGAATGTGTGGTCCCTTCAATTATGCCACGACCTATATCGAGAGATAATCAATCCACTTCGACTCTCAAAAATTTCTAATTCTTTGCTCGCAAACCATATTGCTCCTCAGTCTACGAGCAATGTGCTTGACGACTGCCCATCCACGCGATTAACAGAATCATTGTCAACCATCGAGGCAACTCACAAAATCGTTGTCAACTATTCTGGCGTCAAAACTTGCGGCTATTTGATGTCGCTCCTACTACGATGAAGATATCCTGACGAATGCTTACAATGCCCAACTTTGCCAATTGCATTTCCTCAATTCTCTTCACCGCAACTTCGTCCTACATGTCGCACTTAGAATGACAACGATTCACAATTACGGGTGATCACCTTCAACCATAAATCCGTAAGGTGAAAATTCCCATCGTCCATTGACTTCGAGACTAGGGAAATCACAATTCTCTTAGCTCCCGACTGTGTTTTGGTGATTACTTTATTCGTTTCGAATTTCAACCAATGATTGGTTTGCTTGACTTATGCCAACCATCAAGCTAAACTGCAACCATATTCTCATTGTATAAATTGGCTATGCTAAAATAGATCGGACTTGCTAGTCAATGGTTTAGCCAGGATATTCAGCCTCTTTGGTTTAATAGATTTCTGCCCAACGAATTATGGAAATTTGGTCCGCAGCCCCCCTTCCATTCAAACTACCCAATAATCATTCGATAAGATAGCTTTCCACTTTAATTAGTGGCTGCTGCAACATTCAACCCTCAATACGATGATACTACTGTAGCTCTTTAGTTCGGCTTCAATAAATTGGCTTCGACCTCCACTCTACTTCAAGAAGATTCAATTTTACCTGGAAAGAATGAACTCGACCAAGAAAATGGATCTGCGATAAAACCCTCGGTTGGAAGGAAAACCAGCTTTGATACCACTATAATATCTCCTAATGAATATTTTGACTAAATTTGCAAAAATTCAATTAACCCCAAATTTTCCATAAAATTATCATCCATCTTACAGAAGATTGCCATTTAAATAAAACATATAAAGTTCATGCAATTCCATAACACAATGATGCAGTAAATAATCTTAGCATTATTAAAACATAAACTGGAGTTTACACGCGGGAAAGATAAATAGCTGACATACTTGAGATATAATCTGTCCTCAAGGATCTCTTGCACTGTGCTAGCCTCCAAAACTAAACTGTTGCACTCTCCCTCCGGCAACAGCTACCACTGAATCAACTGAAAAATAATGAAGCACCAATTGAGGATATGAATGATCCTCACTCCAATATCCCTGAAGCTCCGTGAAACTCCTAAATGAAGTCTCCTCAAAGAGAGTTGGGTTTCCATCCAACACTCGACAACACACCCGAGGGTTTTCGTCCTCGGGGTACCAATGGAGAAGAGAACCGAGTTCTCAACCTCACATACAAGAAAAGATATCAAATCTAAGATGATCCTCAATGGCCTCCTCATTTTCTTTTATAGTTCTCATGGATCCTTCTAGAGCCTTATTTTATTATTTTTTAAATCATGGAGCACTTTTCCCTCTTAATTTCCAATTAAAATATTCCTTTTTAATGTTGGAAACAGTAAATAGGCTACCATGTCTCCTCAGGTCATGAAACTCATGTCCAACCACCCCATCATGTAGATATTCTCATCTCGGTTGCAACGAGCTATTACACTAAGGTGTTCTATCATGTATTCCTCCCGGAATGCCACCTTGAGCGTAATTAATTGAGTTAAGCCCAAAAATAACTCAATTTTCCGAAAGTTGTCGGAATGCACCAGAACTAAAGGCAAACGGTGCGGATGATGGAATATATCAAGCAAATGCCACCAATCCTCATAGAAACTCCTCAGAACTCCTCCAAAAAGCCCCTGGGCCCACTGATGACACCAACCTGTACCTGTGACCTGTCTGCTCCCAACTCTGGAAGTCCATCCTAACCCTGTCATAGGTGACACCAAAAAAAGGAATATTACATTTACCAATTGGTCCTCTAAATTCTTAAAATTTGTGGTTGTGAATCTATACTCTGTCAACATTTTGAAGTTAGGATCTATACTGCTGTAATGATTAATGTTCTGTTGTAGCATAGCTGATTTATTGTGAGAGAAAAATAGCATTGTCTCGTACGCTTACCATGAGCCATGGGTTGAGTCACAACTGTTGAGTGCATATATATTATCTAGCATTGGACAAGGCATTTTGAAGGTTGTTGCTAGGGTATCATGAGTGAGTGTTGTGTAAGACAACTGGTCATATTACTCTTATTACGTACCTCTGTGGAGTTTTTTGTCAAGCCATGTATCAGAGAATGATGTACTTGTCATTATTCTGAACAAAATTTCCTAAACTCCCTGCATAAACTTGCAGCAAAAATCAATAAGACCTCCAAAGAAATACTCACCTTGCTACAACAAAGGAAACCACAAACAAAACGTGAGTTGGGACGCATTGTATGTCAAGACTTGTATTGTCATTATTGAACCACCATTACTGTTATTTTCATATATGTTGCTGAAACAATGAAGTTTTTAAAACAACTCCTAAATCAACACAACAATGCCTCTGTGGGTTGTGATCTAGACCAAAGACCAAAAAGATTAAACAATATAGAAGTTAGTTCCTTGAAACAAAACAACAGACCCTTCTCCAAGGAGGTACATAATTTTCTCCAACAAAGGCATCCGAGAGACTTACAGAAAGAAAAAGAAGTGGGAAATTGTCTTTATGCACAGGGTATGGACTTAAAGAGTGGAAGATCGGAAGATGACTTTCCCATGTTGGAGAAATTGGACTTGTCTTTCAAAAGTACGAAAATCTTATTGGATTTTAAATTGGGCTTTGGAGCCATCTATACTTGCATTGGTACAAGTCAAATTCTTGGAACGTCCAAGTGAGAGAGTCAAACTTATAGTTGCCTCTTGTTTCAGTGATATTTTGAGGATAGTAGCACCCTTTCCCCCGTACAATGATGATGTTATAAGGAGAATTTTCAGAATGATAATAGAGAATTTTTAGTATTTGGACAACAATGCAGGCTCTACATTTGGGAGGAAGCTTAAGGTTATAGAAGTCATGGCCATGACTTGGACTTATGAGGTCATGTTTGATCTTGAGTGTGATGGCTTGATTCTACAAATATTCCAATGCTTCTTCGGCATTAGGAGACATCATCCTGACACAGTCATAGCACACATGCAATCCATCTTGTCGTCATGTATGAGAGGTCGTGATGCCATTTGTCAGGAGTTGCAGACTAGGTTGTTGAGAATTTGGAGGAGAGAGCAGTTGGTCTCACTCGCTGCTTATGAGCTAGCCCAAGGGCTGGTTGAGAAAAAAGTTGGGCTATTTAAGAGATAGTTGACCAGGGAGGAGATGCTGCAGTTTGGTGGATCAGGCAGCAAAAATGAGCTGAGGAGGAAGGGACTTTGCTTCATCTGCAAAGAACCTTGGGGGCCTAATCAATCATGCTTGAGAGATGCAGATGAGGTGGCTAAGGTAGAACAGGAGGACATTCCTTTTGTATGTCAGGATGAGGACTCTTCTTCAAATGAGTCCATGGGGTCATATGAGGATGCTTCTGGGGAGCATGAGCAGTCATGTGGAGTTGATAACAGTAGGCCGTATTTGTATTCCAATGTGCATGGTGAGCAGTCAGGGGACTCTATGGGAGATATTCAGGATGATGAGTCACTTGTGATGATTCAACCAGAGCAGCATATGGTGGAGCATGAGTCAACTGAGGAGGAGGCTATGCACATCATGCATGATAGTCCTTTGGGGGAGATCCAAATGGAGACTCACATTGAGCCTGTGATGGATATGTGGCTAACTTTGGGGTCAACCATTGAGGAGGAGAAGATAGATGCATGAACATCTAGTACGGTGACAGTAGTTGGAGAGACTTATACTCAGGAGATGTTGGAGGTTGATGGGGTAGTTTTGCGAGAGGCTAGTAGATAGCAGGAGTATGACATTCCTGATCAAGAGAGGGAGGAGCTGTTGGAGATGGTGGTGCATCCATCTTTGGGTCGACCCACTGATGAGGTGTCAGTAGATGCACATATAGTTAGCAGGGTTGCAGTACTTTTAGGGAGCAACACTCTCCAGGGGTACATCGATGGGGCTTGCAACATATCTTGCCCACTTTGGCCTATTATAGAGAGAGGGGCCTTCTTTTTCAGGCAGTTCTCGTTGACAGGCAGGACAAAGCAGCATGAGTTGAGTACAGGCTGGAAACAACACATCAGACGTGTTTTGTATGTAGGTGTCACAGCATTTTATTCTTCTTCCGAGGTAGATTGGCGGCAGATCATGAGTTGGTATCCTATTGATGGTACGATCTTCTTAGTCAAGAGCATAGCGGAGCAGGGACCCTTAGACATGGTAGATGCTATAGTTTCCAGTTGAAAGTGGGACACAGGTCGACAACTCTTGTAATATTCCCAATTAGCAGCAGCTAATTGGAAATATTAATTTTCATCAATTTTGCCTTATATAATCAAATTATAAATAAAAGTGAGTAGAGGGGGGATATAACTCACTCTAAAATAAAGTGCACTCCCTAGTAAACACAACGTTGTAACTTAAGTGAGCCAAGGGGGGCCAAGAGACCACGTAGAGAGGGGACCCACGTAGACACATGGAGGGACTGCGCTGGTTGTGTTGAGGACGTGGCAAAGGGAGGCTACGTTGGAGGAGGTGGGCCTTAGGGTTTGAGAGAGGCCAACGCTATAAGAGAGAGGAGAGCCTCCTCATTTTGGGCATTCGATTATTATGCATTTGAGCTAGTCACTTCGACTTCTTGAGCACGCTGGCTGTTTAGCTTATCTGCAGCACTGTTTAGTGCATCGAGTGTCTCTGTTCGGAGATCTCACCCTCAGTGCCGGGGGACTTTGAGTGCTTGCTCGGGTGAGGTAGTTCCATCATTATTTTGCAGGAGATTTGGTGCTTGGGTTTTGTGGCGGAGCAGAGCATTCAGAGACTGTGCAGTCTTGAGAGGCCAACCCTTATTAACTGAAGCTCCGGAGTCCATTTCAGAGGAGCTCCGGATTGGGTTCTTATTGGTGGTTTCGAGCTATGAGATTGAGCAAGGGGCCAACCCTTGCTAACTGAAGGATTTTGGCAGAGTTTGGGGCAGTATTTTGGTGGTTTCTATTCAGCCCCAGCGCAGAGCCTTGAGGGACAGCGCAGATCCTCAAGGGGGTGATTTTCGGGGGTCGGCCATTTCAGAAATGCCTTCTGGGTTTTTCTGGGTTTGGTGAGCAGAGGTAGATTCCAGAATTTCAGCTCATTCTGAGGAGGGGAGCAGCCCCAAATCATCATCTTGTTTCAGTAATAGCAGCTACACGACAGTTTTCCAGCAGCGGGGACGCCATTTAGAGAGCAGCCATTTCTTGGTCATTTTGAGAGTCTTTCTTCACTTGCCTTGAGCAAGTCTAGGTGCCATCACTCTGATCACCTATTGTACTTCATTATATTTCTCAGTATAATAAAATGGCTTAGCATTCTCTCTATATTTCTGGAGTATTTGTTACATGTTTATATATGCTATTGTATGCTTGCACTACTGTTATTTTTATATCTTTCAGCATTCCAATTCTATACCACTTGGTGTGTATTCCCCATACTCTTAGACAGAGTCTGGAAAGGGCCAGGTAGCCTCCAGATCTCACCCTCTTCTCAGAGGTGAAATATCTGGTAAACGCCCTCCCAGTCCATCTATGGTTGGAGTTTGCTTGAGTTTTAGAGATATCCCTGAAACGGGATATTACAGTGGTATCAGAGCTTAGATTTGGCTCAGCCTGTGGAGATAGTAGTCTATGACACCGTGGGAGAAGCCCTACATCTACTACAGAGGTAGGAAGTACAGAGATATTGAGCATAGGTTGGAGGAGCCCGTAGACACAGAGCAGGAGGAGCCGATGGCAGGTGATGATGATTGCGAAGAGATTTGGGGAAATGCTCCTCAAATCAGTACAGGATCTGTCGAGGCAGATTGAGGTGATGGGGCAGAGATTCACCGCTGTGGAGGCTAGACAGCGTGAAACCCCAAGGGGTTTCCAGATTGGCGAGGGATCAGGCATATCCCACTGTTTGCCGGAGCATGATGCCACTCAGCATATGGCATCACATACACACACACATTCCACTATGCCCACTGTTCTGGGAGCAGACACAGGAGCAGGAGCCCAGCAGGAGACAGAGCCCGGCCATATGGGCGATTGTTTTGCTGAGTATCAGGCATATGGGCAGAAGTTTAGGGATGCCCTTCCATTCAGAGATTTTGTCCAGCTCCAGCGGGATAGCAAACCCCGCAACTTTCACAGAGGGAACAGGCACCCACATGACGGGGGCTTATAGCACACAGTGGGCAGATTCCATTTACCGACATTTGACAGGTCATCCAAGCATTCGGAAAAAGCTTGGGTGGAAAAGTTGGATACCTCTTTCCAGCTTGACCGAGTATCGGAGGGGGAAACCATCAAAATGGTTACCTCGCACTTGGAAGATGAGGGCACACATGATTGCAGGGAGTTCGAGGATACACCTAGAGTGACACGAGACTCACCCTCATTGGAGACCTCCTTGACTGTGTCAATTGATATCGTAGTGGAGAAGGTAGAGCCTACCCCAGTAGAGCCATCCATTGAGGTGATGACCGCAGTCATGTCCGAGTCTTCGGGTGGTAGCAGCACACGACAAATGGGTGAGGTGTCAGGAGATGTATCCACCTTCGATGAGGCACTAGGAGATACAGAGGTATTGGATGATGGTCGCAGACAGCAGTATCATCGGCTTCGAGCAGACCTTCTAGTTTTGAAAGGGAAGGCCACGTCAGTACAGGAGGCCATTTTGTTGCAGGGCAAGGAGCTGGAGGGCATGAGAGTGGCTTGTGCCGAGTCGGCAGCCAAGTTGGCTCGCATTGGGGAACGACTAGATTCGCTGATGGTACAACCAGAGGGCACGTTGGAGCGTCAGATCATTCCCCTTCAAGCATGAATGGATGGGACTAGCAGCATTGTTGGGTCACCTCTTCCCATTGGAGAGAGAGAGACGGAGTCACCTAGTCAGACCTCATACGTTTTCTTGGTTAGCAGGATGAGACGATCGGAGTTGCATAGTGTGCAACATCCACTTGTTGAGGTTGGATGGCGAGAGATTTTGAGTTGGTACTCGATGGAGTGGGTTATGGAGATAGTGGTGGATCCGAGTGTAGTTCAGCAGGAGTTTCTAGGTATGGGGAATACAGGAACCCCAGACTGGCATTGGGATCCGGGTGGGACTACCTATCGTTTCCCAGGCAGAAGGGTTGACTATGTCTCGGAGGGTACAGTTGGCCTAGCAGTTGAGCGTACACACTCGCCGAGGGAGTCCCAGTCAACTTCAGTGTCCAACCAGTTTATGGGCAGACTCTTTGGGTTGTCTTGGTACGACACTTGTATGCGGGGTCACAAGGTGGTCAACATACTTCAACAGGAGCTTGTCAAAGGAGGTGGCATTGGCAGGCCACCAGATGGTGCCTTATATGGAGCCAAGGACTCTCCACCTTTGTGTGGGCCACAGGGGTCACAGTGAAGCCAAGCAGTGGTGGTATCACTACTGACACACAAGGAGATTCACTTCTCGGACCCCTCAAGGAGGGTTTGGAGTGATGATCCATTCGTCGGCGTGTATAGTGATGTGACGATGGAGACGATGATACCCATTAGGGGTAGTCCGACATGTAGAGGCACAACTCTAGGTCATCACATCCAGGGATGTGTGGGAGCCTCTAGCATTGAGCAGTGGACTACCGGTGGATATGGAGTTCATGGTGGTGTACCGTAGTGTGCAGGACTGCATTGTGGAGTAGGAGTGTCCTACATCACATTTAGAGCACGCGGGGAGTGACCTATGCCTTGACACCGACAAGGCACGAGACGGTACAGGGCGGTACAGCAATAGTAGGGGGTACCCAGCAGTGTACAGGGGTATGCCTCAGTGTGCAATGGCATGTCGAGGGGTACATGGATGCTTGGTGGTATGCGAGGGCGTACGGAGCTGCACAGTAGGGTCTTAGAGTATTGCCTCCAGGGAGACTCACGGACAGGGACACCAGGCTTACCTTTGGGGGTAGTTCACCCAGGATCGATGGGGAGACAGATGAGCGATACTTGGCGATATTTGTGGGGACTCACACACCTGACCTGCTTTGACATCACTCACGGGCACAGTCGATTTTTTTGTTGTCCTTTGGCACTCTGGGCATGAGTAGCGGGGTACGCGATGCTCACCCAAGATATTTGGATGACACCCAACACCCTAGGGGAGAGACTTCTCGGCAGTGGCACTGGGTCGGTACGCTATTTGACGGCCACAGGTTAGGGGATGAGATGATCATCTGCAGAGGTAGCACATCGGTCATCGCTGAGCCTACACCCAGGGAATGGGTCATGAGGGAGACATGTGTCACTCTTTTCTCAGAGCACGCCGAGATCATGCATGAGCAAAGGATACTGGGTTCAGCAGAGGTAGCATCCCAGCATGCGTCTGGACTCCAAACAATGTATCGACACATTATCGAGAGGGTGGATGGCAGACCCAGCGGAGATGTGGCGGAGGCAGGACAGGAGGGCATTCCTTCCGTATGCCAGAGTGAGGACTCTTCTTCAGATGAGTCCATAGGATCAGTTGAGGACGCTTCTGAGGAGGGTGAGCAATCACGGGACTCTGCGGGAGATACTTTGGGTGAAGAGTCACTTGTGAAAATTTAGCTAGAGCAGTAGGTGATGGAGCCTGAGTCGACAAAGGAGGACACTATTGAAATCAGGCACGATATTCCTTTGGGGGAGAGCCAGATGGGCGCCCACATTGAGCCGATGAGGAATATGCAGCTAACATTGGGGTCAGCCATTGAGGTGGGGCAGTCAGATGCACTGACATCGAGTACGGTGATAGTAGTTGCAGATCCATATCCTCTGGAGGTGTTGGAGGTTGATGGGATTGTTCTGCAAGGGGCAAGTAGACAGCGGGAGCATGACATTCCTGATTAGGAGTGGGAGGAGTTGTTGGATGTAGACATCCATCCGTGGGGTCGACATGTGGATGAGGTGCAAACAGATGTATTATCGTCGTTAGCCACAGAAATGGCAATGTTTTTGTGGCAGCACTCTCCAGAGTACATCGATGGAGTCATAGCACATCTTGGTGGCCCACTTTGGCCCATTATAGACAGAGGAGCTTCCATCTACAGGCAGCTTTCATTGGTAGACAGGGTAGAGCGGGGGGAGTTGATTATGGGTTGGCGCCAACACTCCAGGCGTGTTCCATATGCAGTTGTTGTTGCTACATCGGATTCTTCTTCTAGGATGGACTGGCAGAAGATTATGAGTTGGTACCCTCTTGATGGTACGGTATTTTTCGTAAGGAGCACAGCGGAGCAGGGGCCCTTGGACATAGTAGATGTTACGTATCTCCACCGCGGGGGCACAAATGTTGTTTTAAAGACCATCCCGACTTCGTTATAGACCGCGGGATTGAGTCGGACTGGGATTGGGAGAGAGGTGATGTATTGCACATAGTTGATGTGGACACCACACAGCCGACGTACACAACAGAAAGGTGGGTCATGGTCTTCGCTTTCAGAGCATTAGTCATAGCCGCAGGCGTGCGCGGCCCGAGCTGTGGACTTGGGCGATTATTGTCCTTGGTGAAGGGATCCTATGTATTACAAGGCCGGTACCATGAGAGACTGCCTTGGGATCCCGACATTGAGAGATCCCTTAACATCAAAGTTGATGCAGAGGGGATGGGGGAGGAAGCCTGGCGCATCCGGGACCTTACACATTTTTGCGTTGTCAGAATCTGCCGCCGAGAGGAGGCTTGTTCAGGCATTGCTTGAGGACAAGCAATTTTTGGCGGGGAGGACTGTAATATTCCCAATTAGCAGCAGCTAATTGGAAATATTAATTTTGATCAATTTTGCCTTATATAATTAAATTATAAATAAAAGTGAGTAGAGGGGGGATATAACTCACTCTAAAAATAAAGTGCACTCCCTAGTAGACACAATGTTGTAACTTAAGTGAGCCAAGGGGGGCCAAGAGACCACGTTGAGAGGGGACCCATGTAGACACATGGGGGGACTGCGCTGGTTGGGTTGAGCACGTGGCAAAGGGAGGCTACGTTGGAGGAGGTGGGCCTTGGGGTTTGAGAGAGGCCAACGCTATAAGAGAGAGGAGAGCCTCCTCATTTTGGGCATTCGATTATTATGCATTTGAGCTAGTCACTTCGACTTCTTGAGTACGCTAGCTGTTTAGCCTGTTTGCAACACTGTTTAGTGCATCGAGTGTCTCCGTTCGGAGATCTCACCCTCAGCCCCGGGGGACTTCGAGTGCCTGCTCGGGTGAGGTAGTTCCATCAATATTTTTCAGGAGATTTGGCGTTTGGGTTTTGTGGCGGAGCAGAGCATTCAGAGATTGCGCAGTCTTGAGAGGGAGGACACAATCCATTTCAGAGGAGCTCCGGATTGGGTTCTTATTGGTGGTTTCGAGCTGTGAGATTGAGAAAGGGGCCAACCCTTACTAACTGGAGGATTTTGGCAGAGTTTGGGGCAATATTTTGGTGGTTTCCATTCAGCCCCAACGCAGAGCCTTGAGGGACAGCGCAGATCCTCAAGGGGGTGATTTTCGGGGGTCGCCCATTTCAGAAATGCCTTTCGGGTTTTTCTGGGTTTGGTGAGTAGAGGCAGATTCCAGAGTTTCAACTCATTCTAAGGAGGGGAGCAACCCCAAATCATCATCTTGTTTCAGCAGTAGCAGCTACACGGTAGTTTTCCAGCAACGGGGACGCAATTTAGAGAGCAGCCATTTCTTGGTCATTTTGAGAGTCTTTCTTCACTTGCCTTGAGCAAGTTTAGGTGCCATCACTCTGATCACCTATTGTACTTCATTATATTTCTCAGTATAATAAAATGGCTTAGCATTCTCTCTATATTTCTGGAGTATCTGTTACATGTTTATATATGCTATTGTATGCTTGCACTACTGTTATTTTTCTATCTTTCAGCATTCCAGTTCTATACCACTTGGTGTGTATTCCCCATACTCTTAGACAGAGTCTGGAAAGGGCCAGGTAGCCTCTAGATCTCACCCTCTTCTCAGAGGTGAAATATCTGGTAAACGCCCTCCCAGTCCATCTCTGGTTGGAGTTTTCTTGAGTTTTAGAGATATCCTTGAAACGGGATATTACAACTCTTAAGTATTCCATTCTGACCTTAGGAGAGCAGGGTTATCATAGGATTGAGTCAGGGGTTGGACTGGAGGGAGGTGATGAGTTGGTATCCTATTGATGGAGTATCATTCTTAGTCTCGGGTACATTTCGGCAGGAACACTTGGACGAGAGAGATGTTGCATGTTCCATTGGGCCATGGATTGTGGACCAACAATCCATCAGTATTTCAGTAGCACTAGCCTGACATCCGCAGATCAGGATTGACCTCGGCCTAGGCCGGAGGTTGGATTGGAGAGAGTGGCTGAGTTGGTCTTCACTGCATGGGGCAACAACTATAGCTAGAGACAATGCGCATTCCAAGCCAAGGGATTCGGGAAATGATTGGCCATGGTGGTGTTGGGATCTGGGAGGATCGATTCATGATATGTGCGGTGAGAGATGAGTTTGGGATCCCGACATTGAGGGGTCTGTTCTGGGTGGCTCGACATAGGAGCATAGCAACACCCAGGGGTTTGTATGGGATCCGGGTATTGGGTCTCAGTTGCATTGGGCTAGAAGGGTGGCCCACATATTTGGATTGCTTGAGGGAAAGCAATCTTGGGGCGGAAGGTCTGTAATATTCCTTTTTTTGGTGTTCCTTATGACAAGGTTAGGATGGACTTCCAGAGTTGGGAGGAGACAGGTCACAGGTACAGGTTGGGATCATCAGCGGGCCCAGGGGATTTTTGGAGGAGTTTTGGGGAGTTTCTATGATGGTCGGTGGTATTCGCTTGATATATTCCATCATTTGCACAATTTTCCTTTCATTTTGGTGCATTCCGACAACTTTCAGAAAATCGAGTTATTTTTGGGCTTAACTCAATTAATTACGCTCAAGGTGGCATTTCGGGAGGAATATGTAATAGAACACCTTAGTGTAATAGCTCATTGGAACCGAAACGAGAATACCTACATGTGGGGATGGTTGGACACGAGTTTCAGTGACCTGAGGAGACATGGTAGCCAATTTACTCTTTCCTGGATTAAAAAGGAATATTTTAATTGGAAAATAAGAGGGAAAAGTGCTCCATGATTAAAATAATAATAAAATAGAAAGCTCTAGAGGGACCCATGAGATCTATAAAAGAAGGGGGAGGAGGCCATTGAGGAAAATCTTGGATTTGATATCTTTTCTTATATGTGAGGTTGAGAACCCGGTTCTCTACTCCATCGGTAGCCCCATGACGGAAACCCTTGGGTATGTTGTCGAGTGTTGGACGAAAACCCAATACTCTTGAGGAGGTTTCACTAAAAAATCTCACAGCGCTTCAGTGGAGTTCGAAGAGATCATTTTTTCCATCGCTGATTTGTAGCAGTCTTCTCACCGAGCCATCTACATCATTGCCAGCGCCATTCATCAGTTGGGCCAGAGATCTTTTCTGGGTTTTGCTCCGCTTGCTTAGCAAGCTCAAGTTCCACTATTCCTTCATGTTGATGTACTATTTCTTGTGGATTAATAAAATGGCTCAGTGATTTTATCGACATCCATTGTGTATTATTTATTGGCCATGTGTCTATTTACATTTATTTTGCTGCTTAAGTTTATTTCTGGTATCAATTGTCCAAATTCCTGTTTGGGATATTACAAATGAATTTTGATGTTTGGCTCATTTTATCTTGTCTTGGAGCTTCTTGATTGGCAAAGTTTTGATGGTTGGATATACTCTTAATACATATAAGTTCAATTTAATACTATTCTTTCTTACTTTCTTGTCACATACATTGTTGCTGGGATTTCGCTATACTAGGGCTAATTTACTGCATCCATTTATGTGAAGTTGTGGAAACTTTATTTCTAGATAGTGATGCTTCATGTATGGGCCATGTATTATGAGTGAATGTTCCTAGAGATGCTTCATCATTGAAATTCATCTTGATACGCCATCTATTTTGTAGAACGAATTATAAAGCTCTTGAAGCTGCTTTTGTTGCTGCCCTAATGTAAGTGAAGCTCTCTTTGAGGCCTCCTCAACATGGAAAATTTAAAGTCCATAGTCATAATTCTACTTGACTTCAATTCCCAAAAGGATTAGGCACTGGTCCTCCATAGGTGATCACCTCAAAGCTTATTTATTTCACCTTCCCCTCTTTTCTAGGCCTAACTTACATAGGTAACCTAGGGCATCAATTATCTCACAATCTATCCATCCAAACACTTCGATTTATGGTCCACAACTTTGCTGGTGTGTCCTCAGTAATCCCTCCAAATTTCATGAGATTCCGATGGTGGGATCATGAGATATCGCAAGCCCTAGCTTGAAGACCGATTCTTGCCCTGGTTTCCTTAGGCTAGAAACCTCATTGGAATCATTGCATTATCTTTCATTGAAAATTCCTTCATTGATCCCCTTCTCCTCCTTGATTAGGTCAAGTATATCATTGGTTGCTAAACCCTAACCCCCTTGACCCAACCCTGGGTCCACTTGGCCCCGTGTAGTCCCACACACTATTAAGGATAATTCTTCAAAGATCGCCTGAAATCTGAGCCTTTACAAGAATTTTATGGTTTAGGGACCTCCTTTATAAGATACATACCCTAAATATAAACCTTGAATTTCTCCTTGAGCCCTTCCTTGAGAGCCTTCAACCTTACCTTCTGAAGCAAGCAAGCCATACATTTGAACCTCTCTTGTGAATAGGCCCCCAAGATCACCCCTTCACCCTATCATTGATCCATTCAATTTCGTGGTCCTTATTATATTGGGTCTCCTCCCATCAGTGAAAGTCCGTAAAGAGTAGGGAACCATAGTCGAGGTGACAGTGGGCTATTGCTCCATTGTTTCCCTTTATCTGGTAGCAGCCCTCCAAGGATCCCCTTTTAGGACCCCTACTAGTTTGAGCGATAACAGGCTACAAATTAAAATTAAATTGTGGCCTATGAGGGAATTAATTAATTAAAAGTGACTAAGAAAGAGAATATTATAAAGTCAATTTACTAAGAAAAAAGGTGACCCATGGCATTCAGATGACCCATGGTATTGACCATGGTATACTAATAAGCCATTGTAATAAAAATAGAAGTAGGAGATCAATTGTGGACATGATTGAATGAGTTTGTGAATTGATTATGTGGTTCTCTAAGCATTGTGTGAGGGTTTGTCACCCTAAGTGTGGATCATATTCGGGGGTCAGACTATCCTCCCCTGGGATCTAACTTTTCTCTAATTTTGGTGTTGCAGGACACACCCTAGCAAGTCATTTGGAGGGATCAACCGGATTCTTCATTTGCATTTAGCAAGGAGTATCGAGATTTTGGAGTGTTTTTTAAAATTATGAAGCAATGCACTATTGCAGACAAGGGAATCTATCCAGAGAGGGTCTTTTGAAGGGCACAAATTACTCCAGCTTATCTATTTTCCAGGTTTCCTTTCAAATAATTCTGATGTAATTTCCCTCTCAATAGTAAATAAATAAAGTAGTTGGGTTTTGCAGTTAAATTGTCCACAAGCTTTGTGTTAATTAACTCAACAAATTTATTTGTTTCCTGACAAAAAATGTGGAGTGTATTTCTTGAAGAAATATCATTGCAAAATTTCTGGAAAATTTAATTACATAAATAAAGGGATATTACAAATGATGGGTTAGCATCCAATCATGGATCACGATTCTTGGAAATTATACATGTTGCCTTATTTCACATAGGTTTTCATCCTTTCCTCCTAGTCTACTGTAATCACAAGGAGGGGCAAAAATAGGAGGCTTTGAAAGAGTTAGGATGTTCATATCCTTCCTTCCTTTTGTTTGCTTTTTTTCAGTCACTCATACAGTTTCCGTATTTGCCTCATCCTATGAGAAGAGGGGTTTGAAAATTACACAGAGGTTGATGCAACTGCAAAAAGAAAAAATGTTGAAAGCATGTGGCAATTGTTAAAATGAAAAAAAGTGGCAAGTAATGAATGATGATTAAAATCCAAGTAAATTGAGCTCTACCCCCTCATGTGAGGCCATCACCATAGTCCCACATCACATCTATCAAAGTAAAAGGACTTGAAGAAACATCCCAACCTCTTTAAGTGATAAACTACTAATATTAAAATAGGATTGAATTGAAATGAAAGCTTGCTAAGCAAGCCAAATCAAAGCAAAGAAAAAGGATAATTAAAGGGTAGATAAAGTGGTGTTGAGGGTGTTGAGGATGGGGTAACTCAAGTAATGCAAGCACTTCCTCCACAAAGATGCTCATGGATAATGGTCTTGCATGACCCATGCATAAGACTATAATACCTCTCATGAAGTACACCTAGACCATATCACTTATCGCTCACACCTATTGATTGTAGGGTCACACCCAGTCACCAAGGAGATGGCAACAAGAGCCCCAATGCTTGTCAAACTTCCCGATCTAAATGATGTGCACACAAAAGAATGGGCGGCCAGTGACAGGCAACATAGGTGGAATCTAAGTGGACCCCAACGTGACATGGAAACGCATGTGGAGATAGGTGGCAGTGGCAAAGATGACATGGCTCAAGGTGATGATCTGGCAACCTGAGGTGAGGACACGTGGAAGGTGGTTTTAGCCCTTTTGGGTGGCCTAGTGGCCCTTTTACAAGTGACATACGGTAGTGATGTGGCATCATAGGAAGCAAGTAATTGACATGGTAGTGACCTGGTAGGTGAGGTGGAAGAGCCTCGGGATTCATGCCAAGGAGCAATTTTACAAGGATTTGCAGTGTTATTCAATTTGGTCGGCAATTGGAGTTCGGGCAGCAGGAAAGTGGGCTTGATTAATCCATATGACGCCACATTGCATGGGTGGCACATACGAAAAAACTTCGACCTCCTTCCTCTTTGTTAAATCTCAGGCAAACAGGGGGGCCTCAAAGTGACTTTGATGTCATTGGTTTGGTTGGAACACAGGATCACTTAGTGTGCTTTGATAAGGTGGGGTTGGCATAATTCACATATATGAAAAATTGCGAACCCCCCCTTTGTTAATTCTCAGACAAGCAAGGGGGCTTCAAAGTGAATTCTCTATCGTTGAATTGATCGAGCCACTACGCACGCGGGTGAGGTTGGTGGCTATTTAATGGATGGATGATCTGCAGCGGTCTAAGCTAAGCAGTTTAAGGCTCAAGCCCTCAGTTCCAACCTAGGGTCTCATGTGGTGAAGGGATAAACATCCAAGGGCCTTGAGACTCAAATTTGATGTTCGGGCGCCAAAATTCTATTAGCGAATTAAAACCTATTTTACATGCTAAATTTAGAAAAAGGCTAGAATGAATTATTGATGTAGCATCTATGAAAGGCGGTATAGAAGATGTGATGAAGTGTGGTTCTCATGCAAATAAAGTAGGAGTATACCTTATGTAGAACACGGAGAGAGAGTGTAGTGGGGCACCAAATGAGCTATAATTGAGATTAATCAAGGAGAAGAGAGTTGTGCTATAAAAAAGATAATGAATAGTGTGTTTGAGAAGCAGATTCGAGATAGAGAAGGAAGTGTTATGCTGTGTAGAAGAAGAGTATGAGAAAAGAGGCAATGTTGACCTGAATTTGGTATAAACGCAGAGTTCAAATGTGAGAAGAAGAGGTTGATGCAAAGAAAGAACTAGAAAAGAGAGAAGATGTAAATGTTGTGATCAAATATGAGTTAGAGTTGAAGTTCAGATCTGAAGAATCAATAAAGCACTGAGTTATGGAACATATATGAAAAGGAGTTGAAAGTTAGATCAAAGAAGATAAGAAGATACGAGAGTTAAACAATTGGTTCAATAATATTTTAATAAAAGAGCTTGTGGATCTGAGTTTGAAAATGCATGAAAAAGGGATCTAAGAGGTTGGAGCAAGTTGGTTCCTATAGATTAGGGTGTTTGGAGTCTCCTTTAGGTTGGTTCCTGTAAAGATCAGGGGGTTGGTTCCTCCAGAAGGTTGGTACTTGCAAATATTGGGAGTTGGTGCTTGCAAAGAAAAGGGGGTTGGAGCCTCCTGTAGGTTGGTTCATACATAACTTGATGTAATATTGAGTTTCTTTACAGGGGATTGGTTCCTCCAGAAGGTTGGTACCTGCAAATAGTGGGAGTTGGTGGTTGCAAAGAAAAGGGGGTTGGAGCCTCCTGTAGGTTGGTTCATACATAACTTGATGTAATATTGAGTTGGTGCTTGCATTTACATCATAATAAAAAATAATTTGTGGTTTTCTCCCGTATGGGTTTCCACATAAAATTCTTGTGTTCAAACTTTATGTGGTTGGTGCTTAACGGTTGATTGCTCATCAGTATTGGGTGATGGCTAAGGAGAGGGGTAGTGCTTAGGCTAGGATTTTGTCCGTGGACTTTAATTATCCTACCCATTTTTTGAATTTTACAGTTTCTTTCATTTGTGGCTATATATGCTTTTATCTTTATTTCATTTGCATCAACCTCTTCATGGTAAAGTTTCTAGGCCCTTAATCAAAGATGAGGATTAAAGGGTATTGGTATTGAAGACCCAAACATAATCTTTCGGATGTTCTAAAAAGACAGGGTACTGGAGATTTATATAACTATATATATCTATATAAGATATGTGATATGCAGAATGCAAAATAAATCTCTCAAACAGTAAAAAAATATTACTGCTCCCTGTCCATGAAATAGGATTTTTCCTATACTCTTATAACTCTTTCAAAAAGCTCTTTACATGCTCGTTTGTAAAGTTCAGCAATGCTTTCAGCTCCAAGTGATGCATTGAATGCTTAACAGTGATTCAGTCATATCCTATGTCACACGGTTCGGGTTCGAATTCAAGTTCGGCAACGATTAAGTTCGATTCGAATTCGAATTTTCTGATGAGGTTCGTAATGAGGTTCGGCATTAGGTTCGACTACACATATTTTTCAATATATATATATATATATATATAAATTAAAAATAATCAAAATCAATTAATAAATTATAAAACTATGAGTACTAATTTTGATTAGTAAAAACACATGAATAACTTAATCATAATAGAATCTAATTATATCAATGACATTACTTAAATGTAAACCAATGTGGAAAAAGTCGGAGTCGGGATTATTTCGGCAAGGGTAAAAAAGTTGAAAAAGTCGGCAAAGTCGGGACTTTTTCGAAAAAGTCGGCAAAATTAAAAAAATACAAAATTATTCAAAAATTTTCAATTTTTTTAGCATCTAAAGTATCCACAACATCAAATAAATGCATTTCCACATAAACATGTAAAGAAAGCTAATATATAATATGTATATGAAGTCTAGTGCTACATCACATATCAAAATAGTGAATCGAGTCCTGAATCTTGAGTCTCAGTCTCAAGAGTCAAAATATCACCAAAAAATATAATAATGTATATCATGAGTCATCTCCATGTCATAAAGTAAGTCACTAAGATGAAGATCCCCTGCCCCTTTTACGGGAATAGGGAATGGCTTTGCCTTTTCCTCTAGAGGAAGAAGGCCCTGCCCCTCGGGAATCAGATGGACCCAGTCGTCCTCTAGAAGCAAAAAAAATAGGTGGCCTCTGTGCTCTGCCACTGACGCTGCCACTGCTACTGCCCATCCTAGATGGTGTCACCTCCTCCTCCACATCCTCCTCCTCCACATCCTCCTCCTGCTCTGCCTCCTGACTCTGCTCCTCCTCCTCTACCACTGGCTCCTCCTGCTGTGCATCTGCTTCCTCCTCCGGCACTAATGCCTCTGGATCCACATCTAACCAATCAGGGGTCGATTCCATGACCGACCTCTCAGTCTCGACCCTCCATGCAGCAGTGGTATCAATATTGTCCAATGAAATGACATCCATATCAGGAGTTTTCTGAATTTGTCTCATCCACAATCGAAGATTGTAGTAGACATACACCATGTCATTGAGACGTTGGGATTCCAATCTGTAAAAGGGTCATAGATTATAAATTAGTACTTGGAAAATTTATATAGTAAAAATAATCAAATTATTTCAAAAATTTAATTTGAAATTTTTTTACCTAATGCGCTTTTTGCTATGTATTTTGTCAAAGATACTCCAATTGCGCTCACACCCAGAGGAACTGCATGTCTGGCTGAGCACTCGGATGGCAAGCTTTTGGAGATGGGGTACTCTACCACCATAGCTTGTCCACCAAGCATCTACAAGTTAAAATAAAAATGATAAGCAAAAATTATGAAGAGACGATGAATTATTAAATTTGAAAGTTGAAAATTGAAACAAACTGAAGCTTACCTGGCATTTTGGTCATCCTATCCTTAATAGCCATGGCAAAACCAAATGTGCCACCAGCCATCCTATATATTTCCATTTCTTTGGAAATTTCTTCACGTTCTTGCTCAGATACCACCATCCTCTCAACACATGTGAAGAATCCATCCATCACCTCGGCATCAAATCTGAAACCATAGGAGTAAGCAAATGCGGGGTTGAAGTAGATACCTGCAGCATGAATGGGGCGATGGAGGGTATTGTTCCATCGGTCATCAATCACTCTCCATATGACCTGTTGTTTCTCTAACCCCTCATATCCCTTATCTTCATAACAAGCACGAATGGCTTCTTTGGCCCTATCCATGGCCTCATACAAGTAGCCCATTGTGGGCTTCTCTCCATCAACCAACCGAAGAACTCTTACCAAAGGTTCTGAAATGGCACACACCTCCTCTACTTCTGCCCAAAAGTTCTGATCATATGAAACAAGTCTGCATATGCCCTCTCCCTCTGGTTTGCGGCTAATAGATAACTCACGCCAATCCTGTGAAAGAAACATGCTCTTCACGTCCCACATAGAATTCAACAGAGACTGAAGAGATATGAAAGTAGTGGCAAAGCATGTTATCGCAGGACGCACCAACTCTTTGTTGTTGGTGAATCTTCTCATCAAGCTAAGCACAGATGCATGATTGTAAATAAATTTTGTTATGCTCCTGGATGATTCAACAATATGTCTCACCATAGGAATCTTACCTATATCCTCCAACATCAAGTCAATACAATGAGCAGCACAAGGTGTCCAAAACAGGGTAGGATACCTCTCCATAAGCAACCTGCCAGCTGCAACATAATTTGCAGCATTGTCCGTTATGACTTGAACAACATTCTGTGGGCCTATTTCCTGAATGAAGATGTCCAACAACTCACATAATAAACGCGCATCTTTAATGTGTGCAGATGCGTCAACAGATTTTATAAACATTGTCCCCTTGGGACAACTAACCAAGAAGTTAAGAAGGGTCCTACCCTTCTGGTCAGTCCAACCATCTGACATGACTGTGCATCCAGTGTGTTCCCAAGATGCCCTAAACTCCTCCAGTCTAGCAGTGCAATCATTCTTTTCCTCTTGAAGAAGAGGCCCTCTCAACTGTGCAAAGGTAGGGGCTTTGTACCTCGGGCCAACAACAGCAACAACATCAAACATAGGTTGGTAGAATGGGTTTGTCTTGGCAATGTTGAAAGGAACATCACTCCATAGAAGACATCTACTCACCAATCTGTCAGCTTCTGCCGTTTCCTTTTTTTTAATTGCTGATTTGATGCCAGGTTGTGCACCAGGTGTCGTTCTAGGGACAAAAAAGGATGAAAAAGTTGAGGGGGTGGAACTGGAAGGTAATGCTGAACCAGAAGAAGCACTCTCACTTACCCCCTGTGTTGAGCTCCCTACAAGTTGCCTTTTTATTACTGCCCTGGTGTCTTTGCCATCTTCTTTTTCCACCAAGGCTTTAATGGCCTGTCGGATCATTTCTGGACCCGGATTTGGGCAAAGTTCTACATTTTGCCCTGGAATTTGCCCTATATGGCATTTTAATCTGGCAATACCCCCTGACATATGCTTTCCACACAACTTGCAAGACAAATACATTCTATTGAGTCCTCCAGTTTCGGGTATAGTATCAGGTTCACCATTCTGCCAGAAAGGATCCAAAATCCTTGGCATTTTGTTTGAAACTTTTTGATGTTTGAACCTGGGCACAAAACAAAAATTAAAAAAAATATTAAATAATAAAAATTGCCCATCACATAAATTAAAATTTAAAATCACTAAATAGTAGACTAGGCACTAATAATATGGAGTAACTAAACCATGGAGGAGAAATGCTACCATGTTGGTATGCTGTGAGATTGTTGGCATACGTTGAGAGAAGGAAAGTATGCTGTCTATTAAATTTTAATGCTAATATTGCACTGTGCCTAGAGGTATATGTTGTTGTTTTAGTCTAGAATGATTGAACTCTCTGATTTAAGCAACCTCTTCTTTGCCAAAATGTGCAGGCTTTTGGAATTTTTATGAAACCATGACAATTACCTGAAGAACTGAAAATGAAAATTGATATATATAATTATTATAATATTTGCAATCGAATAAAAAATGTTCTGTCTGGACTCTGGAGTCTGGACTCTGTAATATTTCTTGTTCAAAGTCAATTTTCTCAACTTTTAATAAGGTGATATGATTTTTCCATTTGGCACAAATAAACTTTGTATGATAGTTGAGTGTAGGGGATTAAATAATAAATAGACACATCATCACAGGTATATTCCAAAACTAAAAACATTTACTATCTGATTTATCTTACACGTAACTATCTTTTAGTTTTTTTTAAAGAATTTAAGTCCTTAAGGTCTTTTTTTGCAAAGAGAAACCAAACAGGATGAAAGGAGGTCGAGACTCGAAAGTTGAAACTTGAAACCCCATAATAACACATATTTTATCTTCTTTCTTACGAATTTGTTGGGCATAGATAAGGTTCTTTCAAGAAATATGACAACTTGTGATGATGTTTTGAGTCTGTATAAAATTATAAATTTAAAAAAAATCATGTTATGTATATATAATATATATTATATATATCCGATTTATCATTTTACAGTCAACGATTCAGACGCCAGAGATTTTCGAAATTCGTGGCCATCTTGTGACATAGTCTATTGTCTGAGGGATTTTAATTTTTAATATTTATAACAGTGAAGGGGAATCGGGATTGCATTCGTTTTGCTGTATAGAGTTGACGGGAAAAGAAGTTGGAACCTCTATAGCTGTAGACAGTAAACGAAAATGGCAAGCCGCAGATGTTTTGACTTACCTGGCGGTGGCAACAGCACAGTGCAAACCCTGGCGGCGGCACAACTCCACAGTGCAAACCATGGCGGCGGCACAACTTTCCGGTGATTGCAATCCGATTTCTCAAGACTCAAACCCTCCAGCTCGAGTCTCTAATCCACAGAACTTAAACCACGCGGGCGGGCGGACATTCGACTGCACAGTGATAAATGACGCGGGCGGGCGGACATTCGACTGCATAGTGATAAATGACGCGGGCGGGCAAAACAAAATAAAACCCAAAAAAAACGAAATTTCCGCCATTTATAATCACGTTGACGATTTTTTTGGATCGAATCGGGAAATAATCGGGCATATAACGAAAAAATCGGGAATTTTTCAAATTTCAAAAATTCGAGAAAAAATCGGCCGATTTAATCGGCGTCTTGAAAAAATCGGGACTTTTTGAAAAAGTCGCGATTTTTTCGGGACTTTTTCCACACTGATGTAAACATACACAGTACACAGTACACCATATTAGTTTGCAAATACAAAAATGAATGGAATAATTTTCAATTTCCAAAATTTAAAAGAAAAGAATGTCTATAATGTAAATTACTTGACAATACTTGTATTCTTTGAAAAAATTACATAATTAAAACATAATTAGAATTTAACGATACAACAACACTCACGATGATTCACGAATGCAAACTCAGTGCCGGCAACAACAAACTCGATGGCGGCAAGTTGCAATAGCAAACTCAATTTCAGTTGTAAAAAGCAATCATAGCACAATTTCTTAAATATTGGAAATGGGGAAAAGACTTGGTGGGAATAGCCCATCGTTTTTATCACAGCTATCAAAACCACTATAAAAAACCGCCAACGAAAAAAATCTTAAAATTCATTAAAATCGAACTTCATGGGAAATTTCATAAAATCTGCGTTTAGGTTCGGCTCAAGTTCGGCTCAAGGTTCGTGATCATCTTCATTTTGAGGTTCGACTTGAGGTTCGGGATTAGGTTCGGCATTAGGTTCGCCGAACCTGATCGAATTTGAAGTTTTTTTTCAGGTTCGCCGAATTTCGAACTTGAAGCTTTAGGTTCGCCGAACCCTGTGACATAGGTCATATCTAGGAGTCAGGACAATTTGCAATAAATTGTTATTTTAAATTACTGGCATGTCCAAAACATGAAAACAAATAACACAAAACACTTTCAAAGTACAAGGATACTATACTTTCAATGTTCATAGTTAATTCCTTATGTTTTTTTTTTTTTTAGAAGAAAAAAAACAACTGTATTATATTAAATAAACAGTACATCCGCTTATGATAAATATTTTGTCCTGATATTCGTCCCCATGATGAGGATTAGCATATATTTCAATTTCCATATGGAATTTATATGAGAGACTACATCATAAGCAAGTTTAACATTGATTCAGCTAAAAATAAAACTCATAGGCTGTATAATCCATAGAGAAGACCCGATTAAGCATTGGAGATTTCTGTATGCGTTTTGAGAAAGCATTGATGTCCGCTCGTCTTCTCTTGATCTTTGGACTGTATGAGGCTCTCTCGTAAAGATAAACCAGGCTCGCTTGATATATTACGGGCTCGCTTGTGTACATATACAGCCTCATTTGTTATCATTCCAGATCCGAGATCATAGTTCCAATTATCTTCCAAGACGTTGGAAGTTGTAACTCAAAAAAAACATGAGATCACAGGCTCGCTTGATGGGATTGCAGGCTCACTTGTTATACCAAACGTGAATTCAACAGGCTCGCTTGTAATCAAATGTCCTATGCAAAACGGGCTCGCTTGTAGTCAAATGTCATGTGCCAACAGGCTCGCTTGTATATTCTGATCAGGCTCGCTTGTGTTGTGTATTCTTCCATGCTAAAAGACAAATTGAAAAGGTAGATTGTTGACTGAGAAAGTAAAAAAGAGCTATTAGCAAAAAGGATATCTCATCCAGTGAAACTGAGTCCACCAACAAAACAGTGCTAAGGAATTGGAATGTCCTTGGTCCAGACCATCTTGTTGTCAATAAATTGTGCTACCAACAGTTTCCCGAACTCCATTCCCAACCCCTTTTTGGATAAGAGGTCTGCTCATGTATTATTCTCCCTGTATATGTGATGAAGGGTAGGTGACTCCAATTTTCTCCATAAGTATATCGCCCTCTTGTACTAGCATGGGACGAAATTGCGGAGTTAGAAGAAATGCCCATAAAGGAATCAATAATGAGCTTAGAATCACCATAGATTGAAACCTTCTGTAGCTTCAAGTTGTATGCGGCTAGAAGGCCACACCACAGGGCCATTAATTCAGCTAGATTATTTGTGCCCTTTCCTCCGTTCTAGCATACCTGTATCCGCTCTGATTCTGTGATTTTGAGCCAAGCCCCGCATCCCATGATTCCATCTTGACATGCACCATCGAAAAACATAGCTGGCAAGGATATCGGGTGGGGGCGGATCCTCCTAGATTCATCCCGAGTAGACTGTATAGCAGGTTCCCTACCTCTAATCCAAAACATGATTGAACAGTAAATCTGTGGTATATGAATCGGGGTCCCATAAAAAATGTGCCTATTCCAACATTTCCATATCTCCCAAATAAGAAAGAAAGGTAGGGACTGAAATCGACTAGGCACCCTATCCCATCTGCTAACAGTCTCATTAAAATCTGTTGGAACCCAGTCTGCGCTCAGGAGAGATTTGTTGAACAGTGACCAAATGTTGATAATAACAGGACAAGTGAAGAATATATGGTTGATAGTTTCTTGGTCCTTCAGACAAAAGACGCATCTGCTGGGTCTGTGCACTCCTCGTCTCATAAGTCCATCCCATGTCAATATTTTACTCCTCCAAACCAGCCAGTCGAAAAGCAGTATTTTGGTCGGAATTCTCCTCCTCCAGTATTTCTCGAAGCCAATCAAAATATGGTCTATCACCTCTACACTGTTGATGTTGGAATAGATGTGTTTCACCACCGACGCATTATGTTTAGTCTTACCAGCCCACACCAATTTATCCCCCTCCTTGTTGTAGGATAGCCCGGCCTTTTGAAAATCTGTCCTGAGTGCAGTCCATTCATCAGCGTCGGAACCCTGTAGATCTAGTTGGTCAGCAGTCTTCAAGATAGGAGCATTGGATTTCCATTGAGCAATGACCTGCGATAGGTATAGTTTTCCTTTTATAAAAAGGACATGTGCCGTTCTGCTGCTGAGATTTGGAATGTGATCCATCCCGTATATTTTTCCCCATTTATTAAAATCTTCTGCCCATCACCAAAGTACCATATTACACCCCCAGCCGTAACACTGCAAAACTTAAGAAAACCGTTCCATATCGCCGATCTGCAGCTTGGTACAGTGAGCTGGTTGTTGTAAATAAATCTCAGTGGCTCCTGTGGCAAATACTTGGTTGCTATAATTTGGGCCCATATACCATTATTGTGGATTGCCCTCCATAAGGATTTGACTAATAAAGCTTTATTGAAAGCCCGTGTGTTATTAATCCCCCACCCCTCCTAGATTTTTTGGGCAAAATAAAGTTTCCAACCAGCACAGGTGATATTTTCTGTTGGCACTATTTCCTTCCCACAGGAAACGTGAGATGAGCGCGTTGATCTGAGACACAATTCCTTGAGGAATGTAAAATAGGTGTCCCCAATAGACCATGATTTGGGATAGAACTGCTTGTACCAGGATGAATCTTCCACCAAGTGATATCCATTTATGCGTCCATTTATGGATTTTGCTTTTGAATTTTTCCTCTAACCATGCCCAGTCTTTGTTTCTATAGGCAGATGGTTTAAGCCTATATCCAAGATAAGTAAATCCATCTGCCGCATTTTTTTTTTGTACTCCAAGGAACCCAGATATGAAAGATATTTCACCCTCATCCCCGGGTCCATAAATGATAATGGATTTTCCCTTATTTATACAAAGACCAGTAGCAGCAGAAAATCTAATAAGCAAGTAGTGTATATAAAACCAATGATTTCTAATGATCCTTCCGAATATCAGCAAATCATCAACAAAAATGGAATGCGTGACACTTACAGTTTTCGAGAAGGAGTATCCAGAAATGTATCCAGCGCGTCGAGCCATATCCAAAAGACAGTTGAATCCATTCATAAGAAGAATGAAGATTAAGGGCAAAAGAGCATACACTTGCCGTAATCCTCTCTCGGCACTAAAAAAGTTAGTAGGCTTCCCGTTGATCAGAACAGCGTATTTAACTGATGAGATGCAGCCCATTATCCATCGTATGGCTCCAATGGGGAACCCGACCTTCAGCAGAAGCATACGGATATATGACCAATCTGCCCTATCATATGCCAATAGAAGGTCAATTTTCATTATAATGCCATCCTTTTTCCCAGCATGCATTGAATGCAAGGCCTCCTGAGCTATGGCGATTGCGTCATGAATAGATCTTCGTTGTAGGAATCCATATTGCTCCTGGGCGATATTTTTTGACAAATAGCCTTTAATTCTATTGGCAATAATTTTTGAAGAGATTTTGTAAATCAAGTTGCAAAAATCTAATAAGCAAGTAGTGTATATTAAACCAATGATTTCTAATGATCCTTCCGAATATCAGCGAATCATCAACAAAAATGGAATGCGTGACACTTACAGTTTTCGAGAAGGAGTATCCAGAAATGTATCCAGCGCGTCGAGCCATATCCAAAAGACAGCTGAATCCATTCATAAGAAGAATGAAGATTAAGGGCGAAAGAGCGCACCCTTGCCGTAATCCTCTCTCGGCACCGAAAAAGTCAGTAGGCTTCCCGTTGATCAAAACAGCATATTTAACTGATGAGATGCAGCGCATTATCCATTGTATGGCTCCAATGGGGAACCCGACCTTCAGCAGAAGCATACGGATATATGACCAATCTGCCCTATCATATGCCTATGAAGGTCAATTTTCATTATAATGCCATCCTTTTTCCCAGCATGCATTGAATGCAAGGCCTCCTGAGCTATGGCGATTGCGTCATGAATAGATCTTCCTTGTAGGAATCCATATTGCTCCTGGGCGATATTTTTTGACAAATAGCCTTTAATTCTATTGGCAATAATTTTTGAAGAGATTTTGTAAATCAAGTTGCAAAAATCTAATAAGCAAGTAGTGTATATTAAACCAGTGATTTCTAATGATTCTTCCGAATATCAGCAAATCATCAACAAAAATGGAATGCGTGACACTTACAGTTTTCGAGAAGGAGTATCCAGAAATGTATCCAGCGCGTCGAGCCATATACAAAAGACAGCTGAATCCATTCATAAGAAGAATGAAGATTAAGGGCGAAAGAGCGCACCCCTGCCGTAATCCTCTCTCGACACCAAAAAAGTTAGTAGGCTTCCCGTTGAGTAGAACAACATATTTAACTGATGAGATGCAGCCCATTATCCATCGTATGGCTCCAATGGGGAACCCGACCTTCAGCAGAAGCATACGGATATATGACCAATCTGCCCTATCATATGCCTATAGAAGGTCAATTTTCATTATAATGCCATCCTTTTTCCCAGCATGCATTGAATGCAAGGCCTCCTGAGCTATGGCGATTGCATCATGAATAGATCTTCCTTGTAGGAATCCATATTGCTCCTGGGCAATATTTTTTGACAAATAGCCTTTGATTCTATTGGCAATACTTTTTGAAGAGATTTTGTAAATCAAGTTGCACAACACTATGGGTCTATAGTCTGTGAATTTCATAGGATCTGAAACCTTCGGGTTCAGGGCCAGAAACGTAGAATTCATATTGGAGGGTACATATCCTAATATCTGCCCTTGCTCAACAATTGCAGTAATTTCATCTGCCATAATATCCAAGAACTGAACATAGAATTCTGCCGGCCAGCCATCTGGTCCCGGGCATTATGTTACTACAACGAGGGAAGGTTATCCAAAACGGTCCTACATAAAGGTTTGGAGTTTGAGTTTTCATAAATATACCCTCAATACAATCCTAGGTTTGTGGCACTGTACACTATCATAATTGTCTCTAGTGCATGCTTGAAGCATTACAATGAACAAATTAAAGAATTTTGTCTAGAAAATGATAATCTATATCAAAGCTTGATTAATTGCATGATGAAACATTGTTATTTACCGAAATGATATGTGTGTTCAAACAATTGTTCACTAGGAAATCCAAATATGTTCAAGTAGAGTTTTTAGAACACTCAAAACCTAAATGCATTCCTTCAGACAAGTCATGACAAAGCTAGCAATATTTCTCACCTCACCAAGTATCGGATTGTATACAACACCAACGGTAGGAATTTTTCCAATCGTAAGTGCAATTGACACGCAAACAAAGGGAAACCTGCCAGCCAAGTCCTGTGAGCTAAAAATTTTCCTTAAAATATCAACCTTTAAAATTATATTATTACAGCTATAAGAGGAAAGTCTAGAAGAAAAATAAGAATAACATCAAATAACACTTTTTGAATCACTTTGCTTATTAAATTTGTATAGTTTTCCACCCATTTCCATCGAAATAGAAGAACTTACAGAAGAAAGAAATTATATAAATGTTCCAAGATGACAAAAAAAACCGCCAATAGGACTGCAATATATATCACATACAATATCTCACAGCGGTAAGACCTACATTTGAACATCACAGGGTAAGCAGATGCTTTAAAATCCAATACAATAGTAAGTTCATACCTGTGAACGAAATTTGTTGTTCCATCCAGGGGGTCAATTATCCAAGTTGGTGCATCAGTCAAATCAGCAGTTCCATTGGCTGCAGAAGTTTCTTCGCCTATGAACTGCACATCAAACCAAATTTGTTACCTACAATGAGAAAACAGAGACAACAGAAGACCTTAAAATATTGACCATGTACCTGATGATCTGGATATTTTTGTTGTAGACGTTGGAAAATTATCTTCTCACATGCCTTGTCCGTCTCTGTAACCAAATCCACCTGCGTTGCAACAAATGGGAATTACTTTCCAAATAACTGGCAATGGAACACTTTACTGTTCATGAAGCATCTTGCATCTCCATGATAAAAGTAACATTAACAAGTAAAACCTTTAAATTTTAGACTCTTGTAGGCAAATTCACTATTTCTTTTGTAAGACTTGCTAACATGCTAAATATCCCTTTTTTCCAGCAGACAAATTCACGAAAACTGCGTTAGGCAGCAGGCACAAAAAGGCAACAAAACATCAAAAACATGGTGGAATTTCAAGAGAGATAAATATGACATAACTCAGAAGCCCATATAAATATATACTGCTAACTACAGAGGAGCTTTAGCGGATGAAATCAAAGAAGAGCTTGTCTGTGAATCCATGATCTATGCCGAAAAAGTATACACCATACTTCCTCAATTGGGATGACAAGGCCAAAATTGCCACCAAATAGGAAATTATTGAATTATCTAACTGGAACTGAGATACATTGGATGTCTTGGCCATTTTGGAATCTGGATGCCAAAATGCAATCTTTAAAAATGAAACATAATTCCAGTTAATTATATGTTTACATTGTACTAGCAATTTATAGTTTTTTTAAATAATATATATATATATATATATATATATATATATATATATATATATTTTAACAAAAGAATTTATATAAAATTATTTATAAAGTTGATATGGACATAAATTAGATAACATAATTTATATCAAATAATTTATTTAAATTTTCTGTTGAAATATTTTTGAAAAATATAAGATTTAATAAATATTTTTAAACACCTAAATTTTTTTAATATTATTTCCTTAATAACTAATTAATTAATTCAATAATGGCTAGTTTTTAACGGCTATCTTCTGATGCATCCATACTATTTATTCATCAAGATCGGTTAGCTTTTTCACCTTGTCATGAGGATGAACCACATTAGATGGTTCGAAACGTTGACCAAATTCTAATGAGACATTTATCTACATTATGGATCACAAAAGTCTTAGATCTAAGATCTAAACATCTTAGTCACATATTTTTTTTACTTCTAATTACTTTACATCATATTCATTTATTTATTTATTATAGCTGATATTGATTTTCTATTTAGAGCATAAATTTTATTTTTATTTTAAAGGGGCACATGTCAACTTGACTAACAAACGAACAAAAAACTTACACATCCCCTCATACTCGGGTGTAGAATGAGCTTCTAGGCTCAACTAATTCCTTGTTTTATGGTGTTGTTTCTTACATGTTTGTATGGATTGATGTGATATGACTCTCGTGCAGGAATGCTTTAGTATTTGAAATAACTATTATACTCTTATGATGGTTATTGGTAAAATAGAAAATAAATTTCATGGAGAGCCCACCTTGCCACATAGACTACATGCATAATACCTAATGTTGGTGATGGAGCACTATAAGGTTTTTATGTGAACATGGCATGGTTTTGGCACTTATCTTCGAGGAGCGCTTCACTTTTCACATGGTTGGCTTCATGATAAATACACTTTACAAATTTTGAGAAAGTTTCCTGCCTTGGGAATTGCTACCCCTCATGTTAGCAGGGGTGCATATAGTTTTTCTTTTTTTGCAATATATTTCACCACCATTGTAAGCTTGAGGTTACAAGTCAAAAGCTTTGTAAAAACCATGTGATACCCTATATTAGGTGTCTTATAATTGTTTGGTCGGATCATGGTCGGTCCCGTTAGGTTCATCTTTAACTCCTTTTGTCTTAGATAAGATTGGAGGGGCTTAGAAGGGACTACTTGAGGACTCATGGTTCTAGGGGAGCCTACTTTTGTAGGGGTGATCACCAGTGTATGGGCTTATCCAACCCATATCAAGGTACACCTATGTCATATCACATAGTTATGTGTCTACAAATTATGTATGTGGCCTTGGAATTGGTGCAGTATCCCTTAGGCAATTCTCATATATCACAGTCTCCCATAGACAACTTTTCATGTTTCACAACATAGTTCACATTTTCCAATGCAAGTGGTCTTGGAAGTCAAAAGGTCAACTTGATCGCATTTTGACTGGATGAAAGGGTGATATGCCACATACAAATTTTCCAAATAATGAAGGCAATGAAAAGTTAAAGTCAGTCAAAGGTGGTCAAATAGGTCACCCAGGATTTTAGCTTGTATAAAAAAATCAATTTTGAGCATATTTGTACATGCCTTATGTAAAAAATGGGCTACAAAAGAAGAGGAATAAAACCCAAATAGAAAAATCCTTAAATTCCTCAGGGAATTAAAGAACCATCACAGGGGCATGACGACGTTGACATGGCAATGACGATGTGGCAACATTAGGCATGATATGGAAAATTGAAGGCATATCTAGTTCATATTAGATTAGGTTAAAGCAACCCAGGTGTCAAAAAAGTCAAATTCATTAAGCCATTGGAGATCTAGGGCACAGGTTGTCAAGTTGAATTTACTAAGGAAGAGTCAAGCTAATTAGCCCTTTGGTGAGTTGACTAGCTGTTTGAAGGGTCAAATCAACTGTTGGGAGTATCTTGGATGAAGAATTTAATGAAAGGGCCATCAATTAGCTATCATGAAATCAAAGAAGCATCTAAAAGACCAAATTAGATTATCCTTGGACCAAATTGAGCTACCAAGGAGACATTGGGATGGAATGTTGGGATTATCATGCATATTATTCTTCATCATTACTCTTTTGGACCACATTGCAAAGGGAATGTTTGGCCAAATTGAATTTTGTGGGATAATTTGACTCGTTAGTGGAAAAATACAGTTTTTAATGTAATATTTTATGAAAATAATAAGTCTCCAGCATGTGGATGACTAGTAAAAAAATATTTTCTAGAGGAGTCTAACTAGCTGTTAGAATTTTTTTTTATAAAAGGTTAGTCTCCCCTCTAGAAAAAGGTCATTTTTCTCTTGTGATATCAATTTCATTAATAAAAGAACTCATTTGCAAACTTCTGTAATCATTTTGCATTTATGGGTTGGATCTTACTACCTCTTTTCTTCTTGGTTATTTGTTGTAAACGTTTTAATATAAATTACTTTTCTTTTAGAAAGAATACATAGGAGCTAGAGGATTGAGTCGTTGAAGGGTACATAACCACGTGGAGGGGAGAAAGTAGGGAGCAATCTCACTTTGTTATTTTCTTGCAGGTGGGTCATTTCAACAAGGGTCGAACCATTCCAACAGAGGGAAGGGATCTTGAATTTCAGCACACACTCAAACTAAAGGCCAGAGAATGCCATGCTAGGGGCCACACCTGGTTGGGCCTAAAAAATGGAGAATACCTTAAGTCACAAGTGGGTGTGATTTCTCTTGTAGACCAATCCCTAATCAAGTGCAAAATTGTCTTAGAGAGGAGTGTGTTTCACAACCAAATGCTTGAGGTAAGTATTGAAGGCACAAGGTAACAAATTCCAACAATCATCTATTTCAAAAAAGTAAAAAAAATTTCATTTTCTATTTTAGTTTAGTATACTTGCTAGTTTTTTAAGTTTCATCTCAAAATAGGAAGTTAATTTTCCTTAGCTTGTTTAAAATTGAATAATGTTTTAGCCAAGGTTGTATATAGTTAATTGAGAATATTTTGCATATGTTTCACCCCTTGTATCAAGTTATTTTGTTGCATACTTGAGCATTTAAGTGGTTGTTACAATAGAAATATGCATGTATATCAAGGTTCCCTGCACATACCAAGTGAGTACCCTTTGGAATCTTGCATATAAGACTCTATTATAGATTTACGGTACGTTGCAGGTTTTTCACTTTATAGTCTAAAAATAGGAAGTTTTTAGTCATTTTGATTGAATATCTGTAGGTGGAATTATTTGGGCATAGAACCTAGTGGCACTTGATCCCAAGACCACATAAATTCAATTTTTAGATGACTGGAAATTGATATTTTCTACAATCCAAAACTTGTGAGTGGTATTCTAAAATCCATATTTCACATTCCAGCCTTCCCACCCTTAGATCATTCTTTTAGGAAGGCTTCAACACTCACTCGTTGGTCTATTTAAGTGAAACAAGTTGTTATGTGTGCAATTAACTACATATTTTGTAGTCTATAGTTACACGACAACAAGTTGATTTGTCATGTGACCCATCTAACTGATAACCCGAAATTAAAAAAAAAAACAACTTCATATCTAGTTATAATATTTGTCCTATCAAGTACGTATATTCCATATTTAACTTTTTTTGATGTAGTGTTTTTGTGGTTTTATTTTTTTGTTGTTACAGATTTATACACAAAATTCAATAGGAAAACCCTATAATTAACAACTCCACCTCATCTTTGACCCCATTTAAGGCACTAGTCCTACTTGGGCTAGTTGAGGTGTTGAATGGAAATCCTCCCTTGGTCTGTAGTTGGAAGTTGGGCATAAAGAGTGGGGGTTTAGGCCAATGTGACATTCAACCCTTACCTTGTGTGTGCCCATCCTAGTAGGTTGGACGAACCTTTGCAACCCTACTAATAAGATCAGTAGCATGAATTATGACTATTCCTTTGTAATCTTAATAGATTCCTTGAGAGTTGTGACATTGCTTAGGTCATTGTGATATTTCCTAGGGCATTGTGTCATGCATTGGAAATGATGAATCTACCTAGAATGCTGAAGGAGATTTTTCATAGGTCTTCCATGATGGTCTATCTTTAGTATATATGGTATAGTATTTAAGCATATAATTTTGGTGATTTTTAGCCTATGGATGGAGGTTGTTGGTGTTTTACTTCTTTGTGATGGTTCTCTAGGGTTTGAGTGTTTATCACGACACTGTGATAATATTTGATAAAATAGACACTTAGTATTAGGGAGCGATCCAATATTTCAAGATTATTTAGGTATGCATCTTAGGTTGGAGAGGACAATCCACTCCTTGTTGCACAAATAGAATTCATTTCTAGAGAGATTGGCTTCCTTGTTATATTTTGGATAATGGAGTTCCAATCTATGATGGAATTACACTTCCTTCTCATGGAGTGCTCTCTTACTTGCACACATGTGGAGGCATTTCACATAGTTTGGGGCTATTCTATCATTGGATAGAGATTATCACACACGTGGAAGATATTGGGTTTTTTTTTTAACTTAGCCCTTGGTTCATGGTGTCTATTTTACGCTAGTCAACCACCTCCTATGAGATCCACATCATTTTCCTTGCTCAATGAACACTTGCTACACTTCGAAGCCACATGTGCTACTTGAAGGGTTTGTTGCACATATTTTGGGTGGTTGTAATTTGGCGCTTGATCTTGTATGGTTTACAACACGCTTGTGTTGAGTCATCCATTTATTGAGGAATCATTCACAATCTTTTCATGGTGATGATGGAAACATCCAAATTAGGATCGTTTCTTTGTACACATTCCAATAGTTTTTTTTTAGGATTTTCACATATGGTGGATATCAAATTGGTCTTTTGCATTGGGTTGATGGCACATGCCACATGGATTGTCTATTGTACATCCTTCATCACATTTAATGGGACAAACTAGTCTAAAGGGCCACACATCTAGATGGAGTTGGTTATTTAGCACATATCTTGAGGATATATTCATGGATTGACTTAAATTTGTACACATGGAGATCTCTTGTATAGATTTACATGCCATTTTTTGATGACATCCTACCTTTGAGACTTGGATTCACACATGGGACACATCTTGGAGGGCGAACATGTGTGTTGAACACCTAATCTAATCTTTGGGATTAGGAATCATATGTAAATATTGTAAATAGAAAAACAAGAGAAGTTGGTGTTGGGTGTTATATTCTTTCCACGACTAGTTTCACCCTACACGAGGTCTGGGGTAGTACCCTGAGATTTTTTTTTTTTTAATCCTATATATATGCAGACCCAAGGATGGGTGACAGACCCAAATATGGTGGGCATACCTACCCATAGTTTTGTGCATGGGTTTTGCACATGGTTTTTGGCATGATGGTTTTCTTCCCATGGTTTTTTGTAGATTCGGTCAAGGGAAGTACGATTATGTTCTAATCTAGGGTTAATGGATTGGCGTTTATGAATGCTTCGACATGTATATATATGTATTGTAACATTGAAAAGAATATAATGAAAAATCAGTCTGGTAGTCTGAGTTTCGGGATCTAGGGAAAAGTATTTGTGAATATTTGTTTTATGTTCTCGCCATCATTTATTTTTTTGTTTTAAGAATTCATTTGCAGGTAATTTATGTACACGGTTAAAACCTAAAGTTGGAAGATGAAGAGGCATTGGGAGATGAAACCCAATAGTATCCCTCTCCTTGTATACAGTCATATGTTATCTTAATGAAAATAAACAATTCATTTGTGTAGTTACTCTTGGCATGACATGGTATCATAGACAACCCCCATTTTTAGTATTTCCTGCCCTGTAACTCGTATGAACTACCACTATTCTTTGTCAAATATCTGTCATCATCCTTTGTCCCAATTGAGTGAACGATGCCTGTACATTGAGGCTGATATATATGTAAGTTGAAATATTGTGTGTGATCCTTTTGTTTTAAAAATGTGTATGGTAACCAAGATCAAATCTTGAAGGGTCGTATTCCTTTGCTGAAGAACAAGATATCACGTTTTTCACCCATGTTGTTGATTAATTGAACTCTGCTTTCCTTGTATTGAATGGGTTGGTTTCGAGATCGTTGTAGATGGAAGAGGACATAACAAAAGTTGAAGAGAGGCTACCACAGTGGAAGTCGATGTGCTGCGCACGAATGGTGTTGCTTGGTTGTGTTGACTAGGGAGTGCTCATTGCATCTGAACTGTGCATGTGAATTTTATATCAAAAATTGAATTCTACAATGAAGATTGGTTGCTTGGACTATGTGTTGAGATTTTTATGTGCCTGAACTGTCCGTGGAGACCATGATGGTTGTGAATTAAAATTATAACTCCTACAATTCGTGTGTATGGTGCGTTTTGTATGGCTGCCGGGATGTACGTTTGTCGAAACCTTACAGACATAGCGTTGGAATGTGTGTATGGTATTCTATCTATTACATATTCCGTTGATTAAAATTGAATGTTTTGCATTGGTCTGATATATTACATGATGCGGTGACACATAAAAGCATGTGCGTTGAACTCCATTTTTGAAGGACGCATGTCTAGGGAAAATTTTGAGGATGGAAATTTATCTTAAATTTTAGAAACCTTGGCGAATCTCACTAGTCCATGATACAAAATATGTAAAATGTTTGGTGATACTTCTGTAAGTATAATACTAAAAATTGGTGGCATATTTCATGGGTTCCTTTTTTTCATATATAATATGTTTTGTGTTCCATTTTAATGAAAAATCATAAAAGTATATGGAGTATAAAGGTGTGAGTGGTATATTAAAGGAGGTGAAGTTTTTTAAAGGAGGTGTGAGTGGTATGATATTATATGCCATATAGTATATGTTATGGATGATATATGGGAAAATATGTATTATTTGAGTATTGAGAGCTTGCACTTGAAGACATAATTATATGCAAATTAATTAGTTGCAGAGACATATCAATTTTGTTGCAAGTATTATAATTATCTTAAGCCTAAATCAAATCATATGATGCATTCACTCATATCCATAGTGCTGAGAAGTTCTCACTACAAATAGAACTACAAAGAGTGGTTCCGGAAGATATAAGACACCCTCATTTTCAATGAGCTTTGGAAAGGAATTTTTGAAGGAGAAGGAGACAATGCACCAGAAAATCCAACTTCAAACAAGGAGCTTTCCATTTGCAAAAACAAGAAGACAAGGCCTATGTATTGATTGCAACATCAATAAATGAAGAGGTGAGTCACGATATTTCTATGCTTTCGAATGCTTTTGAAGCCTTAAAGAAGTTGAAGGAATTTTATGAATCACACTCCAAACTTGAAGTTGTTCAATCTTGAGTTAAAAAATGATGACCCTCTTGCCTTAGCATAAGAAGTAAGATCCATTATGCATGACATAAAAGCTTATGTCAAGGCACTATATCCCCACCTATTCACATTATCTTATTCATGGAAAGAAAGTAGCAACCTTAAGGAGATTACTTTTGACTCCCTTGAAAAGAAGTTTTCTGAAAGAGAGAAGAATTTTGGGAAGAAGAAAACTCCTCAGTCTTCTGAAGAAGTTGTGTGCCTTGCACAGAAAGAGAAGAATCATGCACAATAATCTTCTATAGGAAGAGGTGGTCGAAGAGGAAGAGGAAGGAAGAATTTTAGAGGCAGGGAGGCGCAAACATTTCAAATTAGATTGGTTTTATCTTCATTGCATATGATGCAATAGAGATGGACATGATGCACCCACTTTTAGGTTGCCTTGGGACAGAATTGAGCAGGAAAGAAATGAAGGAAAAGGTAAAAAAACTGACAAAGGGAAATTTAATGCACCCGAGTCCACTCGTTGTTCTGTCACATTGCAAAATTGGAGTAACTAAAGATGTATTCCATGCTTCACTTGCTTCATGGAAAGATGCATGGTTGATTGATTCAAGAACAAATTGCTACATGACTTTCAAGAGAGATTTCTTTGAAGAATTCACTGATAATGTTGATGGAGCAGTATACGTGGCAAACAAGTCAAAAGACAATCCATCAGGGCTTGGCACCATCAAGATCAAACTTCCTAGTCTTATAGGCTTTCTTCTACATGATGTTTTATACCTCCTGGAGTTGAGGAGAAACTTGTTGTCTTTGGTCCACATCTAACAACAAGGACAATCCATTTATATATTTTATGGCAAATATGAGTTTAAAAAAGAATCAGATCACTCACTTTTCATGACTGGGATGAAGAAGAAAGGCTTCTGAAGCTGCAAGGAAACTCTGCTCGTGCACAAAAATTTTCATATATTTCTCACTATGATGAAGGTACATTTCCATCAAGTCTTTTATGGCATGCTAGATTTGGACACTTGAACTATGACAACCTCCGTTTGTTGAAGAAAAATGGTGTTACTAGTTTGCCTAAAATTCCTAGGAAAATTAAGCAACGTGATGCTTGTATCTTATGAAAGAACAACAAATAGTACTTTCATGATTGTCATTCTAGAGCACATAGAAAACTTGAACTCATTCATTCTGATTTGTGTGGCCAAATGCATGTTCCTTTTGAAAATGGGAATAAATATATGATTACATTTATTGATGACTACACCAGAATGTGTTGGGTTTACTTATTTAAGAACAAATATGAAGCTTTTGAAACATTCAAGAATTTTTATGCATGGATTTAAAATGATGCACAATATCATATTGGATCTATTCATACTAATAATGGAAAAGAATATACATCAAATGAATTTGAAAACTATCTTAGCTAACATGGGATCAAACATCAAACAAATGCACCTTATAATCCCCAACATAACGAAGTAACTAAAAGAATGAACAAGACAATCTTAAATATGGTATGTTCCATGATGTTTTTCAAGAATGTTAAACTGATGTTTTGGGCTGATGCAGTTCTATGTGTTGAGTATATAAAGAATAGTTTTTCATCTAATGCTATAAAAAAGAAGACTCCCTATGAAATGTGGTATGTCCACATTCCTTCGATGAGGCATCTCAGTTTTTTTTGTCCCCCCTGTTATGCCTTGATACCCAAGGAACAAAGAAACAAACTCGATGCAAGGAGTCACAAATGTATCTTCTTGGGGTACTCAAATACCTCCAAAGCATATTGTCTCTATTATGAAGTGAATAAGAAGTTTATAATATCTAGAGATGTCATATTTCTTGAGTCTTCCAAGACTGACAATGTTTTTAAGTGGCAGCTTGATCACTTGGATAGTTTCGAACATGAATTTTTTTTTCAAGAGTTTGATAATGAGATTCCACATATTGCCCTGGGGGGGAGGGGGGGGGTTCCTATACTAGATCAATCTGTGGAATCTTCTTCTGAAGCACTCTCTCCCTCGCATGAAGCTCCAACCACCGATGACACTTTGAGTGATGTGATTGACAAAATTGGGAGACTAAATCTTGATTCAGACCCATCTCAGTCAACTAAAAAGCCTAGGCCATCTTAGAAAGTTCCTCCAAAATGGATGACAAAGAAACTTGAAAGTTTACGTCCTAATGAGGTTGGAAAGATAGGAATAAGAAACTCAACCAAACAAAATGGAGGTGATGTAGACGATTTTGATTCACCTGTTGATATGGATGTTTCTTATGATTGTGAACTGAATTTGTCTACAAATTTTGAACCAACTTTTTTAAATAAGTTGCTTCTCATGATGAAAGGAAAGAAGTGATGCAAAAATAATATGATGCTTTGATAAATAATGGCACTTGGAAGTTGTTTGATCCTCCATTGGGAATCAAACCATTAGGCTGCAAGTGGGTCTTCAAAAACAAGTATAAAGTAGATGGCACACTTGAAAAGCACAAATACAGACTTGTGGCCAAAGGTTTTGCACATAAGGAAGGGGTGAATTATGAGGATACTTTTTCCCCCATAAAAAAACCGGATACTATTTGGACACTATTTTCCTTGATAGATGAGAACGGTTGGAAATTCCATCAAATGCATGTAAAAACTGCTTTCTTGAATGGAGATATGAAAGAGAATGTTTTTATGTCCCAACCAGAAGGATTTGTTGTGAAGGGTCAGGAACATAAAGTATGCAAGCTTGTAAAATCCTTGTATGGCCTTAAGCAAGCACCACGAGCCTAGTACAATAAGTTAATTGAGCATATTTTGAAACTCAATTTCAAACATTATGATCTTGATGATGCAACTTTGTTTGTAAAGAAAGATGGAAAAACATGTGTATATCTTGTGGTGTATGTAGATTATCTTCTAATAACAGGGAACAATGAGAGATACATTGAATCTATAAAGAAATAACCGAGGAAAGGTTTTGAAATGACATATTTGGGCCATGTTCACTACTATCTTGGTGTTGAAGTAACCCAACATCCGAAGTTTATATTCCTCTCTCAGAAGAAGTACATTAGAGATATGTTGAACAAGTTTGGCATGGTTTAGTGCAACCCTTTGACCACTACAATGGAATAAAAATTAAAGCTCACATCCACTGAAGGAAAACAATTTGAGGATGCAACGAAGTATAGACTTGTAGGAAGTATCAACTACCTGACTACTACCAGACCAACCATTTAATTTTATGTTGGAATCATTTCTAGGTTTATGCAAAAGCCTTGTGAAGGTTACCGGTCTATTGCAAAAAGAGTTCTAATGTACTTGAAGGGAACTTAATACTTTGAAATCAAGTATACAGGGTGGATGACTTGAGCTTGATTAGATACTCTGATTCACATTTCGATGGAGATAAAGAAACCATAGTATCTAATTTAAGTTATTTTATGAGTCTTAGATCAGGAGATGTCTCCTGGAGGTCATGCAAACAATTAGTTCCAACAGATTCCACAACTGAGGTAGAATATGTGGCAACAACTGAAGAAACAAAGGAAATTGTGTGGCTCAGGAAAATTCTGGAATATTTGCAAGATACACAAGTACATTCAACTCCTCTTTTGATTAACAAAAATTCTAGAATAAATTTGTCCAAGAACCCAAAGTTTCATGATCGAACGAAGAATATCAATACAAAATACCATCTAATTCGACATCATGTTGAGGCTAAAACAATCCACCTACAAAATCATTCCACAAATGAACAACTTGTAGACATCCTCACCAAAGCGATTGGAAGGGAAAAGTTTGAAATATTCAAAATAGTGCTTGAACTCATCAACATCCCTTCAGGTTAAGGGGGGGAACGTTGAACACCTAATCTTTGGTATTAGGAATCCTATATAAATATTTTAAATAACAAAATAAAAAAATTTGGAAGATGAAGAGACATTGGGAGTTGAAACCCAATAGTCTCCCTCTCCTTGTATATAGTCATATGCTATCTTAATGAAAATCAACAATTCATTATTGGTGTTACTCTTGGTCTAAAAACGTGGATAGTGATTTATCTACTATTTTTGGAGTTTATTACATGACCTATGCATAAACTAAAAGAGGTGTACCATTATCAAGATATATTTTTGGATATGGTTGTAACTAACTCTGCTATTTTACTATTGTTTTACTTGTTTATTGGAGTTACTTGAGTATATTATTGTATTGCTTTGAAATTGAGTATTTTTTTGTAACCTCTTGGAGCTACTTTTAGTAAGCAAGCTATTGTGAATGCTATTTTTTTTATATTCCTTGGAGGACTAATGGATCTAAGTGAAAACACAGAAATGAGAAGCACTTTATGGAATTAGGGTTTTATGGTTAATAAGTGTTGGGAGAAATAATACTAATAGAAAATTTTATGAAAAGAAAGGTACAAATAGCATTTAATACCATACTATTCTATCTAAAAAAAATTGAGAGGAAAATTATTGCCAACTATGAAAATGTTGACAAATACCTAAAAACAAAAAAATGTCATAAAATAAGGAAAAGTGATACCCAAATTCACAAGTTAGGGCTGACCTGTATTGTAATGGGGAAGGCCAAACTTGATAGCTTTTAAATAAGGTTTTGTGAGCAAAATTTTGAAGAGGAAATTTGGACCTACCTTCATTTGAATATGGTTTATAAACAAACAGGATTAGTGCAACCACATTTGAAGTTCCATGCAAATTTTTGAACCTCCAAATTTTCCTCCTTTTTGACAATCCATTTTTCCTTCTCCACCCATTTTGTTACACTTTTTCACTTCATTCCATCTTGTTTATGAATTAAACGTCATTCAGCTCATGAAAATGTTAGTAAAAAGGTAATCATCCATCAATATCTCAAAGACAATATTTTTGATGAGCCCCAGTATTGCAACAAGAATGTTGAAACTCCTGAGGTTATCAACTTAAATTATCAACCTGGGGTTCGTACAAACTTAAGAGGTGTCGACACTATATGTGAAACATGCAATGAAGTGAATGCCATGAAATAAAAGCATAAACTAATTGTAGAAATGGAAATGTTACTCTATTTGCAGAAATGAAACCTAATTACTTTTGTAGAGAGGAAATACTAGTTACTTTTGCAGAAAGGAAAGGTTATTCTACTTTGCATGAATGCAAATATACTAATATTATTTGCAGAAATGTAAACATGGTACATCAAAAGGAAGCCTAGTCTATTCAATAGAAATAACAATGTTGGAAATGGAAACCATAACTTAAGATGTATGAAATCATTCTTCAATCACTACATTCAAGAAATATTTTGTTAATAGAGTTCACAAGGTGCTTCATGAATTTAATCATCATTATGCTCTTCAAGTCATGAATCTATCCACTAATCCAAACTACAGAGGTGAATTTCAATGGAGAAGAGGCAAGGATTAAGAGATATTTTGGTCCTAGTCAATCATGGTTCAAAGCCTATAGCTCATTTTTCAAACCTAAGGGGAAAAAACCAAGCTTTTGGAGCAAATCTGGTAAGGTTTACATGTGCTATAGGAGGTGGTACTGGAGGCCCTGTTTTGCTACAAGAGCATGATAAATTTCCGAATTCCCAAGTAAATCAAATGAAAATAGGATGGGAATTTTTATTATTATTAATTATGATGTCTTAGGACTCCATTCCAAGTGGAATCACTCCAAAATACCCATGTTAACATGTGCTAAAAATGAATAGAAAATTACTACTGTAAAAACTCGAAATTCATGAACTAGTAAGCTATATAACCTACCAAATACCTAACCTAATCAAGTGAAAATGATATGGGGTGATATTTTTTATTAACTTAAATGTTTTTATGACCCAATACAAGTGGAATCAACTCAAATGAATCTCATTAACACGTTCTAAAAAATAGCATATTTACTACTATTTTGTTACAAGGGTTTTCCAGAAATTCTAGATTTGCGAACTAGTAGACCAATCCAAGTAGCTAAATGATGAAAATGAATTTTCAAAGTTTTTCTAAGGCCACATCATGCTCATGACTCTATAAATAACTTACAAAATAACTCACTTCAATCATTTAACGAATGTAACCAACAAAAAAGAGGCATGAATAGTAAACACATAAATAAGAGATGCAAGTGAAAAATACATTAAAAGGAAATACATAAATTGTACAAGATGGCTTCAAGGCTCCTGGGATGGCCAAGACCAAGGATAATCATATTTCTATTAAGGAAAACAAGCTTTAGAGGCTAAAAATGGTACCAAAATTCATTATTTGAATCAATACAAGTACATCCCTGCTAGAAATGAAAGCGGAGCTACTAAATAACAAGTTTTCTCCATAAGAAGACTAAGAAATACCTCCACCCCGGAGGCCAATTCGAATTGATACTTATAAAAAGTGATGAGGAATCATTATCCTTGAAAGGAGGAAGCTTTCACCTCCAAAATCCCTCAAATAGTGGATCTATCTCCCAACACTAGGAATATGCATTAAATGACAGGGAACACATTCCTATATTTTCTCAATCAGTGGAGCTCCAGAATTTGTCAATAATTTCATGATATTTTGTTCATCTATTATCCTATATTGATCCTCCTGTAGCAAGGATAAAGTCTCTAGATTATCTTCTCCTCCAAATCTTCATATTCTTCCCAATATTCTCACAGTATTCTACAAAAATAAATAATATTAGGCACAAATATGAAATTATCTTTGAACCTTCCTAATGAACGTATTAAAGTTAAAAATATGTCATCTAATGCAAAAAATATAGGTTTAATGTACCGAAGTAGGGTCAGATGGGCCTTAATTTATATCTAATTTGGAGGCCCGTCAGTTTTATTTAGGAAATTGGTTTAAACTATGCAATATCCCAATTTGAAACTTATTTTGGATATTTTCCACCTTCACCTTTGGATATTGAATATGGGAAGCAAGGAGGAGTGAGGGAATATATTATAGTAAATGATTTTTAGGGCTGAAAATTTTATAGAGAATATTAGAAAGATCCATCTATAGGTACAAGAAAAACTAAAGATCGCAGGAGAAGTATAAGGCAAGGCATGATCAACACAAAACAGAGAAATCATTCAAGGTGGGAGACAAATTATGGTTCCAGTTGAACAAGGAGATGTTGTAGGGGTATGTTAAGAAAATAAAGGCTCTAATGTATGGTCCCTTTGGGATACTGGAAAAGGTGGTGATAATTCCTACGAATCAGTTTACCACCATATATGCACATTTACTTAGTTGTGAATGTAGAGAATTTGAAACTCTATGAGCCTTCCATGCTATATCAGGAAGAGGAACAAGTCCTACCCTCTATGGAGGATTTGGCACCATATGTTGAGGCAAAGTTGACATAAGATACAATTTTGAAGAAGAGGTCTAGAACCACAAGACATGGGCAACATGACCTTTGGAATATTGGGTTGAAGGGACAACTTCCAGGAAAATCTAAGTAGTACACTAGAGAGAAGGTGGAGGAAAAATTTCCTCACCTAATTTAGTAGATTATTTTTGGGACCAAAAGCCTCCCAAATTGGGAGGTGTGATCTAGATTGGATCATTATATTGTTTTTCATCCATATTGATGCATTTGGAGTGGAAAAATTTAAGGAATTAGCTCATGGGACCGTTTTTACCGACGAGACACAGTTTGGAAAACAAGGTATAAAACCTTTTGGGAGCATTTTGAGGCATCAAACAACATTTTTTGGACCTAAAAATTTTCCGCTTTGGCCCCAAACAATGTTATTCTATTCTACACATCACTATCTTTCCAACAACGCAAGAAGTACGCCAATCGGAGTTTGTATGCAAAATATATGCCTCTTAGAAGTTGACCTTCCTATTTTCACACCTATAGTTCAGGAGGATGATGCCTCAGCCCCCATTATTCATGGAAAAGGTGCTATCCAAGTGATTTTGATGTAAAAGACTCTATAAGAGTCTATATTGTAACTCTAGTTAAGAGTAGATGTAGTCAAAATTAACCACTAGTGGGATATCAGGAAGTGTTATACGGAGGAAGAGGCATTCCATTATTTCGAGAGCATTTTGTTCCATAGATGAGAAAAGATAGCTAGGAGAGATGGGAGGTAGAGCACACAGAGAGGATCTGTATACTGTAGCAACCCATTAACCACAAGAATTACTTCTTTGTACCTACAGCCATATTTCCAGGCAAAGAAAGAGAGCAAAGCGACATCACCTTCCAACTAGGTTTTCTCCCAAAAGGGTTTCCCAGAGAGCATATATTGTGTCTTATATGTGTGTGTGAGATAATTTTTTCATTCTCTAATTTTTGGCATTATTTCCATTCGCATGCACTAATTGCAGTAAAATATACAAATCTAGAACTTTAACAAAACTGTAATAGTGTAAAAGTTCAGTATTTGAATATATTATTATAAGATAGGTTGCGATGAACTGTCCAGTGGAATATCCATGATAATTTATAGATCATTTGGTACCAGAGCAGGTATATTTGGGTATATTTTGGAGATTGCAGGGATCTAGATCGACGGGGTCGAAAACCGTAAAACCCTAATCATGGGTGATGAATCTGTCAAGAACCTTGTGATCCTGCAGAGGTGAGGTTTACGCGACTCAAACACCAAGTCACAAATATCAACCATAATTTAAGCCTCATAATGGAGGCCTTGAATGGAAAGTTGTGGATATTTGGAGAATATGGAGGTTCGAATGCATAGGATAAATCCAAACGGGGATCAAAATATTAGGGAAAAATGAAGTAATAGTTGAAGAAAGAACCCAAAAAAGATCAACCCAGTTCGAGTGTCGTGAACCAATCACAATCCCTATTTAAAATGGAAGAAAAGTTTGATATCAAGTTGTACCATGGCGAGATCGATGCTCTGAAGTTGACTATTGGTTGTAACAACTAGAATTTTATTTTAGCGCCCATCAGATCGAGAAAGGGTAAAATATCTCATTCGCACAAATAAATTAGAGGGCCATGCACTGACTAGGTGGGAGAGCCACATGGAAACCCTGAGGTTGGAGGGAGAACCTCCAGTGACTAAGTGGGAGGATTTAAAAAACCCTCATTAAGTCATAGTTTTATCCCATTGGGTACATGGAGGACCAATGGATCTGGTGGCATTACTTCAGGAAAAAGTCAGGCCAAAGTGTGCAAGAGTACACCACATGTTGGAGAAGGGTCCCTTAGGATTGTATTTTTTGAGTAATTGATAAGTACTTTTGTATTTTTTAGTCATGCGCGCTAATCAATGCACAATCAAGGGGCTTTGGGGAGGGCCAAAGTACCTTCATGAGTTGTAATGGTCTAAACGGTAAAAGTAGGAGTCGCAAACCACAATTTGTGGACCTTAGGATGAGCACATGCTAAGATATAAATAGAAGTATAGATCGAGTCAGATAGGACAATTTTTGGTAAGTTTGTGATATGTTTTGAACTTTGAAGCAAATATGTAAGCGTCTGTGTCTGAAAGGCTCCTCCTAACTGTGTGCACGAAGACCTTAGTCCAGCTGTGTTCAGACCCCGCTGTCTGTGTGCATGGGTGAATCTGAAGGATTGTAAAGGATTTTACAACTGTTGATGAATAAAGAAGTATTTTGGGATAACTCTGAGTACTAAATGCATTTATGATTTGTTTTGCTTATGATTTATGTTATCTATGATTGGATCGGTTGCATACCTATTTTACTGCTTAATATGAATATTATATGCATATATCTATTACTGTAAGACCTGAATATCACTTTATTAAGACTGTTGAAGGGATTGCGAAGCCACTGCAGGTACATGCGCAGGGTAGCCTACATAAGTTGACCTATATTTTCCTGGTTAGGGTTTTTGGTTAGGGTTTCTGGTGCGTAAGAAATTATATAATTATTATAGATCTGTGGACACCCACATCATTTAATTCTCTCTAAGGGTGTGGAAACCTAGTTCCAACACCCCCCATACTATTTCGAGTTAGACTTTGACCTGCGCAAGTAGGTCACTGCTGAAAGGGCCAGTAGTAAGAGGGTTTTGTTGGTTACGCTTAACTCTGAACCTGGGTCAAGACCCCTCAAGCCAACAAATGGTTCCGTTGCTGAGACCCGAATCATTTTGAGAGAGATGAGGTGATGTGGAAACCATTGAAGACTGAATTAGAAGACTTGTTTGAACAAAACATATGCAAATTCTCCATCAAGGAGAACATAAGTAAGAATTTGTATGTTTAAGCGTGGGAAAATAAGTATATTTTCACAGAGGTTCACGAAATTTTCTTTGTGGCCTTTTCACATGAGTTACAGGAGTGATTGTTAAGGTTAGCCGAGTTTCAAACCTGCTGGAAGGATGATAAGATCACTTAGTGGACACCTAAGTTAATCCAACATTTAGAACAGACTGATAACTCCATCACCCGCACTGTAGATCATTGGGTTGACAACATCTTGGGTGGGTTTGTAACAAAATTTGCAGTAGATCAGTTTGTCTCATATTTTGAAGTTGAAAGGAGGTTCTTAAAAGGACCGAGGGTTAAGTTCATACGCTCTCTTCCTTTACTAATTAAGATGCTATTGTGTGAAAAGGGTGTTATGTGTAGTCACACCGAGTGAATGACCCCCAAAAAAGTTGAAAGCACTACGCACAGAAGAAAGTACTTTTGGGTTAACCAGAGAGGAGATAGATCTGTATACATAGAGTGGCGAGGCTACGCATGCTGGAGGAAGCCCTCCAGCTACTGTGCAGTTGAACTCACTTAGGGGTCAGTCATCTCCTACCCCACCTCCACCATCACCAGGGGGCGATATTGCTGCGCATATGAAGCTACCCACCTTCAAGGGTGTGGGCGATGAAGACATGGACAAGTTCTGGTTTGTTGCAGACGCAGTATGGACTGTGCAGAATGTCAATTTTGATGCTATCAAGAGGGCGCAACTGGCCATGGAGTTTGAAGGTCGCACGTTGGACTAGTTTATGGGATATCTAGCTCAGAATGCTGATCCTCCTATCGATGAGATAAAGAAGGCCTTAAAGTAGTCCAGAAAACCAAAGTCCTACTCACAATGTGTAACAGAACCAAAATATATCTGATAGGAACCAAACGAATCTGTCTTGGAAGCATATCAGTGATTGAAGTGCACCATCATGGATGGAGGATTTATCTATGATGATAAGTAGCATAAAGAATGTTTTATTGCGATGCTCTTGCCACACTTGCGTGACCCTATGAATCAGTAGAAAATTGATTCTCAAGTAGAGGCTCTTGAAGTTGCTATGAAGCTAGAAGTCGCGCCTAGATGTGATGACCAATTTGGAACTTTAAAAATCCAAAGTCAGTTGGAAGCGATGCACTTGGAGATTCAGAACCTGCGCAGAGATAGAGGAAAATAATTTGGTGCAGATGTATGGTGTATACGTTGTAAGGGTTCCAAACACACAAAGGATCAGTGTACCTTACTTCAAGATTACAAGTGGGAGGACCAAATCCATTACGACCGAGGGATGCAGCAGGACCGAGTGGTACTCCTACACTGTGGTGTGCTGAATGTCAAGTGGATGGAAGGCATGCTACAAACCATTACCCTCGATTAGGCAGTTATGTACCCAAATTGAAGCAGCAATGGCATAGGTTCTTCGCTTCGGTTGGCCATAATGAGCATCATTGTGTACCTTTGATTTGATGATAGAAAATGCCAACCTATATAGGGTGTAGGATGACCCACCTTCACTAGCATCCCCCTTTGGGCGGGGTGGATCTCTAGCTAGAGGAAGGGGAGGAGGGAGAGGTGGAGGTGGAGGGTTGTGGAAAAGGACAACTGATCTACTATAACTGTGGAGACGTTGAACACTATGTGCACGACTGTCCAAACCCTGCGTGATAATCTTGCAGGTATTGTAGAAAATTTGATCATGTCATTGAAGATTGTCTTGTTTTGATTGCTAGAATGCAGGAGAAGCAACATCAGCAACCTACGCAGAATATCCAAATGGTTAGAGCTTGATAGCGAGCATCAAGCCCACAGTCCCGTTTCCATATTATTTCAATCTCGACCTATGTGTAGAATGCATTCAGATACCTTGCCCGATCATTGTCCACACTTTGGCCAACTCACCTTGTTCTATTCTCTTCCTCAGGCAAATTAAATAAGTCAGTGTGCTTTAACATCTCAATTCAAGATTGAGATATTCATTAATTTCATGATCTCGCATATAAGCGCATCCCTAATTAATCTCAACAATCCTCGACCATTAGTTCAATTCTAAAAACTGCGACTTTATACATATTACTCGGGCCTGCAAGAGTGGACCCTTCCTCCTCGACATAAATTCAACAAACGGTTGACACCCAACATTTACCCGTCGTTCAAACCGTTGTGAACAATCTACCATATAAAGTGCTGACCATATCGTAATTAACATTCATTAATAGATCTTGACTTCATCAAAACCCAATAAACATTAAGTCCGCCGGTTCCACACTCATACAAACGTAGAACACACAAACCTGATTCATACCTTCGTTAAATCCACACGCCCATCCAACGGTTGTTATCACATCACATCGCTTCACTTGATCTAATGGATATCGCTTGGGTTAGATGCGCGAACGATAACGCGCGATGAGAGCAGTTTCTCCAGAGCCCTTGAAGCCACGTGTCGGCCAATCTATGGAATCGCTCTGAATTCTTGAATACTGCTTATTTCGCAAAGGCAGTGCGATCAAACCGCCAGGTTTACTCTAAACCAATTTCACTGTTCCCTTCATCTTGGTTCCACTCCCTCTTACTCTAGGTTCCGTTACTCCCACTCCAGACAAGAACAATGCGTTTAGTTACAAATAGGACTCCAACTTTAATCTGCATCGGACTTCTTTAGAATGAGGGTTCAACATACAGATAGTGACCAGAGGTTATCTCAATTATGCCTCCCTTCCGGGATCATAACGTCGTTGCTTCACAATTCCCTCTTGAGGGTTCAACGTCGCTTCCACAGTATAAATTGGACAACCACTCATTGCTTCTCACAATGACTCAACACATTAACACTAACTCTGGACACAGTTTAACATGCGCTGGTTATACAGTCTCGTATTGGAATTCCAAGTCCATTCACATGGGGATTCCTTTTATACGTCACGCAGGATTCCATTCCACACAATCCCTCCTTGACACACCGTCTATGGCCATAACTCTTAACACGGGTTTTATCACTGAGGTTTCTATACCCCTCGCTTATTGGAATCGAGCTCAACTACACAGAGATCCATTATCCTTCACCAAGAAAATGTATATACATTCACACAAGATTTAACTTGACCTTATTCACATCGATTCTCCCATTAGATACAGAGCCTCATTCAGAGCTCTATCACAGGTTCAAATTACATTCAGTGGTATATTCTTGCTTGTGAAATTCGAGCCACTCACGCAGGAAATCAAATCAACAAATTCACATACAGAACTAGATCATAATGCACATGACATACTGAACAAATTCTTTCTCATTAAATGAATTCTCTTACAGACTTCTTATCTCGGCCAGGTCTTCAACTCTACGACCTTCTTCCTCACTATCCCGATCTATGCAGCTCTCTACAGGTACAGGCAGGTCTATGTACAGGTCTCTCCACTCTGTCACAAAGGTTTATTTTTATATAACCATCACCAATGAATTCATTCAGATTCTTTGATGATTCGACAACTCTGCAAATTCCTACTGTCCCAAGTTAGACTAACACTCAGATGGACTGAAACAGACTATCACTTCCTATGCCACTAATAATTCGGGTAGTTACATTTCTCCCTCTAATTAACTAAAATTACTCAATTATGAATATTTACATAGGGGAAACAAAACATGAGACCCCCCTTATGTTTATTTATGTACAAAAAGTGTCTTGGGCCTAATGCCCCTGCATCAGACTCCCCAGGTTCAAATGATTCATGATCTCCTGATCATGTGCTTCATCTTCGTCTTCCTGGATCCCATACTTTGTTCTGCAACTGGTTATTTGTTGCAGCGTTCTTCTTTCGCATTCCTCCTGGCTTCCATATCTTGTTCTGCATCTTCGCACTTGCTATGCCCTCACAGTCTGTGACTGTCTTCTTCTTGCTGCTACTGATTCTCTGCTTCCTTTTCTGAGGCATCTTTTGCATCAGTCTTCTTACAAATTCTATTTCTCTGTGTAATCTTTCCTCTGACTGCCAAATTATTACTTCTGTTTGTTGCACTCTTATTTCTTCAGTTCTTACTGCTGCCCTAGTTGCCACCCTATCATCCATGCCCTCTTGATTTTTGCAACAGTAAAACTCTTCCTGATTGTCATTTATGACAACTTCCCTATCCTCTGTCTTCAGCAATTCTCCCAGCAACACTCCAATCAGTTGTTGCTCTACCATTTCACCTTCTTTTCTGAATGTCTTCAGTAAACATTCTCGCCATCTCCTTTGGCTAAACAAATCTTCACTATGCTGCAACTCAGTTTCAACATCTTCTTCTTCTGCCTTGGCAATCTTCAACAATTTCCTTCCTTCTTCTTGATTGACTCCAGCAATCAAATCAAGTTCTCTAGCCACTGTATCTTCATCTTCTGTCAGAGTGCAACTCTAGTTCTCCACTGCTGTAGCAGCCCCAACAGTCTGCCATACAGCCTTCTCTTCAATCTTCTCTCGGCTATTCAGACAAGCCAATTCTTCTCTGCTATCACCAGCAACAAATTTCTGCATATGAGACATGACTGTCTCATCCTCATTCTGCAACAACTCTTCTTCTTCTAAGACAAATCCAAGTGATGGACTGTCTTCTGCTTTGCTTGTCAACATAGCCACTTCATCCGTTCCAAAACCCCAAGACCCAATGGTCCCAACTGATGATTCAATCATCAATTCTTTTCTATCTTCATCCCATTGTGTCTTCACATTATGCAACCCCCAATTTTGAAATTGAGGTTTTCTCTCTTGTATTGAATCCTGTTGATTTAGCATACTCTCTAGCAGCTCAATTTCTCCATTCCATGGTTGAAAATATTCCACAGAATTTTCCTTCTCCTTCATTTGACTGCCCCACGCTGTCAATTCTCCTTCAGCATCAGCAGAATCTGCATTCACAAAGCAATTGTTAAAACAAAATCCACAAGGCCTTAGAGCCTTTCTTTCTTCTGTCAGCATCTCAGCATGCTGTCCCAACCTTCTTTCCTTCTCGATCAACACATCAGAGCGCTGATTCCAATTCTTCAAACATTTCTTGAGACGGTCAGCTAGTCTCTCTCCTGCACCATCCTCTGCAAGGATGTCTTTCTGCTCTAGTTCATAAAAATGAACTTCCTCATCTTTAATCATCTCTGTCCTTACCATCTGAATACCTTCTCTCTGTGGTTCTGTCCTCTGCTCCAGAACACTTGATTCATGCCACAATCTTGGCATCTCATCACAATCTTCTCTATCTTCTGCTGTCACTATCTCCTCCGCCTTCATCAGAATGGAATTCTGACCTTCCATCTCTGCAAAGACTTCAGCTATCTGTCCATCATTCTCCACATGTCCATTTAACAAAAGCAGCCTGTCATTATTAGCATTAATGACAAACTCATCATCATCAACCTCATTGAAACAATCTCTTCTACAAAATAAGGAATTAATGAATTCCTTCTGCTGCAATAGTTCAATCTGATCTTCATCTGAAAGATACTCATCATATATTGCTTGGCAACAGTCAGCTTCATTCATCACAGTCCCATCATGTGAACTGTCTTCCTTAACACTTGCACTCACACACAACTTGTCAGTGGTAAAAACATAAGACCTCATGGTCTCATTTGGTGATTTGATCACCAAATCTTCTTGCTGTTCCAAGTCTTCTATATTCTCCAGAGATTCTTCAATGGTCTCTTCTTCAGAGTCCTCAAGCTGTTCAACCTCCAGCTTCTGGCCAATATCACAAACTAAAGCTCTTCTGCTTCCAAAATGTTGGAAAGCAGAATCTTTCTCTGACTGTGCATGGACATCTTCAAAACATGTAGCTACTCCATTTTCTTCCTCAGTGACAACATCAACAGTTTTTTTTCTTTCACCTGTTGTTCCTGCAAACATACAAAATGTGTCAGATGTAAGGCTCTTGGACCCCTTGGTCCCACTTGAAGCTTCAGTCTCCAAGTCCTTCTCCAAATACTTAATCACTCTGAGTATTTCCTTTTTCTTCCGAGCATTCATCATCTACTCCTTCTTCCTTTGTGGCCTCTGCCACTTTATCTTCTTCTTCATGAGCCAACCAACTCTATGGCTTTCTTCTATCCTTCTCTTCAGTTCGTTAAACTGTTCCTTGATCTCAGCAAATTCTTTCCAATATTCTTCATCAGTGAGTCTCTTCTTTATGCCATTTGTTTTGGCATCTTCCCTCACTCTTCCACTGTGGCTTCTTTCAGAACCTATGCAATCTCTGCAATCTCTGCTATGGCTCTCAGTAGCCATTCTCTTCTCTAGGAGTTCTTCACTCACAAGCTGCACTAAGCCTCTGCAACAACAAGCTCTCTTGCTGCAACTTACCTCACCAATCCCTTCCTCTGGATCTGGCTTTTGGCAAGTACCGATCCCCTCTCTGCTGGAACCTTCTAAGCACTCTCTCTGCTCTCTAGGCCTCACTCTGCAACTTTCTCAAGAACACCTCTGTTCTTCCTTCATCCAACCTCAGTTGGGAATCTTCCAGGTTCTGCCACACTCTTTATACACTCAGAATCCCTTGTTAGACTCTGCTATCACTGCTCTAAAAGCTTGTGATTTGCTTCTGCTGAGATTCTTTCCTCACTTGCTTGCACCCTGTATTCTGCAAAAAAATTCTTCCAACCAGAGTTCAAATAAGGCTCATCATCTTACCTCTCAAGATCCCTGTCTGATCTTGCTTCTCCTTTCACCTGCACTGCATCTATCTGCTGCAATCTTCTGTCTTCAAATCCAGATTCTGTACACCTGGAGACCTTCACTGCATGTCAAATCAAATCTGCAATTTTCTCTATTAAACAGATTCAAACATCAACTATTTTCTTCTGTTTCAGTACATGTGCATTTCCAAAAATAAACTTTTCAACGAGCTAACTAAATTCTAGCTCTGATACCACTTGATAGCGAGCATCAAGCCCAAAATCCTGTTTCCATATTATTTCAATCTCGACCTATGTGTAGAATGCATTCAGATACCTTGCCCGATCATTGTCCACACTCTGGCCAACTCACCTTGTTCTATTCTCTTCCTTAGGCAAATTAAATAAGTCAGTGTGCTTTAACATCTCAATTCAAGATTGAGATATTCATTAATTTCCTGCTCTCGCATATAAGCGCATCCCTAATTAATCTCAACAATCCCCGACCATTAGTTCAATTCTAAAAGCCGCGACTTTATACATACTACTCAAGCCTGCAAGAGTGGACCCTTCCTCCTCGACGTAAATTCAACAAACGATTGACACCCAACATTTACCCGTCGTTCAAACCGTTGTGAACAATCTACCATATAAAGTGCTGACCATATCGTAATTAACATTCGTTAATAGATCTTGACTTCATCAAAACCCAATAGACATTAAGTCCACCGGTCCCACACTCATACAAACGTAGAACACACAAACCCAATTCATACCTTCGTTAAATCCACGCGCCCATCCAACGGTTGTTATCACATCGCATCACTTCCCCTGATCCAACGGATATCGCTTGGGTTAGATGCGCGAACAATAATGTGCGATGAGAGCGGTTTCTCCAGAGCCCTTGAAGCCACGTGTCGGCCAATCTATGGAATCGCTTCGAATTCTTGAATACTGCTTATTCCGCAAAGGCGGTGTGATCAAACCACCGGGTTTACTCTAAACCAGGTTCATTGTTCCCTTCATCTTGGTTCCGCTCCCTCTTACTCCAGGTTCCGTTACTCCCACTCCAGACCAGAACAATGCATTTAGTTACAAATAGGACTCCGACTTTAATCTGCATCGGACTTCTTCAGAACGAGGGTCAACATACAGATAGTGACCAGAGGTTATCTCAATTGCGCCTCCCTTTCGGGATCATAACGTCATTGCTTCACAATTCCCTCTTGAGGGTTCAACGTCGCTTCCACAGTATAAATTGGACAACCACTCATTGCTTCTCACAATGACTCAACACATTAACACTAACTATGGACACAGTTTAACATGCGCTAGTTATACAGTGTCGTATTGGAATTCCAAGTCCATTCACACGGGGATTCCTTTTATACGTCACGCAGGATTCTATTCCACACAATCCCTCCTTGACACACCGTCTATGGCCATAGCTCTTAACACGGGTTTTATCACTGAGGTTTCTATACCCCTCGCTTATTGGACTCAAGCTCAACTACACAGAGATCCATTATCCTTCACCAAGAAAATGTATATACATTCACACAAGATTTAACTCGACCTTATTCACATTGATTCTCCCATTAGATACAGAGCCTCATTCAGAGCTCTATCACAGGTTCAAATTACATTCAGTCGTATATTCTTGCTTGTGAAATTCGAGCCACTCACGCAGGAAATCAAATCAACAAATTCACATACAGAACTAGATCATAATGCACATGACATACTAAACAAATTCTTTCTCATTAAATGAATTCTCTTACAGACTTCTTATCTCGGCCAGGTCTTCAACTCTACGGCCTTCTTCCTCACTATCCTGATCTATGCAGCTCTCTACAGGTACAGGCAGGTCTATGTACAGGTCTCTCCACTCTGTCACAGAGGTTTATTTTTATATAACCATCACCAATGAATTCATTCAGATTCTTTGATGATTCGACAACTCTGCAAATTCCTACTATCCCAAGTTAGACTAATGCACAGATGGACTGAAACAGACTATCGCTTCCTATGCCACTAATCATTCGGGCAGTTACATTTCTCCCTCTAATTAACTAAAATTACTCAATTATGAATATTTACATAGGGGAAACAAAACATGAGACCCCCCTTATGTTTATTTATGTACAAAAAGTGTCTTGGGCCTAATGCCCTTGCATCAAAGCTGAACTGCGAGATGATGATCCAAGTATAAAAATAATTACGTGCATCAGAATTGCCACTGGAGAAGACGAAGGAAAAAAGGATGATGCAGAGCCATTGATCATTAAGGCTTCTGAAAAGAAGGACAGACTCAACCTACAGAAAGAAAAGGAGACCTTTATAGAAGTCAGAAAGGATTTTGCTGCTGCAAGTGCATCCACATCCAAGTCAATCATGGAAGCAAAGGTCGATGATGAAGTCAAACCTTTCTTGCAAGCCTGCATTAAGATATTACGTAACCAGAAAGCAGTATAAAACCTTCAGGCTCTGATAGATAACTACACAAACAAGGAGTTTCCTCGTACTGAGAGTAAGGCTGTGAGAAATATCTATAAGAACAAGAAGAGAACTGGTCGGGAGATTCGCATGACCGTGCAAAATGGAGAGTATGAGATGGATTAGGTCATCTTGGACTTGGGGTCTGATGCAAATGTTCTACCTAAGAAGACCTGGTAGAAGATGGGTGAACCAAAGCTGGAATGGTCTACCATTCAACTACACATGGCTAGTCAGCAGAAGATTGTTCCGCTTGGAAGACTTCCACAGGTTCTGGTAGACATTGCTGGAGTAAAGGTACGTGTGGACTTTGAGGTAATACAAATTTTGGATGATGCAGATCCATACCCTACGCTACTCAGGCTGGATTAGGCAATCGATATGGGAAGTATCATCAACTTGAAGCGAAGAAGTATGATCTTTGAAAATAATGGTACTTTGTAATATTCCAAAATGGAAAAGATAGGAATATAGAACATATGCATAATTCCAACTACGATAAAATAATAATTAAACATGTAGAAATGGAAAAATGTCAGAATACATCAAAACATCATACATATGGGAAGAAAACAACTGAACCATATCATTAAGGATCAACATCAAGGTAAGTAAACAATGCTCCAAAAGGAATGCACTCAAGCCACAAGATGGGTGAAATACACTAAAGAAAACTAGCATTGGAAATGTTGTGCTGCTACTACTGCTGCTACTGGAAACTACTGCTACTGTGAAGAGGAACCATGTGCGGGAGGCTACTAGAGTGCTTAGAAAGATCTGGGATTTTAACCATGGACTCTACTAAAAAAAACTAGAAAAACCATAAATGTTTTGGCCAGATTTTAACTTTGAATTTTTGGCCCTTTTTGATTGCACATTGCACCCTTGCTGGCTGAGTTACGCAATCCATGGAGAAAAATGCTGATATGGGGCTGAAAGAATGATCAGTTAGCTGCAATAGCACCCACTCATCTCACTAATGGAAGGGCTGATCCCTTCTCTTGATCTCCAAGCTAGAAGCTTGAGATCTAGCTCCTCCTTCCTTTGCTCAAGTGGCAGTTGCAAACTACACAACTATTGGACTAGACTGCACCATCAAGGAGGCTGGAGCTATAGCCTACTGCTGGATGATGAAAAAATTCTCACAGATCATGTAAATTATCTCTCCAAAGTGAGGGAAAGACCCCTCACAAGAATCCAAGATGAAATACTTGGAACTTCCTTCCTCCCTTAGATCTGCCTTACTGGACTTGGAATTCCTTGAAGGAGCTGCTGCTGAATGGAGGTGTAATATGATGGCCTGATGCCGACTATCACAATACTGCTCTTGGAATACTGAAATGGAAGTGCAAGGTGAAAGGGTGAACCCAATGCTAGAAACAACCTTCCTCCTCTCAAACCCTAAGACATGAATGCATAATTCTTGAAGTTGTATATGCAGAAGAGAGGGGCTGAATGTGGCACCAATGCCGGATGATGAATAACTACTCAAAATAACCTTCCTTGAGTAGGCACTTGAATTCCCTCGTGGGTAAGGGTGGGATTCCTGCTCAGGAACACCTGTGTGCTAAACAACACAATAAACTTAGCTAAACAGCTGAAGCGTGCAAATAAATGTCAAATGACAATACAATATCAAATTCCAGAATGATTTTCTTTGCTGCCCTCATCTTCCTTATATGGTTGTGAGCCTTCCCTAGCCTTGGCGCACCTCATAACTGCGCTGCACATGTGGCCACTAGTCTCCATGAATACTGCGTTGTCTCTCCATGATCTTTGCATTTAATCTCCACTCCCTCCATCATGTGTGCATTTACTGCACCACTTCCTCCATCACTGTATCATTAATGCTCTATGATCTTACTTTTATTCCTCCACTATCTCCATCATCTTCATCATTAAGGCTCTATGACCTCCACTCCTTCATTATTAAGCTGCTTCACTACTCCATAATACTGATATATTATCTAATTCACCGACATTCACACAACAAAAGTGGATTTTATTCATCTATGGGGTTTATGGGTCCCTCCACCCTTTTATTTACTTAACTAATTAAGAAAAGTAAGAACTCTAATATTCCAATTAACTCGTGGAAAATTGGGAATATTATAGTCGTCCCCCCAAAATTTTGCTTGTCCTCAAGCAAATGCAAAAGTGATTGATACAAAAATCCTCCTCCCTCCAAATGGCGCCCTCATATGGAAGGTCTACCCATCTACTCCAGTGTGTAATGAATGCCCATCTCCAAGGCTGCCTCTCTAAAATGTCTAGAATGGCTTCCAACTGTATAACTAGATGCCTCTCCTCATCACTAAACCTCTAAGTGGAAACCATCCGCTGTTCCAGCACCTCTTCTCTGCATGAGACATATGAAGTGAAGTGTTTCCTCCCCCCAAAGGAAAGTCCCAAATCATGAACTATCTCTCCAACCCATGCTACATGGAGTAGGATGTACCTCTCCATGCTCCCATCATTGGCCCTAATTGCTCCAAGCATCAACTCAACCCCATGCAAAATAGGAGACAAAAACATATGGGTTGACATGTAAAATGTCGAACCATACTCTCTCAATAACAACCACCGCAACAATGCCTCTTGCTCCCATACCACCCCATCATCATACCAAGTATGGTGGCCATACTCTCCTAATAGAAGCCAACGCAGTAAGGCCTCCTGTTTCCATCTCCCTTCCTCATCATGCAAGGTATGGGATAAAATAAGCCCATACTCTCCCAAGAGTAACCAAATCAGCAATGACTCTTGCTGCCACCTCACATCATCATCATGCAAGCCATGGAGCAACAACATACTAATTGACATGTAGAATGTTACATCAACCCAACATAACCAAGCTCCCTGCTGCCAAATCATGTGAGTGCCATGCAATGTCCCAAACAATAACATACCCATTGAAATAGGATATGTGATGTGATGTGATGGCCAAACTCTCTCAAAAGTAGGCAGTGCAGCCATGCCTCCTGCTGCTGCATCACACCAGTAATATACAAGGGATGGATCATACAAATGTGAGATGTTGGGTGGTAACCATACTCACCCAAAAGCAACCAGTGTAGCCATGCTTCCTGCTGCCCCGTGTCATAAATATGCAAGTAGCTCACCAACCACTTTCTCATCATCCTCACCCATCCATCCAATTGTGGGTGATGACTCAAATCATGCGCCAACTTGGTATCCACCAAATGGAGAATACCATTCTCCCCAATCTGATGATATTTTCACTCCATTATATGTTGAAGTGCATCCTCCTTGAGGTTACTCCATGAGAACCACTCATCGATGACCCGATGGAATCCATAAGATTCTGAATATTCTGTAGGTAGAAAATTATCTTTGAGCTGTGAGATGCTCATCAAGAAGGCTTCATCCTGACAATGGAAAATGTTATCCATCATTAAGATGTCTACCAACTATCATCTGTCCCTCCAATGCTTCATGAGTGAAGCGGTCATTAGATTGTTCCAAGAATAGTTGGGCCCCCAACTCATCACTGCTCCCTAGCGACAACGCTGCTAATCTCCATGATGGTGCATATGTTGTCTCATGGCCATACTCAATGCTGAACACATAGTTCTGCATTGGATTGATTAGGACTATGCTCATCCTCTCCTCCAAAACTTTACACTCCAACCCAAAGTGTTTTGTGCAGCTCAACAATGAAAAACCAGGATGGCTATACATCTCCTCCTTGACCAAGTCAAGGGTCCTCTGCGTAGTGATAATTTGCTGCTCCAAATTAGTAAGGTGATCTAATCCTTGGTTATGCAATTGCCTTGATGGAATGTCCCCACAAATCTCAAGTTGAGGTACTGAAATAAGATGGGATGGAAATGTTTGCAAACCTTGGATCAACTGAATCTTGGGAATATATTTCACAGCTACAAGAGTTCCTCCAACCAGTGCAATGGCTTCTCAAAATACTGGTAATGATGATGGTTGCTCCTCTTCTACTGTATCAGCATTGGTATCTGCCTCCTCCTCCTCATGCATCTCCTGGATCATGCATGGGACTCCCGATGTCAAGAGCTCAAGACCATCTCGCAAATATGCAAGTGCTCCTCCTCCTGATTCAAGTACTTCTGCAGCTGGTGGTGGTGGTGGTTGCTCCTTTTCCAGAGAGATAATGATGACATATTCCTTTTTCTCCTCATGTACTTTCTCATCAATAATGGGAAATGTCTCCATGGAAAGTGTCTCCAATTTTCTTCTATCAAACTTATTGATCACCCTTTGAGTGAAGTCTGCATATGCATTCAATCTTGCATGCTTCATATGGTTGAACCACCAATTCTTTGCTTCACCCTCGAGGTGTAGCGCTGCAATCTAAACAACCTCGCATTCCACTACTGGGTGTAGCTAGAAGAAATCATCTAACTCCTTAATCCAAGCTTTAACTGTGCTTGTGGATGACCCATCAAATGTAGGCAGGAAAAATATATTATGTATGTGCCCTTTATTCCTATTACTGCTGCAGGGTCTCCAGTTCTCTTTGATCTAAAAAAACTATTGGAGAGTTAGATTCTCCTTTAATGATCTAGATTAATATTTGTACTCTGCAAGATAATTAATCAGAGTCGCATGCTCTAAGTGTCCTCCATCTCCATGCCATTCATCTCCTTCTGCAAGGAAAGTGGACATAGAAAAGTTTTATGGAGCTCTTTGCATTGCTGGTTGTTTATGATGCTGATAGGAAGTGCTTGGACCTTCCTCATTCTGAAACCCTCTTGAGGTTTCTCTTTACCTTCCCATTCTTATTGCTTTAATCTCTGAGAAGATATCCTGGATAGATCCAAAGAGAAGTGTGGAAAAACTTAATCCTTCTGCCATTGAATACTTCTTCTTTTTTTGTTTCTTCTTATACTTTTGATTTCATGAAGTGCCCACAAGCTGAGCCAAAGATTATGCTCTAATACCACTATAATATTCCAAAATGGGAAAGACAGGAATATAGAACATATGCACAACTCCAACTACGGTAAAATAAGAATTAAACATGTAGAACTGGAAAAATGTCGGAATACATCAAAACATCATACATATGGGCATAAAACAATTGAACCATATCGTTAAGGATCAACAACAAGGTAAGTACACAATGCTCCAAAAGGAATGCACTCAAGCCACAAGATGGCTGAAATACATTAAAGAAAACTAGCACTGGAAATGTTGTGATGCTACTGCTGGAAACTGTTGCTACTATGAAGAAGAACCATGTACGTGAGGCTGTTGGAGTGCTCAGAAAGATCTGGTATTTTAACCACCCACTCTACTACAAAAACCTAGAAAAACCCAGAAATAGTTTGGCTAGATTTTAACTTTTTATTTTCGGCTCTTTTTCGGTGGCATACTGCACCATTGTTGGTTGAGTTACGCACTCCCTGGAGACAACTACTGATATGGGGCTGAAAGAATGATCTATCAGCTGCAATATCACCCACTCATCTCACTAATGGAAGGCTTGATCCCTTCTCCTGATCTCCAAGCTAGAAGCTTGAGATCTAGTTCCTCCTTTCTCTGCTCAAGTTGCAGCTGCAAACTGCACAACTGTTGGACTAGACTGCATTGTCAAGGAGGTTGGAGATGTAGCCTACTATTGGATGATGAAATAATGCTCACATATCATGTAAATTATCTCTCCAAAGTGAGGGAAAGATCCCTCACAGGATTCCAAGCCGAAATACTTGGAACTTCCTTCCTCCCTTAGATATGCTTGACTAGACTGCACAATTCCGAAAGGAACTGTTGTTGCATGGAGGTGTAATATGATGGAATGATGATGGATATAAAAATGATGCTTTTGGAATACTAAAATGGAAGTGCAAGGTGAAAGGGTGAACCCTCCACTGGTTTCCTAACTGAAATGCTAGAAACTACCTTCCTCCTCTCAAACCCTAAGATAGGAATGCGTAATTCCTGAAGTTGTATATGCAGAAGAGAGGGCCTGAATGTGGCACCAATTCCGGATGATGAATAACTGCTCAAAATAACCTTCCCAGAGTAGGCACTCGAAGTCCCCCGTGGGTAAGGGTGGGATTCCCGCTCGGGAACACCCGTGTGCTAAACAACACAACAGACTTAGCTAAAAAACTAAAGCGTGCAAAGAAATGTCAAACGACAATACAATATCAAATTCTAGACTGATTTTTTTTTTCTACCCTCATCTTCCTTATATGGTTGTGAGCCTTCCCTAGCGTTGGCCCACCTCATAACTACGCTGCACATGTGGCCACTGGTCTCCATGAAGACTGCGTTGTCTCTCCATGATCTCTGTGATCTCTGCATTTAATCTCCACTCCCTCCATCATGTGTGCATTTACTGCACCACTTCCTCCATCATTGTATCATTAATGCTCTATGATCTTACTTTTATTCCTCCACTATCTCCATCATCTTCATCATTAATGCTCTATGACCTCCACTCTTTCTTCATTATTAAGCTGCTCCAGTACTCCATAATGATGATCTATTATGTAATTAACCCACATCCACACAACAAAAGTGGATTTTATTCATATATTGGTTTATGGGTCCCTCCACCATTTTATTTACTTAACTAATTAAGAAAAGTAAGAACTCTAAGATTCCAATTAATTGGTGGAAAATTGGGTATATTACATACTCGAGTGATAGTACCTCTGGATCCGGCGGAGGGGGAGAGATATATAGAACCAATGCGTGAAGGAGATGATGTCGCCCATATCTACAAATTGACTACGCGAGATGAGGATTGGATCAACCCTATTGCTAACGGGATATTGAATTGGGAAAATGATAGCTTATGTTTCTCAGACTCGGATGGTGAAATGGAGAACTGGAAGAATCGTTTGCATGATGTGTCTGCGATGTGATGCCTCAAAATCACTAAAAAATTGTGATGCATCTCCTCAAAGGTAAGAGAAGTACCCTATTTTGATGGTTCTTGTAGTGTTGTATTATTTTTGGAAAAGTTGGAAAAGGTTGTCTTGAAAGAGCGAAGGTTCTGGGCACTCGATATTACTATGCGCGCAACTCTAGCACGCTGGTGGGACATGCATAAGGGGAGCTTGGGAGACTAGGAAGAATGCAACAGGATGATGCATTTGCGCTTTGAGCAGCCCACTACCCCATTAGCTGAGATTTTTTGTGGCCGAGGTGATCCGCGCAAACACCTGGCTACATGGATGGAGGTTTGGGATAAGAAGCCCAAGGCCGAATGGGTTCACATGTTTGTCCATACATTGGGACCAATCCCTAGTACATGGTATTTAGAGACGAAGCTATGCCATGGGACCCTTTATTAGGTTACAATGAGTGAAAGTTTCTTGTTAACCTTCGGCATGGTTGGTGGATCAGAGCGATTGGACGAAGCACTATAGTATATAGAAGCAATTATTTTTTATGATTCCCAACCTCAGATAGAATGTGCTACACCGGCATGGGAAGCGCAGATGCAAGATATTTTCAACTGCATAAATATAACAGTAGAAGATAGTGAGGAAGATCCAAGAAATATCAACATCCCCGAGTCTGAGGGGGAGTGTGTAGTTGTAGGGCCCTTAATAGGAATGGTGGATGTAACTAAGCCTCTGATGCTAAAAGAAGTCAACATTGAAACTGAGGAACAACCCAAGTTGGCAAAAATAGGAGATTATTGGGATGAAGACACAGTGGGAAAGATTGCTTAGCTGCTGACAGAATATCAGGGTCTGTTTCCCACAAATTTCTCTGAGCTCAAAGGAATTTTAAGATATTTGGGAGTTATGAAGATCACTCTGAAACTGGATGCGCGCCCTGTCAAGCAGCGACCATACCGATTAAATCCCAAGTATAATAAAAAAGTGAAGGAGGAATTAGAAAAAATGGTGGCTGCAAGAATCATTGAGCCCGTGGCGCATTTTGATTGGGTGAGCCCAATGGTTGTTCAAGAAAAGAATACTAAGGGATAAATAAGGACTTGTGTGGATCTGCACAAACTGAATTATGCATGTGTACATGACCCCTTCCCTACTCCATTTTTAGATGAAATATTGGACAATGTGGGAGTATAAGAGGCTTACTCTTTCACTGATGGATTTTCAGGGTACCATCAGATCAGGATTGCGTGAGAAGATCGAAGCAAGGCCACCTTTTCAATGGAGTGGGGATCCTTCTAATACATAGTCATGCCCTTCGGATTGAAGAATGCACTTTCTATCTTCTCGCGCGTAGTAGCAGATGTATTCAAAGAGTTTATGCACAAGTTTATGGAAGTTTATTTTGATGACTAGACTATGTTTGGAATGGTAAAGAAGCATGTGTCCAACCTGCGCATGATGCTTGACACTTGTAGGAAGCATCAAATCTCTCTTAATTTGAAGAAGTGTATATTTGTGTTCCTTTTGGAATCTTATTGGGACATATTGTTTGGCAGCAAGGATCGATGGTAGATCCAACCAATATTGCAGTTATTATCAACCTAGAGGTCCCTACCAATGAGAAACAAATGCACTCTATTCTACGACCCACTAGATATTATAGAAAGATCAGTCAAGGCTATGCTCTGATCACTGCACCTATGGAGAAATTTCTGAAGAAGGATGTGTCCTTTTTCTGGGACGAGGAATGCCAAAGAACTTTGAGCTTCTGAAGGAAAATATGGTTACTGAACCTATTCTAATATTCCCAGACTGGTCCAAGGTCTTTCATGTGCATGTTGATGCATCCAGTATTGCACTTGGAGTTTTTTTAGCGCAACCAGGAGAAGGAGATATTGATCACCCTGTTTCCTTTGCAAGTAGGAAGCTCTCAACTACTCAACCATAGAGAGGGAAGGATTGGCTATGGTCTATGCTCTGCAGAAATATATGCATTATCTGCTAGGAGGGCACTTCAAGATGTTCACTGACCACTTTGATTTGAAATACCTGGTCAATAAGCCTGTGTTGGGTGGGGGGGGGGGGAGATTTGTATATGGTTGTTTCTCTTTCAGGAATATGATTTTGAAATCATTGTGAAGCCTAGTAGATTGAATGTTGTACCTAATCACCTATTATGCATTGAAAATGGGTAGGAACTTACCAGTCTGGAGGAGGGACTGTTTGATGTGCAACTATTTTCTATTAAGGTGGTTGATGAACACCTTACATATATAATTCACTTTCTGACTACTGGAAGTGCGCCTGCTATATACTAGGTGCAACAAAAAAAGGAGTTGGTTTCGCGCGTAGTTGATTTCACATTGATTGGTAGTCAACTGTACAAACTGGGAGTGGATGAAGTGTTAAGGAGATATGTCTTGGAACATGAAAGACATGACATCTTGGCTGAAGCTCATGAGGGAGTGGCAAAAGGCCTCTATGTAGGGAAGGCTACTGCGCAGAAGGTGTTGCGTGTTGGGTTATGGTGGCCCACTCTGCACAGAGATGCACATGCATATTGTTGAGCTTGTGATGCATGCCAAAGAATAGGGAAGCCATCGCATAGAGATGAAGTGCCATGGCAGCCACAGACGGCCCTGCGGGATTTTGATAAATGGGCTATAGACTTTGTTGGACCTATCAACCCTCCTGGGAAGAAGACTGGTGCGTGCTACATCATCACGACCACATAATATGTAACCAGATGGGTTGAAGCTAAGCCAGTAAAAGATTGTACTACAAACGTTGTCGCACATTTAATTTTTGAAAATATCTTGACTAGATTTGGCTGCCCAAAGATATTGATGAGTGATAGGGGTACGCACTTTGTGAATGAAACCATTGAAGCTCTGACAGAGGAATTTCAGATACATCGCCAGAAGAGTACTCCTTACCACCCTCAGGAAAACGGTGTAGTAGAAGATTTCAACAAAATATTTGAGAATGCACTCACAAAGATTTGTAATGCAAATCAGAATGATTGGGACGCGTGCATCCCTTCTGTGTTATGGGCTTATAGGACCACATGCAAGAAGTTGACTGGGAAAACGCCTTTCAGGATGGTTTATGAAAAAGAAGCAATCATGACAATGGAATATATTTTCCCAAGCCTACGCATCATAGCATTCACTAATATGGCTAAGCCAGACATCATGGAGGAACGTCTAGCACAATTGGTTTCCTTAGAAGAGGATCGGTTTATTTCCAAGTTTCATCAACAAGTGCAGAAGGCATGCGAAAAGGCCTGGAATGATAAACACATTCAACAGAAGGAATTCAAAGAAGAAGATTTGGTTTTTTTGTATGAAATTTAGTTTGCTTGCCACCCAGGGAAGTTCAGAAAGCATTGGTTAGGGCCATACATTTTGAAAGAGATCACTAATGGAGGTGCGGTGCGCTTGGCTACGTTGCACGATGAGAGTCTCTCGGGTACATCAATGGAAGCTGATTGAAGCTGTATAGGGATAACCCTATGCCTACCAAATGACTATATGGCCGAAAAATGGGAATCCACTTGTCTGCGCGCTGTGTAGAGGACATACGCAGACAAGTGCGACATGAGCATAGGGGTAGTGTGATGTAGGAGAAACTAGCCGTTGGAATAGTTAATCTGGAGGAAAAAGCACATCGTGACCAACCACATGAAGCCATGGGCAGACGAAGCGATGAAGATGTCACAAGATTTGGATGCTGATGTGAAGAATCTGAACCAAACGTACCAGAGTATCAATCTCGCCACAAAAGGGCTAACATCTAAGAAATTGGTGGATACAACGCAGAGTGCAGCCGATCAGAGTGTGGATGTCCTTGCGCCCTTCACTGTTGCCATCGAAGAATTGGAGATGAAGATGAAGAACCTAGTACCTCTTTGACTCAGGATGAGTCTATAGTGCCCCGCTTTGGTTGATGGACATTGATCCTTCATACTTTATTCTTTGAGGACCTGAGGTTGAGGATCCAGACACATGACTCTATTAATAGTGGATTTGATGGTTATGTATGTCTTTATTGATACCATGATCATTGTAGCGTTAATGGATATGCATGTTCTCTATTGATATCATGATGATGATAGATTTTATGGAGAGATATGTTTTCTATTGATGTTACGATGATGATGCCTTTGATGGATATGTTAAATTACCATTGATGTTATGATTATGATAAATATGATGGATGTGTCCCATATGTTAGCTATTTACATTAGTTTTGATTCAAAATAAACAATGATGTGAATGACCAGGTCATGTTGATGTTTCTATTATGATAATGACTAACACTGAGAAACTTTGTTACTGATGATTATTGAGTATGACAGGAACCCACCAGAGGCACTCGCATATGATGAGTTGACAACATCTGGTTTGATAGAAATTAATATTTTTTTATTTGAACTTCTAAGTTCAGTTTGAAACTTGTTATATATATATATATACTCTGATGATATGTCATTGGTTGCAGGAACATGTTAGTTGCTTGGCCGAATGACTCACATATGGGACTTGTACAATTGAATGGAACAACATGGGAGGGGTGGAACAGTGTTCATGATCTTACCCACTAGCACTCTCGCCGTGACTTAGGTTGGAAAGGTCGAAATACCTTCGCCTTGAAGATCACGATGTCGTGAGGGCAGGTCCCAAATTTGGTTCGCTCACGAGGATTTTCTAGGGGGCGCGCATCAAGGCGGATTCCTTGATCCCTAGCACCATTAGTCTCACTATAGCAGGTAACATACAAGATGATAGGGGTCTCTGGTGTTGCACATATAATTTCCCCTCGTAACCACTGGATACTTGAAGGGCAAGTGGTGTGGCACCCTTGGAATTTCAAGAGAAATTATTGAAGGGCACAACTGACTTGGCACCCTTGGTATCAGAAATAAATTCTTAGGCATGGCACCCTTGGAACTTCGAATGGAAGTTCTTGAAGGGCATGACCAACTTGACACCCTCGACATCATTAAAGAAACTAATAAATATAATCAATATAGGAAAATCCAACTAATTCATATCAAGTGACATATGATGTTAGAACCAAAGGAATTAAATCAAGAATAAAACTTAGGGTAAAGGAGGAATAGGAAGAGATAAAATATTTACCATGATAACTCTACCCTTTCCATATTAAAACAAAATATTAAGTACATAAGACTTAATTAGGCAGAAAGGGGAAAGAGGGACATAGAGTTAAGTAGAAAGATTTATTAAAAACTTCATTAAGAGAAGAGGGTGGTGAATTAAAATAAGATTAATAAGTTAAAATTTGAGAAATTTAGAGAACTTCCATGTGGTAAGAGCCAACATAAGAATATTCATCAAAAGAAAAAATTAAGGTAGTTATGGGACCAAATCTGATAATCATCAATTAACTTCAGTAATAAACACAAATTAAGGAGTAAAAAGGGAGAATCAAGAGACAACTAGGAGAAGAAATAAGAAACCTTGCTGGGTTGAGGGAAATACTATTTTTAAATGAATAATTAAGTAAATTATTTTTGGAGAGTCTTGATGAGAGGGTGACACATGGGTGGGTGAATAATCAAATATTGGTGTAGTAAAAAAATAATTATTTATGCATGAAATTCCAAGTGTCACCTATGAAACCTTCTATAAAAGAAAGGGAAGTGGAAGAGAAAAGACCTTTGTTTACCCTATTGTTGGATGGAAGAGGTTATGTCATTTTGAGTGGTTACGAGCTATAGTTGAGTTTGGTGGGATAGAGTATTATAGAGTGGGGACTCTTGAGCCAAGAGGGGATCACCTCTATCAGCTAACACATTCCTTCGTTGTACAACCCCATTGCAGCTCGGGGGTCCGCGGAGAAGGAGAGTACCCAAGGAGTAGGCTGGGAGGTCAACCGGTGGGTCATTACATTCGGATTAAGCACGACAACATTTAGGCTTGGAGGTAGACGACAACAAAGGAGCTCAAGAAGCGGCAAGTCCAGTTTGGCTCTCGTCTAAGGGTGTACGGTACATGTGTTAGTTATATTGTTTTTATTTATGATGATTTATTTGTACCTAGAATCAACAAGTTAAATAGATGTATGTGTTATGAAGTTAAATTCATAGACTTTGATATAAGTGAATTAATTTTTACTGAGTTTCAAACTTGTATGGTTATGTTTTAAATTCTTAGTTACTGTGTTAAAATAAATAAATAAATAAATAAATTTTTAAAGCCTAGCGCTCATCTAGTAAGATACAGGGTTGGTCTCTACAGAGTCAGCAGATTGTGTTGGGGGACTATTGGACCAGGGTCCCTTAGGACCACATTTTTTGAGTAATTAATAAGCATTTTTGTAGTTTTGAGTTGTGCATGATACGCAATGCACAATCAAGGGGCTTTGGGGCAGGTCAAAGTCTAAGATATAAATAGAAGTATAAATCAAGTCAGATAGGACATTTTTCGGTAAGATTGTGATATGTTATGAACTTTGAAGTGAATATATAAGTGTCTATGTTTGAAAGGCTCCTGCTGGCTGTGTTCATGGAGACCTTAGTCCGGCTATGTGCGGACCCCGCTCGCTGTGTGCGCGGGTGAATCTGAAGGATTGTAAAGGGTTTTATGACTGTTGATGAATAAATAAGTGTTTTGGGATAACTCTAAGTTCTAAATGCATCTATGATATATTTCTTTGATCTGTTTTGCTTATGATTTATGTTATCTGTGATTGGATCGGTTGCGCACCTGTTTTACTGCTTAATATGAATATTAGATGCATAGATCTATTACTATAAGACCTGAATATCACTTTATTAAGATTTTTGAGGGGATTGTGAAGCCACTGTAGGTACACGCATAGGGTAGCCTGCGTAAGTTGACCTAGATTTTCGTGGTTAGGTTTTCTGGTGCGTAAGGCACCCTATCATTATTATAGATCTGTGGACACCAACATCATTTAATTCTCTCTCAGGGCATGGAAACATGGTTACAACACCCCCAATACTGCTTCGGGTGAGACTTTGACCCGCGCAAGTAGGTCACTGCTGAAAGGGCCAATTGTAAGAGGGTTTTGTTGGTTACACTTAACTTTGAACCTGGGTCACAAACCCTCAAGCCAACACCACATAATTAAGAAAGATGCCTATAATGTTGGGTATCTCTCCAAAGAACCCATATGTACTCCTAAAGTATTTGGGGGGTTTGCACTGCCATCTCCATGAGCAAGTGATGTTGTTCAAGCCCAAATCGGTGGACGAAGCTTGTGTACATGCAAAATACCTGGAGAACATAGGCATGAAGAGAGTGCAATCAAGGGGATCAAAGTAGAAGGAGAAACTAGACACTTCTAAGGAGGGGAAGAAGAAGCAAAATTTGGGAAAATATAAGAAGATGACAACTGCAACACACCAATACAAAGATCCTAGCAACCACTGCAACCACTACAACATCGATGGCCATAAAAAGGAAAATTTTTGGAAGTTGCATCCAAAGCTAAACCCGAAGAACAAGAAGAAAGATAAAAATAAGAATAATATCATGGCCATTGATTCAAGCAACCAAGTTGAAAGAAAATCAGATTTCGATGAGAAGATCGTCTGTACGTCATTACAGAAGGAGGTGAATCTGAGTAGCCTTCAACAAGAGGAAGATAAATAAATGGCCAAACTCTTCAATATAAATATATAGGTCAAGAATACAAATATTGATTCTTTGTTTGACTCAGGATCGCTGGCGAATCTTATTGCAGCAGAGCTGGTCAAGAAGTCGGGACTGGAAGTTCGTGATCATCCAAACCCATATCTAATGGGATGGGTAAATAAGGATGCAGAGTTGAAGGTAACAAAATAGTGTAAAATTAGATTTTCTATTAGTTCTATTGATGAAGTAGATCTAGATGTCGTTCCCCTTGATTTCTATGCAGTCATGTTTGGGAGTCTATACATGTACATGCATGATGAAATATTCATGAGGAGAGCTAACCAATATTGGCTTGCCAAGGATGGAAAATCATTCATCATCAACGCACACAAAGGCAAGTCAAAAATTTCACTGCTATGTGCCAACCAAGCCAAGAAATTGATCAGTTCCAACAAGAAGTGTGTTTTATTGTTTTTAAGAGAAAGTTAGTCTCTAGAGGAGTCAGTAAGAGGCAAGGCATCCCTAGAGAGGTGTACTAAGAAACATAAAAAAGAATTGGAGGAGTTTTTATAGGAATACAAGGATGTGTTCCGAGAGCCTAAAGGTTTACCACCTAAGAGAGAAGTGGAGCATGAGATCTAGCTATTTCCAGACTCCCCATCATCATTGTGTTGAAGAAGGATGGGACTTGGTGATGTATATATATAATAGGGCATTGAACAAAGTCACGCTCAAGAAAAATACCCCCTGCCTAGGATAAATGATTTGGTGGACAGCTGTAGCAAGGAAAATACTTCACTAAGTTGGACTTGAAGTTTGGATATCACCAGGTTTGAGTCAAATAAGAAGATACATGGAAGACAACCTTCAAAACTAGGCAAGGTTTGTATGAGTGGTTAGTTATGCCATTTGGACTATGTAATGCACCGACTACATTTATGATATTAATGAATAATATACTGCACCATTTTATAGTTTCATTTGTTATTGTCTACTTGGATGATATACTTGTATATAGTGCTACCTAGGAGGAGCATATTTAAAATTTGACGCAGGTGTTGGAGACATTGGAGAAGCACAAGCTGCTAGAAAATATCGAGAAGTACGAGTTTCCACAATACTCTTTTGTGTATCTGGGGTATGCGATCAATGGAGGAGAGCTAAAGATAGATCCTTCCAATATGGAGGCCATCATGAAATGACTGGTTCCTACTAATGTTACTGAGGTTAGGAGTTTCATTGGGGCAACACAATACGTGAGGAAATTCATACCCTTGGTTTTAGCAGTAGCAACACCAATCCATGCCATAACAAAAAGTGGTAATAGTTTCCAGTGGAGAAAAGGTCAACATAAAGATTTCGAGGAGCTAAAGAATAAGATCAGTCAAGCACCAATTATGGCATTACCAAACTTGCAATAGCCCTTTGAAGTGGAGACATATATGATTAAGTATGTTGTGGGAGTTGTCTTGATGCAGGGAGGAAGGCGTGTGTGCTACCATTCTGAAGTATTTCATGGGGCCGTTCTCAACTACCCTACCTACGACAAGGATCTTTATGCCATGGTGCAAGTTATGAAGAAGTGGAATCACTATCTGATGGGAAAGGAGATAGTAATCCACACAGATCGCCAACCATTACAGTAATTGCAGACCTAGATTAGGCTACAACAAACCAAACATTACAAGTAGATGGGGTTTTTACAACAGTTTCATTTGGTGATCAAGTATAAGAAGGGAAGCACAAACAAGTTGGTCGAGATGATTTCAAGGCCACCCACATCAAACATTACAGTTTTGGGGACTCTTATGCACATGGAGCTATTCATCCATGTTGCATAAAAAGAGGAATATTTAGAGGATGAGGACTTCAAGGAGGTGTATCAGTAGTTTCAGAGTTAGAGTCATGTGAACGATGGCGATAACATCGTTGACTACCATCTCCAGGACAAGTTACTCTACAGGCTGGATAAACTATGTGTTCTTAAAGGTGAGAATTTGCAGCTGATAGAGGCTCACACCTCCAAGGTTGCAAGGCAATTTGGTGTAGCGAAGACCATGGCTAACTTTCAGAGGTATGTGTATTGGCCCAAGATGCAAAAGAAAGTAGCTGGGTTCATAAGAGGGTGCATGATTTGTTGTACCAGCAAGTATATTAACACGAAACTGGGTCTATATCATCCCTTACCTATACCTACTCCTCCTTGGGAAAGCATTTCCATGGACTTTGTGGGAGGTTTACTAAAAACCAGGAAGGGATATGACTACTTGTTTATGGTAGTTGACATGTTCAGCAAGATGTGTGTTCTGATTCCCTGTATAAAAGCCATCAACGAGAATTAAGCAATAAAATTGTTCATTGGAAAAGTCTGGGTGCACTTTGGGATATCAAGGAGCATAATTTCATATGGGGATACAAGATTTATTAGTGAATTAAGGACTACATTATGGGAGAAGATGTACACGAAGTTGAAGAGATATACAACATTCCATCCACAGAGAGATGGGCAAAAATAAGTATTCAACAAGAGTTTGATGCAACTTATGAGGGGATACAACCAGAAGCATCTGAAGACCTGGGATCAAAATATAGTATATCTACAACATTCTTATAACAGAGGAGTCTGCACTTCTACAGGAAAGTCCCCATTTGAAACTTGTTTTGGGTATTTTCCACCTTCACCTTTGGATATTACATATGGGCAACACGGAGGAGTGAGGGAATATCTCACATGAGACACTTTGAGGGCTGAAAATTTTATAGAGAAGATTGGGTAGATCCATATATAGTTATAAGAAACATTGCATAAGTCGCAAGAGAAGTATAAGGTCGGGCATGGTCAACAAAAAACAGAGAAATCATTCAAGGTGGGAGACAAAGTATGGTTATAGTTGAACACAGAGAGGTTGCAGAGGCCTCATAAGAAAATTAAATCTCTGAGGTATGGTCCATTTGAGATACTGTAAAAGGTGGGTGATAATTCCTATCGACTCAGTTTACCACCATATATGCGCATTTAATCAGTTGTGAATGTAGAGAATTTGAAACTCTATGAGCCTTCCATGCTCGATCAAGATGATGAACATGTACTATATTTTATGCAGGATTTGGAACTAGATGCTCAGGCAGAGTTGACAGAATATATAGTTTTGTATAAGAGGTCAAAAAATACAACACAGGGGCAACATGACTTTTGGTAGGTTGGGTTGAAGGGGAAACTTCCAGGCAAAGCTAAATGGTACACCAAAGAGAAGGGGGAGGAAAAATTTCCTCACCTCATTCAACAGAATCTTTTTGGGACCAAAATACTCCGAAATGGGGAGGTGTGATTCATATTGGATCATTATATTGCTTTCCATCCATCTTGATGCATTTGGAGTGGAAAAAGTGGAGTAATCAAATCTCAGGACCATTTTTATTGGTGGGACCCAATTTGGAAAAAACAAGGTATGAAAACTCTTGGGAGAATTTTCAGGCATCAAACAATGGTTTTTGGGGGAAAATTTTTCCACTTTAGCCCTGCACCATTTCATGCTATTCTACACACAAAGATATTTCCAACGATGTAAGAAGTGTGTCAATCGGAGTTCGTATGCAAAATTTATGCCACTTAGAAGTTGAACTTCCTGTTTTCACACCTATAGTTCAGGAGGATGCTGCATAAATCCCCATTATTCATGGAAAATGGGCTAGCCACGTGATTATAATGTAAAATAATCTATAAGAGTCTATATTTTAACTCTAGTTAAGAGTTTATGAAGTCAAAATTAACCACTAATAAGCTATCGTGTTGTGTTATAACCGAGCCACTAGGAGGAAGAGGAATTCCATTCTTTTGAGAGCATTTTGTTCAATAGTTGAGCACAGATAGCCAAGATAGATAGGAGGTAGAGCACACAGAGAGGATCAGTGCACTATAGCATCCTACTGGCCATAGACATTACTTCTTTGTACCTACAGCCATATTTCCAGACAGAGAAAGAGAGCGAAGCGACCTCACCTTTCAGTTGGGTTTTCTCTCAAAATGGTTTCTGAGAGAGCATATATTTTTTCTTATATGCGTGTGCGTGATTATTTTGTCATTCTCTACTTTTTTGCATAATTTCCATTCACATGCATGCACTAATTATAGTTAAATCTACAAATATAGATTTTTAATAAAACTGTAATAATGTAAAATTTCAGTATTTTGATATATTATTATCAGATCTATTGTGACGATCTGTCCAATGGAATATCCACAACAGTTTACAGATCATCGAATTTGATCATTGTACATGTAAAATGGATTATATGCTGAGTATGGGTATGCCTACCTCAGTAGGGATATCGTGATGATAAATATGTATTGTAACAATATTTTGATGATCTCAACTAGTCGATTCCTGATCCAAAATTTTCACATGGTAAAGCACTTTGGTCCTCAATCATTGTTTCTGACTCTGTACAATAGGGGGAAATCTGTTGCAATTAATTTTTTCACATCCAAACAAAAGGATTAAACCCAGATCTATAATCATCCATTGACACTTTGTAATAATTCCCTCCAAATCCAAAAACATCATCTCTCCAAAAGTTGTGAGAATTATGCATTAAACTGGAAAAAAACCCTAATTTAAGACTCCATCACACTTGTTCTCTTAAAAAATTGCAATGGCGCAGGATGCACACATAGAAACTGTGCTAGTCAGTGCAAGTTTCTCTTACAAAAAGTGCGATGACACCTGGAAATGAGTAAAAATAAAAAAAATATTTTCGAAGTTTCTCTCTTTAGAAGCTTCAAGAGTGGTTTTAACCATTTACGATTGGATATGATCTCAAACACCTATTATTGAGGTCATATATCTTATATCCTAGAACTTACCCCCCCTCTAAAGTGGATCTAATCCCTAGAATGGTAAATCCGAAACCACCTCATTTACCCTATAAATGCAACACCTACCATTGAGTCTGGATTGGATTTTGGAGACTCTAAATTATGCCCTTATGCTTCTCATTTGTGTCTAGAGGTCCATAATACATCCATGTGCTTTAGGTGTGGTTGAAGGCATACTATTATGGAAAAGGAAGGACAAGAGAGCTGGGAGAGATTCATAAAGTCAAGGCCTACAAGGGTTGTATAGTTTCTTGTCATTCTTAACAAAAAAGTGAATTGTTTCTCCTATACATTATTCCTTTATTATGCACATGTAGAACATGAATCCTTGACTTCTTGTTTAGAGATTTTTGTATATGTTATTTTGTATGTGTTGTTCTCTTGCTTGTTTTGGATGATTTGCAGGTTTCACTTATAGAAATTGGAGTTTTAGCTGAAGCTAACAAGTAAGGAGAAGGAGGAAGCGTGGATTGGATTCCAAGCAGGTTTTCTTCCCGTATTTCAAACATCTCTAAGGAAAAGCATTGTAGGTTTTTCTTCATTGTTTCTAAGTCAAGCCACTAGGTCTAGGGAGATTCCTTCTGTATGCGGAAGGAATTTATCCCCAAAACAATTGTATATAGAATAATCTTATTTGTTGCATTACAATTCTTTGTTTCATAATTTATAGGATAAAGTTTTGAAGAATTTCCATTGTTATTTATTTATCCTTAACATTAAATACATCAAAACTAGTTACTAGGACAATAATATGGAGGATTTAGCCATAACAAACTGGGGAGAGTCTAATAGGGACTCTCTCTTGGGTTGGATATGTTGAATATTTAAAGGTAATTTCCTCCCGACAAAAATTTCCAACTATTGTTTGGATGAATTTATGATTGTATGTAGGAGGAATATCATTTAGATTTCGTTATATTAATTCACTTTCTACTACAAAAAACCTTAACATTTGGTTATTTACTTTAATTGGATTTTATCCCAATTTTTTAGAGCTATTATCATTTTCTTTCAAGTTTGATGCTTTTCTCCCAAGCCTAGCTAGGAGAAAACGTTAACACATCAACAAGGAAGTATGTTCAAGGAGAAAGTACTCCATGGTCCAATGGTAGGCTATCCTCCCTTCATTTACTCGAACAATTTTTCATATTTTTTTCTTCATTTATTTTCAAGAAAGTTATACTTTTTAAGCATGATTTTATGAGAGCTTTCGCCACTCAAGCCAGAGTTTTGAAATTAGAAATTTATTTCTTAGCTTGGGATATATAAATTGATTTAGGGTTTATAATATAAATTTTAAAAAGAGGTCGATTTGATTTAGGCCACCATTCGTTCACTTGATGGTCCATTTTTTTCTTCTTCTTATTTGAACGAAAATTGATTTTCTACAACTAACTCACCAGATCTAGCAAGTCGATAAATACATGGTGGTTATGGATGCATGGTTCTAGCTAAACATTTGAATGTATTAACCCATGTGAATGCTTTTCTTTTCTACAGTCTCTTGATTTCATATCATTGTTAAGAAACCATAATTTAAATTGATGGTTGGTATAGTGAAACAATTAATTGAATAAGGGAATTATGATATTTTATTTTATAATAATTTCCATGTGGGTTTGATTGATTTTCTCAAATATTATAGTAGTTACAACTCATACAATTGGTTCACTAAGCATTAAAATTAATCAATGAACTCTTTTGGTCCAAGAACATGCTAGAAAAATAATGGAGAAATTATAGAAATTAATTATTTAGGATATGCTAATGTGTTGTTAGAATTGATTGTTTAAATTAGTTTTTCAAATCCTATTTCTTAGGAATTTGTTAAAACTGTTGAATTATATTGTATTCCTATAAATGCAACTAGATTTTGTTCTATTGAATGAGAGAGAGAGTGTGGGTAGTATCTCATGTGAGCGACGTATCACCTATGAGTTTCATCTCATCATTTCTAATACTTCGTCTTTATTTGTTTTTTCTAAGTATTAGAGCTGCAAATTGTCAACTTTCTCCATCCCTTTTCTATCTCATAAAGACTACAAGAAGGTGCAATTCTGCACATTTATCTATGTTGTAACCTCTAAGTGGGTGTTGTATTTTATATCTAGAGATTGCATAAACTTCAAAATATGAGTGTGGTCACTCTTAAACTGTGGGAGGTGTGTATCCATTAGTGTGGAATTAGCATTGATGTTGGAATGATAAGGAGTTGTGAATGCATTGTGCATTTATTTTTTAAGTGGATATTTTTTATTTTGTGGGATTTATTCTCATAACCACCAATATCATGCTAAAAGGGAAACCTTTGTTTCTGATGTGAAGCTTGAGCTATGTTGTTGTTGAGTTGAAGTTGCGTTGGATATGGGCATTGCATTCCTATCGCTGAGAAGGAGTTATGTGGTGTGGTGTTGAGGCTACGTGAAGGAAGTGCATATTTTTTGTAGCATGGTGTGCTCTGGATCATAGAGTGGCATTGGATCAAACTTTGAGAGCTATGGGCAGTGTGTGAAGCTTATAATAAAAAATAAAGCACTACGACCATTGACAACAAACTGTGGATGTTATGAACATAATGGATGTTGAATGCTTCAGTTGGACGTGTTGAATGTTAAGCATTAGATGTTGAGCATTGGAGCTAGATAATACATTGGAGATGGATTTGGTCATGGTATATTGGGTATCTGAATAAGGATGCAACTTGGACCATTTGGCCTACATCTAGATTGATAAGATATTGACTTGAGAAGTAGAATTTTTGTGGTTAAGTAGCTCATATCATCTATTTTTATATGGATTTATTAGAGGGATTTACTAATTGTGATATGGTGGAGCCTCTATAAACAAATCCATGAAGAAGCCCCGTGGAGGACATTTGCATGAGGTAATATGTATAATTTTTTTTCTTTGTTGACATGGTTGCATAACATACAATATTGCCTTATTATCTCCTACATAACATTGCAATATTTCATACTATGTCACCGTTGTCATAAGAAAGTAGTTTACAGTCTTAAATTTTGAGGGAAGTTTTTTTAGGTATGAATAAGATGGATAACCCTAAATTTGTGGAATCCTATTTAAACGAAGCAACCAACTTAATTGGTATAAATTATGTGAATTAGAAGTTCAAGATTCAAACCTTGACGCAAGGGGAAAATATTTGTCCCATTGTATTTGGACTTGAAGCCAAACCTAAAGCCCTCAAAAACTTAGTTTAGGATTGGGAGCGCCATGAGAGAAAAGAAAAAAGTGTTTCTTAGGATGTCCATGAAGGACAATATTATCCCACATATCAAAGATTGCAAGATGTATAAGGTGACATGGGATAAACTTAAAGGTTTGTATGAAACAACCAATAAAAACAAAGTTTTGTTATTAAAAAGTAAGTTTCTTGCAATTAAAATGGAGGAGAATGAGAATGTAAATAACTTTATTTTTACAACTAGAGATTTGAAAGAAAAATTGGGTGATAGTGGTGAAAATATCTCAAGCACATATCTAGTAACTCTAATGTTGAATAGTATGTTACAATAATATTAGATGTTTAATACATGTGTTATCACTAGAAAATCGTACAAGAAAAAGACATTAGGAAATGTCAAGCAAAAGGTAAAAATAAGGATTTACAGGGAAGAACAACATTACAAAATCTGAAAAATTTAACTTTTCCTAAGGTCAACCAAGAAAATTTATCAAATTGCACAGAAAAAACACTGACCCTAAGCGATCTGGGTGGAATTTTCTTCGATAGTAGCGAAGATCTTCACGGCTATCCCTCAGATAGCCACGCGATCCTGGGTATGGCAGAAGATCAACATCCAGGACCACTTAACACACTTGAAGAAGAAGATTCCCAACTCAATCTAGCCAAGTGCAACCGCCTTGGAGTGTTATGAAACCAGCTCCAAAAATAGAAGAAAACATATATCAACGCCTTAGAAATAAGCCACTTCGAGAGGGAAACCTCCAATACATTAAAAAAATGAACAATTCTTGGATGATACAAATGAAACAACCTCCTTTCTATATATAGGAGTCCATGGGGTCACAATATAATCCTAGCCGACCTAACAATAATAATGTAAGGGCACAATAATAACAATATGGGGGCTATAGCGGTACAAAAATAACTATAAGGGGGCTACACTAACAACAATAAGGGGATACACTAGTATTATAGGGACCTAACACTCCCCTCTCCTTCAAACAAGTGTTGCCCTCAACGCTTGATTATTTCTGGATGCTTCTATATAAAATTCTCATCCTCTAGTGTGGAATCTTCAACGTGTAAGTTCTTCCACTTGCTGGGATACTCTGAAATTGATCGATTTGGTAGTTGTCAAGTTCTTGCTTCTGTGACTACTTCAGAACTTCTTTCGCTGCAATGTTGATCTTCCTGTTGATTCATTTGATTTTGCACCAAAGTTAGGTTATCTTTTGAGAGTTAGAGAACTTGTTGTTGATGCTCAATGTGATATTCCACTACTTTATCATCCATATTAAATTTCATTTGATCCTTCAAACCATCCAACTTAGCCTCCATTTTTGCTTTTAAACCATCTATGTCATCTTTTATTGCTCTTTGTAAGATCGAAATTTGTTGCACTTGGTATCATAATTTTGATATCTCATACTGCAATTCTTCCTCTTCATGCGTCATAGTATAGCTTTATGAGGGCTTAATGGGTGTGGAATTATTTTTGGGAGGAATTATATAACCCAATACTGATAAAAATTCTTCAATATGCCCTTGGAATCACTTCAAACTGATTCTTCAAACAAGACTTACGCAATTTGGAAAAACAAATACAAACCTTTTTCTTGATTTTGAGGAGCTCGATATTGAAACTGAATTATCTATTTAATTGCAGATCTTCAATATCTGAACTTTGGTCCTGTAGTAGCCCTCTGAATCTTCTTTCAAATGCCACAGGTCTGATTTGATTTGGATACTTCAAGGCAAAGTTATGCCGAATCTCCCACAATGACCTAATTATGGACTGGTTTAGTAGAGCACACTTGTACGACGTGCCACGTCTCACTGTTTCCTCCTTCAGCTCTAAAATTGATACAAAAGAAACTAAAATCCGTGCACTTATGGCCACTTTCTATAGAATTCCAATCTGATGCTCATAGAGAGATTTATGATGATTTTCCCAAGGTCACCTCTTTGAGATGAAATTCAAGAGCCTGAATAGACCCTAACTTCCATAGATCATATCTTCGAAAATATTGTGAACCAAGATCTGAAATTGTTATAGGAATTTCCTCAGGAGTGCGGCTTCTCTCTGTAAAAATTTCAGCTTCTGAACCTTTGTAGAAATTTTTTTATAGAGAAACTTCCACCATGACTGGTTTAAGTGAAATTTGAGAGCTTGAAAAAAGCCGAACTTCCACAGACCATATCTCCAAAAATATTGTGAACCAAGATCTGAATTTTGTATAAGACGTTCCTCAAGATTTAGGCTTCGCTCTGTAAACATTTTAGCTTTTGAACCTTCGTAGATAAAACGTTATAGCAAAAATTCCATGATGACCTGTTTAGAGCAGCGAAACCCTATAATCCAAAGCTCTGATACCAAATGTTATGAAACCAGCTCCAAAAATAGAAGAAAAGAGATATCAACGCCTTATAAATAAGCCACTTCGAGGGGGAAACCTCTAATACATTACATAAATGAACAATTCTTGGATGATACAAATGACACAACCTCCTTTCTATATATAGGAGTCCATGGGGTCACAATATAATCCTAGCTGACCTAACAATAATAATGTAGGGCACAATAATAACAATATGGGGGCTATAGGGGTACAACAATAACTATAATGGGGCTACACTAACAACAATAAGGGGATACACTAGTATTATAGGGACCTAACATGGAGCCACATTGAGGCCTCAAGTGTAGCACACAATGGAATCAACCTCCCACTCTTGTGTCAACATCCACATTGTACCAAGGGAGGGAGGGAAGTTTGGAATTTTCCTACAAAAAACCACCATGGGAAGAATAATGGAGATTTTTTTTTATGATGGCCAAATTTCTTGGGAGTAAACCAACATTGTGTTGTCCAAGCAACAAGGAGTGGAAGGATTTAGTTGTTGGCCATCCAACACCTCAATCCAAGAGAAGAAGCTCACCAAGTGTCCGTTATTCTACTATCCATCGAGGAGAGAGAGAGGCTTGTAAAAAGCTTAAATGGAAGAGACCCTCTTGCCTTGAATATGAGATCTCCATAGCTCTAAGGATTCATTGCAAGTGATTTAGCATCCCATTCTCTTATACCATCAACAACTAATAAAAGGGGAAGAGTTCTATATTTGGATTATTAGTGTGTTTGACTCGATTGAGCTTGTTATTGTAAATGAATATTTTGTTTCTTGTTTCTTATTTATTGTAGCATGCTATGTTCTTTACTTAGTTTATTACATGTTATGTTGTTCCACTAAAAAAATTGACTTGTTCTTTACTTAGTTTAGCACGGTGTTATGTTATGTTCTTTACTTAGTTTAGCACGGTGTATTTTGTCCGCCCATGCATCGAATACACTACAACAATAGGTATTTCATCTTGAGAAAAAAATTCTAAATTTGATTAACTCATAATATTCTTCTGCAAGAGGAAGAATGAAGGAAAATTTTTAATTGCAGGTCTCAGAATTCAGACTTGGAATTTTGAGAAAAGGGGAAACAACCTTCCAAAGAAAAGCCATGAGAAATAAATAAGGGAGGTAAGAAATCATACTAAAAGCCACCATATGCAAATCCACAACAAGGTATGACACCACCAAAGGTTGATGTTAGAGTTAGGTGTTATTAATATGGAAAGTCTAAATATTGTTTAGAGATTGTATGAAAAAGAAGTATCATGAGTCCAAAAATAGAAATAAAAGGCATATTGGTTATTTTTTTATAAAGGGGAGGTAATGAACGATGAATTGAAAAATATCAGACTTCTTATTTCATATGCTTCCATGTCCACTGAAACAGATGACTCAAATGCATGGTTTACTGATTTTGATGCCTCCACTCATATTTCTTGTAATAAGGGCTAGTTTGAAAGTTATCATGAAACATATAATGGTGCCAATATATATCTTGGGGATGATCACTCACATCAAATTAAAGAATATTATGATCTATCTGTCACTTGGTGGAGCATACTATTTCGTAATTTCTATATATGATAACACATAATATAGATGGGTTTATTTTATGAGAAAGAAAAGTGATGTTTATGAATACTTTATATAATTTAAAATTATGGTTGAGAAGAAAATCAGTAAATGAATCAAGATCCTTCGATTAGATCAAGGGGGAGGATATATATCAAGTGCATAAATTAGTTACTACAAATCCATTGTAATTATGCAACATTCTATGATGCCACATAGTCTATAACACAATGGAGTCACTATCAACTATTGAAAATGTCTATTTAGGACTACTAACAATGAGCCACATTAAATATCAAACTGAGGCTCATCTATTTTTTCAAGGTTATGTTCAAAGTCTAGGAAGGCTTGAAGTCCCTTTCTAATGTTGGTGGTTCTAATGATTGTGTAGCTGGAAAAATCACACTTGCAGATTAAATCACACTCAAACAATAAAAATACTAGATCAAAAATTGTTCCACTCCAGAAACTAGAACTAAAGCTTCAATCAATCACAAAATTTTGTTGGAAAGGAAATATATATTCATTTTATTATTTCTTATGAATCATAAATTATAGAACAAATTCCTATATTAATAGAAAACCAATCTCTGCAAGTAACACCATCTGAGCTATTATGTAAAAATAATGATCAAAACACTCTGCAATAAAAAATAAACTATGTTGCAAGTAATAGGGAAATAACAACAATCAAATGAAACTGCAGGTAACTGGGAATAAACAAATCTATAGGAAGTAAGAAATAAACCATCATGCAAATAAAATAAATCAAGCCACCCTACAAGTAACAATATTTAAATCATCCTGAAATTAACAGTAAATGAATCACCCATCAATTAAATCACTCTAACACATCAATGAAACAAAATACCAATTCCAACAAATCGACCTCCTAAAGATAAAAGGTGTAAACACTAACTTCTAATAATTAGCAACTTCTCACACAATCAAAGCATAAGGAATTAAATAAATCCTATGATAAATCTAATCAATAAACAAAACTGTAGCACCTCGATAGTGAAGGGGAACCTCCTTCACCAATAAGGGCTACGAAGGCTTACTCACAAATTAGTACTTTAGATGATAGAACATTGCATGGAAAGGTAGTAAAAAAATGATCTAAATGTGCCTTTTTGACTAATACAACCCCTATCTCTTACTACTTGTTCAACAACTAGGAAACCCCGAAGGTCCCTTAATTTATAAAAATCAGATGGGAAGTGGTCCAGCATAATGCCAAAATTGAAAAATACATATTAAGGCAGAATATGTTGTGTATATATACGTTGTTACATCAATTTTTCAAAACAAGGTTAACTCATTATATTACATTATAAATAATCATAATGGATGATGATTCTTAGATTTTGTCTATTGTCAAGCTGGATCTTTAATTACTCTCTTTCTTGAGCATCGATCAAAGACCAAATGCTCAAGCACCATTGAAATTGTAGGAATTCTATATCATGGTTAAAAGTAACAACATCATAAGTAACAACATATTAAAATACATAATTTGATAGTGTCCATCCCTTAAGTTGATGTCATTTCTTTGCAATCAATCAAATGCACTTTTCCAAACCATTACATAAGTAATCCAAAACTAGGTGGAAACTACTTAATGATCCTATATTATCACTTAAATAATATGATTCATATACAAGGCCATTATTTGGTAAAATTATTAATTATAAATAGAATATCATCACGAAAAGGATAGAATAGGAAAATTAGGGTAGTTTCAAGACAAGGTAAATGGATAACAAATGGGTGTAATTAATGGGTCAACATCTCCCCCCAACTTGCTCTATTGATGTCTTGATGCAACCAACTTCAATTGAGGTCCTTATTTTACCATGAGTATGTTTCACACAAGGTACTAAGTTGATAAGACTCATGTGTATCTTCCTCTGGTGCCCGAAATCTTGCTGACACACCGAATTTTTCTCCCCAGAACTTATTTGTCTCTATCAGCTCATACATTGGTCCATATCTATATAGGGGAAGCCAAATCATAGGAAAATGAAATTTCAAGTCTATCTAGTCAAAACCCCTTTGTTATATACATTGTAAATATTTGTTTAGATGCACCATGACTCTTAGGATATTTGGATACCAAAAAGGTTCTTTAGTTTTAATATCTAGTGAATATAACTCCCATTTGATCCTACTAGAACCTTGTAGGGCATCAATGGATATATCATCAATAATTTTTACACACTACTTAATGAATTTTGTTTGAAGGCTTACAACCATCCTTGAGAGATTAGGTGATCTAGTAATGAGGCTTTGGGACATGATTCACTCACTTACACTAACAGGTTCTTCTTTGATCCTCAATTCACATGTGGCCTGATTTTGTTCCACATTATCTTGAGAAAGTTTCTACTTAACCTGGTGCATGAGGTAGAGAAAAAAATTCCTTAGATGAAGGCTCCCTATATAGGATTCAGGATTGAAATTTCATTCATATGGAAGAATGAAATCATGAAAATAACATTTACATAAAGAATGTTATTGGTTGTATCAACATCATAAAAATTCCTTCCAGAAGGTTTTTGCATATGGAAACTGATAGGGTCTATCTTAAATAATATTTTTAATCTTAAAATAAATAAATTGTTCTTGTAAAAACATGGCATACACTAGAGATGGTGGTCGACAGTTCAATAATTCCTAGACAAGTGACCCTATTTGTTGCTTCTCTTTCTTTAATTCTTTCACATGTTCTTGTGTAGCCTACAACTTTCCCAAATATCCCTTCCACTTTCTTTTCTCCATATTTTAGAGAGTCAAATCATATGATATTGTTCTTTCCATAGCCCTAATAATTTTTTGATGCTTTTCCAGAAGAACAATTCCCTTCGGATATGACATTGCGAGTGTTTTCCATTTATCACATTTTTCCTGGAGGAATATAGAGGAGGCATATTTGGGAGTGGAATCTCCAACTTCCTTGTTCTATGTTTCTATCTGTGTAAATGTCTCCCTAAATTGTATGTCCTATGGCTTACTTCCTACAAGATGGAGTCCTTTCCTTGATTTTTCCTTTTTGACCTGTGTATTCAACTTTTATGCCCTTAGTGTACTCCTTAATTGGCTCTTCAATTTCCTAATAATTTGATTTAACCTATGATTTTATCTTTTTAACTTTACTTTTCACCTAATTAGGATTTAAGGTTTTTTCTCACTCCTTATAACATTCTTCACATCAGATTCCCATACTTCGTTCACACCATCTTCACTGCCAATTGGTTTTTCTATATTTAGCCCTTGTGTCACAAATACATAATTATTCTTCTCAATCATTCTAGGTTCTTGAGTAACTGGGACACCACTTTCCCCTGTAGCTGATTCTTTTGGATCATCTACAATGTCAATTCCTTCTTTATTTTCCATTGTAGTTGGTTCTTGCATAACAACTATAATATTAATTTCATCTTCCTTCTTTATACTTACGACATCATTAATGTTAGTTGCCTTTTCTATAGCTGGTTCTTGTGTAAAAGTTACAATATTGACTTCTAGATTTGCGCTATCTTCTTGTATAACCGATGCTTTATTCTTTACTATAGTTGGTTCTTGTCTAACAACTATAGTGTGCATTATATCACCAATTAATTCAAAAAATTCCACTTCAATTTCACCAATTCTGCCAATTTTTAGTTCTTGTGGAGCAGGCTCGACATCTCATCTTCTCAATACTGGTGGGGTAGAAGGGGGTGTTTTACTATGATTCAAGTCCCATTGAACTCATTCTCCTCCTAGGTATAAACACTACAAAATATTCCATAGACTTCTTTATTTTTTGAGGAATGGTTGGCATCACAACTGGTGCTTCTTCAATTTTAGGTTGTTATATTCTTTCTCTAGAGGTTTAGTTCCATCGTTTCCCTCATTTTCCTCCAGGGGTGGTGGCATGGTGTCATAATATTCTTATTCACCTTAAAATTCTTCAGGATCATCATTTTGATCACAAAATCCCTCCTCACTCTACATAGGATCACTTATTTCTCCTGTCCCTTCTTCACCTTGTTGCCCCTCTATTGGCTCATTTGAAAATCCTAAGAATTACCTCCATGTTCACTAATTATTCCTCTGGGTATCAAGGGTCATAATTTTAACTAGCCCGTGATTCCTAATTGTTAGTACGGAGTGCTTCACACCCCTTGTAGTGCGGACCATATGTTGTAGTGTTTTCAATAGGAAATATGGAATATTTAATAGAGAATTATGTCATAAGTGCAATAACAATTTCATATGGTAAGTGAATATTACCTTGTATCAAAATTCACATATTAAATAATTTTGGATAAAGAAGGCTAAATCCTTCCAAACATCCAGTAAGGAATCCCACACATATCCTTTCCCACATGGGTGTAGGAGTTCCCCTTCCTTGGTGAGTTCCTTTGTTGCTCTAGCCACCAATTTCCTTCTACCAAACCAACATTTTCCTTACTGAGGAAGCCCCATCACTGTCACTATTGGCTCTTCTATTACCGTAACTTCCATTCTTTTGACTACATATTTTCATCATCCAAGTTTTGAGTGAACTCCAATGTAAATCCTGCATCAAAGCCTTGTAACTTTTCAAAGTATACCATCCAAAATGCATTTTGAAGCACTTTATAAACTTATTTTTTCCCTGCAACTATGCCACATTCTATGGTTCATGGAGAACTGTTGATCCTCCCATTTTGAAAACTAAATTTAGCCTAATAAAAAACAATCGATGTTGAGACTATGACTCGGTTGCATGCAGGCTATGGGGGGATAATGCTATTTATTTTGTCTAAATTTGGTAAGTTTCCAATTTGAATTGGGAAAGTACAATTTGTTTTAATTGGGCATGATAACGAGAAATGTGAGGTATAGTCATCGAGGGTGGTGCCTCCCCCCCAACTCAAGCATTTGAACAATCACGTTCATGGGTGGAATAGGTGATGGCCAAGTCATAAATCATATTTATTCAAAGTAATAAAAAGATGTCAAAAAGTCCCGTACCTAATTTGGTCATAACATAAGTGAGGTGGAAGTTGTATGATTTATGGTTGATGATGGGAAAAATTGTATGATGTTGGCGTGTGGTGCATGGAGTACTGCTAAGTTAGCTGTAAAATTGGCAGTGTTTTTGATGAAACAATGAGATAAAGCATTCTTTGACGATGTTGGTATGTGGGAAATGTTGGAAACTGGCAATGTTGTGTCTTGAAAGTTTCCACAACTAAGGGTGTTGTTACTTGACAAGTATCGACAATTGATGGTGCTGTTACTTAGAAAGTGGTTGGCAAGTGATGATGTTGTTACTTGACAAGTTTCAACAACTAATGGTGTTGTTACTCAACAAGAATCGGCATTTTTCCTCTAGAGGTCACAACATCTTTTCTGGAAAGGAAATAAAAAAAATAAATATAAATATTATTTAAAGCTAAATGGATAAGAGAGGTTTTTTTTTTTTCCAGTTTCCAAGTGCTAGCAAGTTGGTTTTCACCTATCATCTGTCCAACTATGCTCCTAAGATTTTTCATAGTTGAAAATTTATTTATTAATATTTATTTCTCTCTCTCTCTCTCTCTCTCTCTCACTCTACACACACACCCACACACACACCCACCGACCCACCCACACACACACACACACACACATTAGATGGCATGTTCTAGTAAGCTAGTTTTCACTTGTCATCTGTTCAATTGCATTGTTAAGAGTTTTCATTGTTAGAGATGATGATTATTATTATTATTATTATTATGCTTATGGCGGAGGTGTAGATGTGGAGGATTGTTTTCCCTTAGGAGGGATTTCTAATCTAAGGGTGGCAACAACTTGCTTAATGAATGAGTCCTTTGAAGTTGGGTGATCATATAGGTTGAGTTGATGCTCATTAACATGTAGAGGGGTACATTTTCCATCTATGGTCACAAATTTGAAAGTCTCGTTATTGAATATTGTGTCTATCTCATACAGGCCCAACCATCTAGTGCACAATTTTAAGTTGAATTCCTAAAATCGAGAATTGTAAAAGAGTGCCCAATCCCTAAGATGGAAGGGATTTTTGATAAATTGATCATGCCATTTTTCTCTTTTTTGTTGCACAACATCTGTGTGTTTTAGTACAACCAAGTGAATCTCATCAAGCTTATGAATCTGTTTTAACTGATGCTTATGTATTTTTGATAAATCTAAGCCAAACTCTATTTCAATCCTAAGTGTGTCGATTTTAAATTCAATGGGAAGTATGGGGCACTTCCCATACAGTAGCTCAAATGGATAAATGCCTATTGTACTTCACTAGGTTGTCTTACAAGCCTATAAGGCTTCAGCAATTCAATCAACCCAATCATGAAGATGAATCAAGGTTGTTGTTTTAGTGAGGATATTCTCCACTACATTGTTGGTTCTTTCGACTTGCCTATTTTCTTGTGGGTGGTAGGGAGAAGTGCCTTGATTTTATTACCTATAAACTGTGCTCCACCATCGGCGACTACTTCCATTGATACTCCATATCGGAAATAGATTTCTTGATATAAGAAGTCAATAATGGATTTCTTTATGGCTATGATAGATTTATTTCCTCGGCCCATTTGGTCAGGTAGTCACTACAGACTTGGATATAAGATTTTTGATGCGATGGAGGATTTATTGGACCCAAAAAATCGAGGGCCCATTTATCAAATGACTCGATTACTAGCTTAATTTCTAATGGAATTTCATTAGATTGGATGGGTTATCCCATCCACTGGAAACTATCTCATCCTCTAACATATTTCATGGCATCTTGGAATATAGTGGGTCAATAATAACCTATAAAAAACACATTATGGTTGGTTCGATTATATGTAAAGTGTCCACCACAGGGGCCATCGTGATAGGCCTTGAGAATATCTTGGATTTCATCCTCCAAAACATATCTATGGAATGTATGATTAACCCATGAATAAAATAGGTAGCCATCTATCCACAAGAACCTGGTACTTTACTGAATGATCTTTGGTCTTTGTCGTGGAGAAACATGACTTGGAAATTTTATTGTAGAAAGGTATTATGCAATGTCTGCATACCAAGGCATATGAGTGGACACTGCAAAAAAAATTAATACAAAAATCCATCTTCTACAGGAGAATTTTTAGTATTCACAATAAACCTAGATAAAATATCTACAACTCAGGTTTATCAATAATTGTAATATAAATTCTTGCATTAATAACAACCATCTAATAACTCATTCAGTGATGATAGGTTTATTAGCTATATAACTGATAATTGAGTGGTCTGTGTGCACAAAAATATGATAGCCAATTATATAATGCCTAAACTTGTTAATTGCAAATATGACAACAATAAATTATTTTTCTATTACTATGTAGTTTAATTCTGCTTGTGAATTTTTTTTGTTGGCGTAATAGATGGTGTATGGCTTATTGTATTATTATTTTCCTAGTAAATATCCAACAACAATATCAGAAGCATTAGAGGCAATATGGAATAATGGTTTCTAGCTAGGTTTACGTAACATAGGAGCTGTATGCACAAGTGTTTTTAACTTATCAAAAGCAATTTGACAATTGTTAGGCGATATAAATGTTGCATCTTTCATAAGTAACACATACAAAGGCGATGCTATTTTAGAATAATTTTCAATGAAATGATGATAATATCTTGTTTTTCCCAAAAATATGTGTACCACTTTCTGCATTTTTGGAGGCAATATGCTCAATATTACCTAAACTTTGGCTAGATTAACCTGAATACAAGTGACTAATAAGAGATGTCACATAAATACTCCTTCAGTCATCATCATGTGGCATTTTCTGTACTCAATGAAATATTATCATGTTTACATTTTTGTATTTTTTTTTCTAATTTGGATAGTGCTTCATCGAATTTAGTTCCATATGGTGTGAAATCATCCATAAAAATTTCAAGGCTATTGTTAATTAGGTCATAAAATATGCCTAATATTTCCCATTCAAAAGTAGAGTGTGTGTTGCAAAGGCCAAAATAAAGAACAAAATATGCATATGTTCCCCATGGGAAGGTGAAATTCATTTTATCCTGGTCTTCTATGGAGATTTGGATCTGGTTATATCCACTAGAACCATCAAGGAAAGAGAAATACCTTTTCCCTGACATTGTGTCCAAGACTTGGTCGATAAACAACAGGGGAAAATGGTATTTATCTGTTTCTTTACTTAATTACTGGTAAAATAACATAGATTGGAAGCTTTTCATTCTTCTTTGGGATTATCAAAAGAGGGGAAACCCACCCACTATCAGATATTGGATAAATAAAATTAGAATCTAGCTATTTCTAGAGTTCATTTTTAACAAAGGGTGGGATTCATCCTCCTTCGAGGCTGTCGGGTGGGAGTACAATACTTCTTAATGTAAATGTGATATGCGTAAATATTAGAGTGTATACCATTCATATCCTTGTAATAATAGGCAAAATATTCCTTCTCCTTCTTTAGGACTTGTAACAACTTATCAATCTATGTGGGGGTCAAATTTGGATTGATGTTCAATGTTTTTCATGGCTTAATTTCAACAGGGATGCTATTGTGAATGATTTTAGTTTGTATTGCCTGCTTTTCTTTTTTAATATCAGGATCCTCATAATCATCATTCTCTATTGCTACTTCTATCCGCTGGAAAACAAGTTATGAGATGGGGGATCACTAATAAAAATATCAATGATATTGTTGTTTGCCCAGAGACAGTTCCTGCTTGTGAAGGAACCAGTGCCCAGGACATCTAAAGTATAATGAAAAATTTTAAGTATGTGGCCAAAGGGATAGTTCATGAAGACTTACAATGAATCTTCTAGTTCTGAAACCTATCTTTAAAACTAGACTGGCCAAGAAAGATGACAGTTACAAAGCTTTGAGGGTTTTCAAGAAGTGACTAGAAGTAGAAAGGAAACAAATTCCTAATCACTCAGGCACTTTAGAATCTTATTTTTTCCCCTATAGATGAAATGGCATAAAGAACAAGATAAATGGGTGATTTTATGGTATGATAGAGCGCATATTAAGGGATTCAAATCAAAATAGGAGTACCACTTGTTATAGTAAATTCACAAATTCAATTTAAATTAACCAACAACTTGATTATACTCATACCAGTGGAAGAAAAACACTAATGAATGAAAGGAACATAAGAAGGAAACAATTATGCAAGTACCCAAAACTAGAATCAACACTGATTTGCATTCTTTGATTTCAGAGAGATTTTTTCGTTACAAGGCTAGCATGACTCAAAAACTTTGAATCCCTACAAGATGTATTTTTTATATTTTCATTTCCTCCTTAGACTAACTATTCCAATTAGTTTCAAAAATTGATTCTTGGCACAATTATAAAAATGGTTTCTTTTTAAAAGGTTTATAAATAAAATAAAAACATTTAATTATTATATATACATAATAATATATAATATTTATTTTTCTCCTTTTTCAAAATAAAACCCATGCCCTGTAAGCATGCATAATACAATTTGGGTTTTTTACCCAAAATTGATATGTGTGTGTGTGTGTGTGTGTAATGGTAATAAAAAGGAGGTGTGTGTGTGGGCCTAGTGTCAATATTGTGTATGTCAAAAATTTCCACTGGTTTCGTAGAAACCACTTCCTACCCCAAGGAGCACATTTGGTGGTTTCTAGAGATGAGAAGGGTGCCCCCAAAATAAACTTTAGCTATTGATTTCTAAACAATATGTTTAACAAGGACCACTCATTCCAAAGGCCTCTCTTCATATTATCCTTCGTGCATTTTCACCTCTTGGGATCCCAGTGGATCTGAGGATAAAAATTATGGATCGTTGATTAAAAGGATTGTAATATTCCTAAATTAGCACATAGCTAATTGGAATATTAAATATTGATTTTTCTCTTAGATAGAGGAATAAGAGGGTATGGAGACCCATAAATCTCCTTAGTAGGAATAAAAGACACTCCTAGTGTGAATGAAGGTCATCTAAAGAGCTGAATTGAAGATCCTTAGGTGTGAAAAGGGGCTAGAGCATGAAGAGTGGGTCAACTTTGACCAAATCAAACAACGTTGTTATGGAGGAGTGACATTCATGGTGGGACAACACAGTTTTGGAGGGAGATTGAATGCATGGAAGTAGTGACCTAATTGAGTGGGGCCAAGGGTGAAGAAGCTCATAACTTATATAAGGAAGAGGATGGAAACCATATGGGGTTATGTTTTAGATTATTATTTTGATATGATCTATTTAGACTTGTGCTCTCTTCAACTGTTTAGCTAAGATTGCAGTGCTGTTGAGCGCAGGGTGTTCCCAGTCGGGAATCTCACCCCTTTCCTTGAGAGGCCTCTTGGGAAAGTATTGCACTACATTTTCCACTATCTAGCATCAGGCCAAGCTCCATCTTTGTTCTACAGCGTAGTTTCTATAGGAATTTGTGTTGTGCTATAGGGTGCAGTAGTGGAGGGTTGAGAAACCCAACTTCTGAGCTTGTTTTCCAGTGGAGGGAGTAGCCCTTCATCCGGGAGGATTGTGAGGGAGATTGTTGAGCCTCATTTCATCATCTAGTAGTAGGCTAAGGCACTGCTATCAGTTACAACACAATTTTCTGAAGGAACTGCGTTATTTCAGTGTGAAGTTGCAGTAGATGGTTTGGAGCCCTAGTTGGGGGAGATAGATTTTCAGTGAGGGGATTAGCCTCTCATTTGGAGAATCTATAGGAGGATTTTTCCATGAATTTCTAGATCAGATTAGCAACCTCCTATCATATATCCAGTTGCAGAGATTATTCAGCCCTAAGGCCATATTTTTATTTCTGCATTTTTGTATATTTCAGGAAACCCTTTCCGGGTTACCTTCGAAATGTGCTTGGGAGCTTAGATATCTGTTCCTGGCATTATTTGAGCCATATAACTTCAGACCTATGTATTGACATTATTCAACAGCAATTATATCTAATAAAACTGCACTGTGATAGCCTTGGGTATTTATTGTGTAGCAGTGTTCCTCATATTTCATGTACATGTTCCCTTGAGGCTTGTTTTCCAACTTGAGTGACTATTTCCTCAAGAACTTGTATAAATTTTGTTGATATGATCTTAATATGACAGATATATGATCTTATTACATTTTATGTGTTGATTTACACTGTTATTTCCAGTTTTGTGTTCATATATTGCTGCTTCCCCATTTGGGAATATTACAGTGGTATCAGAGCATAATCTTGGCTCAGCTTGTGGATCTCAGCCATTATGCTAATAGGAGAATAAGAAGAGGGATAAATAGATCAGAATGATGGAAATATTGAGTTTTATCTCATCTCTTTTCAGATCTCAGAGGGACCTCACCAAGGAGGTCAAGCAAAGAAAAGTGGAGAAAAGCAATGAAACCACACTAGGGCTGTAAGATGAGGAAGGACCATGAACTTACTATCAGCAAAATAGGAAACCAGTATTGCATAGAACTCCAAAGAAATACACTATGCCCTTTTCTTTTGAAGAAGAAGACAAAAGGCATGGAGATGGAGGACACTTGGATCATGAGATTCTAAGTGAGTATCTGCAGAATATAAGTCTCAACCTAGAGCTTTCAAGGAGAATCTAACTCTCCCACAGTTCATTCAACTCAAAGAAGAAATGAGACCTTGTAGAAATAGATTTCTATTGTCTACCTTTTATGGGTCATCCACATGCACAAAAAAGGCTTGGGGAATGAAGTTGGATGCATTTTTCCTGCTACATCCAGTAGTAGAGAAAGAAGTTGTTGAGATTGCAGCGCTGCACCTTGAGGGTGAAGTAAGCATTTGGTGGTTCGGCCATTTGAGTCATGCAAGAGTGACTGCATATGCAGATTTTACTCAAAGGTTGATCAATAATTTTGAAAAGAGGAAATCAGAGGAGAAGGAACATCCACCACCATTTGCTGCAGGAGCACTTGCATCAGGAGAAAGAACACTTGCACCTTTGCAAAGTGGTCTTGATCTCTTGACTTTTAGAGTCCCATGCACTATTCTGGAGATGCATGAGGAGGAGGAGACTTATACCAGCGTTGATGCAACCATAGAGGAGTAGCCATCATCATCAGTAGTTAGGTAAGTCATCACACCAAAGGGTGGAACCCTTGTAGCAATACAAGATGTTCCCAAGCAAAACCAAGGTATGCAAATGTTTCCACTTTCTATTATTTCAACACATCTTATGGAGAGTTTGGAGAAAAAAACTATCACTACGCCAAGGAGCCTTGATTTGTTCAAGGAGGAGATGTACATTAATCCTAGTGTATCATTGCTGAGTTGCACACAACTCTTGGGGTTGGAGTGTAAATTTTTGGAGGATAGGATGAGCATTGTCCTAAACAAATGAGTGCAGAACTATATGTTCAACATTGAGCATGATCTTGAGACAACAAATGCACCATCATGGAGATCAACAACGCTTTCAATGAGCAGTAGTGATGAGTTGGGGGCCCAACTGATATTGAGACATTCTGATGACCAACACACTTGTGTAGTAGTGGATAGGCAAATGATTGATGAGAGACATCTTATCTTTCATTGTCGTGACGGATCTTTCTTGTTGAGCACTTCACAACTCAATGAGAATATTTCACCTTCAGCATACTTGGATCCTTATGGATTCAACATGGTCATTGATGAGTGGTCTTCATTTGGAGATCTCTGGGACATTGCATTTCAACATCCCATGAAATGCAAAGATAGAAATCTGATTTTTGAGGATGGTATTATCCATTGGAGGGATACCTATTTTGAGCATGATAGTAGACACTCACCTTTGGTTGGATGGGTGATGTTGATAAGAAAGAGGTTGGAGAGCCACTTGCAGATCTATGACACAGGGCAGTAGGAGGCAACGCTATGTTGGCTACTCTTGAAAGAGTTTGGTCATCACATGACACATTCTATTTCAAGGAGTATATTGTTGGATGGGACTTGGCATGGCACTTTCATCATATGGAAGCAATTAGTTTGGGTGCATTATGTTGATATGGAATTATTCATGTAAATCATCATGTTTTCACCTCATGATTTGTATGATGGGGGTGTGAGGAGCCAACAAGAGCTATTGTTGCTTTGGCTACTCTTGGGAGAGTATGGGCTGAATTTCTCCCATACTTTGCAGGATGTTTCAAGAGAAAGGGATGGCACAATCAAAGTGCAAGCAGGCTACCCTTCAACATTGAAGGATCGGGAGGTACTTCCACATAGGAGGGAGTCTCCCACATATAGAAACATGATGGTGGGTGACTTTGGCATATGACATGTCAAAGAATGGAGTCATGGAGTGGAAAGAGCCTTATCACTAAGGCCAACAACGCTGTCACTTAGGAGTATGTATCTATTGATGGAGTGTTCCAAGGGGAGTATGCATCCCTTCATTTTGCAGATCTTTATGAGGAGATTCTAATGGGAGGGCTCATCCATGGACCTCACTTTTAGCCTACTCACAATGCATGTTAAGAAATGTATTTCTGATCATCTCATAAAGTATTTTCATTCTCTCACCATATATGTACAGTGCATTTCTCCACAAGAGGGCAAGATTATCTATGGGTTTCATGGTCATTCTAGGACCAACATTTATGATGGAGATAGGCCTTCTTTGCATCACTTTGGGAAAATTTGGTGTTATTCTTGTTATGCTCAACTAATATATAATGCCATTTACTACCTCATAGTAGATGAGAAACCATCCATAGCTAGCAACTTGTTGAGAGACAACTTTCCACATGATGTTCTACAACAGCAGTTGGTAAAAATGCACTGTATTCACTGGAGAAAACATTGGCACCATCCAAAATTGCACATAAAATTCAATATCTTTCTAATTTGGATACCACATGGTGATGATGTACCATTCACATTGTATGGGATGGTTTGGGCTCATGAAAATAGAGGAGGGGTCTTTAGAGATCCAATTGTCCTTTTGTATTTTGAGGGCAACATTATTGCAGCCCAATATTAGCGGTAGCTCTACACTTTCCACAAGTGGAGAGAGAGACAACGTGGAGTAGGCCATTTGGTATATCATGTTCAGTTATGCAACCCACCTACATTGCAGGAGCCAAAGGTGGAAGAACATTTTCATGAGTTACCATTATGAAGGGTGACTCACTTTTTGTGGATGATAGCTTGGGGTTTGGAGCTTCACATGGGAATGAAGGTTCCCAATACTTTTCTAATTCCATGCCTCAAGAAGGCCTTTAGACCACATATAGTTGCCTCCATGGATGTCCCACTTGTTCATGATGAGAGCCATTTGGATTTTTCACCAAAGGCATACTTATACACTTGGGAGGAGGAGCTTGGGAACATATTGATGAGAGAGCATCTTATTCATTGGAGAAAATTATCATATGAGGATGTTATAGGAGGAAGAGGAGAGGCTCTTTAGTTCTATCCTTGCAGTTTCTTGAGGACAAGCAACAGTTGGGAGGGGAGGACTGTAATATTCTTAAATTAGCACACAACTAATTGGAATATTAAATTTTGATTTTTCTCTTAGATAGAGGAATAAGAGGGTATGGAGACCCATAAATCTCCTTAGTAGGAATAAACAACACTACTAGTGTGAATGGATGTCATATAAATAGCTGAATTGAAGACCCTTAGGTGTGAAAAGGGGTTGGAGCATGAAGAGTGGGTCAACTTTGGCCAAATCAAACAACGTTGTTACGAAGGAGTGGCATTCATGGTGAGACAACACAGTTTTGGAGGGAGATTGAATGCATGGAAATAGTGACCTAATTGAGTGGGGCCAAGGGTGAGGAAGCTCATAACTTATATAAGGAAGAGGATGGAAGCCATATGGGGTTATGTTTTAGATTATTATTTTGATATGATCTGTTTAGACTTGTGCTCTCTTCAGCTGTTTAGCTAAGATTGCAGTGTTGTTTAGCACATGGTGTTCTCGGTAGGGAATCCCACCCATTTCCTTGAGAGGCCTCTTGGGAGATTATTGCACTACATTTTCCACTATCCAGCATCAGGCCAAGCTCCATCTTTGTTCTACAACGCAGTTTCTGCAGGAATTTTTGTTGTGTTGCAGGGTGCAGCAGTGGAGGGTTGAGAAACCCAACTTCTGAGCTTGTTTTCCAGTGGAGGGAGCAACCCTTCATTCGAGAGGATTGTGAGGGAGATTCTCGAGCCTCATTTCATCATCTAGCAATAGGCTAAGGAACTGCTATCAGTTACAGCATAGGTTTCTGAGGGAACTGCGTTATTTCAGTGTGAAGTTACAGTAGAGGGTTTGGAGCCCTAGTTGGGGGAGATATATTTTCAGTGAGGGGATCGACCTCTCATTTGGGGAATCTATAGGAGGATTTTTCCATACATTTCCAGATCAGATCAGAAACCTCCTATCATCTATCCATTTGTAGAGATTATTCATCCCTAGGGCCATATTTGTATTTCTGCATTTTTGTATATTTCAAGAAACCCTTTCCAGTATATATTCAAAATGTGCTTGGGAGCTTAGATCTCTATTCCCAACATTATTTGAGCCATATAACTTGAGATCTATGTATTGAAATTATTCAACAACAATTATATCTAATAAAACTGCGCTGTCATAGCCTTGGGTATTTATTGTGTAGCAGTTTTCCTCATATTTCATGTACATGTTCCCTTGAGGCTTGTTTGCCAACTTGAGTGACTATTTCCTCAAGAACTTGTATACATTTTTCTGCTATGATATTAATATGATGGCTATATGATCTTCTTACATTTTATGTGTTGATTTACACTGCTATTTCCAGTTTTGTGTTCATATATCACTGCTTCCCCATTTGGGAATATTACAAGGACAAAGTGTCCATCATTCATAAGCCTCTCCACCTTATAACCCAACTCTAAATTCTAGTGGCTGCTCTTCTTCATGTAGTGAAGTTCAGGTCTCTATCCATCCTCATTTTTGGGAATGCACAAGAAACTCAAGAAGACACACCAAAGAATTAGGAGAACGATCTTCAAAAAATCGATTATGATACAAAGGTTTTTCCAACTCTAGGTGCCCAAAATGACCAAGGCTCTCCACCATACTAGTAGAGAAGGTACCACACTACATTTTTCCATTAATAGTTCTAAAATGATCCCTCTATCTATATTGGTTCATTTCCCCCATTTGTTACATACTATTCTTTGCATCCATATGTGTCCCAATTGTTCACTAAATTCAATATCAATCAAAAAAAAATTTTCTTCACTTCACTTATGACGAAATTCAGAACTTGGAATGCTTGTTCATAAACACCAAGAGTTATTTAAGAAATCCCTCCATTCTATGTCATTGGAAACCAAGATGCACCCCACAGGATGCCTTACCTTAGAACAAAACCATCGTGACAACCATGAGAAAATCATCCATGTACAATTAAAAATCCAATGGGTCCTTGTTCATAATGATAGCAATGAATTGATTGACCACGTTCACTACAAATATCACTGCAATATTCCACCCCACTAGTTCACCAAATGAATTTTACTGCCACCAAAATTCAATGGTATGGGTGATAAGCTTAGTGTCATCTCTCTCCTTAGATATTATCATTGAAAGTGATGCCTTAGTTCATTATGGCACTATAGCAAGGGAATAATGTTCCAGGAGCTTTAAAATATATTTGTTTACATTAAACATTCTAGAAGGGACATCAAGTTGAGGTGAAGGATAATCCTCATTTTTTTTTTATCTTTCCCTGTAATTAGATGGAAAATACCATGTTGATTTCTGTGGTAAGAAACCATCACAAATTCACTCCGTCTCTGATGTGCTAAACTCATATGAAAAGTTACTGGAATATTTTTTATGAGAAATTGGCTCAAAGAACCAACTGGGATCCTTTCCTATTGAATCAATTTCATCGTTGTCTAAAGGTTCAAAATCGTACAAGTACGCCCCCTAGTGATGGAACTTGGGACTTGACTAATATAAAAGGGAGCCATATGGTACTTTCTCCATAAATTATATAGACGTTGAGTAAACACAAATGAAACTTATTAGGGAATATCTCATGAATGCCAATAGGTAAAGGAGGAAGGTCAAAATGGGGCTTGATTTGTTCTTCTTGTAAAGAAAAAATTTCCACAACTTCTGTGATATTTCCACGTTCCTCTTTCACTTCATCTTCAACATCTACCTCAATAAGATTTTCCAACTATCCTTCATAATACCTTGTGAGCAGATCCACAATGATTGGTACATATCTATGCTCACTGGAATTTGGATGAGCAACTATACGAGCAAATAAATCCCCTGAAAGACTTTGGAAATTCGTATCCTAGAAATGATCTAAAAACTTGCATAGTATTTGATCTCTAGAAGTTTAATACCCAATACTAAATCCTTCGATATTTATTCTTCTAAGAAAACTTGACTAACACACAGTATATATGGCAGAAGATTTTCTATCTCATTCACTGGACCAAGAAGCATGAAAGGTGATGTGCAGGAGCATTTGGCATTAACTTTACAATGGAAAATTTCCTCTCTGTTCACTGGACTTCTTCTCTGATCATCTTGTAATATTAGCCCATGCTGGGGTGCCATGCATTTAAGGATATAGAATAATTTCTTATTTGATGCATTGAATGGTGTGAAATATTCCCAAAGTATCCCTTCCAAAATCTTCTTGCGCTAGCTTATGAAATTTTAAATGAAAGCAAAGAGATTATCCCACATTTATTAGACAATGGGATAAATTAATGTTTATATGGATGAATACCTCCACAAAAATTTGACGTGTTGTGCAAGCTTTTGTGGGATCTTCCTCTCCGTGTCTTGTATGTGCATTGGCTTCAGTGAAGTTTAAATATGAATTGACGACTTGGATTGTGACTTGGAGATTGGGCCCAATCCCAATATTAATTTTCAAATAAAGAAATCCCAATAAATTTTGGCAAAAGGATGAGAGTGAAATGCTCAATAAAACATAATTTTTCCAAAATAATAAATTTTAAAACAAAATTATAAAATCCTTGTCATATAATATCACAAGCTCCAAATAATAAAAAGGAAAATATTGGCCTTATTTGTAAGGCAACGAACCACTTAGAAAATAAGTGCATATTTCATGAATTTCATTTGAGAGATCTTCATTATTTCCGCCTCACAAGAATTGGCTACAAGATATATCATCCTCTATTTTAGTTTTAAATTCCATGTCTTTTTCAATTGTCAAAACTAGTCAAACATTATCATTTTCAAGTTGAAATCAAACCATATGGGATCTTCACATGCTATGATAGGTTTTTATAGGGGATAAAGGGTCATATTTTTCTTATAATTCCCATGATAAATCGCCATATTTATTTTTCTACGCCCAATGTAAGAATCAATCACGAACAACCATGGTCTTCCCTAAATCAAGCGGTAACCATCAAGACGTGATTTTTCCTGGAGGACCAAAAAGTTTGCTAGGTAGGCATAGGAATCTACAAACATTAGAGAAATTTTGAGATCTAAAATGTGCCTTCTAAGAAAAATGTACAGACAAAATAAAATTTATAAGAACCAATAGGATTCAAGATGATGATGTCAACCATGGGGGTTGTTTCACCATTTTTGGAGTAAAAAAGTAAAAAGATTTAAAAATAATAAAATAATAAAACTACTTGATCAACTCATATTTTCAACTTATCTCCCTAAGGTTTCACTCAAATTTCGAGTGGTATTCATTGGGTGCAAAATAAAATTCCTCATCCAAGGAGTACACATGTTTCATATTTTCGATGGACCCTACTACACGAAAAATGAGAAATATATGAAAAACGTGATTGAAATCACATTTTTCATGTATCTTTCATTTTTTGTGTAGTAGGGTTCATCAAAAGTATGCAACATGGGTACTCCTGGGATGGGGAATCAAATTATGCATCCAACGACTGTTGTCACTCAAAATTTGAATAAACCCATAGGGATATAAGTTGACACTACAAGTTGAAAAAATAGTTTTTTCTTTTTTCCTTTGTGGTTGTTGAATGGTGGACCGATTGGATAATTCAAGAATAGTAGGGGTAGTTCTGAGGGGTACAGATCCTAACATATCCCAGGTTTTTTTGGTCATGAGGTTAATAGCTTCCCCTAAATCCACTAATGTATTTGAAAAATTTATGCTTTGGATTTGGACGATGACAATTGGATTTTCGAAATCGACATATTTGACAAGTATATCCCCCCCAAAATCAAATTATATAATTTCCCCAAAATGTGAATAGTGGGTGGATCCTTGGGTTTTCTCCCTAAATTTCTAAGACAAACCTTAGACAATTTTGGCATAAATTGGTATGCCTCTTATTTCTTGTAATAATGGAATCTTAACACAAATTTTGGAGCTCCCCTTATAAATTTAAGTTGGGTTGTGGAGTTGTCTTAGATATTTCTAACCTTTCCGGATATGGAGGAGTAATAGCTTGGATTTTAGTTGGGCTAGAGACAACCAGTTGTGTTTTTTCTGCTACTAGAGGGTTTATAGTATGCGTGGAGTCCTCGTTTTCTTCATGATTATGTATCACTTCAAGATATGAGGGTTCATCCTCCACTTGTTATGTGATTAATGGTGGGTTTTGTAAGTGAAGTATCTTCCCATACTTAAGGTTTAGATCATTAAATGCAAGAGAACTAATTCTATAGGCTAGGGAGTCTGATGTTTCAACCTGTTGAATCATCTTATTATTCATATTTGGTGCACCTTGTATGGGTAATTGAGGTTGAATAATAGGACCATTTGTAGGAGCATTAATTGGTGCATTTACAGGAAATTACAATTTAGTTTGTGGATGTAATAATGGGGGAAACTATGACTGGGGTGCAAGGAATTGTTGCTTGGAGAAAGAGGAATTTCACCAGTTCAATGGCCATGATGGATTTTGCACTGGTTGAAATAACCATTGTACCCAGTGTGAATGCTATTGGAATTGTTTAGGGTTCTTCCATTGAGGAGAAAAAAATTGTGTCTATTTAGAATTATACTGATTATCCCAAGTATTATAAAATGCAGAAGGTCCTAATTCTTACCTGGTGATTGTGTCTGTTAGGGCTTATTTGAGCCTAAAAATTAGTTGGTTTGGCTTCCTAACTAGTGCCCTTATAAACCACCTTCAACCAAAGTAGATATGGACATGAATTTATATAATGTTCTTGATAAAAAATTTCACATATTTCAACAATCTTCATGAGACATTCCTTAGAGGAGTGTTTCATCCTACATTCTAGGAAAAAAATAGCTAGTGTATTTTCAACCTCTAATTGTTTCTACTTAGTCTAAAAGACATCCAGTTATGAAGACAATATCCCAATGATATTAGTCTTAAATTCCTATAATAGGTTCCCAATTTCTACATGAGTTACTCCTCTGCTCGCTGACTATGTGGCCTTAGTAGGAAGATCTATAATTCTTGGTCTACCCTTAGTTGTTCCTCGTGAACATCTTTTGCATAGATCACAAATGTTTTCATAAGTTTCCTTAGAGATTTCTCCCCTTCCCATTAAATTTAACAGATCCAACCATTCATCCTGTATTCCTCTAATCATAATTTTTTTCAAAATATCCCCTCCTAGTGCAACATATGGAGAACTTTGCATGTTATACTAAAATCGGTCTACGCAATCCTCCAAATTTTCTTCCTCCTTTTCAGATATTTTGAAGAAATAATCCTTGAACTCTCGGGTTCTACAATGTTCTTGATATTTCCCTAGGAAGGAATTCTTCATATCATCCCATGAAGTCATAGTATTTCCACCTATACCCATAAACCATCTCATGGATTCGCCCTTCAAAGTGGTCTGTAACAGTTTTAGATTTTGTAATTCACCAGTAGAATCATAACTTCGACATGACACATCAAACTCAAACAAGAAGGTATCTTGATATTTAGTGGTAATCCCATGGAAATTAGGAAGAGCTACCAAGTAAATTGGCTTCGTAGGTGCATTTTCCTCAATGTTAGCAATAGGGAACTCAATTTTAGAAGTGGTGTTGTCCAAATCTTCCCAAATCTTCCAATAATCTCTCGAGATTCCAAAATCAAGAGGGACTCGCTGAAATGAGATAGGAGTAGTTACTTCTAGTAAAACAGGTTTAACAACACTTCCTTGATTAATATTAAGGGTCTCAGGGGATGTTCCTCAAACCAAACTACAATAATCTAATGTGGGATCCCTTGCTTTACCTCATCCTACAACAAGTTGTTGAAATCCAGGTTCAAATGTAGACTCCCCTACTTCCCCCGTCCTTCTGCAAGGTGTTCAAGTTCCACCATCTTGTAAAGTTCTTCTTAAGGTTCTAGTTTCCATATTAGTTGAGCTTCGACTGTTTCAGTAGAGTGATTACTTGAGATGGTTATGCGACTAGGTCCTGCAACATAACAAGACTCTGCTTCTGCCTTTGAGATAATATATTGTATATACATTCTTATACCTTGGTCCTTTCATTTTCGACCTATTTTACCTATGGGATTTTTGTTCTTTTCTGCCTCTAGTCATGCACTCCTATTTACTTTACACATGCAACCTAAATTATCTGGTGTAGGTGAGACAAGTGGCTACTACATGTTTTTCCTCGAAGGGAGGTGGGTACTAGGTGTGTAGGTTGATTTCCCTTCCATCTTCACTTCTCAAGCCTCAATAGCACCAGAGAGTACAACTATCCAACACTATATTGTTCTTTCATGCCCTTATAACCTCCCCGACAATGACACCCAAAATTTCGACTGTTGCAAATGTTTATTTAGGATAAATAACAAAAATCCATGTTAAATATCAATTAAGGGATCATATTTTATTTCAAGGTTATGTGCAAAGTATATGCAAGCCTTAAGTCCCTTTCTAATGTTTGTGGTTTTAATGATCGTGTAGCTGGAAAAATCACACTTTCAAATGAGGTCATACTCAAACAATAAAAAGAGAGGAACTCAATGCAATTTTTTCCACACCAGAAAACAGAATCAAAGCTTTAATCAATCACAATATTATATTGGAAAGGAAATAAACATTCATTTTAAGAATGATTAGGAATCATAACATCTAGAATAAATTCCCATATTAATAGAAAACCAATATTTGCGAGTAACACCAACTGAACTACTCTGTAAAAATAATGACTAAACTACTCTAATATAAAAATTAAACTATGATGCAAGTAATAGGGGAATACCAAAAATTGAATCACACTAAAATTAACAAGGAATGAAAAAATATGTAGACAATAAGAATTAAAGAAATCATTGGATAAAAATAATCAATCCACTGTTGGGTGTGGAGCCTGATTATCTTCTTTATTTTGTATCATAGCATTGGACCCCTGTTCTTAATGGGGTGGAAACGCTGCCTGTAATTGTATGCTGCCTAGGGGGTCCAGGGGTGGGGTGGTTACGAGTTTATGGAGCCCCCCCTTGGCAGGGGGTTTCGGGGGCAGCGCCCCCGGAGCTAAAAACAGATGTAAAATTTCCTTGTCAAAGTATAGTAATTTCTAGTCAATCTGGGCTGTTCATTAGACAGATGATCTAACAGTAGAAGTTATGTTTGATTTAGGGTTTTTTTCCCTAGAAGGAAACCCCTCGTTTTGTATGAGGGTATTGTATTGCGGCTATGTATTGTATGTGTATTCTAAGAGCGAGAAACATATAAGGAGACTGTAAGAGAGAACAAAGGATATTACAACGGATCTGCTGTAGGTTGTGTCTCTTCATTTTGTTGGATAATAGAAAGGAAGGACTGACTATTCGGGGTGGACGTAGCCCAAACTGGGTGAACCACATATATCTGTGTCTCTCTGGTTTTATGTGTTTTGTGTGCTTGTGTTTTCCGCATATTTTATGTGTTGCATTGCTCTGTAATATTTAATTTTCTAACAACTGGTATTAGAGTTGAAGGTTTATTTCGCTGATAAGCTCGCAGGAAAGAAGGGTTCCTAGTTCGAGTGGGAGCAATGGTGGAAGATGGTAAGTTTAGGGTCGAGAAATTTAATGGCCAAAACTTCCCGCTGTGGAAGATACAGATGGAAGATTATCTGTATCAGAAAGATCTGTACCTACCATTGAGTGGAAAAACAAAGAATTCGACGACTATGACAGACGCAGAATGGGAGATTCTTGATAGAAAGCCACTTGGAATAGTATGGTTGTGCCTTGCGGCGTCAGTAGCCTTTAATATTTCGAAGGAAACAACAACAGAGGGTTTGATTAAGGAATTGGCGAAACTATATGAAAAACCCTCAGCCTCAAACAAGGTATTTCTTATGAAACGTTTATTTAATATGAAGATGTTGAAAGGTGGATCTGTTGCAAACCATTTAAATGATTTTAATATAGTTACCAGTCAGTTAAGTTCTGTAGGGGTAAAATTTGATGATGAAGTTAGGGCTATTTTATTTTTGTGCTCATTTCTAGAAATTTGGAATGGTTTAGTTATGGCCATTAGTAACTCTGTCTCTGGATCTAGTACTTTAAATTTTGATGATGTTGTCAGTGCTATCCTTAGCAAGAAAATGCGACGGAAAAGCTCCGGTGAGACATCGGGTAATTCTTTGAGTGCAGAGTCTCGAGGAAGAAAAATGGAAAGAGGAAAGAGCTTGGACATCATAGTAAATCAAGGAAAGGCATATCCAAGTCCAGATTAGGGATAGTGTGCTGGAAATGCAGAAAGAAAGGACACCTGAAGAAAGACTGTAGATCTCGGAAGGGAAAAGAAGGAGTCACACAACAAGAAAACAATCATGAAGAAAATGTGACAGGTGATGTGTTACAAGATGCTTTGATTCTTTCTTTTGAAAATGTTACTGATTCCTGGGTGGTAGATTCGGGGGCCTCATTCCATGCCATACCTGATAAGAAATATTTTCATGACTATGTTCAAGGAGATTTTGGAAAAGTTCGTTTGGGTGATGATAAACCATGTAAAATTGTTGGAATGGGTAAAGTTCTTGTAAAACAACAAAATGGAAACCAAGGGCTATTAAAGGAGGTAAGGCATGTTCCAGATCTGAAGAAAAATCTGATTTCAATAGGGCAGTTAGGTGGTGAAGGTTGTGTGAAAACTTTCATAGATAAAGCTTGGAAGGTCACCAAAGGAGCCTTGGTAATAACAGAAGGTGAAAATGTTGGTACATTGTATTTATGCAATGGTATTTATAACTCTATTAATGCTTTAACTTCCAAAGGAGCAAATGCAACATTATGGCATCATAGGCTCGGACACATGAGTGAGAAGGGGATGATGATTCTTCACTCAAGAAATTTGTTGCCGAGTTTGAAGAATATTGATTTGGATTTCTGTGAGAATTGCATTTATGGAAAACAAAAGAGAGTCATATTTCTTAGAGTTGGGAAAGAAAAGAAGAGCGAAAAATTAGAGCTTGTGCATATGGATGTATGGAGACCTGCTCAGGTATCATCTCTCGGTGGCTCTCGTTATTATGTTACTTTTATTGATGATGCAACTAGAAAAACTTGGATTTATTGTATTCAAAATAAATCTGATGTATTTGATACTTTCAAGAAATGGAAAGCTTTGGTTGAGATTGAGACAGGAAAGAAGTTGAAGTGTTTCATATCAGACAATGGAGGTGAATATTGTAGCAAAGAGTTTGATAGGTACTATTCAGAGCATGGAAATTGCAGAGAGAAGACAGTTCCAAGAACACCACAAGAAAATGGTGTGTCAGAAAGGATGAACAGAACAATCATGGAGCGTGCAAGGTGCATGAGATTGCATGCAGGATTGCCTTTACAATTTTGGGCAGATGCTATAGATATTGTTGTTTATATAATAAATAGAGGGCCTTCAAGTTCTTTCGATGGTGGTATTCCAGAGGAAGAATGGATAGGTAAAAAGGTAAACTACTCTTTTTTAAAGCCTTTTGGTTGTGAGGCCTTTATCCATATTAATAAAGAAAATAGAACAAAGCTTGAGGCAAAATCAAAGAAATGTACCTTTATTGGATATGGTGTTAATAATTTTGGTTATTGCTTATATGATTATGAAAATCAAAAAATCATTAGGAGAAGATATGTAATATTCAATGAAAAGGTATTGTGTAAGAATCAGTTGCAGGAAAAGAAACAGGAAAAAGAAAACAAAGAATACACAGTTCTTGATGAGATCACAGAAAAAGTAAAGGTGCTTGAAAATAATAATAATCAACAACCACAAAAAAAACAACCACCACAATAGCAACAGACACCTCAAACACCTTAAAGTGGTGTTAGAAGATCAACCAGGATAAGTAGACCCCCTGAATGATACTCTCCTTCATTATATTATTTATTGTTGATTGATTCTGGTGAATCCGAATGTTATGAAGAAGAAATGCAGGTTGAAACTAGGAAGAAGTGGGAGCTAGCCTTGGAAGAAGAGATGGACTCCTTAATGCATAACTAGACTTGGGACTTAGTCAGGTTGCCTGCAGGTAAAAATACATTGCAGAATAAATGGGTTTACAAGCTGAAGGAAGAAGATGGAGGAAAACATAGGTACAAAGCTAGACTTGTGGTGAAGGGGTTTGCACATAAGAAAGATATTGATTTTGATGAAATATTTTCTCTTGTTGTTAGGATGACTTCAATCAGAACTATTTTAAGTCTTGTAGCAGTGGAAGATTTGCATCTTGAACAGTTAGATGTAAAGACAACATTTCTCCATGGAGATTTGGAGGAAGAGATATATATGCAAAAACCATAAGGATATGAGGTCAAGGGTTAGGAAAAATTAGTGTGCAGGTCAAGGAAGAGTTTGTATGACTTGAAACAGGCTCCAAGGTAGTGGTATCTAAAATTTGACAAGTTTATGTCTAAAAAAGGTTATACTAGATGTCACTCTGATCATTGTGTTTATCTGAAAAAGCAAAATGATGGCAGCTATATTATTTTTTTATTGTATGTAGATGACATGCTTGTTGCGGGGTCTAACATGCAGGAAATAAATGTGCTCAAAATAAAATTGGAAAATTCATTCGCAATGAAGTATTTGAGAGCTTCAAACAAATCCTTGGTATGAGAATAATTAGAGACAGGAAAAATCGCAAATTAACACTGTCTCAGAATGAGTACATACAAAAGGTGTTGAAAATATTTAATATGCAGAATGCAAAACCAATTAGTACACCTTTTGCTAGCCATTTCAAACTTAGCAAGGAGATATGCCCCAAGACCGAAGAAGAAATAGATTATATGTCTAAAGTTCCATATGCATCAGTAGTTGGAAGCTTAATGTATGCAATGGTCAGCACAAGGCCTGATATTTCACATGTAGTGGGAGTTGTAAGTAGGTACATGAACAATCCAGAAAAAGAACATGGGATGGCAGTGAAATGGATTCTTAGATATTTGAGAGGTACCACAAATCAAGCATTATGCTTTGTGGTTCAAACATTTCTCTATAGGGATATGTTGATGCAGATATGGCAGGTGACAGAGATAACGTGAGGATCACTACAAGATATGTATTTACTGTAGGTGGAACATCTGTCAGTTGGGTTTCAAAAATCCAAAGTGTTGTTGCACTTTCAACAACAAAAGCGGAGTATGTTTCTGCTACAAAGATTAGTAAAGAAATTATTTGGTTGCAAAGGTTTATGGATGAATTGGGTAAGAAGGATGATATGGGCACATTATAAAGTGATAGCCAAAGTGCCATTCATATTGCAAATAACTCATAATTTCATTCTAGGACTAAACACATACAACTCAAGTACCATTTCATATGATCAGTGTTGGAAGATGGACAATTGAAGCTGGAAAAGATACACACTAGTCAAAATCCTGTAGATATGCTAACAAAAGTTGTAACTAGGGAGAAACTGAGAATATGTTTAGTTTCAATTGGTCTTCAAGTATGACGATGAAGATGAGAAACAACTACATCCAAAGTCGAGTAATTGTCCAACAAATGAACCAGTGGTGGAGTTGTTACAATTAGTCTCCAAGTGGGAGATTGTTGGGTGTGGACCCTGATTGTCTTCTTTATTTTGTATCACAGCATTGGACCCCTGTTTTTAACGAAGTGGCAACACCACCCATAATTGTATGTTGCCTGGGGGGTCGAGGGGGGGGAGGGGGGGTGGGGGGTAAAATTATAGTAATTTCTAGTTAATCTAGGCCATTTATTAGGCGGATGATCTGATGGTAGAAGTTATGTTTGATTTAGGGTTTTTGGCCCTAGAAGGAAACCCTTCATTTTGTATGAGGTTATTGTAGTGCGACTGTGTATTGTATGTGTATTCTAAGAGTGGGAAATAGATAGGGAGACTGTGAGAGAGAACATAGGATATTACAGCGAATCCGCTGTAGGTTTTTTCTCTTCATGTTGTTGGATAATAGAAAGGAAGGACTGGCTGTTCAGGGTGGATGTAGCCCAAACTGGGTGAACCACATATATCTGTGTCTCTCTCGTTTTATGTGTTTTGTGTTCTTATGTTTTACGTATATTTTATGTGTTGCATTGCTCTGTAATATTTAATTTTCTAACATCCAGCCTACAAATAAAAATAGTTAAATCATTCTACAATTAACAAAAAATCAATCACCCATCAATTAAATCACTTTAACACATCAATGCAATAAAATTCCAATTCCAAAAAATCAACCACCTCAATAGGACATGTGTAAACACTAAATTCTAATAATTAGCAACTTCTCACACAATAAAAGCATAAAGAATTATAAAACTCCAATGATAAATATAATTAATAAAAAATACAATAACACCTGACTAGTGAAGGGGCCCTCCCCCACTAATCAGGCTTGCAAAGGCTTACTCACAAATTAGTACTTAATATGATATAAAATCTCACACTATATTATAAGGAAAGGTAATATAACAATAACCTCACCGTTCCTTGTTCACTGATATAGCCCCCGTCCCTTACTACTTGTTCAACGACTAGGCAACCTTGAAAGTCCCTTAATTTCTAAAAATGGGCCATAACCTTGAAGATTTGATTATCCCTTACCCAAGATGGGCCATACACTGAAAATGTTGGTTGGATCTCAGAGGATGTATATTCTTGATGGTTTCTCGGGTTATAATCAAATCTTGGTGCACCCTGATGACTAGGAAAAAACAATTTTGATTACATCATGGGGAACTTTTATGTATGCAAAAATTCCCTTTGGGATGATGAATGCAGGGGATAACTTTCAAATAGCCATGGATATTTCATTTTCTGGTGAAAAGGAGTTCATTTTCATTTACCTTGATAATATAAATATATTTTCAAAATATGATTATGACCATTTGCAACATCTAAAACAAGTTTTTGAAAAGTGCAGAAAATTTGGTATATCTTTAAATCCAAATAAGTCACATTTTGCAATGGGGGAAGGAAAATTACTGGGGCATATAATCTCAAAGGATGGCATTAAAATTGATCCTAATAGGGTTGCTGCAATCCAAAAAATTAACATTCCAAGGATTAAGAAAGAAGTTCAGTCATTTTTGGTAATACTAAATTTTTTGAGAAGGCTCATTCCGAGCCTGGCAGAAATTATAAGGTTCTTGACCAATATGCTGAAAAAGAAAAGTGAAATCAGGTGGAAAATTGAAGCAAATGAGTCTTGATGAGGTGAAACTAGTCTTGACTAATGCTCCTTCATTATCTAGTACAAATTATACTAAATAGTTTATCATATTCTCTTTTGCATCAGAACATACAATTGCAATAGTCTTAATGTAGAAAAATCAACAAGGTAATGAACAACCAATAGCTTTCTTTAGCATGGCTTTCAGATATTTTTATCTTAAGTATAATATTCTGGAAAAGCATGTTTATGCAAATTGGTAAAAGCATTGAAATATTTTAGAGTCTATGTCCTTCATTCACACTCGATGGATTATGTCCCAAATGCTATTGTGAAAGACATTCTGACCCTACATGATCACGAAGGTGGGATAGGCAAATGAATAAAAAATATTCCTGAGTATGATGTGGAGACCAAGCCTACCAAGCTAGTAAAGGGTCAAGGATTGGAAAAATTGATGGCCGATTCAAATATGAATTTATTAGACATAATTCTCATGGTTGGTTTTTCGGATGACAATAATTTAGAAAATCATCAACATGTACTAAAAAATTTATTTCCTCTCCATGGTATGCTGATATAGTTTAACATGCTCCCACAGAAATGAAAAAAACAAAGGCAAGATTTCTGAAACTAAAGGCTGTGAAATTTTGTATTTCAAATCAATTCTTTTATTTGAAAGACTCAAGAGGTGGCTTGTTGAATTTCTTACTGGAGGATGAAGCTCAAAAGGTCATGTAAGAATTTCACAAAGAAGATTGTGGAGGTCACCATTTTTGGAAAGCTACAACTAACAAAATTTTGAGGGCTGGTTTTTATTGCCCAACCTTGTTTGTTGATGTTTATGAAAAAGCTTCAAGCTTCCACGAATGTCAAAAATTTTAAGTAAAAATAATATTTTTCCTCTACCCCTGAAACCAATTATAGTTGAAGCACCATTCTAGTAGTGGGGTATGGATTTCATTCGAGAAATCCATCCATCATATTCAACTCAACATAAATGGATTTTGACAGCAATATCTAAGTGGATAGAAGCAATACACACCAAGAAAGAAACAAATTCAGTAATCATTAAGTTTATGGAAGGTAATACTCTCTTAATATTTGGTTTTCCTCATAGAATAATCACTAATAATTCTGTTGCTTTCAAGTCCAAAAATATGATTGAATTCTGTCATAAATATCATATTGTACTCAACCAATATACTGCATATTAACCACATGGTAATGGTTTAGCTGAGCCTTCAAATAAGAGTTTGGTAAAAATTATAAAGAATTTTCTGAAATAAAATAAGAAATCGTGGCATAAAAAGTTGATCTATGCATTGTGGGATGATAGAGTGAATACTAATAAGTCAATTGATATGTCACCATTTCAATTGGTATATGGAACAAATGCTATTTTTCCTACATCCTTGGGAATTCCAGTGATGAATTTGTTGCATGAAGTGGATGTAGAGAAAAAATAATTGCAAAGAAGAATAAATTAGATGATTCAATTGCAAAGAACAAGAGAGGAAGTGTATAACAATATCCAAGAAATCTAGGATAAAATTAAAAATATTTTTACCGAAGAACAAAAACTGAAGATTTTTAGGTTGGTGACCTAGTTTTGAAGTGGGATAATAAGAATGAAGACAAAGGAAAACATGGTAAATTTGATCATATTTGGAAGGGACCATTCAAGATTGCAACTTTCCATGGGAATAATGCATATTTTATGCAGGATTTGAGAGGAGAATTTCTTGCTGGAGGGCATGTAATATGGAAGGTTTCTCAAGCATTATTTTTCCTAAAATAAGTTGGTTTTGATCACTCCATTAAAATTTCTAGTATTGCAGGTGTGGGAAGATGTCACTAGAATTTGAAATATGAAGAGAAGGCCCTAATATTTTAATGAGTTGCTGCCAATTTTTAGGATGATCTTTTTTTTTTGTAATAAAGTATATAGTCAAAGTCATATTCAATCATGGTTAATCATGAGTCAAGTGTAGAGTCAATAAATCCCAATGGATCAGGCTACTAGTCTACCGCATTCTTTGGCACCTCATAGGGATGATTCCATCCCCATTAGAACCAATGTTAGTGACCCATGTTATAGTAATTATAGTCAAACTTTCTCCTTTTATTATTCTGTTCAATTTGTAATGCGTTGCTATGATCTCAAAGAGATCAAGCCTTAGTTTCCATTTAGAATAGGAAGTTGTGAATGTCTTAAAAGGTCTAGGTTTAGTAAGTCTAGGGTTATTGTGTCCTCCAAGTCATGAATGAAGAGAATAGTGGGTTTTTTTTTCATCATTAAGTCAAGTTAAGTGGTGTCTTTTCAGTTGGTCACAATGTTAAATCAAATATTGCATCATATCCTTATCAACAAAAGTTGTTGTTGTGCTTCTCCTTTGCACTATACTTATTCTAAATTTTAAAGTAATAATTGAAATTAAAGGAAGGATTGGACCACGTGGAATAAGAAAAAGGTACGTTTTAGCTCTCAAAATTCCATCGAGCAGGTTTCTCATCCTTCTCAGTTGCTCTGAACATCAAATGAGAGTTGTTGCATTTTGGTTGTAGGGGATTCATTGCGCTTCTACAAATAGAAGGATTTCTCACCACCACAGTCACCCTTAGGTTTCAATTTTACCTTTTTCTGAAATTATTTATGTATTATGTGTTTATTTTTGTAGCTTAGAAGATATTCCAAGGCCTAAGGTATAGGGTTTGGAGGGAAAATCACCACAAGGCCTAAGCTTGTATACTTGGAACCCAAGTGAGGGGTTTTTCATCCATCATGATTTTGGCCAAAACCATGATGAAGATATGACATGTGATGGATGAGGATGATAGTGATTGGCGATACGATTCCAACACATTGAAAATCGTCTGAATCTTAGTTGTTGTTAGAGAGAAAATAATTTTTGAAGTTGACAAGGTAATTATTTGTTACCAAGTCATGTAGGCTTTGTGTAAAAGGGTGCCAATAGATGTGCTCTTCAAGTAAATTTGTGGAAGATTAAAGGCTATAAATAAGAGGTGTTTTATCCTCATTTTAGCATCCATTTTTTGTGGAAATGCATCCAAGAGTACCTCTGATATTTCATGGATAAGAAGCCACAAAAAATAGCACAAGACAACATGGAGGAGCCTGAAGATCGACGCGGGTATATTCTACGATTGGGTCGCAGTGCTGTAGGTGAAAACATGGAATTTTTAGGGTTGTTTGGGCTTGAGTTAAGGGTTGTTTTGGGTTTGGATTGCAGGGAAGGAAGGCCGCAGAAAGGATGAAAGGCTTGTTGTTATTTAAGGACAGATTGTGGACTGGTTTGTGGAGGAGAGAAACTAGAATCAATTGCTGGGCTAGGCCACATGACATAACTAGAAAGTGGAGCCTATATGATTTGCATTCAGGGTGGACAGTAACCCTATAAGGAAGCAAGAGTCTCCCTAAGGTGGACCGAAACCAATTGGAGGCTAGATTTCTGAGTTGTGTGAAGGTTAAGGGCAGAGTGGTGTGCCATAACTAGGGGTGCAACGTTCAACATTGCAACAAGGAGAGACAACAACACTTGGAGGTGTATTGGGTCAAGTTTATGACTGGTTTTGGATCACTTGTGTAGCAGCCTGTGGAAGCCATGTATTGGAGTTGGGTGTCGGGAAGACTTCAATTAGGAGAAGATTCTGCAGTGACGAGATTGGGTGCCATAGGTATGTTGGAGGGAAGCATGTTGGCTACCCAAAGTAGCCCTAAATGAGCTATCTTGAAGGACGAAGATAAACTGAAGGTTGGGTGAAGAAAGGTGTCAAAGTGAAACACTTTGATGGATGAAAGTGATTTCTATCTTGGAAGATTGGAGCTCGGGTATTGGCCATCCTAGAGAGCAAATTGGATCAGCCCAAGTACACTATTGAAGGGCGTGTAACAATATTAGGGGGAAACCCTCCTGGAGTCTCTATGTGTAGTGGCCTTGATGGAATAAGGCACTACTAGTGAGAAGTACAGGTGCGATAGACCGATAGGAAAAGATATGAAAAATAAGTTGCAACAAAGTTTGTAATTGTATCGTGTATACCATATATTGTTGTATTATTCTGATTTGTTTTAATATAACCAAGATTTGGGATTATAAATTATTATACAATTTTGTTTAAAACTATGTATATTGTGCATATGTGATTTACTTTTTTATATTTTTCGTTGTACAAAGTATTTATGGTTGAGATTATTGGTTTGGTAGTGTTAGTGATTTAAGACTCTAACATAGACCCATGGTCATAGAATTCAACGTGGTATTAGAGCGCGTTTGAGCTACTTTGGAAGCTAGTAAATCAGAGTTTGCACAACAAAGTACAACGTGAAATGGAATTGGTCACATTATGAGTGAAGGAGTCACTACAATGTCGAAGTTGCATGCATGTCTCCGGTATGAGGATAGGTTGGAAGGGTTGTCCAACTACACTCCTTGGAAGGAAAGGATCAAGTTGGTCTTGCAGGTCAACATGATTTGGGATTTTTCCGAGAAAGAGATCAAGTAGGAAACCGACCCTAAGGAGCTGGAAATATGGGAAAATTTGGATATAAAAGCGAGGTTGATCATCCTTGATGGTGTGAAGGATTCCTTGATGCCTCATTTGTATGGGGAGAACAATGGACATGAGATGTGTATGGATCTTCAGAATTTGTTCCAAAATAATAAAGAGAACTAGGTATGGGTATTGGAGGATAATTTGAAGTCCACCAAGATGATAAAGGGTGAAGGAATGACTTTATATAGGATGAATTTTTCTCAGGTTCGGGATGAGATTGCTTCCATCGAGGTAAAATTTTCATATGGAGAGATGGTAAGGATTTCCTTGAAAGGGTTCACCGAGGAATGGAAGCCCTTCATCAAAGGAATTGTTTCTAGGAAGAAGCTGCCAGACTGGAATAGAATATGGGACGACTTCATTTAGGAAGAGTTGCATGATGAGGATCTCCATCCATCCAGTAAGGCAGATGAGGAAGTGGCAATTGCAATGAGAATGAAGGGTAAGCCAAATAAGAACATGAGTAAAATTAAGTGTTTCAAATTTGGTGAGATGGGTCATTTTTCATCGATATATCCAAATAAAGGAGATGACGACAAAGGGAAGAAAAAAGCAAAGAATATCGCCTCTTCAGAAGAGATGGATTATCTCGCTAGGAGATTGGAAGAAGAGGATTTTTCTATGATTTATCATTTCTCATAGGGTAGTATTTGAGAGGATGGATGGTACATGGATAGTGGTGCAAGAAAGCACATGACAGGATCACGAGAGTTTTTTGAGACTCTAGCTGAATGGAACTCAAAGTTGCACATGGTGTTGGGTGACAAGAGTCAGTTGGATATCCGAGGATCGAATGTGGTTACATTTAGGTGGAGACATGATGTATAATGTGGGTCCAGGATGTACTGTTTGTACCAAGACTCAGATATAGTGTGATATTCATCTCGATGATGGAGAGGAAGGGGTTTGAGGTATTTTTAGAGGATAGGAAGACAAAACTCAGGCCTAGAGGCTCTAAGTCTGATGGTATTATGCTTAGAGTTAGGGATCATGGTCTCTACAGGTAGATAGACAAGCCTAAGGATCATGGGAAGATGCAGGGGTAGATATAGGTTCCAGAGAAACAGGAGTAGGTGCATGCACAAGTGTAGGCTTAAGAGGAGAAGGTACAGGTTCCCAAGAATAAGGTACAATTTTCAGAGAAGGTCTAGGTTCCAGAGGCTCAAAGGGAGTCAATTTCTAGAGGGATTTTGCATATTCAGAGGGAGACATTGTAGCCTAAGAAGAGTGCTTTATCAATGGGGAGAAAGGGTGCTTCCACATATGGAAAGACGGAATAATGGAGAAATTGGAAAGCAATATAGGAGAATTAAATGAAGTAGGAGGCTTCCAGTGACAACAAAACTTCTGAGAAGGGCATAGTTCACTATACAAGGATTGTTGCGATTGTGAGCGCCATGAGTTGGGAAGTGTTGCGAGAAGTGATGATGATGACAAAGTAATTCCTAGTTATGGAGGTACCTCCCTCGCTAAGAGGGAGTGTTTATATGTGTATCTTGGGAGGTAATCCAAGCCCTAGGGTTTAGGTTTTGGAGGGAAAAGCACCATAAGGGTAGCTTGTGGGCTTCGAACCCAAGTGAGGGGTTTTTCACCCATCTTGCTTTGGGCCAAAATCGTGATTAATATACAACATGTGATGGATGAGGATGATAGTGCTTGACGATACGATTCCAACACATTAATAATCGTCGAATCTGAGTTGCCGTTAGAGAGAAATGAATTTTTGAAGTTGACAAGGTAATTATTGGTTACCAAGTCATGTAGGCTTGGTGTAAAAGGGTGCCAATAGATGTGTCTCTCCAAGTAAATTCATGGTGGATTAAAGGCTATAAATAAGAGGTGTTTGATCCTAATTTTAGCATCCATTTTGTGTGGCAATACATCCAAGAGTACCTATGAAATTTTGTGGAGAAGAAGATGCAAAAAAGGAGCACAAGATAATGTGGAGGAGCCTAAAGATTAGTGTGGGTTTATTATGTGATGGGGTCATAGTACTGTATCTGAAAATGTGGAATTTTGAGGGTTGTTTGAGCTTGAGTTAAGAATTTTTTTGGGTTTGGATTCCAGGGCAGGAAGGTCACAACAAGGGGGAAAGGATTGTTGCTATTTAAAGGAATATTACGGACTAGTTTGTGTTGGAAAACAACCGCAGTCCAATGTTGGTCTAGGCTAGATCCCATAGCCAACAAGTGGAGCCTGTAGGAGATGCATTCAGGGTGGATATGAACTCTATAAGGAAGCAGGACTCTCCCTAAGGTGGAATGCAACCAATTGGAGGCTAGATTGCCGAGTTATGTAAAGGTTAAGGGTAGGGTGGTGTGCCCTAACCAGGGGTGAAAAATTAAACATTGCAGCAAGGAGAGAAAACAACAATTGGAGGTGTATTGGGTTGAGTTGATGACCAATTTTGGATCTGTTGTGTAGAAGCCTGTGGAAGCCATGTATTGGAGTTGATTTGGGTGTCGGGATGACTTCAATTAGGAGCATATCCCATAGTGACGATATTGGGTGCGATAATTATGCTAGAGGGTAGTGTGTTAGCTACCCAAAGTAGCCCTAGATGAGATATATTGAAGAATGAAGAGCAAATGAAGGTTGGGTGAAGAAAGGTGCTAAATTGCAACACTTTGATGGATGAAAATGGTTGCTAGCTTGACATATTAGAGCTCGGGTATTGGCCAGCCTAGAGAGAAAATTGTATTAGCCCAAGTACACTCTACAAAAGAATGTGCAACAGTGTTAGGGGCAGCCCCCTTGGAGTCTCTATGTGCAGTGGCCTTGATGGACTAAGCGACACTATAAGTGAGCAATATGGGTGCGATGGACTGGCAGGAAAAGAGATGACAAAGAAGCTGCAACGAATTTTTTCATTGTATCCTTTATACCATATACTATTGTATTATTCATATTTGGTTTAATATAATGAAGTTTGGGGATTGTACACTATTGTAAAATTCTGTTTAAAACAATCTATATTGTACATATGTGATTTACTGCTTTATATTTTCTGTTGTGTAAAGTAGTTTATTGTTGATATTCTTGGTTTGGTAGCATCAATGATTTAAGACTCTAACCTGGACCCAAGGTCATAGAAATTCAAGAGTATGCAGTCTAATTCATCTTTAAAAACCAAGGATATCAGCCAGAGGAACTTACAACCCTCATAACCTTTAACTCATCGTGACTTCCTTGCTGTGTCTATATTTTGGTAAATTTGTTGCGTATAGAAACAAAAATTGCTGCATTTTGGCCAATGACTTGGATTCTTGTAGTTTTTGATTTAAAACACAGAGGTTTTCCATTCAAAATATTTCCAAAAATCATCATTTAAACCCTAATTACACTGTTGTTGCATTCTTGCTGCACTAAGTTGTTGAACGATGTCATTTAATTTTGAAACCCTAGAAGTTTTTCATTGTGAGTCATGAATACACCATACAGGAAGAAAAGGTACAGAGGGGGTGACATATAACCAGATTTGAGCCTTAGAATCTTACCTTGGTGAATTCAAATCCAACTATTATGGTTGTATTTGAGCAAATTGGTTGCATTAAGTTTTGTGAAAAGATACATGTTTACAATGTTCAGGTTACCAAATAATTTTCCTTAAACTTCATTGATGTGGAAGCCAAGTTTGGAGAGTTGGGTTACTTCCACTTTCATAGGTTAGTATTTCAGCTGATACAAAGATCAATTTGCATAGAGAACAATGGTTTAAGGGCATGCCATTAGATATGGTCAATTACAAATATTTTCTGAAGAAAAAATATAAAAACAAATAATATGGGGCTATTGTGCCAAGAGAAAATCTTCTTGAACCTTACAGAAAATTACTCAATGTGATTCAAAGATATTTCACTTGCGAAGGTAGATTTGAGAGGGTTTATCAGTACCACTTCAGGCTGTTGATGCATTTTACAGGTAAAAGCCCTTTAAATCTACCTTTTTACTTGTTTAGGAGCACTAATAAGATGACAGATAAGGTTTAGGGTAAGAAGAGACAAGTGAATCCTAGTCTCTTTCATTTATCCTTGATCAAATTGTTTGTGGTGGAATAGACGAGGAAGAAAAATCAATCGTGGAAAGCATTCTTCGATTCATCCAAGTTGACAACTGAACTTTCAGATAGTCATTGGAAAAAAAAAATACACCCTCGTCAATGGAAAAGGGTGTTCAAACAATAGTAGAAAGCTCAGTCAAAAGGCCACAAACTTCAATTGACCAATCTAACATGAAAAAAGGAAAAAAAAAAATATTTCTCTCCTGAGGTGGCGGAGGTTCCCAAGGAACCACACACAAGAGATTCTTCAAAAAGGTTATCCATGGAGAAAATACCTAAACAACCTACTGAATTTCAATACACTATTTCATGAAACATTAATTTAAACGACAAGGATAAAGAGATTATGGAATTGCAGGAACAATTGAAAAAGACTCATTTAGTAATTTCTCAACTTCAACACGATAATAGGGAGTTGAAGAAGAATGTTTTGGAAAAGGCATCAAAAGTTGATGAAAGAAAGCCAGATCTTTCGCCAGGAAATTGGAGCTACAGAAAGAAAGCCTACTGAAGTATAAGTGAATACAAGAGAAGAAAGATACTGAGATGGATGAGGAAAAAATAAATTTCAATAGACTAAGGAAGTAGTTGAGGAAAGCTCAAGATGCAATCATTAGGGTTAGAGAACACAATGAAAGGGATAAACACAATATACATGATCACTTCAACAGCTGTGGGCCAACATTGTTTAAAGCTAGGGATATGTTGAGGAGAACTATGCCCCTTCAACAATAGATGCTTCCACCGGAGCCTTAAACAAAGATTTAAAGTGTGAGTATCCTAGATATGTCAATTCTTCAAAACATTTTGCCACTCCACCATCTTCCCTTTTAATTTCCCAAATTGTATTCGAATTTTTGCTGCCCTTTGCATACTTTTGAATTTTTTTTATTTTTCATTGCCCTCCTCCAGCTGTATAGTGCTACTCTTTAGCCTCCATTGATCTTCAAAGTCCTGTAAACATTTTCTCCTTTCCACTTCCATTGAAATTATCTTCTCCTTTTTTTCCAAAGAATCATATCCATCCCCCTACAGACTTTCCATAGCTTCCAGTTCTGTTTCTATATGATTTAAAAGGACTTCATCCCTTTGCTTCTTTTCCTTTTCCCATAACATCATTGTTTGTTTCAATCTTTTTAAGTTTTCCATAAAATACTGGGCTAGTGATAACCCTTGGGATCTGCCTTGAGGCCTCCACATCTATTTTACTAAGGTATTAAAGGACGAATCTATGAGCCAATAGGAGTTGAATTTAAAGGGTGAGTGTGGCTTCCTGCCGACCCCTTTTGATTCCATAAAGATCAGAAAATGATTAGATTCCCCCCAATACTGATCAATTTCATAAAGAAAGGGATTTGGGCTGCAAGGTCCTCATTTATTAGGAATCTATCCAAAATATTTTCCATCCTTGCCTCACCCACTCTTTGATTCCTCTATGTCATATTGAATTTTATAGCGACATCTATGAGACAACCCATTCTGATTATATTGAGAAATAAATCGGCCAAAGGATCAAAATGAGCCAAAGGACCCCAAGAATCCAACAAGCCAAGTGAAAAGTTTAGACCTACTCCCAATACCAAATTTGGGTTATTCAACAAAGTTTTGGAAAATAAGTTATTCCAAAATACGACTCTCTCATGGAAAGGACCATACACATTAAGAAGGGTAATATTTATACAGAGTTCATATGAGTAAACTTCGGCCCCAATAACCAAATCCGAACCCCATGAATTTAGAAGCTTAATCTTATTGTCCCTTAAGCCCATCGCTAACCCTCCAAATACTAATTTTGCATCAAAAAATACAAAATACCAACTAGGTATCAAAAATTAAAAAAAAAATGTCCCAGAGTCTCCAATACCAAGAGTTTCTTGGAGCATAATGACATCTATATCAATAAATAGAAAATATTTTTTAAAGTCAACTTCTTTTGGGTGCTAGCTAAACCCTTACTATTAAATGTCATAACATTCATTTTGACACCTCCACCAGGGCCTGTGTTGTTCTAAGCACCCCTTTTAGTGATAGTTGCTTCCCATCATCTATGTCTAGTTTAGCTCTTAATTTGGCTTTTGAGAAATTTGATTTACGAACCCTAGTCTTTGGAGGCATAGAGAAATCCTGAATGATCCTGAGACCTCCCACATTATCAACAGTTAACTCTCTCTTCTCTATGGGTCAGAGGTTATAATTAGGCTTCTCAGAGGCCAGCACAAAAGGGAAAGGCCGAGACATACTAGCATGGGGTAGGATCGAAAGGGATTGTTCAGGGATTGAGGTAATTAAATTTTCTAAAGCTAAAGATACATTACAATTAAGAGGAAAATCCACAAAAAAATCTTGGAGGGACCAAGCCTAATCATATCATCCAACTTCAAATTTAACTGAATAGAATGAGATGAAGGTGATAAAGGGAAAGTACCCATAGCTTGAGGTGCGCGACCCATAAGCTCCACCTCTTCCTGTTCTTCTCAAGCAAGTTCAAGCATTGGTTCATTGTAATTCCCATTGCTACTTGTTGAAACAATATGAGCATCCATCTGAACTGATACTTCAGGGCCTTCATTTTGGACATCCATCTAAATCTCCATCTGAACTGGAATCTCTACCTGTTGATGCCCTTCATCCACCAACTGGTCCACCATTTTGACTTCTTCCCGAGCCCGACCGCTATTGGCCTCTTCTCTCCTTTTTTTATCCTCCTTATGAAACCCAGAGGGTAGTCCCAAGCAAGGTGACCATGCCGATGGCATCGATGACACCTAAATGGTAGTTGTTCATAATCAATAACTTGATAAAAAGTGTACACATGAAACTGGATCTACATAATGTCCGCCAAACCCTCCCTTGGATCCAGTCTAGCTAAAATTCGAGGAACCTTCCTTTCCTTCATTAGTTGGAAAGAAATATCAACTTCCAAAAATGTTCCCAATTTATTTTCTATAGTTCTGAATACATCTACTGACAAGAGCTAAGAAGCCAAAGCCGGGAGGTGCACCCACATCGAGATTTATTCAATTCTCTCTCTTTGTGCATCAAACAGAGGGGTCCATCTTTTGAACATAATCGGTGATTTTCCAAAACCCAATCCACTGCTTCCTCACTTGTGAACCGAACCATAAACCAACCTTTGGTCAAAACAATAACTTTAGTCTGAGTATCTGGGCCTTCTCCCCAAGTATTTTCGATCCATTTCTTAAGGAATTTAGCAGAATACTACATGCCTTTAGTCATTCCCACCATAATGCGTTCCAAGGCCTCCATTTCCTCATCCTCTGAATGTCTACATCGAGGATCAAATTAGCTCTTTCAAGTTTTTTTGAATCAATTTTACCTTATTCCTCTTTGAGCCAGAGGATTGGCCATTCTCAGAATGCATGGCTTTCGGGTTCCCCTCACCTTCATTGGTTTCAACCACATGATTTTTCCCTATAAACTCTTCTTGCACCCGATTCTTTTGCAATCTCCCCAAAATCAGAGTTGATATGCTAAAACCTCTCCCCTGACCCCAGATGGTCAGACCCCAAAAAACCTGCATACTCTAACCCCTGCGATGAGGCAGAAGGGAAACCAACTCCTTCCCTTCCTGACTCTGCTAAAATATTTTGAGCCTCTACATCTTGTAAAGTCGAGAACCCTTTGAAGGAAGACACCCCAAGCCTCTCTTCTTGTTTTGCTACAGGGAAAGTTTTCAGAAACTCGAGTGCCCTTAGAGCCACTGGAATTTTGCATGGGTGAGTGCGGTTCAATTTTTTTCCCGAGCCAGGCTCTTTTGACTACAAAACCTCCACAATTTTTTTTTTCGAGACCCTTGTCTCTACCTATACCATTGTACATAACAATATCCTCTAAACCCCTAGATAAAAAACCAGAGACATGAGCAACAAGAGGGGTTTTTGGACTTACCAATTTATCCACCGAAAACTCTTCTGTTTGACCTGCCAGAGGCACCACATTAACCTTGCCATCCAGTAAACCAGTAGTAGGCAACCAAGAACCCGCCTTTGGTGGCAAAGAATTTGCCTCTTCCAACAACACAAAACACATATGATGTTCCAATCCACTCCCACACCACTTCTTTTTCAAGGTGGAGACGTAGTTGGCATTTTTTCCTTCTCCAGATTAACTAAGATGGGCTCTAAGCCCCAAACTAAAAAAATGTCTTCGGGTTCTGGATCTAAATCCACATAATCTTTCAGAATAACCATCGTTAATGACTAACGGCTTCCAACGAAAAACCCGAAGACAACACATGCAACAGTTCTCTGCGATAAAGATGACATACAAATACTTCATAATTAAATAATACTTATATGAACATTTTTATTTTTTTTATAAATTTAATGTTGATCATAAATAAATAAAAAATTATTTTCCACTTTACTTTTATAAAATTTATATAAAAAAGTAAAGTATTTAAAAGTTAGAAAGTTCTTATTCTATGTTTAATTCTTCACCACTAAATATGAAATTGACATATATGTAATAATAATATTGATATTAATAAAAAAATTATTTTAATAGTACACATAAATAAATATTGATATTAAATAATATAATTTTATATAACATTATTGAAATTGAAAATTTTCTTATATGTTCACTTTCCAATTAAAATGATATATAATTTATTATATGTCACATTTAAAAAAATATTAATAACAATATAAGTTGCAAACACACACACACACATATACATATAACAAAAAAACCATACATATATTAAAAAAAAGAGAGAATATGATTTTATTATATGAATATCTCAAGGTGATAAATAACAAATATATCAATAACAAAAAAACTGATAAATAAATAAAATATCTCAATGATCATGTTGAATAAAATATTTTAATTTCAATTATATATATATATATATATATATATATATATATATATATATATATATTTTAATCATTAAATTATTTTCCATGTTCAATGATAATTTATATATAATCAACATAAATATATGTTAACCCCAAGTCTCATAAAATGGATACATTTATTTAAGTTTAACATTCTAATTTTTTTTAAATGTAAAAAGGATTTAAAACAATAAATTATTTTCTATGCTCGGTGATAATTTATATATAATCAACATGAATCTATGCTAACCCCAAATCTCATAAAATGGATACTTTTATTCAAGTTTAGCATTTTTTTTTTTTAAATGTAAAAAGGATTTAGCATAAACCTATGAGGTAGAATAATAATGTAATACAAAATCATTTTCTAACCACAGATGAAATTGATTTGAAACTATGACTTTATATAGAGGATGGTGTGAGCAGCACTTCAATGGAGGATGAGGCACGTTCCACTATTTCTACAATGCAAATAAGAGCAAGAACTTCGGAATTGTATTTGAAATGAAAGTTCAAGTTCAAAAGCAACACAAATGTTTGATGATTTAATAGATTTGGGCCCGAGCCCTGTCCTTTGCGCTCCACGACTTTATTTTGAAGGTGGAAATATAAAATAACTAAAAGCGTTACCTGTCCTTTGCTCTCCACGACTTTATCTTGAAGGTGGAAGTTTTTGGAGATCATCTGCATTATATAAACATGATATTCATTATAAATATAAATACATGTGTATATATTCAAACACAGTGTGAAGTGTTTATATATATTTTTGTCACCTCCCCCGCCAATTTTGCGGCTTCTACTGCGGTTGACAGAAATGCGGTGAAGTCGTCTGTTCACAAAGATTACAATGCAGTTAGACCAGGGTGTCTTCCGAAACCAAACCTGATAGATCCAAATACTGCTCCATTAACAAAGGCTCAACAACTATTAAGATTTGAGAGTGAATTGATGTGATAGCTATTAAACAACAAATTTTTTCAGGAAAATTACATCAGAATTTTATTTCGAGAATGTAGTTCATCATTTTTTTTTGGTAATGAGCTACACTCAGTAATTCTAAACAAGTTCGTTCTATAAAACTTTGATGTAATTTTCAGAATCTTATTATTATTATTTATACTTATCAAACAACAAAATTTTTCAGGGAAATCACTACTGGTGACCGAGTAGTTCATTATTCTCCTAATAATAAGCTACACTCAGTAATTCATTCGAATCAGATAAACTTATAAAATTAAAATTCTTATGTAATTTTCCTACATAGAGTTACAGACTGTTAAGCTGGTAACAGAAACACCAGAAAACCGTGTTCCCCAGACAAAACAAAAGGAGCCAACTAAAACAAACTAACGAAACAATGCCGAGCCAAACAGGGCTAGAAGAGCACCTGATGACTAAGAGCAACAGACCAGCCGGAAGCAGAGGCCGTAGACAAAAGGTCCACGAGCTCACAGCAGAAACAAAACGGCTGCGGAGCCACCAACTAACAAAGAGGACCAGGGGCTGCCAGGAAGAAGAGATGCAGGGCTCTAACCTGAGTGGTTAGAAGGCACAAGGCGAGCCTTTTTCTCTTTCTTGGTAATTTTAACCCAGCCGCTCGGGGCCAGGGTGATAGAGACCACTTGCAGATTATTGCAAGCTCCTAAGAGGAGCATCTTTGTCCGAGTCGGAAGAGCTGGACACATGTGCGCGTTTCTGAACCACCGTGAAAACGGGGGCTTTTCGGGGCAGCAGAGGGATGATGCTGTTGCTGAGTAGCGATCTCCTCGTCCCAATCACTTTCTTCATCTTCAAAGCTAGTAGAATCAAAGTCTTCAAAGGGGGAGGGTCAAAGGGTTTCCAGCTTTTATCTTTTGGTTTGCAAATCGTTGATTTCTGACGTGCAAGATTTCTGACGTGCAAGAAACTGAGCACAACACTGAAGATGTCCTCCAGAGAATTACCAATGGCTTCAAAAACAGCGCAATGCCAAAGGTGAGCAGGCAAGTTAGGAAGCCGAATCCAGATCGGGAGTTTGGTGATGACTGTCGTGGAGGGATCTAAGTCTAGAAACCAGGGAGTTAAGAAGAGACCAGCCTTACCCTAGAACCAAGGACCATCTGTGAGGGTTTTTTGTAATCCTTGCTATCAGGTAGAAGAACTATGAAGAAGCCTTTGGAGCAGAAGATGATCTTGCATTGAGTGGTCCAAGTGGAATGACCCAGTGGTAAAGGTCTTTTGAACGCGGCCAGAGACCATTGAATCTGCAGATAAGGCCAGTGTCTTCATAGAGTTGGCGCTGATTAGCCATGTCTGGGTGGGCAATTTCTTTTTTACTGAAAGCACTTCCTCCATTTTGTCCACCAAGAAAGGCTTGGGCGCCTCCCGGGTGGAAACAAAAAGAATAGAAGTAGAATAGAGGTATGTGCTTTGACAGCTTCCTTGAATGAAAAACCTCTGGAGGCAGAGGATTGTCCGACGGCACCTCCCCTTAACCGAAATGATAAAAACACCGAGAAATTTTTTTCTATATTATAGAGGGAGAGAGGCAGACTATTATCAAGCTGCTTACCTGCAGAGAGGAGCCACAAAAGGAGAGAAGGGATTCCCAGCCTCTGTTCAAGGATCTTTAAGACCTGAGGCACTGAAAAAGAGGCCTGGACCCACAGGGACAGGGTTTTGCCTGACAGAAGAATAATTTGAATCTGAAAAGTCGTTTGCTTGAGGCGAGACGGATCCCGGCCGCCAGAGTTGAAAATCGGAGCTGAATCAGTGAAATCGCAGGGTTTCATGGTTAGCACCAGATCCCGGCTAAACCGAGTCTGCCAGCGGACGCACAGGGCGAAGGTTGCAGAGGGGAGGAACCTGCGAAAAATGGAGCAGAGAATATCGAGCCGGCGGCCAAATAGAGTGATGGCTAGGCCGCATCGACGAGCCGCCGCGTAGCTAGACGGCCATTGTGCTGAGCCGGCCGTGACTGGCTCATTCTGCATAGCTCTGCATAATGCTTTGAGGTCAGAAGCAATAATGCTTTGAGGTCAGAAGCAGAAAGAGAGAATACAAGGGGCTTTGAGAAACCGCCGAGAAACAGATCGCGTGTGACCAAAGGAAGCAGCCGCTGGACCAAAGGAGCCAAGGCCCCGAAACCAGCACAGTCGGCCAAGAGCAACTGTGGAGAGGAGGCGTTCAAGAAACTGTAACCAAAAACCCTAGGAGCCATCGCGCCTTTCCGTGCTAATTATTTTTTTTATTGTTAATAACTACCCAGATTTGAAAATCCAAGTTATTTGCATCATATCTCATATCACTCTGTGCTAACCACTAAACTAGAACTCAGCTAAAATAAAATACATAGTTTGACATATACTTACTGCAATTTACCGTTGCCATGCTGAAAATCTTTGGTCTCTGAACTCTCTGTGTAATTCTATGTTGGAACTGATAACGAAGAAGGGAATTAAATAACATTTGAAAATGCATCGTTATTTCAGAAATGTTTTGAAATCCGATAAACAATAACCAAACATAACAGTAACATTAATTTCAACAGTGACCGTTCACCTACTCAATCGATCTTGATCATGGCACACTCGCTTCATGGATTGTCTAACATACGATGATGCTGAGTCAGAATGTTCTCGGCGCCTAGTTCACCTACTCATCAGTGTCCGTCCACTTTCCGCGTCCCCATCTTTTCAGTGTGCGATTAATTTCTGGGAGTGTTTCTTTTGTTTTCGATCCGGACGCCTCTTTTTATGCGCGGCGGCTTGCCTCAGCCTTATTTTCGCTGTTATTGACCCATCAATACACAGCGACGTACCAATGCCATGCCATCGCCATGGAGCATGGTCATGCCTGCCGTCATGCGAGCCATCGCGGATTGGAATTTAATAAGCGAACTACGACGTGACAGGTTTACAGGGTGTCGCAGATACGTCAGATCCATTAAATCAAGGTCGGCCATGAATGAATTAATTTCAGTAAACTCTGGTTTCGTGTTTCGTTATTTGGTTACGTTATATTTGCCACTGTCCGTCCCGATGTGCTTGTTACGTTATATCTGCTGAGAAAGGTCACGATGTTTCATATTAAGCTGCGTGGTTTAATACACATTTTTTAATATTTTGATTTAAATCACTTTAGCATTACAATATAATATAATTGTTCAAATAATTTTTAAATAAAAATACAATTAGAAAGTTTTTTTTAAATACAAATAATTTGATAAAGCATTTAAAAATATTTATTAACACTCTAATTTAAATCCCATCACCATCCTGGTACAATAAAAAAAAATATGAATTCAGATCTTATATATCACAATTATGGTAAGGTAATCAATTACCATTTTTTGTAAAATATAATGGATGAAGTTAAGAGGTTTAACTAAATTTAACGCAGCTTCACATCCTTAAATGCCATATTCATCAATTTGTTGAAAATTAGAACATGCAAGTGCTATTCTTACGTTACACTTTTCCATAGACAACGGTAGCCATGGATTTCAAATAAATGTTATGACAACTTCATATCCTTGGATGTCTTAATCGATCATTAAAATGTTATTTTTATTTTCTTAATGTTCTTACCATTACCATTAAAATTGCCAGATAAATTTCATAATCAATCCTCAACTTGTTGAAAAAATGATCTACTTAAAAGGTAATTAAAGGGTGTTCTTACTATCATTAGTGTTCACATAAATTTCATTTCTTAATTTTATAATTTTCTTATTTTATTAATATATATACATTGTTTTTAATTTAATTTTAATATTTTAAACTAACTATATATATTTGGATATATAATTTTTTTACATAAATTTTATATATATATATATATATATATATATATATATATATAGAATATATATTTTTTACATAAATTTAATATCATTTTAATAGCTAGTATTTGTACAACTAGCACAATTGCATTAATAAATAAAATTGATATATGTCAATAGGATATCAACTATATACCCAATTATATTAATATAAATAATTGATATAAAGTATATCAACCACATTATTAGTTATTAGATATATGATAGGAATTTGATATTAATATTAATATTAATTATTATATAATTATAATAATTATATAAATAATACTTGAGTTTTACAATATTATTTTTAAAATATTATGCTTTTAATATTGAGATTTTAATATTATATTTTAACATAGTATAAGTTAAACATTTAACTTAGCGTGTATATATATATATATATATATATATTTAATATTATAAATCTAAATTATAAACACAATGTCGAGTTGAATAAATTGCAATGTGATTGTGTATGAATTTGATATTATAAACCCATATATATATATATATATATATATATATATATATATATACTTGATTTTTGTTTATATCATTAGAGTTTGGATATATATTATTAGAGTTTAGATATATAATTTTTTCACAAAAATGTAACATAATTTTATAATTAAATATTAGTGTTATGTGTAAATATTTCATCATTAAAATTTACACAATTAGAATTTAAATAAACACTAATTTGTGTCCATGATTTTTTTGATTGGTGATTTTTTTTCACAAAAACATTACACAACTTTATATAGAAGGTATTTTAAGGATATGGCAATTGTTTGTTAATGGTTCTTCTAACTTGTTATCCCTACTTTTTTTTTAAAGTAAAGTTTTTATTCATTTGATGATTGCAACAACATTTTCTTCGTAATATATAATGTGAGTAAAGTTGGCAATAATTTTTTAATAATTTTTTTAATTGAGTAAATTTTATTTTTATTTATATCTAATATTTTAATACTTTATTAATTTAATGATTAATATAATATTTTTCTACATAATTGACTTTATATTTATTTTTAATTACATTTTAATTAAATAAATTTTATTTTTATTTTAAATTTTAAAATTAGATTAATTTGAGGATTAATATAATATTTTATTTTATTTATAATGTATATTTGTGTTGAGAGATGCTTTCTAGTGGAATATGGTAATAATGTTATAATGTAATATTTAACATTTTGACTGAGTCAAATTAGATAAAATTAAATTATAAAAATAAAATTAAATAAAAAAAATTAATATAATGGAATTTAAATATTTTAACTTGGTCAAAATAAAATAAAAATAACCCTATAAAAATAACATAATAATAAAAAATAAAAATGACCCATGGCATTGACCATTGGTATTCATGTGGAATGTACCCTATTTAAAGGGGCGAGCCTTATTTTAGCTGCTATTCGCCCATCAATGCACAGGACGTACCAATGCCATGCCATCGCCATGGAGAATGGTCATGCCTGCCGTCATGCGAGCCATCTGGGACAAGGCGGATTGGAATTTAATAAGCGAACGAGTACGACGTGACAGGTTTCCCGAAAAACCAATTTTCTAGAATTTCCGTGAGTCGTTGACGGTTGGCATTGATAGGATATACGGCATTTTACAGGGTCGGGTACTACAAGTAATCCAATCATCATTGCCACCGTAGGAAATGCATTCACTATTTCCACCACTCGAAATGTGGAAAATATAATGGATGAAGTAAAGAGGTTGAACTAAAATTTGGCAAAAAATCTACAAGAAAATGACAGATTGCTAGAAGAAAACCAATGCTCTTCCCAATGGGGAAGGATATATTTAAATATTTTATTTATTTTTCATTTTATTATTATTGAAATTAAATTTTAATATAAAAAGAATAAAATGATAAAATTTTAATATTTAAATTGTATATATATATTTAAATTTTAAGTAAAATTAAATGAAAATATATAATGAGAATGGAAATTAAATCATGCTCTCAGATGGCATGCTCTTCGAAAAGCATATATTTAAACATTTTATTTATTTTTCATTATTTTAGATATTTTTTTTTAAATTTTAATTAAATTATATATATATATATATATATATATATATATATATATATATAATATTTCTAATGTAAAATAATATTTCCAATTAACTTTAATTATAAAAAAAAATATAAAATATAAAAATCTCTTCAATGAACATAAGCCATGAGATTCATAACATTATAAAGTGATTTAACCACATGGATTTAGCTACATAGTTTTCATACAAGGTTTTTTGATTATCTTTTCATTTGAGGTTGTGGTGTTTCTTTATCCATAAAGTTAATTATCAATGGTTTTGGTTGATGGATTTCTTTAAAAATAAAATATAAAATAACTTTGTGAAGTGATTTAGTAATAGTGTCTTGTCCCTTCATTTAATAAATCCTTTGGATGGTTTTAATTTGAGGTTGTGGTGTTTCTTTATCCATAAAGTTAATTATCAATGGTTTTGGTTGAAGGATTTCTATAAAAATAAAATATAAAATAACTTTGTGAAGTGATTTAGTAATAGTGTCTTTCCACTTCATTTAATAAATCCTTTTAAGAGGGGATTGTCATTGTGTTGCCGGCAAGTCGTTGTAGGTTACACTCAAGACAAAAGTGGTTTATTAGTTGGCATGTTGTATGCTTTAAAGTCATTAAAAAGAAATAGAAAAGAAAATTTGATTTTTTTTATTTTTTTATTGGGCATAATATCTATGTTGGTGAAGCCAGTGGATTATAAGCCTTTTATTTATGAATAGTTGAATTTCTTTGGAACTAGTTGCATGAACATTCCATGTCTCAGCACGGGTAAAGGAAATAGAAAGAGGTTGGAAAGTTTCAAGGTCACTAATGCTTAACTCTAAGAAAAGAACAATTGCTTGAAAGAGAAGGATTGGATGTATGACCAACAAGATAGACAATAGGCTAATGGTAAGGGAAACTACAATGCAATTGTTGTTTCGATATTTCATCTGAAGAACCTATTTTTGAAAATATGTCGAAGATTGATGCAAAAACATCAATGACCTTAACAAAGAGTTTTTGAGAACTCCATGATGTGCTTGCAGGCATGTATAGACACCAAAGAGTTGTTTGTTGAGAAATACAATAGGTTGGCAAGTTAATTGATTTCTAATATTATGACATTATCTTGTGATGTTTCATTATTATTGTTCTTTCTTTCGATTTATCTTTTCCTTATCATCAAGACTAATGCCAAACAAGAAATAGAAGAGGACACGAGATGTAGGTACACAGCCAAGGGAAAACTTCACTCTAGGAGATGTTATCACCCTAGTAATTTCTAAAGATTGTGGGCTCTTTGAATTTTTTCAGTTTTAAGAAAACTAGGGGTAACCACAAACCCTCTTTGGAAATTTAGGATCTAGCCTTCCTAAATTTCAGAGAGGGTTGTCTCTTTTAGATTTAACTTTTTTTTTTGTTTAATATTTTAGGCTAGGTATGATTGGGCACTTGGTTTTTTATTTGAAAGTTTGGAGATGGAATTCAACAAGGCTTTTCCCACCAAAATTAATTTGACGATTCAAAATTATGTTTGACTCCAAAATCTCGACTATGAAAATGTTTCATTCCAGTGTAGAGCATGCTATGAAACATGGTATGTAATTAAAAACTGCCCAAAATGTTCACAGAACAACAAATATTAGAAAAAAATTGAAGGCCCAAATGGTGGAAAGGAGCTCAGGGTGATCTCAGGGTGTTATGTTAAGGCACTTCATGGCGTAAAAGTTACCTGCTCGAAAATACAAATTCAAAAAATATATTATTATGTTTGTCATATATTAATTTTTTTATAATTAATAATGATAATAATAAATTTTTTTAAAGTTTTAATTTAGTTAACTTTTAGAGTAGATGGTGATAGGGTGTTATTTTAAGGCACTTCTTGGTGTAAAAGTTACTTGTTCGAAAATATGTGGGAAAAAACCCATCCACACTAAGGTGAATCCACATCTTAAAAAAGTCTTACACACTTCTTTGTATTCATACCACAAATATTGTTTGTGCCCTATTTATAGATAAATAAAGGAATTGTTAAAATATATATAAAACAGAAAAAAAAAAAAAAAAAAAAAACTTAAATAATACTACACCACTTATCAATAAAGTTTTCTTCTTTAAATGTTAGTATTGAACTGGTAAAGGCTCAAAACTTTATCAATTTTTGCAGATTTTATTAGAAGGCATGTATGTTGTACTTTAAAACTTTAGTTTTCCATTTCATAAATTCAAAATTAAAATAAATTTGAATCCATATATATGCTCTCTTCATGTACATGATACATCTATTATTATAACTAAGCAAAGTTTCATGGTATGATACGGTTTTACATGCATGCAACATTGAATAAGATATAAATTTAAGTAATTTAACTTGCAAACTTTATAATTTGTAAATGAAACAAAATAAATCCATTCTAACTACATTCATCAACAATAATGTAACATTGATAGAATATAACATTAAATCCACATCATGAATTTAAAAGTCAATGAAGGCATTGTCATATACACAAGTTCACATTCTTGTACTTGTATTCCAAATTGGTCTAGTTAAATACATTTTTCTCTTTTACAAAATGGGCCCATGGCCCATGGTATTCCCAACATAGATAATGGAAGGTCGCGCCCATAAATGAAATAATGGAAAAATGACATCATGACTGATTTATAAATTGGGTCTATACGTCACCCTCGTCGCGCTTCGCACTCCCAAGTGCATTTCAAAATTGATATTGCGGCAAAAATTAAATAACTAATTAGTTGTAAAATCCAAAATGCATAGAATCAATTGTTGTTAATTCATGATAAGATTTTGATCAACTACTCATTCTCACCATGAAGATCTAAGGCAATGGAGAAGATTGTCCTTCCTCGGCAGATGGTGGAGTTGTTGTTGATGGATATAGGCATGGTTCATGGGTGATGGATAAAGGCATAGTGGAAGTGAAATCGGAAAAAGGTAGTGGGTGTGGGCGGTGATACACCCCCACCGGTTGTACGATAGTGGGAATCACCCTAAGGCGAGGGATCACCCTAGGGGGGGGAAATTGGAATGTCAAAGGTGGATGATTGAAACAATGAGAAGGGTGGATGAATAAATGGTAGGGGTGGGGATTGGGAAGAGTTTGGGGAGGTGATTATAGGCATGGGAGAATTTATGATGGAGAAAGGTGGTCGGTGTGGGTGACAATAAATCCCCACTGGTTGTACAAGAGGAGGAAGCACCCTCGTGGAGGAAATTGGGATGTTAATGAGTGGACCAGTGTTCAAACTGCTATAGTTTTTTTCACCAACATGCTCATCAAATAATTGAATTCGACAACCTGGAACGTTGTGAGATGTGGGTCCCTCGACTGTAACAATAAAAAGTTTCATATAGTTATGAAAATGCATCGAAAATGATAATATATCGTATTTCACATATAAAAAAAAATGCCATCAAATTTCCATACCATTTTTCTGTATAATAGAATGTTGCACTAACTCAGGTATGTGGCCCACACTTCTTTGGTGTTGAGAAGATAGCTCCAGTTGCTCATCCATGTTTCTTTTTTTGAACAAACTCGTCCAACCTTTTCAAAATGTGGATCATCTTTCCCTGATTTTGACTTGCGCCCACATTGCCTTTTCTTTTTTACTGGGCTCAAGAAACTATGTTTTCTTTTAGTAGTGATCTTTGATGGATTTATATTATTGAAAAACATTCTATTGTAATCTTGACATGATTTTTCTACCAAACTGTTCAATGCCTTTGCTTGCTCCAAATTTGTAGGTATTATGGATCTCAATTTCTCATGAGTTGATAAGTTAACACGTTTCATCTCATCATCTTCAAATAATGCACTATCTGGTCGTACATTGGTTGATTGAACATTAACAATGCTTGTTTCATTATAATAACTTATATTTGGAGGAGAATCAATGCATGGCAGAAGCTCTGTTTGGATTTCTAGGCCCACTATAGGTGTTTCATTCAAATCAAATGAAATTGTAGGCCTTTCTGTGGTAGGATTAGTGATATTAGGCAATATATTTTCACCCAAAGTAATGTTACTCACCAACATCTCAACTTTCAGTACATGTTTACAAACATTTCCATTCAAGGCCCAATTGCAATTACAGAAGTGTAGATTGGAACCTTTATATATGACATTGTACCAAATATCATGTGTATCCTTATTTTGGCTACGAACCCAATAACCATTGTTACTCTTTTCATCAGGCACGCAATCTTCATTTGGGATTTGTCTAGCTCTACACTTGGATGAATTCAATTGTTCCTCAATTTTTCTAGGCCGTACAAAACCAACTTCTTTTAAATGTTGCATATGATTGTAATATAATACAACCTTTGTCAACAACACATATATTAACCAATCGACACGTCTATGACATGCATTATTATTTTCGCTTAGGTACTTTTCCTTGATATGCCGATGATAAGATTCAATGGCATTATTTGTATCCTGATTGGAATGTGGAAAATTTTTGTATGCTTTTGCCCACATATCTGTAGAAAGAAATTTATTAGCTATGAATTAATAATACATATGACATGAAAAATAGTCATTAAAGTCACTTACAAGAAACTTACATATTTTGTTGTTGGCTAACCAAGTTGTTTTAAATTATTCCAAAAACCTTGGTTGGTCCCTGAATCTTTCAAAGAATCTTTCAACTGTCTTTTTTACAGATTCATCATCTTCACATGCGTGCATGATTTCTCCTAAAGAATGAAAAATTTTGATTTGGTTTTCCCTTCCTTGGACTTTATTTCCAACATTCTTCAACCATGCACGACGAACATGCCACACACATAATAATATATTACACTTGATTGAAGACCTGGAATAACACAATTTATTAGAGGGAATATACATTAACAATATTTTTATGTCTCTTATAAAAGAATAAACACATCACCTTAACGCTTCAATTTCAGCAGTAGCATCATCTGTGATGAAAGCTTGAACCTGCCAATCTGCTCGCTCTTTCTTCCCAATGGAAAAGAGAGTTGACATCCATTTAGAAAGCTCAGCTATAGTATTGCGTGATGATATCACCCAAGCTACCGGAACCCCATTGTGATGTTCGTCGAAAACCATTAAGGTGTACAGTTGATACTACATTACAAACAATGTACATAATTATATTTATGTAAGTTACATGCACTAAAATGAGGTTGAATAAATAAATCAAATTTAGAATAAATTTGTACTCACCCCATACTTATTTGTACTAAATGTTGAATCCATTGAGATTATATTATTGTGAGAATATTTTAGCATCATTGAGTGCATCCACTTTGTTTGTATGCCTATAATAAAAGGGATGTTTTCAACAAGATCTTGTTTCTGGTAGAAGAAAAAGCTCTCAGGGTGTTCCTTATACCAACATTCTACATTGTTTGGATCACTTTGATCTTTAACATACTCTAGCCTTATAGTATCATTGTAAATGTTTAATATATCTTGTCTTGTCATATATGTATCTCGAGATGTCCCTGTGTATAACTCACCAAATCCATCCTTCACATCAGAGATGAAATTGTCCCATATCATTGTAACATTAAAACCTCTTTGGATTAAATGTAGGACAATAGATCGCATATCCCTTGTTAAATGTGGTGCATATTTGAATCTCATAGGCCCGCCGATTGCATCTTTTCCATGACAAACAACATTGGATTTATCAATATGCCTACATGCAGTATATATTATTACAGCATCGTCTGGTCTAAGTTGAAGTCGTCGTACAATGAAGTGACATTGGCAACCAACTTTAATACTTTCTTGTTGATTGTGTTTTTTAGTTATATCTGAGGATGCACTCATACTTTGGTTTTTGCAATCCGGACCATATGCACACCAATACCTACATATAAATGTTTTACAACAAATTAGATATAACATATATGCATACTGTAACAAATTATACGTATATTGATAAATATATAAAGACTCACATAGCGTACTCCAAATATGTTGAACAATATGTTTGTTTGATATCCTCTACTTTTTTACTTTGATGAGTACGAAGATGAAATTGAGTGGGTGCAGATTCACTCGATTCCTCTCCTCTTATAAAATCATCAAGTCGACAATATGGAATAACTGCAACTTGGTCCCCATCAATATTATCCCATGTTAAGTCTTCTGCTGAAAATTCAATCATATCCTTCGGGTCTTCAACTTCCAACTCATTAATCCTCTCCCACTTACACATTCTTCAAATATCTGTACACATTCCATTGAAAACGATTTGTTTTGAGTAAATATTATGGTCTTGATTAATGCATATCACTAAACATGGAAATCACATTTTTAGGTAAACATTTTATGCTTTTCAGATAAACCACTTTGGAAAAAGTAATAATTGGGTCATTAATAAACTTAGATATTTCTCACAAATTTAGACAAACCATGTATGACATATGATGTCTTTATGGAGGTGGTGTCACCAACTTAGTGTCATGGGGTGACTTGTGATGAGTGGTTGAGGGAAAAGGTGATTTTGATGCCTCCCTTTACATAACCTACATGGAAACCTAACTTTACCCTTTTCCCCAGGAACTTTAGAATCACTAATCAATAGGCAACAACATAGGTGATTGCCCTGGAACAATAGGCAAAACATTCTAGAAATGGGGTTTGCCTAACTACGACGCCTCCGCCATTCGTGGAGATGGTCCGAGATATGGACGGTGGGTGTTTGCCTAAAGTGGGTCAGTAATTTCATTCCAGAGTCGCGGTGGATGGGTAGTTGAAAATAGGTCAGGAATGCAGTAGTGAGGGCACTAAAGGTTCCATGTGTAGCAGATGGCTACTCCACATACCATTTCGTGACTATTCCAATTAGGGTGCGTTGAAATAGTCTTAGTCGAATAGTATCGTCAACGATGTTGTTCAATGAATACCATAGGTGGAAAGTCCGAAGGGAGTTTCGTGGGCATGGGAGTCCATGTAGGTTTGTGTGCAGTGGGATCATTTGTCAACTTAGTTAAATCTGGTAAATTTAACGAAGCTAATAAAAGTGACTGAGAGTTTGTAGCCATTGCCCCTTGTGAAAACACAGTGTTCTGGTTAGGTATAGGGTTTTTCTATGACGTGCCCTACTGTGAGTTCACCTGACTTCCTGATGCAGGGGCATTAGCTTCAGAAAATACCTTGTATTTTATTAAACATAGGGGGTCTTGTGTTTTTTAGAGAATATTGATTTTTATGTAATTATTAATGGGTTTTGAGTGATTAAATGAGATTTTAATTAATGTGAGGATTTTGTAAAGTTCCTGGATGATTGGAGAACATGAGGGAAATCAAATAGTTTAGATTTGAGATTTTTAGGAATTGATTGTAAATCCTAAGTTAGATTCAGTTTCAACTTAGGATTTACAATCAATTCCTAAAAATCTCAAATCTAAACTATTTGATTTTCCTCATGTTCTCAAATCTAAAAATTATTATTATAAATAACAAATTTTATTTTTGTTAATATTGTTAATTGATTTTTCAAAATACAAATATTATTTAATTATAATTATATATTATTATATTAAGAAAAAGAACGTTTAAGAATATAAGGCAGGGATCCAACACCTGCTGATATTCCAACCAATATCTCTATTGAGATTTATGGGCCTTTTTTCAATTTCAAGGGCCTCTCTTAACTTACGATGATGAAAATGATCAATCCTGGCTAAGACCTTAGCCTCTTCAATGCAAATATGATGGTTAGTTTTTTTCACATGATCAGCTAGGGCAGAGGTGCGGGACCTGCCATGTCTAAGGTCAGCTGCATGTTCACATATCCTTTGGCTAATGGACCTACCCGTTTCACCAATGTAAGGCGTCCCACATGAACAAGGAATAAGATAGACCCCTTTTCCATCCCTAGGGTTCACAGGATCTTTAACTGAGTTAAGAGAGCTTTGAATCGTGTTAAGGGGTTTGAAGGAAGAGGAAACCCTATGCTTCCTAAGAATTCTAGCAATCCTATCAGTGGTACCCTGAATGAAAGGAAGCCTTACATTGCAAGACCATTGATTAGGATTTGTATTATTAACCAAGGAACCTCTTTCAGCTTTAAGAAAGGCTTTAAGTCCTTGAGACTTACTATAACCATTAGAACAAAAAACATCAAGGAGATGGGTCTTTTCTCCCTCAAAGTGAGACTCATCCAAGATTCTCAACGCCCTAGTGGCTAAGGTGTTGAGGACGCCTAACTTTTGAGCAGGGAAATGATGCGAATAAGCCCGAAGATATTGTTCAGTATGGGTTTTTTTACAAAAAAACCTGATGAGAGAAAGAACCATCATCTTTCTGTCAGTGAAATCTGTGCTTTAATGGCTTTGGGAAGGTTTTGCAGAGTTTAACCCTGTTCCTTTAATGAAAGTCATGTCATAACACCTTCCTAGGCCTTTCCTCCTAATTTTGATCTCTGCACATGGTTTTCCCTGCGTCCTTTGCCACTGTAACAGTGACTGTGAACCATGGCGATTTTTTGCCTGTCTGTAACCCTGCAAAACACGTAAACTCGTTAAGAAAACCATGCATGGGGAGGGTGGATGCAGCGGGGACAATGAGAATGGCAGTACAACTTGGTTGGATGGTGGAACAGTGCAGGGTGATGGCGAAAAAACGCAGCGAAACAATGGAGGATGATTTGGAGAAGGTTGGCAGAATGCAGCAAATTTTAATGTGAAACTTTGACATTTTGACCTTTGAATGAAATATAAAGGGAACGGAAAAAAATGCGACAAAAATATATGAAATGGTGACGTGGTGGGACCATAAAAATGGCAGGGTATGCCTTTAATCCGGACCGTCCGATCTCAGGAGGAGATCGACGGTTGAGAATGCATTGGAGGGTGACAGATGGTGGGCCAGGGGTTCCATTTGCCTCGGATAATTCCCGAGCATCTTCGTGGCGCGATTACCGTTGGATGGACAGCGCATATCGCGTCGGGTCCACATTCGAATGTTAATGCATGATGGGGGGCGGTTTTTAAATAGTGCTCGAAGACACGTGTCTTGCGGTGAATGGCATTGCTGCGAAATGAAAAATACCGCCCACCTTCCAAAGACGGTGCGATAGAAACTGCCTGTTTCTGCACAGGGCGTGGCGCAGGGACCACCGGGGCGGATGAACTGCGAGCCATCGATCTGCGGGTCATATGGACGGTGGGTATTCGTTCGGAGGGGTAAACGGGGGGGCCACGGATGCTACGGAGTTTGCGAAGGCCGTCCGATCTATACAGATCGATGGTTAATAGCGCTCCCGACATCCATTTGCAATAAGCGCTTTCCGGGCTAGCGTCTGGTTCTGGCGCAGGGTTACGTGGGGAAATGGTTTGAGGGGGCTGAGCTGAATGGGGCTAGGCCTGATATGTGTTAAAATATGGGTTTTCGGCCTTTTTAATGCAATTTGTGGTCAGAAAGGGATAACGGTAGAGGAAAAAGGGGAAAGTAAACCAAATAAGGGGTGTGTGTAGGATTAAAGGGGATTTTGAGATAATTTAGGGGAATAAGGGAGGGAAAAAGAGAGGGAAACAGAGGCTAATTGAGGATGAAATAGGAGGGGAGAGGAGGCCTTTGGGCATTCTTCACAAAAAGAGAGGCTTTATAATGGGAATCAGCAGAGGGGATTTTATCGATGGACAGAAGGCACAAGGAGGCTTCAAGGATGATTTGTTTCAGAGGAAATGCATTCCTTGAAGGCTCAAAAACATTTAGCCCCCTATTTGCTTGTAAAAAATTTATAGGGGGCTAACAGATACATAGATCAAGAACACTCGACAACAAAGGATCCAGCTATATTGAGTTGTCAAAGCAGGCCAATTCTTTCACCAAGGCAAGTCGCTCACCAAGGACCAAGTTCAGCAGATTTTTCCTCATCTCATGGAAGAACTCAACGTAATGGGGACCATTGATTCCTAAGGGGAGAGGAATGATCCAGGTGGATATTGGTGGCCACCCGCATCTCCCACTTGGACCCCCACCATTGCTTCTTTCATTTTTTTCCAGTTTCCTTAAATGTAGCACAATTTATTATTTTTAGTGGTTTTTTGGCTCTTAAACTTCCGGTGCCGTTTTGAGGCCCTAAACGGTGTATTTTTGGGGAAAATGGGAGAAACAAGGGTATTAGATTAATGTTTCTCACTCAAAATTTGTAGTCCTCGGATAAATCTTTCTAACGAGATATTGTGTGTGTCAAACAGTGATCGTATGCCAAAGTTACGTCCCCGAGAAGTTGATGTACCAATTTACCGAAACGAGGCCCATATTTTTGGCGTTTCATTTCCTAAGGTTAGGTTTTTGGATGTTTAGGGTTTTCCATTTTTTCTCAATAATAAATAGGTCTTCAATCCTCATTGTACCATAGTTCAGAGTCCTGTAGCCACCACATCTATTCTCAGAGATAAGCTAATAGTGCCCTAGCTAGTTTATTTCACTTATTTGTGTAAGCATATTTCAATCATTTGATATTAATGAAATGAACTTATATTTCTACTGCATCTATGCGTTTATGTTTATTTCTATATTTCATTGTGTTCCTGCATAAGTCTGAATCACTTATATTATTATTATTTTAAAGTCACAGCCATGTAGGACATGAAATTGGTGTATGAAAACCCTTTTCTTATGGTACAAGGGACCTTCTTCCATACAATGATTTTCCTACTAATGGATATAGAGATGTACATACTCTAACCCCCTCTAGGTTTGTACTTATGAAATATTGCGAGGAAGCATATGATATTAACTATTAGGTCCACTCAAGTTGTCTATAAAGAAAAATTACATGCAAATATACTAAATTCTACAAATATGTACATACTCTACCCCCCTCTAGATTTCAAGCCATGACCTCTAACAAGGAAGCACATAGTCTTAACCATTAGGCCCACTCAAGTTGTAAATAAAAAAAAAATTTCTCTAAGTATGACATGCAAATATAACTCAATAAAGAGAAATTTATCACATATGCATGCTTAAAATGCCTTATGATTGATGTTGAAACAAAGTGGAAAATAATATTTAAAGGAACTATATTGATATAATACCCAATTGTTAAGAATTTTCCTTTTTAAAACAAGGTTAGTGTTTTCATTTCACTCATAAAACAAAGTAGAGACATGGTTTGGAAAAAAAATACATTAACAACAAAATGGTTGCACTTATTTAAATGGCTATGCAATCTCAAGTGATGAAACAAGTGAAAGGGGAAAAGAAATGCAAAATCTTAACAAAGTGTTTTCCATACATGCAACATTCTTTTCTTTTACTATGTTCAAGAGCCCACCTTTATTTCATTTCTATTTTCGTGAGAAATATTAACAATGTTATCTCATAAGTGCGAGTCTTTTCAAATACATGGGTATGTAATACATTGTAACATGTAGAGGGAAGAGACGACAATAACATATACTTTGTTTATATGTGGAGGAAAAAAAAAAGCAAATTACTAACGGATTGCACCAATGGTAGAAACCCATTTCCCTTGTTTTCTTTTGACAAAGATATTTAGTCTTAGGAAATGATTTTAATCTTTGTATATTCTTAATACATGTAAAAGAATATGACACATAAATAAATTATACAATGCATATCAGCCTGGGACATTAACTCACTATGTCTTTTAGTCGAGAATGAACTTTAGAAACACAATGAGCAACATTTTGAGAACAAGAAGAAAATACAAGCTTTGTATATTTCCAAACTTATCAAATTTGTAATTGTATTCAACATGCAAGCTATATTCAATTCTTGAGCTAGGAGGTACATGACAAGATAATCGTGAAGTGAATAAAACTCAAACAAAGCCATCGAAGAACATTTAGTCATCGAAGAACATTTAGTCATTAACAAGCGTGTACAAAGACTATGTCCTCTATCTATAGTAGCAATAGGTTCCATAACGTTACTATGATGCCCAACATTCTTCTTTACCACGTGGATGCCCAAGACTCCTCTAGGTTGCATAACTTGATGCTCAAGATTCTTCTTTACCACGTGGATGCCCAAGACTCTTCTAGGTTGCATAACTTGATGCCCAAGATTCTTCTTTACCACGTGGATGCCCAAGACTCTTCTTTACCCCGTGTTGTTGTTCCACACCAACTCAATTCTTTATGCCACTTCTCCATTCAGTGAGAAGCTCTCAGGTTTCCATCAAAATTCATCACGAGTTTACTACTCAAGAGAAACAGTATTTTTGAGCTTTGTTATGAGTTTTATCTCTTGTGAAAATTACAAATTACTTGCATCAAGATTAACATCTTTCGAGATCTACTTTTTTCCATAAATGGAGAGCATTCATCACTATGCAACACATATATCAACCTCCATGCATATTACTTAGTATTGTCACCCTTTACAACATATATTTAATAAACTTACCACATTCTCATACATAACCTTTAATCGAACTAAATAATGCACATAACAACAACCTCAACTAAAATGTTATAAGTTCAAAGTTAACATAAAATTACACCATATGAATATATGGATCTAATCTTAAAACTCCATAATAAATTACCCCTATTATGCACTTAAACCTTGAATACCCTTATTATACACTTAAACCTTGAGCCACGTTTGAAATGTCAATATCACATATATCATCTTTCTTTACTCCATATCATACCATCAATAAGATATAAGCATTAAACCTATTAATTTTTCTTTTCCATATTGATGACCTTTAGAGTATGTTCATAAAACCTAGATTGACAGTCATGCCAAAAATTCATGCATATATGATCATGTATTAAATGAGTTTTCACTGAATAATCTGATGAGAAAAAGTGAAGGAAAGATGTTTTAAATTGTCATTGCAAGTTTTTAAAATCAATTGAGCTATATCTTGAGTCAAACAGTTATGTTTTCCTTCATTATTGTGTTTTCTATGCTGTTGTGGCCGGTACAGGTTGTGGACATGCATTACAGCCACTATGAAATGTGCCATAAACGTTGGTAATAATTACAAAGATTAATTTCTCGAAGTTTCTTGTTGGTGTTGCCCCGAACTGTTGTTATGCAATTTAGAGATGTTTATAGTTTAACTGTTTTTATAATTTTTTTTATTAAATTTATTTGGCATAATCAGTATGATTTTGTATAATTTCAAATCACTGAATTTATTTATCCATTTAAAATTTCATTTTAAACAAGAAAAAAACATGCAATCACAATGCATTTTAAACAACAAAAATTATTGTTGAAACCTCTACTACCAAAACAACAAAGTGCATTCTACATTTTATTTTCGAGACCTCTGGTAACAAAACAAGAAAACGGAACAATCCACAGCCTCTCCACATAGCATGTTAACAACAAAAAATATTGTCGAAACCTCTAATAACAAAACAACAAAGTGCATTCTACATTTTATTGTCGAAACCTCCGGTAACAAAACAAGAAAATGGAACAATCCACAGCCTCTCCACATAGCATGTTCCAAAACATAACCAGTATCTTATTTTAATTTTAGTTTAAGTGTACTTGGGTTCAATCTTAACTCCCTGAATGAGGAGACCTCTTTTCCAGAAGTTCGACTGCACTTCTTTCATACAGAATTCGATGATAGAAGAATCTTCATATGCTGCTTTCACAATGAATTCCCCTGCAACCACTTCCATCCATCCGTCACTATTTATGGGCAACCCTATCGCTGCTAAAATATGCTCGGTTTCCATTTCTTCTCCGTCTGGCGTTTTAATCGAAAATTTAATTGGCAGCGCATTCCACCCATGGGGTCTCTCTCCAAATTTAATCAAAAACAACACCCTGTACTCTGTATTTGCAGACAATTTCCTGCAGTCAAACCCATTGCGGGCCTCCATCCAGCAAACATTTAATAGCTCCGCAACTTCCTCGAATCTGAACTCACAATCAATAACGACAACATATATCATCGGTTTGAGGGTTTCCTCTAAATGAATTTTTTCGCAGAGTTGGGTGGAACAAGTGATTTCGAAAATAATAAAACAATAACAATAAGGTGGAGTTTATAATATCAATGTCATCGATATTGAAAAAAAAACCAACACAATTTAAATCCAAATCACAAAAACCCCATTTCTGAAATAAGAAAATTGATAAGAGAAGCAAAACCAACCTGGAATTCTCTACAGAAACCCATCGCCAATAGCGATTGTCATTACCCCAAGGAATCCATAATGTTCTTGCAGACAACATGTAGCCTATTTTAGCTGTAGATCGCTCCAACCAGAATATTTGTTGTTCCTGCAAAATATAAACGTGATGAGATGAAATAGCAGCCAAGACAAAATCAGGGATATATGTAATATGTAATATATATATATATATTTATATACCTATACCTGTGTGTCGCCTTCTATGAGAATTGAATCAGAAAGGCGAAAGTAGAGATCTCTATTTGAGGAAAAGGCGACTGGGGAAGCCGCCTTGGACAGGAGCTGCTCGTAATATTGAGGGAGAAACTTGCTCCAGATGTAGTCGTCACCATTAGAAAGCTAGTATGATGAGCCATTGCTACTTGAATTCCTCTCCAAATGTTTGGTTGTACCCAGCCATCCACGAACGATTACAACGCCCACCTTTTTAAGAGTTTAGTAATCGTTCCTCTAAAGGCCACCATGATCTTGGCACACCCTGTGGGTGGAACTGGAAGCCCGCCATCTTCTTGCTCCTTCTACGAGGAATGCAGCCACCCTCAGCTAATTCTACGAGTGGTTGAAGAAGCTTGAAGTTGAAAAACCCCCACCAGCATAGCTGCCGAACCTGCGGTCCTGCTCGCGTTCCAGATGTACACACGCTGTACCAGACCGGTTGTAATGCATCGCCTGCGATTTGAATCCGAACTGCATTTGAATAACATGAATGAATGAATCAGTGTGAATATCATCAAATTTTCAAAACCCCCACCAGCATAGCTGCAGAACCTGCGGTCCTGCTCGCATTCCAGATGTACACACGATGTACCAGACTGGTTGCAATGCATTGCCTGCGATATTCGCAGTGAATGAATTTGGGATAAAAAATGCAAATACATTGCAATGGTTTGTGTGAATGCAGATAAATTCAAATTTCAAATTTCAAATTGACGAAATTTGCCGCGCTGTCGTTTCCTGTTCGTTGTCAGAATTGATTTTTTGCCGTGTCCTGTTCGTTGTCTGACCCTGTTCATTGTCAGACCTTGGAAACTATCCACTCTTCTTGATCGATGCCCATGTCCATGCCCATGGTATGCCCAGTAGTACTCTTAAGGGCATTAATGGGCGAATAGCAGCTAAAATATTGGTTGCCCTGACTTTCCTCCCTGACATCATCTGAACTGGCGATGGATATCGATGCTTATCAGTTTTTATTTTTTATTTTTCGTATTCTGCTGCTTCGGGTATATACAAGGCTTGGATGACCAATGTGTTCACTTTCCGTTTGGATATATCATATCCATACGACCCTGGATCTGAAGGGCTGGCTGGTCTCGGCTGGTTGCAATAAGGCGTTGGTTTCCCGGGTCGAGTTGGGGAGTCGGATCTTCCCCCAATCATGGGAACCAAGCGCATCAGGTTTTGGGTGCTATTTTGTTTTTCAGGACAGTTCATCTTTCATCAAGCGAGCCTGTTTTGGTGTGCAGGGTTTTTTGTTTTGTCTTGGGCTACTTTTTCTTCTCAAGTGAACCTGGCACTATTATCAAGCAAGTCGGTCTCCATATGTTGTGTGCAAGATGTATTACAAGCGAGCCTGACTTCGTTTTTGCCTTGCGAGGAGGCCTTTTATCTACCATGAAGACACTATGGAACTCTCCTTTTTGTTTGCCTTCTTTCATTTCAGTTATCTTTTATTTCCTTATTATCATGAATATGATGCTGCTGTATTCTCTCTGCTGGTCTTCTACAATGTATACAGGGATGATTTCGTGGGTATGTTTTATACTACCCGTTATGTTGTTGGCCATGGACATCGAATAACTTCTCTTCAGAAGTGATTTCTGGATGTATTGGTATATGGGGTTTTTCTCGCTGTTTTAAATAACAGTTTGAGAATGTATTGATGATCATGTACTGTTATATTTTTAATATATACAGCGTTTTTTTCCTTCTGAAAAAAAAAAAAAAGAAAAAAAAAGAAAAAAGAAAAAAAAGAAAAAAGAGTAACATTAAAGATATCCTCGTCATATTCTCTCAAAAATATTCCGAAATCCAACCAACAGTAACTCTCACATGTGAAAGGTCAATTGGATAACAATAACAGTGAAGATATCCCCATCATATTCCAAAAATCCTATACGATGCTTCAACCGAGAATTAAACACATTCTCATCATATTCCCAAATCCCATGTATGTTAAGTCCTGTTATGAAAGCACCAAGCATTCCTCGCTCGGGTGACAATCTACCTATCGGACAAACGCTTCACAGTAAATTCAATATTTTTAAATATTACTATTTAATCAATTTTTAAAATGTTAATATTTAGATATTGGGATAAAAGGAGGATATATTTTTGGAGAATAAAGATACTATCAAAAATATTATTACTTCTAAATTTAAGGTCAAATTGTGGGATGATGAGTTATAGGGGAAAATAAGCTAAGATATTAAAAGGAGGTTATCAACTCCACTCTTGTTAACTAGAATTATCTCTCTATTTGGATTAGTGCTATGAATAAGATGAGCATTGCAAAGATAAGAACTAATTCCCACGAGCTTTGAAGTGAAATCAGGTGTTGGTCTAACCCTGAGACACCCTAGAGTGAAACAATCTGTCAACTATGTGATACTAAGAGGGTTGAAGTTGAAAATCACTTTACCTTGGATTGACTGGCTCTTTCTCACATCCGTTCCCATTTCCAAAACTCTACCACACTACCAACGTTCTTGACTTGTTCAGTTAGCGAAACTATAGTGATATAGGAACACTTCTTTCCCTCCTCTTAGATCATAGAAATAAAATAATCTCAATTGATCTCCTCCTCCTCCTCCTCTTGGATTGACTGGCTTTTTCTCACATCGTTCCCATTTCCAAAACTCTACCACACTACCAACGTTCTTGACTTGTTCAGTCAGCAAAACTATAGTGATCTAGGAACACTTCTTTCCCTCCTCTTAAATCATAGAAATAAAATAATCTCAATTAATCTCGTCCTCCGGTTGTCTCATTAGATAGCACAACATCAAGCACCTAAGTGTAATTTATGATACATATTTAAAAAAAAAAAAAAAAAAAAATACTTAATAAATTATATTCATCTTCTAAAATATAATGTGCATTAAAAGGATAAATACATTCATAAATCTATGGAAAACTTATTATATATTTAAAAATTTTCCTTCTATAAATTATATTAATATCATAGATGTACATGGTCATGGCACTGGGAAGGCGCAATGTGATTGTTAATTTGGTATTGTCTCACTAGATGTTAGGGCCCCAAGTTGGCACCAAGTCCAATGGGTGCCCATGACGGGCCATGCTCAGTTGGTGGCGAAAAACCGAGTTGAAACCGAGTCGAGGGGAGATCACATGATGAGGTGGCAAAACACCCACCCATGCAACCATGGAAATGACTTGGAAAAAACTTGGAGTGCACGACATGAGAGCGCCCAAGTGCGACGAGCATGCCCAGTGGGAGAAGCGGCGCCTATATCGGCACAACGACAACAGGAAACGTGCACAAGTCGAGGAGAACACGCCTTGGACGCGCCTGCATGAAGGTGAGGCGTTGGGCGCTGCACTGTGCAAAAGGCATAACGGGATAGTTACGACAGGCGCGCCCGCCCAACAACACAACATGACGAAGAGGGTGCAAGGGAGAGTGCATGCATCACAAAAAAACGTTAGAAGCATAACTCAGTGGACCCGTGCCCGGGGGCACACCCCCAAGGTGGGGCACTCGAGCGTCACGCCGTAGCGGCCAAGGAAAGGAAGTGCGACCGTGACGAGTGAGGGAGCGGGCAATGTGACATGGAGTGAATGATAGGGCAACGACCAAAGGGAGGTAGCATAGAACACATGGCAGGCAGAACGCCCAGCGAAGGGGCACCCACCGCCCATAGGTAGGTTAGCCTAGAGGCGTGCCCTCCCATGAAGGTGTGCCTGCAAAAAAATGAAGGGTCGGTTCAGTGAGTGAAGGGGTGCCAGTGCACATGAAAAGTAATAAGGTTGAATGCATAAGTAAGAAGAGAGAAGCAAGTTCGACCGAGTAAGAAGACATCGTAGAAACAAGTCGCACAAGGAGGGGCGAGTCTGCGATATAGCGGGAACCCAGGAAGGTCACACATCGTACAAGGACACAACAAGGAGGGCACAAGCAAGGTGAGGCTTGCCCAACGAGCCAAATGACTTGGGAAGATTTGTTGGTTGGGGCCAATAACTTGGGGTTTCTGTGATGGTTGAAAGTGCAGGCAAATACAACATGACTTGGGAGATTTGGGTGGACGAGTTTGCTGGTTTGGGCCAGGCAGATATGACGCCATTTTATTTATAAAATATTGTAGTAGATTATTTGAAGAAGTTCAATAAAAGTTGGGGCAAACTACTTTGGGGAGTTTCCTCCTCCCATCACCGAGCTATGTTTACATTTGCATTTACGATATTGTATTGTTGTTATTCTATCACACTTTTTTGAAGTTGAATGTAATGAAGTAAAGTGAATTAATAAAGTATATTTCCACTGCATAATCGAATACAATAACACTAATGAAAAATTGACTAAGTATTGAAGTGTTAAGCATGGTTCGGTCGAAAGTAATTTAACTTGAAGTGAAATATCACTGGTGTCGCACAACTTCCACGGTGGTCTTAAGGTAACACAATCTCAAGCATATAGGTGAAATTTATGATATATATTTAAAAAAAAGTAACCTTCGTAAATTATATTCATCCTAGATGATATAAAAAATATAAAAAGGATAAATATATTCATAGATGTATGTACAACTTGTTATATAATTAGGTTGAGGGTAAGAGTAAGGGCCAATATAACAATATTTTTAGTCCCTAATCTATTACAACAATATTTATCTATTATGTTACTAGCATGGCACTGAATCTAGGTGGAGAAGATAACAGCCATTTTATCCAAACACACTAGATAACCTGAATTGAATATATATTTGTTAATTTGATATAATTTTTAAAATTATAATATATATTAGTATAATTATATAAATTAAATGGTTACTAAATGTCGATAAGCATCATTTTTATAATACATATCATATTACCAAGATGAAAACATTTATAAAAATGAACTAAATTATTATTATTATTATTATTACAAAATCAACATATGACTTTTAAGCACATATACATTCACCCCCACTTTAACATGGAGATCATTAACCCATAAATAGTTTTTTTTTTTTTTTTGAATGAAAGCATAAGAAACCCTAGAGTACCTCCCCACATTTTGTGGATGGTAAATTGGGTAAACTGATGCCCTGATTATGAGGCCTTGCCCTAAGGAAATAGAAGGGAATTGAATTTGTGATCAACAACTAGGAACAATATAAAAAAATTTCAGGTATAGCTCTAGACCACTTCAACTAACTCTTGGGGCTTGTAAATAGGCTTTTTGTTTTTTGAAAAAAACATACTTTTGATATTTCTATAATAGAAATAAAAAAGTACAATATCTTGGCTGCATAATAGCTCACTTGATTTCCTAGAATACATTTTATCTTAGCATCCAAAATATGCTTCAGCCATACATAAATAAGAAAAACTAACTTGTCACAGGAAAAGAAAGATTAAAGAGATTAAAGGAAAATAATGATGATAAAACACCATAACAGAATTATGAATAGTTACAAATACCAACATCCAAAAGTAAAGCTTCCTTTGAGAGCAGATCTGCTAGAACATTATGCACTCCATAATAGTAAGGGATTTGAAGATCATTAAATTGTTGTTTTAATTTCCCAATCTTCCATTTCTATGATTCCAAATAAATGATTCTATGACCTATAAATTGTTGTGGATATTCTATAAGACAGTTCGTCACAAAAAATCTGATAAAATTATATTTAAAATATGAAATCCTACAATATTACAATTTTACTTCTCTTTAGGTTTATATTTTTGTAGATTATTGTTAGTAGTGTATGCATGCAAATTTATGTAGAAAATAGAGAACAATGAAATAAAAGCTCACACAACATTTTACACAAGATATGACCCTAGGAACCCTTTAAGGAGAAAAGAGAGCAAAACAACCTCTCTTTATAATGAATATCATGTTTATATAATGCATATAATAAATGCTATGAAATGTTTCAGACCCCATTTTTCCAAACTGGGTCTCAACGGTAAAAATGGTCATGTGAGTTGATTCCTCCACTTTTTCCACTTTGAAATCATCAAGAGGGATGAAAAAAAAATAATGATCCAATTTTGGAAAATTTTCCTCCACCTTTTCTTCGGTGTACCATTTAGCTTTGCTTGGAAGTTGTCCTTTCAACCTAGTATGCCAAAGGCCATGTTGCCCCTACCTTGTAGTTCTATACCTCTTCTCCAAAATTGTATATTCTATCAACTTTTCTTGAGAATATGGTGCCAAATCCTCTACAAAAGGTAGGAATTGTTCATTTTCATAATATAGTGTGGAAGGCTCATAAAATTTTAGATTCTCTACATTCTCAACTGAGTAAATGTGCATATATGGTGATAAATTGAGTCAATAGGAAATATCACTCACCTTTTCTAGTATCTTGAAGGGAAAATACCACATAGCCTTTATTTTCTTACCAGACCCATGTAGCCTCTCCTTGTTCAATGTAGCCATACTTTGTCTTCCACCTGGAATGATTTCTCTGTTTGATGTTGATCATGCCTGTCCTTTTATTTCTCCCATGACTTCTGCAGTGTCTCTTCTACCTACACATGGATATTCTTGATCTTCTATATAATTGTTTTATCCCGAAAGGAGTTTCCTTTAAGCTCTTCACTCATTCCTCCTTGTTTCCCACATGCAATGTCTGAAGATGAAGGTAGGAAATATACAAAAAAAGTTTCAAATGGGACTTTCCTATAGAAGTGTGGGTTGCTCTGTTATAAGAATGTTGTATATATATCATATTTTGATCCTATGTATTTGGATGATTTTGGTTATATACCCTAAGAAGCTACATTAAATTCATATTGACTAATTCTATCTGCCCATCTATCTATGGTTGGAATGTTGTAGATATCGTCAATTTTTTGTCGATCTTTTCCCATAATGTAGTGATCTAGAATGCATTAAGGAATCTTGTGTCCATGTATGAAACAATGCTCCTTGGTATCAAAGACTGCACCCAGACTTGTCCAAAGAACACATTTGCCTCTTCTTTCTCATTGATGGTCTTTTAACAAGGCATCATAACACACATCTTGCTAAACCTGCCAACTACCACAGATAGATAGTCATGTCCCTTCATGGTTATTTGTAAACCTCTCGCAAAGTCTATAGAAATTCTCTCCCAAGGATGGGTGGATACATGTAAGGGATGATATAGACCCTATTTCTTATTGCTAGGCTTGCTGGTACAACAAAGCATGCATCATATTATGAAACTAACTACCTGCTCTTGTATCTTGAGCGAATACAAATACCTATGAAATTTGGCCATGATTTTCCTTGCACCAAAGTACCTTGCAACCTTGGAGGCATGAGCCTCTATAATAAATCACAATTTCTCACTGTTAGGAACAAATAGCTTATCTGATCTATAAAGTAGCTCATCTTGGAGATGGTATTCAAAGGTGTTGTCACCATCGTGCACAAAAATTTGACTCTGAAACTACTGAACCACCTCCTGGAAGTCCTCATCCTCTTAATATGCCTCTTTATATGCATCATGGGTGAATGAATCCATATGCATAAGAGTCCCCAAAGATGTGATCTTTGATTTGGATGGCTTTGAAAGCATGTTAGCCAACTTTTTTGTGCTTCCCTTCTTGTACTTTATAACCAAATGAAACTATTGTAGAAACCACATCCACTTGTTGAGAAGTGTATCAAGAAAGTCTCAATTTGACTTTGCCTTGGTCAAGTTGAGAAAATTTGAATTTCCATAATATTAGACAACTTGGAGGCAGTTAATTGAGGTGAAATGGATCTTGTCACTCAGTTAGCTCAATACATTAGGGTTAGATGGCTTGGATTTTAGTTAAGCATGTGTGATTTCTAATTTGTAATAGTCAAGGTTAGTTATTTCTTGTTGTTTTCATTTAAACTAGTTCTATCAGTTGATGGAACTAGTGGAAGGTTAGTTGTGTAGTGGGACAACCGTCTAACTCAGTGATCATTGGGTTAATTGATCAATCAACTCAAAATAGCTAGTGCATGCATAGAATTTGAGTTCCCCAACTGTGGTGGATATTCCAAGGTAGTGTAACAAGAAATCGTAAACTAGTTTGAGTGTACAAGTGTTGCATGCAGTCAAATGATCAATTCTTGGGAATTGGGAAATCAATTGGAGGAAATTTTCTTAAAAAATAGGGGCTAATTCCTCAATATTTGTGCAAAGAAATAAGGGTTCAAGTAGAGGCAGAAATTGACTAAGTCCATGTCAAAGTTTCTCATTGAGCAGAGAGATAGGTTATTCAATTGCAGGTTGTGCTCAGAGCAAGAAAGAAATTGTAATACATTCTCTATTCATATGATTAATACAAAGATGCTTGAGGGATTTTTCCCAATTGGGTTACCCTAGAAAAAATATTGTGAATGTGTATTTTTCTTATTCCATTTTTTTGAATGTTGTTCTAAATTGTGGACTAAATTCTGCAGATTAGTAGAGTAGAATTGTGTCTCTTGATTTTAGATCAAATTATTGAGCAATTTAAATTCTATCACCAAATTTATACATGGTATTAGAGTAGGATTCACATTAGAAAAAGAATTTTGAAGTTGTTCCTTAGGTGGTTTGAATTTGCAAGTTCAATGTGGAAGGATTTCCTCAAAGTTGGGAAGATGACCTTCAACATATTGAGATTAGAGTATTCCTTGGAAGGTAGTTCAAATTTCATTTTTTGGAAGGATCACATGGAGGTGGTGCTTGATGACAATGAATTGCTAGAATATGTCAAGACAAATATTGCAAAACTAGGATCAACTGATGCATAGAACCTATCCTACTGGAAGAAAGATGTAGCCAAGGTGAGGAGAATAATCTTGGAGGGAGCACAAGGCCAAATTGTCTCAAATATAAATGGGAAAGAAAATCCTTTTGCAGTGTGGAAGGGACTAACAGATCAATTCAAGAATAATAGTGACCATATAAAACTAACCTCAAAGAAAAACTTCAAAATATCAAGATGCTATTCTACTGTATCTCACTAGATTTACACAAGTTCAGGATGAGTTTAGAGGGGTTGGTGTGAATGTTGCAAAATATGACCTAGTGAGACTAGCTCTCTTAGGACTTCCAAAATGTTGGAATAACTACCAGGACTCGTTGAAGGGGAGGGAGAAATTATCGAACTGGGAACCCTTTGGTCTAATTTGGTACAAGAAGAGACCAGTTAGAATACCAAAGATGGAACTTCATCCAAGGGAGAGGATGAATAAATTTTTTCATTGGTTGGAAAGGGAAAGAAGGGAAAAGGGAATAAATATCAAACCAAACCATAATATAGCCAAGGGGAAAAGAATAAATACTTTTCCAAAATAAAATGCTTAAATTGTCATGAATTCAGGCACTATGCTACAAAGTGTCTGCATAAAAAGTCTTGCAATAAGAACTCAGGAGGAGTAGTAGGTGAAGCATTGGTTTCATAGTTTGAGCTAGACTTCACCCTTATCGCATGCATGTCCAACACTATGATGGGGAGTGTGTGGTACTTGGAATTAGGTTCCTTATTCTACATGATAGGGTGTAGAGAGTTTTCCAGTGACCTAGAGGATAAATATCTCTAGATGCATATTGAGCTTGGGGATGATGGAAGGTACAATGCTACCAATATTGATACAGTAACCTTTAAGAGGGAGTCAAGATCCCCTCTTCACCTCAAATATGTCATGTTTATGCTAAGCCTAAAAATTAACCTCATCCCTGTAGACGTTTTGGAAGACCGTGGTTATGATGTTATCTTTAGCAAAGGGAAAGAATTTATGATACACATAGCCATTGGACAGGTGGAGTAGATCACGGTTCATGTGAAGAACATGTATAAACTTGATTTGGAAGATTGTGCTTCATTAAACAATAAGGTAAAGAAAGTGTAGAGTCGCAATGTTGGTGAATAGATTGGGCCATTTGCATTAGGGCACCTTAAATATTATGAAATAAATAACCACCAACATCCCCAAAGGATCACTTGAGCATCAAGATGTCTACAAAGGTTGTACCTTGGTGAAGTATGTAAAATCCACATTCCATGATCGAGACAAAAAAACACATGCAGTCTTGGAAAGAGTCCACTTTGATGTTTGTGCAACTTTCTTAACAACCTCCACTTCCAAACATAATTAATTTGTTATTTTTATTGATGATTTCTCAAGGTTGTGTTGGATCTTCTTCACGTGGAAGAAGGATGATACATTCTCAAAGTTTGTAGAATTCAAGGCATTATTTTAGAAAGATACTAGAAAGAAGGTGAAGGCTCTTAAGAGTGATAATGGAGGTGAGTATGTTTCGAATGAATTCAAGGATTTCTATGTGAAAGAATGAATTCGAAGAGAGCTAACATCTTCCAAAACCCACAACAGAATGGGGTAGATGAGAGAAATAACTGGAGCATTGTTGGAGTTGTGAGAGTTATGCTACATGACTAAGGCCTGCCACTGAATTTGTGGGCAAAGGAATGTAACACAATAGTCTACCTGAAAAATAAGAGTCCTTATTGGGTTCTTGATATTATTACATTGAAGGAGGATTTCTCGGGGTGAAAGTCAGATGTGTCTCACTTCATGATTTTTGGAGCCTATGTTTACTGCCATGTCTCTAAAGATTTCAGGAAGAATATTGAGTCGAAAGAAGAGTTGGGAATTTTTGTGGGTTACACCGAAACTCCACACAATTACCATGTGTACTTACCTTCCCTCATAATTATATTTGTGTGGAGGGATGTAAATTTTGATGAGGAGAAAGTGATGAAGTTATCTCTTGATAGGAAGCTTGAGATCCCACCAGAAAAGGAGGTTTTAGCTCTAAAGCAGGAGTCTTAGGAAGTTGTGGATCAACCACAAATTGAGGAGTAGAGAGGAGGTAGAGCGGAGACATCCACTCATGAATAACCATGCAAGGAAGGTAGGAAAAGAACAAGGGAAGATGATATATTATTGCATGATGTGAGGGAGAATGTGGGAGCTCCTTCAATTTTTCATAGGCAAAGGAGGTCACCTGAGAGGTACACTGGCTACATCGCTATAATGACTGAGCCATCCTCTTTCGAGAAAGCAGTTTAGAAACCTGTTTGGGTTGATGTAATGGTGGAAGAATACAAATCCATCATGAAGAACTATGTTTGGGAAGTGGTCCCAAGACCAAAAGATAAATCAATTGTGGGTTCGAGATGGATCTTCAAGATTAAGCATGCAACAAATGGAAGAATAGTGGAGTATAAGGCCAGATTTGTGGCCAAAGGATTCTCTCAAGTTGAGGGAATTGACTGTGAGGAAAAATTTGATCCCATAGAAAGGTATTCATCCATTAGATCAATTCTCACACTGGCTATGTAGATGGGGTGGAAGAACCACCAGATGGATGTAGAAACAAAATTTCTCAATGGTGTTATTGAGGAGGAGGTGTGGATCAAGAAACCATAAGGTTTTGAGACATTTGATCGGGAGTCTCATGTCTGCAGACTCAAGAGAGAATTGTATGGTCTTAAAGAGATACCCCGAGCTTGGTACACCAAGATCAACAATTATATCACTGGTTTGTTTTGGCTTCACCAAAAGTGAAGCAGATGCGAACCTCTATTATATATTGATGATTAATTATTAACAGGCGATGAGAAACTGATCAACTCTTGCAAGGGAATTTGAAATGAAAGACATGGGTCTCATGCACTACTTCCTTGAGTTGGAAGTATGGCAAGGCGATGGGGAATTACTTGCGTCTCAAGGAAACTATGCCACCGAGATATTGCATAGATTTTGCATGGAGAGTTGTAAACCCATGGAGACACCTCTAGCAACTAGCTGGAGGAAGGATAATGCCACTTCCGGTAAAAATGTGGTTGCTACCATTTACCGACAACTAGTGGGTTCACTGATGTATCTTGTGAACACATGAAGAAATATGTGTTATGTAGTCAACCATTTGAGCCAAGCTATGGTTAGGCTGACAAAATTGTATTGGAAGGTAGTGAAGCATGTTTTATGGTACCTCATAGACACTACACAATATGGATTATTGTACAAGTAGACATAGGGAGTGAAGTTGCGTGGATTCATAGATGTAGATTGGCCAGGGAGTCCATTTGAATAAAAGAGTACACCAGGTGAAAATTTAAGTTTTGGGTATGTAATGGTTTCTTGGTGCAGTCGGAAGTAGATATCTATGGTGCTAAGCTCAGTAGAAGCTGAATACATGGCTGAATGTCAAGCAACATGTGAGGTGATCTGGATGAGAAAGATGTGTGTATGAATGTTTGGTCAGATTATGGATCCAACTGTGATCTATTGTGACAATCAGAGTTACATTATGCTCTATGAGAATATGACATTTCACGATCGATCCAAGCATACATATATCTAGTATCATCATTTACGAGACTGTGTGAAAAGGAGAATAATGTTGCTACAATATATTTCGACAGAGGAACAAGATGGTGAAATATTGATAAAGGATTTATCAAGAGGGAAGTTAGAATTCCATAGGTGCAAGATAAGGGTGGTTAATAATCCTTTCTTTCTAAGAGGGAGTATTAAGAAGGGTAGCAAGAAAGTCTCAATTTGACTTTACCTTGGTCAAATTGAGAAAATTAAAATTTCACAGAAAACTTGGAGGCAGTTAACTAAGGTGAAATGGATGTTGTTGCTCAATTATCTTAGTAAATTCAAGTTAGAAGTCTTGGAGTTCAGTTAAGCATGTGTTATTCCTAATTTGTAGCAATCAAGGTTAGTTATTTCCATTTTTCAGTTAAACTAGTTCTAACAATTGATGGAACTAGTGGAAGGTCAGTTGCGCAATGGGACAACAGTCTAACTCAGTGATAATCTAGTTACTCGATCAATTAACTCAAATTATCTAGTGCATGCAGAGAATTTGAGTTCCCCAACTGTGGTGGAGATTCCAAGGCAGTGTAACAAACAATTGTAAACTAGTTCAAGTGTATAGGCGTTGCATGCAGTTAAATGATCAATCTTTGGGAATTGCACAATTAATTGGAGGAAAATTCCTAAAAAATAGGGGCTAATTCCTCAGTATTTGTGGAAGGAAATAGGGGCTCAAGAAGAGGCAAAAATTGGCTAAGTATTGGGACTCAAACATTCTCATTGAGCAGAGAGATAGGTTTTTCACTTGCATGTTGTGCTCAAAGCGAACAAGCAATTGCAATACATTATATATTCATTTTATTAATACAAAGAGGTTTTAGGGGGTTTTCCCATTTGGGTTGCCCTAGAAAAAATACTGTGCATGTGTGGTTTTTCTTATTGCATGTTTGCGAATGTTGTTCTAAATTGTGTATTAAATTCCCTAGATCAATACAGTATAATTGTGTCTCTTTATTTTAGATTAAAATTCTTGAGCAGTTGAAAATATATCAACAAATTTCTACACCACTTGTAATGCATGGTTTTATCTAGCTTACTCTGAGCTTGTAGGTACTTTGGAAGTTGGTGATCTATGTGGATTACTATCCTATTTCCCATCAAATAATGCTTACACTTCTTCACAACTTGCACCAAGGCATAGAGCTCCTTGTCATAAGTAGGGTAGTTAAGAACCACCTCATGAAATACTTTATAATGCAAGTATACATGACTTCGTCCCTACATCAAAACTGCTCCTATAACATACCCGCTCGCATATGTCTCCACTTCAAAGGGTTGATGCAAGCTTGAATTCCAAGAATGGTTCTTGACTGATCTTATTCTTCAATTACTCAAAGGAACTCTACTAATTGTTTCCCCACTGAAAATTCTTGCCACTTGTTTTTATGGTGTAGAGTGGTGTTGCTATCATTGAAAACAAGGCTATGAATTTCCTCAGGTACTGTGCTACCCCATTGAAACTCATAACCTTAGAAAAATTAGTAGGCACTAACCATTTCATGATGAAATCCATCTTATTAGGACTTATCTTCAACTCTCCTCCACCTATAACATACCCCAAATACACCAAAGAATGTTGTGCAAACTCACACTTCTTGAGATTTTCTAGTAGCCGGTGCTTCTTTAATGTCTCCAAAACTTGCATCAAATGTGAGTTGATCTCTTCCCAGGTAGCACTATATACCAATATAGAATCCAAATAGAAAATAACAAATGAATCTATAAAAGGGAACAATACATCATTCATTAATCTCATAAATGTAGTTGGTGCATTGCATAGGCCAAAAGGTATGACTAACCACTCATACAAAACTTTCCTAGTTTTGAAGGCGAACTTCCAAGTATCTTCTTATCTAACTAGAACTTGGTGAATCTAGTATTTAATTCCACCTTGGTGAAGTATTTTACTTCCTGTAACTAATCCAATAGATCTTAAATCATGGGGAGGGGGCACCTGTTCTTAATCGTGATCTTGTTCAAGGCCATGTAATCTATACACATCAGCTAAGTCCCATCCTGCTTTAGCAAAATGATGATGGGAGACCCAGATGGTGATGTAATTGGTTGATATTGTTCAAGGCCATGTAATCTATACACATAAGCTAAGTCCCATCCTGCTTTAGCACAATGATGATGTGAGACCCATGGTGATGTACTCGGTTGAATGTCACCCTATTCCAGTAGTTGCTACAATTGTTTCTTCACCTCACTTGCTTCTATAATAGAATACCTATACAACCTAGTGTTTGGAAATGGGTAGTTTGAAAATAGTTAGATCTCATTCTCCAATTCCCTCTTAGGTGGTAACACCTAAGTCTATTAGGACACATCCCTATATGCCTATAGAAACTCTACCAGTTGTTGTTTCTACTTCTTAGTACACCCTCTAGGAATGAATTGCCTCTTATTGACTCTTGTACAAACTGATTTTCTCTTAAAAATAATAAAACCTACTTCTTGTTGGAACAACTACACATACATCAAGGGGAACCACATCTAGTTCTACTTCATTAGTAAAATTAACACTAATAAAAAATATAATTTTGCATTGTTTTGTTACCTTCAACTCTGCATCCTTATTTAGGAATCCCAAGGGAAATGGTCTTAGATGATTAGAAATTCCAACCCCAAATTCTTGACCAGCTCTGCTACAATGAGATTCACCTGCAATCCCGAGTAAAAAAAACATCAATATTTTCCTTCTTGACTTGTATCCTTATATGGAATAGTTTGGTCATTTATTTCTCTTCTTATTTCTGAACACTACTCAGATTTACCTCCTTTTGTATTGATGTAAAAATAATGTTCTCATCCACATTCGATATGCTTTCATCTTGGTTGCTAAAATTAGTGGCCATGATATTCTTCTTATTATTGTCTTTTTTTTCTTTTTCTTCAGGTTAAGCTCTAGATGAAAATTCCATCACTTCTCCTTTGTATATCAGTCAATGTTGTAGTGGTTGCAGTGGTTGTTGGAATATTGTACTGATGTGTCATGGCTGCTATATTTTTATATTCCCCCCCTTTCTACTTCTTCCCCACCTTAGAAGCACCATGTTTCTCCTTTTGCTTTGTTCCACTTGATTTCACTTTCTTCATGCCTATGTTCTCTAGGTATTTTTCCTGTACAAAAGCTTCATCCACCAATCTGGGCTTGAACAACATCACTTAATCCCGTAAATGGAGGTGTAAACCTCCCAAATACTTGAGGAGTACATATGGCTTCTTTAGGGAGATACCCAACATTATGGCCATCTTTCTGAACTCTGTGGTGTACTGCTACATGCTTTTCCCTCAATTTGGGTCCACTGGTCCTCTACATACCCAATAAGGTAGAACTATGAATTAATGAGGGTTTTAAAGTCTTGCCACTTAGTCACTGGGGTCTCTCTCTCCAACCTCAAGGTATCTGTGTGGGTTTCCCATTAAGTTAGGGCATGAGCCTCTAATTTAACCGTGCAAATGAATTATTTTGCTCCTCCCTATATGAAGAAAACTAAAATACAATTCTATTTGTTGCAACTAGTGATTTAGCTTAAGAGTGTAGATTTCGCCTTGGTACGACTTAATATTGACCTTAAATTATATTTTGAATAGGGAATGTGATTTATTCATGACTCTCAAACTAGGATCATATTTTTCAAATTATTTCTTATGTTGGTTCCCTCTTTCTTCCTGATCTCCTGATATACCCTCTTATCTATCCTCTAGATTAGAACCCCCATCTTCTCCAAATATTCAAATCTTATTGCTTAGGGTTTCCATGAGGATATTTACATTACGATTTATATCTGATACTTTTTATTCTAGTCGCCAAAATCTCTCCTCTGCAATATCACGTGGGTTATCTAGAGATTCATCAACCATGATTAGGGTCTTACGATTTTTGGCCCAATCAATCTATATCCCCTGCAAATCTCCACCATATAGCCAAAGAAATGTGCTTTGATATAAATATGATCCATAAAATACCATATATATTCCACTGGACAGTTTGTCACAATAGATATGATAAAATTATATTTCAAATTTGAAATCCTACACAATTACAATTTTGCGTCTCTTTACATTTATATATCTATATATTATTGTTAAGAGTGTATGCATACAAATTAAAATTATTCATAAAATAGAGAAAATTGAAATAAAATCTCACATAAACATTTGACACAAGATATGACTTGGGAAACCCTTTCAGGAGAAAAAGCCATCTGGAAGGTGAGGTTGCTCTACTCTCTTTTTTCTGAATATAAATTTTCTATGAGCATAAAGAAGAATGTAATTTGGCCTATGGATAATATAGTGCACAAATCCTCTCTATTTTCTCTATATCCAATTCCTCTCTGCTATTTTTTCTCATTTACGGAACAATTACACTCAAAAAAATATTATACCTTTTCTTCCTGGTGGCTTGATTATAACACATCCTAATAGCCTACTGGTGGTTACGTTTGACTGCCTCAACCCTTAACCAAAGTTAAAATATAGACTCTTATAGAATTTTATTTAGCATAATCATGTGGCTAACCCATTTTCCACGAATTATGGGGGCTGATTGACATATTCTCGAACTATGGTGGTGAAAATACGAAGGTCAACTTTTGAGTGACATAAATTTTGCATACAAAATCCAATTGATGCAATTCGTGCGTCGTTGGAAAGGTATTTTTGTGTAAAATAAGAAAATAAGGTTCTACACTAAAGGTGCAAAATTTTACCCCCAAAAAACGTCTTTTAATGTCTCAAAATGCTCTTAGAATATTTCAGACTTCATTTTGCGAATTTGGGTCCCACCAGTAAAAATGGTCTTGTGGGATGATTACTCTAATTTTTTCAATCTAAAAGCATTGGGATGGACGACAAACAATATAATGATCTAATCCAGATCATTCTAAGATCCATATTTACATTGAATCAATCCACTATTATTTTGTTACAATACTATGAATTACAAATACCACATGCCCTAAAATACCATAAATCATGTTCACATGAAACATGTTTATATGGAATTTTTTTAATTAATAAATTTAATTAAAATGGAAAAAATGACATTTCGATTCCATGAAGGTTAAATCACTACTATTCACCCATTAGCTATGTCAATAGGCATGCCTATTTTGGAATAGGGTTTTTTAAATTTTAATTTAATTATGAATAATTATTAGGTGGATGGTAGGAATTTAACCTTTGCAAAATATTCTACAATATTCTTAGTGGTAATCAGAAATTAAAGGTCAATATTTATCTCAAAAATATTCTTGCATTAAAAAATGGCGTATAAACATATGTCATGTGAATATGTGTTATGGTTTTTATGGAATGTGGTATTAGTAAGCTATAATATTGGCCCATAGTATTATAACAAAACCTATTTACAAGTTAAGAATATTGTTGGGGAAAAATAATTTCCTGTCATTTAATTTGTAAACCCGGGGGTTTCGTAAGCTTGTGAAGCCTGCGTGCACTATATGTGCTAGAAATTATCTTTCAGTTTAGATCAATCTAACTACAGAATAACGAAAACCAATTCATCTAATCTATGAAATCAAATAATGAAAATGAAATTCAACTAACCCATGAAATCAAGTAGTGAAAATAAATAAAACAAATTCAAAAGACAATATAGCGCACAATCAAACTTGCAGGAATTGAAATTTTAATCTAAGAAAGCATTTCAAAGCATGTAAAGAAAAACAACTAAGGTATGTTCAATCACTCCAAAATCCAATATGGAAGTATGATAGTGTTAGGTCCCTATATTACTAGTTTAGTCCCTTATTATTATTAGCGTAGCCCCCTTATTGTTATTGTTGTACCCTTGTAACCCCAATATTGTTAATTCAAAAGACAATATAGCGCACAATCAAACTTGCAGGAATTGAAATTTTAATCTAAGAAAGAATTTCAAAGCATGTAAAGAAAAACAAATAAGGTATGTTCAATCACTCCAACATCCAATATGTTAGTATGATAGTGTTAGGTCCCTATATTACTAGTTTAGTCCCTTATTATTATTAGTGTAGCCCCCTTATTGTTATTTTTGTACCCTTGTAACCCCAATATTGTTATTATTGTGCCCTTACATTATTATTGTTAGGTCGAGCAGATTATAGCACAGTGTGGCTGTATGGACTCCTATATATAGAAGGAGGTATTGGTCATTTGAGCATGCAAGGATTGGTTCATTTCTATAATTTATTGAGCAGTCTCTCGAAGTGTCTAATTTCTAAGGCGTCAATCTCTTTTTTCTTCTATTTTTGGAGCTAGTTTCATAACATTTGGTATCAGAGCTTTGGATTCTAGGGTTTCGCTGCTCCAAACAAGTCATCGTGGAATTTTTGCTACAACTTTTTTTCTACGAAGGTTTAGAAGCTGAAATTTTTAGAGCATAAAGAAGAAATCCTGAGGAACGTCGTGGAACAATTTCAGATCTTGGTTCGCAATATTTTCAGAGATATGATCGATGGAATATAGGGCTTTTTACAAGCTCATGAATTTAACCTAAACAGGTCATTGTGGAATTTTCACTATAATTTTTTTTCTACGAGGGTTAAGAAGCTGAAATTTTTATAGATCAAAGTAGAAATCCTGAGGAATGTCGTGGAAAAATTTTAGAGCTTGATTCGCAATATTTTTGGACATATCATCTGTGGAAGTTAGAGTTGTTTCAGGATCCCGAATTTCATCTCAAAGAGGTGACCATGGGAAAATCGTCATTCATAACTCTCTCGAGCATCGAATTGGAATTCGTAAATAGTGGCCATAAGTACAATGTGACAAGTGTCCTTGTATCAATTTTAGAGCCGAAGGAGGAAAATGACACGTGACACGTGGCACATCGTACAATTTCGCTATGCTGAACCCGTCCATAATTAGGTCATTGTGGGAGATTGGGTATAACTTTCCTTTGAAGAATCCAAATTAGGTCAAACTAGTGGAATCTAAAAGAAGCTTCAGAGGGCTACTACAGGGCCGAATTTTAAATATTGAAGATCCAAAATCATAGAGATAATTTAGTTTCAATCTCAAGCTCCTCAAAAGTAAGAAAAAAGGTGTGTATTTTTTTTTCAAATTGCATAAGTCTTGTGTGAAAAATCAGTTTGAATTGATTCCAAGGGCATATTGTGGCATAGATATTAGTGTTGGGTTCTAAAATGCCACCTAAAAATAATTCAACACCCATTAAGCCTTCATAATTATCTACTATGACTCATGAAGATGAAGAAATGACGAACTTACCTTAACTAAAGACACTTCAAGGTAAAAAATGATCATGATAGTCTTAAACACTTTTTGAACAAATACTATCTTCGAAGAGAAAAAAAATGGGTCGCAAAGATGTTGGGTTATGACTTTGAAATAATCTACAAAAAACGGAAGCTAAATGTTGTTGCAGATGCACTCTCAAGAAAGAATGAAGAGGTGGAAGCATTGCTTTGTGCCATTTCTATTATCCAACCAGATTGGAGAACCAAAGCAAGGGATGAATGGAAGAAGGATGAAGAAGTGTGGAAACTCATTCAAAAGTTGCAACAAGATCCTAGTACATCTGATATATTTAGTTGGAAAAATGATTCCTTATGGTACAAAGATCACTTATATCTTTGTAAGAGTTCCCAACTAAAACAAAAGATTCATTTGGAATTGCACACTTCTCCTTTAGGAGGTTACTCGAGATTTTTAAAAACTTACTACAGGGTGAAGGAAGAATTTTTTTGGGATGGCCTTAAATCTGATATTCAAAATTTTGTAGCAGAATGTTTGGTTTGCCAGCAAAATAAAGTTGAGACAATTAAGATCCTGGGTCTTCTACAACCTTTATCTATTCCAAGTAAACGTTCGGAGGATATTTCAATGGATTTTATCACAGGTTTAACCAAGTCCGAAGGAAAGAGTGTCATCATGGTGGTAGTTGATAGAATTATCAAGTATGCATACTTTTGTACATTATCTCATCCATTTAAAGCAAGTACAATTGCTACTACATTTATGGAAATAATTCAAAAGTTACATGGAAACCCAAAGATTATTATGAGTGACAAAGATCCCATTTTTACTGGAAATTTTTGGACAGAGTTATTTTATTGTTTGGGTACTCAACTAGCTCATAGCTCATCTTATCATCCTCAATCCAATGGTCAAATTGAGATAGTGAATAAATGTTTTGAAGGATATCTTCGTTGTTTTGTATCTGATAAACAAACAAAATGGTTCAAGTGGTTACCTCTCGCTGAATGGTGGTATAACACTCCCTTCCATACCGCAACAGTAACAAAAATGACCGATTTATGGCACTTTATGGATATCATCCACCATCCATCACATCATCTTTAAGAGAAAAATAAAAGGTTCAAGCAGTGGAAGATCACATCGAGCATCAACAAGAAGTTCTCCAACTCTTAAAAGATAACCTGAATTTGGCACAAAATCGAATGAAACAACAGGCAGATCAACATCGCATCGAGAGAAGTTTTGATGTAGGGGACTGGGTATTTTTATGGCTACAACCATACAAACAAATGTCCCTCAAGCAAGCTAATAAGGATAATAAATTATCACCAAAGCACTATGGTCCTTACAAGGTGTTAGAAAATATTGGTACTATGGCATACAAATTGGAGCTTCCTGCTTCTTCACGAGTGCATCCAGTTTTCCATGTTTCATGCTAAAGAAAGTTATAGGTGAAAATCTTCCAGTTCAAACGATATTGCCAGAACTTGATGAGGAATGAAAAATCATATTGGAACCTGAAGTGGTCATGGAAACAAGAACTCGACAGCTACGGAATCGGTCAATTTCAGAGTATCTCATCAAGTGGAAGAACTTACCCACTGAAGATTCTACATGGGAGGATGAGAATTTTATACAGAAGCACCTAGAGCTACTCAAGCATTGAGGACAACACTTTCTTGAAGGAGAGGGGCATGTTAGGTCCCTATATTACTAGTGTAGTCCATTAATGTTGTTAGTGTAGCCCTGTTATTGTTATTTTTATGTACCCATGTAATCCCAATATTGTTATTGTTGTGCCCTTACATCATTATTTTTAGATTGGCTAGGATTATATTGTGACCCCATGGACTCCTATATATAGAAGGAGGTTTTGGTATCTCTTTTCTTCTATTTTTGGAGTTGTTTTCATAACATATAGAATCACCCTCTACAGATGATGTATAAGCAACTGATTATAATTTAGTCTTTAAATCTAGGAAAGCAATTACAGCATGCAAATGGAAAACTCAATAATTGCATAGGTTAGATATTCGAGCATTTAGAAATATGATAAAATCACCTTCTTGAAATGATCTTTAAGAACACCCAATTATACAAATTTAGCATGAGGATCTAAGTCTAGAAAACAATGTAAAATGCAAAAGTAAGGCTCAATGATTGTATAGGTTGAACGTTGAATTGACCCAATTTTAAAGTATGACAAGTCACCTTCTTGGCTTGATCTTCATTACACAAGAACACTGCACTGATAGTTTGATCATAGAAAGTAAATAATAGAAAATGAAAGGAAACTAAATAACTATGAGCTCTATTTCCTCAAACTTAATGCAATTGGAAAATCTATAAATCTATCCTTTTGAAATGTTTTTAGAAAAGAAAATATTACACAGTCATTCTAAAACTAATACTAAGAAAGAAAATAAACTTTAATCTATAGAATCAAGTAGATCTTACACATTTTAGGTAGTTGATCTAAAAGTATGAGAGATGGTAAATTGAGATGCTCCATATGTAAGAAAAACCAAGTCAAAATGAAGGAACATTCATGGGTAAGGTGCCACAATCTAATTATGCATTCAAAGCTTGAGCATAAATCAATTTTACACATGATTTGATAGGATAAAGCTTCCCCTATTTATACAAAATATGAGATGTTATCTCATTAATGAGAGTCCATGAATCTCTCTCTATATATCTATAGTTACAATCCAAATAGGAAGTGATAAGGCACATGTCTTCTAAGAGTTACAATACAAATAGGAAATGAGACACATATCCTTATGATCCCATGATATTCTCCATCCAATTTCGAATTTGTACTTAGGCGGCCACATAAGGGTCTTTTGGAAGCTTATTTTTTACCTACACATGGCAACAAACTCATTCCACTTGTTAGGTATAAGTATGTGCATATTATTTTCTAAATTTTTAACCATAAATTCACTTAAAAATACTAGGAATTAATAACATTTGGAAAAACATAAATGTAACCCAATAATGGTAATGGTAAGGTAAATGTAATGAAATGGAGGTGGAGTGAATGTGATAATATAGAAATATAAGTGAAAATGTAATGGAAGTAAATGACAATTTCAAGGCCCAACATACCCACCAATTGAAGCTATTTCATGTCCTCATGCAATCTATTACATTACTTCTTTTTTATCCTTGAGCTTTGGCTTAACTTTGCATGATATCATTTGATAACTTCATATTCCTTTCTGAATTGCAATATGGTTCGTTCTTGTGTTACAACCATATTTTGTTGTTGCATTCTATTTTTCTCTTTGAAATTTTCATAATGATAATTTGATTATTGTTGCAAAGTATATATTTATTGGATTGCATCATGGTTGGTTATTTTGTGACAACCGTGATTGTGTTTGCATCCAATTATCTTTTAAGTAATTTAGAAAAGTCATTGTATGCTCATAATAATAATGTAACAGTTAATATCTTTTGAAATTATGTGGGCTTTTAAATGTGATATGAATGTGGAAAAATGTGAATATGAATGTATGCCTCCCCCCCCTCCCCCCTCTCTCTTCCCTTACTGATGGTATTGGAAATTTTGTGAAATGATAAAAAGAAGTGTTTTTTCCAAAAATTATCATTCTAGCTTTTCAAGGAATTATATGGTAAAAAGTTAGAAAATGACATACCTTAACTTACCCTTTGGAAATGGATGAGTTGCATGTGTGGTGGCTGCAAAATTCTACAAGTTGTGAATAAAAGAGTCAAGATGAATTTTTATTGCTTCTACTAAAACTGCTGAATTTGTTGTGAAATGATGTTGGTTCTATAGTTGTCCTCTGATTCTGAAGTTGCAAAATGGTGTTGATTTGTTGTGGTTGAATATCTTCTTCATTTGCTTCAAAATGATGAAAATGATAGTCTTCATGTCTTCAAAACTCGTTGGCATAGTTCCTGCTATGTGAATAGATGTTCTGACGTCAAACATAACAAGAAATTGTTGACTTAGTGGCCATTAATGGATGCCACTAGTCTACACGAGAACTCTCACCATTGATGACAATGAGAGTCAAGATGCCCAAACACATCTTTCTATGTACGAATAATTTTTCTATTGTCGAGTACCTAGAAGATCCGATGAACAAGAGGCATTAATGTATTCCCATTGTTCGTCAACAAGAAGACATGGCATTAATGCATGCAAGCCTCAAGGTGTTTTTGCAAGGATTTTAGACTCAAAGGACTATGGACTCAATAATTCGAATTCAATCAAGGTTTATTTGCGAAATGAAAAGGATAGAAGAAGGAAAATGGAAATGGAAGATGAAAATTGAAAATGACAATGGGAAATAAGCATGTAAGTGAGATTCTTGCTTTTATTTGTGGGTTGGGAGTAGAAAAAAGTAATGGAAAGTGTATGTGAATAAAGGAAAATGAACAACTGAATATTGCTAGGAAAATAACTGTGGCTTGCTCTGAATTGCTTGGTTGGATTTATAATTCAAAAGGGAGGAAAGGTAATGGTATTGATGGATATGGACATGGAATTGTTCTTATGTTTCTCATGAAATCGGTCCTTCAAATACCAATTGTGCACAATTGGTTTTCTTCAATGATCATTCGATCATCTGAAACCTGCAAAAAAAAAACTTGACATAAAGAACATAAGTGTGTTAAAAAAGAAATGGTCAATTCCTTTCTGATTCTTATGAAAAAATTTAAATGTCAAATGAAACAGATTAAGGAAAATCAAAAGTGTTATATTCATTCCAATTCATGAGATTGATAAAAATCCATTTTTAAGAAATAACCATGAAAAATAAATTGACTCCCTGTTGTTGGATGACTTCATGCAATGCGCTTAGTAATATGATTGGCATCACAAAGATTCACTGTGTCCTGCAAGTTAAAGCTTCATAGAAAAATACACAACAACAATATTATAATTTTTAATGCCAAATATTTAGAAATCATCTCAATATTCTTCCAATTGTTCTCGTTGTGTCACCGTAAAATTGAATTGGTTATCCGTGGCCGCAGAATCATGTTGTCAAAAATATTTTTGCATGGTTAACAAGTACTCGTATGAAAACAGAAATCAATCAAATTTTGCAAGTATTTTTTTTCTTATAAATTGCTTCATAAATCGATTACATATGCAATTTTATTATTATTATTATATATATATATATATATATATATATATATATATATATATATATATATATACATACATACATACATACATACATACATACATATATATATATATATATATATATATATATATATATATATATATATATATATATATATATATTATTTTAATGATGAGACACATAGGGAATGAGACACATATGTGTCTAAAATAAAATTTATTAAATCAAATTGGACTCTTATACCATATTCCATATGGAGCAGAGTTTGTTATTCACTTGGATTCTTCTGCTTTCAACTTGCCATGTTTAAATAGTTCAAAACAAATCATTTTTTCCTCACACAATCTGCAAAACAAAGCTCCGAAGAACCCTGAATTTCTCCCAAATGGTTGGGAAATCTAGCAAATCGCTCACGAGTTACCTAATTCACCCCGTTCCCGAAAAAAAAATGTTTTAGTTTTTCCTAATTTGCTTTGTTTTGCTCAGAAAATGTGTTTTAAAATCGGGTGTTTTTAACAGTTATGCATTTCTGGCAATTTCATTTTCTGGCAATTACTTCTGCAACAAAATAAAATTTCTGTGGTTTGATTTTTTTTAGTTTCAGGTTTTGATGTGTAATGACTTGTCTCTCATAGATAATTTTAGATCGATCTCCCTTATTCCAATTACCTGCAATGGAATCAACAATCTTCTCTTCATCAACAATCTATAATCTTTTCTTCATACACAGTTTCTTCATGTGATACACTTTTATTGTCTGTTTCTGCAATTGAATTTGCAATATTCTCTTCATTATTAATTTGCAATATTCTCTTCATCAACAATTTCTTCATCCGATACACCTTCATTGTCTGTCTGTGCAACTTTTAAAATCGATTTCTAATAACTTCTGCTTGAGGAAGATCGAATATGGAAAAGAGAAGTTTTTTTTTTTAATTGCACTGCATGGGTCTTTGTGTGGATTGAAGGCCTATACATATGCGTAAGGCCAAGACAAAGGCTGGCCTCACACATATGAGTTGGCCTCCTTTCCATGGGCCAATTTATTTATTTATTATGTTTTGTTGTTTTTTAAAGAAAAATTGTGCACATGCAATTCAATAAATTAGTAAAATACTGAGGGGATACAAAAAATTAAAATTTTTAAAACCGATAAAAAAAGGGATCATGACTTAAATGATGATTTTCAATAGAACTGTAATTCAATTTGTAGCAAAAAAATTTAAAGAATTTTTGAATTTTAATTTTTAAATTGACTGATCTAATTTTCTGATCTTCCAGGTCACAACGAGGCGTGGGAAGAGAGCATACTAGTCAGTGCCGTCAAATAAATTCATAATTTCACACACAAATTTTATTTCTGATGGTGATAAAAAAAGAAGTGATTCTTACTGCGTCACTGAAATTTATTCAAAATGAATTAATCAATGTTGATTATTATATTTTTGAAAACAAAATAAAAAAAATTCTAAAATTCTAACTTTTTATTTTTATTTTTCCTATCTATCTAAAAAAAACTATATTTTTATTTTATTTTTAAGTATATTCATGTTTCCAATGAAGCCATTTACAGATTAGAATTTTTGAAATGCTCATATCCCAACTTGAAAAATGTAACTCATTGTTTGTAAGGATATGTGAAATCAACTTGATCTTTCAATTTGCCGTAAGGATATCTTAAAAAACTAATGAATGTTGTGGCACAATAAATTTTTGATTCCATTCCTCAATGTAGTCTTTGGGCTGCATTCTAGATCCATTGTCCATAAATGGTTAGTAAAAATTAAAAATAAAATACACTCTAGACTAAAAGCTAGTTCCTATGCACACTTCCCTGACAACAGTGCCAAAACGTTGGGGAAAAATAATTTCCTGTCATTTAATTTGTCAACCTGGGGGTTTCGTAAGCTTGTGAAGCATGTGTGCACTGTATGTGCTAGAAATTATCTTTTATTTTAGATCAATATAACTATAGAATCACAAAAACCAATCCATCTAATATATGAAATCAAACAATGAAAATGAAATTCAACTAACCTATGAAATCAAGTAATGAAAAGAGAGAAAACAAATTCAAAAGAAAATATAGCATGTAATCACACTTGTAGGAATTGAAATTTTAATCTAAGAAAGCATTTCAAAGCATGTAAAGAAAAAAAAATAAGGTATGTTCAATCACTCCAACATCCAATATGGAAGTATGATAGAATCACCCTCTTGAGATGATAAACAACCGATTATATTTTAGTCTTTAAATCTAGGAAAGAAATTAAAGCATGCAAAGAGAAAACTCAATAATTGCATAAGTTAGGTATTCAAGCATTTGGAAATATGATAAAATCACCTTATTGAAATGATCTTTAAGAACACCCAATATTACAATTTAATGAGGATCTAAGTCTAGAAAACAATGTAAAAACATGTAAAAGTAAAGCTCAATGATTGCATAGGTTGAACATTGAATCACACAATTTGGAAGTATGATAAGTCACCTTCTTGGATTGATATTTTACTCAATTATACAATGAATTGATAGTTTGATCTAAGAAATTAAATAACAGAACATGAAAGGAAACTAAATAACTATGAGCTCTATTGCCTGAAACTTAATCCAATTGTAAAATAGATAAATCTTTTCTATTGAAATGTTTTTAGAAAAGCAAGGATTACACATTCATTCTAAAACTAATACTAAGAAAGCACATAAAATTTAATCTATAAAAGAAAGTAAATCTCACACATTTTAGCTAGTTGATCTAAAAGTATGAGAGATGGTAAATCGAGATGATCCTTATGTAAGAAAAACCAAGTCAAAATTAAGGAATATTCATGAGTAAGGTGCCACAATCTGATTCTATATTCAAAGCTTGAGCATAACTCTAATTTTACACATGATTTGATAGGAGAAAGATTCCCCTATTTATACAAAAAGATGAGAATCTATCTCATTAATGAGAGTCCATGAATCTCTCCCTATATCTCTAGAGTTACAATCCAAATAGGAAGTGATAAGGCACATCTCTTCTTAGAGTTACAATACAAATAGGAATTTAGACACATATCCTTATGATCCCATGATCTTCTCCATCCAAATTCGAATTTGGCCTTAGGAGGCCACATAAGAGTCTTTTGGAAGCTTCTTTTTGACCTACACATGGCAAAAAACTCATTCTACTTGTTAGGTATAAGTATGTGCATATTATTTTATATTTTTTAACCACAAATTCACTTAAAAATACTAGCAATGAATAAAGTTTGGAAAAACATAAATGTAACCCAATAGTGGTAATGGTAAGGTAAATGTAATGAAATGGAGGTGGAGTGAAAGTCATAAGTGATAATATTGAAATATTAGTTAAAATGTAATGGAAGTAAATGACAATTTCAAGGCCCAACAAATATCCAAGATTAAGTGGATGTAAATCTCTATGGTTAAAAAAAGTCATATATATAACTCATATATTCATTATTTTTATAATAAATAATAATAATAATTTAAAATAAAATTATGATTTAGTTAATTTTTATGGTTTCTAATAAATCTTTGCAATGTGAGGTATATCATAATATTGATGGTTTGTTGTCTATCGACATTTAATAATCATTTAATTTATATTTCTAAGCTACTTATTAATAATTAAATTAATTTTCTAAAAAAATCATTCCAAAAAAACATACCTTTTATTTATTTGTTTTATATTTAAATTTAAAAAATTAATATAAATTCCTACCTAAATCAAATTAAAATTTCCTTAATTTTTTTTTAGATATACAATTTTTCCATACTTAAAACAAATTTTCTATTCAAAAAATTCTTCATATAGCCACGTATATTTTTAAATACTTGTAATTAATTTTAATCTTTTTAAATATTAAAAAAAAAGCCTCCCTCGTTCATAGGGTCTTGGATAAATAGTGATCAGGTGCTCTATTAAGGCACTCCTTGATGTGAAGTCACTGTTTCAATTCCATGCCCGATTGAGGTGATATATTGGACGTGTTGAAGTTGTAGTCCTGCCAAGCTTAAAAAAAAAAAAAATCATTCCTTATTATGCAGAACATTGAAAACACTTATTTTGAATTATACCAAATGATTTATTTATTAGTTTTCATTATAATTTTTTTTATAAATAAAAATTAATGGAAGTTACAAGATGGATATAGGATGATCATTATATTAATTAATATTTATTAATTAAAATTTTAGATAATAAAGAAAAACTATATAAAAGAAATCATATTTAAATTAAAATATTCAATAAAATTAGTGCAACTATATAGATTATATGGTTCATAAATGTTGATAAGAATCTATAATAAACATCAAAACACTTACTTCATTTTACATGTTACCTTGTGTAAATTAAAAAAATCATAAAACTAACTAAATTATAACTTTATATTAATTCTGTTGTTTTTGTTAGGTTACTCCTGAGATGATTGTCAAACCTAACTTGTGGATTGAGTAGATATGACCCAAGGGCACTTAACTTTTCAAAATCACTCAGGGATCACACCCAACCTAGGCCACACTAACTCTTACCATGGTAATATTCTTTCCCATGAAGTTTCAAACCATTGACATTTTCACTATGGATTTCCTTAATAGAACACCCTATTGCCATTTTATCTATGCCCCATGGGAAAATTTATATTAAATTATTATTATTATTAGCTTTAAAAAAAATTAAAATACAAGTTAAACACACACACACACAATACATTTTATATATAAAAAACACATGGAACAAGATACATAATCATGATGATTTATCCCCATTTTACCATGGAGATTCTTAATTTGTAAATATGTTTTGTTACAATACCAATATTGTTTATCAATACCACATCCACAAAAAAACATAACTCACTTCATATGATATTTTTTAACTAATAAATTTAATTAAGACAAGAAAAAAGGGCATACCTACTTTGAAGATAAATCTCAACCTTTAATTTGTGTATGCTACCAAGAATATTGTGAAATATTATGTGGATGTTAAATCTCTACCATCCACCTAATAATTATTGATAATTAAATTAAAATTCTAGAAAATATATTAAAAAAAAAACTTGTTAGCATAATTAAGATTAATATGTATTCCTGCACATCAGGCGTTTAAAGGAAATAACTATCAGATTGTGCATGGACATGAATACCATCCCACATCTCCTTGTTATAACAAATTTTTCCTCACTTATCGTCATATGCATTTGTTGGTAAAGGTAACATCCCTTTTCCTATGCTAAACTAATTTTATTTTAAAAAGTTACTTTCAAATTCTATACATGAGCTTTTCACATGAAAGTTGTGTATATATGCGGGTACTTTCAAAAGAAACCATATATCAATTAGAATATATATATATATATATATATATATATATATATATTTGTGACTAAAAAAGTTCTATTAATTTAGATAAAATTTACATCATTGAGTTATTATCACGATAAACCATCTACTTGTTCCCTACGAGACTTATGAGCCAGGTGTTAAAACTATAGAAAAAAATAATAGAAAAATTCTAGCCCACATACAGATTGCCTATAATTACCAAAAATACCCAAGTATCAAAATGCATCCAACTCTAATTTTCAGTCTACAATATTCCTTGAAACCTGGTTGTCTGGACCATTTCCATGCCACTGCCAAAATGCCTCATGAACATGATATTTTGTGTATGCAATCCATCCTTCAAGGCTCTATAAAATTTATTGAAGTCTCTTATATCCATGAAAAATCGAAGCCAATCAATCCAAAATTTTCCATTGATTATGTTGGAGGTAATTCATGAAAGTTATGGCCTCATTCCTATCATTATGGCGATCCCAAGCCAGTTGCTCCAATAATACTGTCACCTAGTTGATATGCTCCTCCAAGGAGTCAAAAGGAGGAGGAAAATCCACTTGCCCTGATGAGCGAACATGCAATTTCTCCACCTCCTCACCATAGTCAGGTTTCTCACCATGATGAACCACACCTTGGCCTCTTGGTCCAACTTCCTTTCAAAATATCCCTGTTGTTGTTGCATAACATTGTGCCTAATCCCTCCACATGGTACACTCCATAAAATCATCCCCAGAACACCACACACAAAACCAGAGCTTCTGACAGACCCATTTATCTAGTTCAGTTGCTAAGATCACTATAGCTAAGGAAATCTAGTTTCTAAAATTACCTTTGACAAGAGTTTGGCCTCAGGTTGAATGTCTAGCTAGACTAAAAATGTTCCACTTAACTTCATAGTCTATCCATCACCTGCTGAACCACCAACCACAAATAATGGGAAACCCTTCCTTTAAAACACACTTCATTGGATGGACACCTAGGGTCAATGAACCGAGTTAATAACCCAAACCACCCACACACCACAGGCACACCTTCCCAACTAGTAACCAGAGACAAACTATGAAAAGAAAAAAATTACACAAGGTCCTAAATCATCAAAGGGAGTCTATCAGTGATATGAAACCAAATCACAAAATAGAAGAAAATATAGATCAACAACTTAAAAATTATCCTCTTCAAGGGTGAAATCTCCTTTACATTAAATAAATGAACAAGTCTTGTATGATTAAAATAAAAAAACTTCCTTTCTATATATGGGAGTGTAAGCAGTCATAATATAATTAGAGCTGATATAACAATACTAATGTAAGGGCACAAGAATAAAAATAGTGGACTTCTATGGGGCACAACAATAAAAATATGGGGACTACATGGACACAACAATAACAATAAGGGGGCTACACTAACAATAACAATAAGGGGGTACACTAGTATTTTAGGGACCTAACATGCTTCTCTCCTTCAAAAAAGTGGTGTCCTCAATGTTTGAGTGGTTCTGGATGCTTCTGTATAAAATTTTCATCCTCCCAGGTGGAATTTTAAGCAGGTAAGTTCTTCCAGTTGATGAGATATTCTGAAATTGATCGATTTTTAGCTGTCGAGTTCTTGTTTCCGTGACTTTTTCAGGTAAAAATATGATTTTTCCTTCCTCTTCAAGTTATGGAAATATTGTTTGAAATGAGAGCTTATCACCTATAACCTTATTTAAGCATGAAATATAGAAAGCTGGGTGCACTCGGGAAGATGCAGAAAGGTCCAATTTTTATGCCATAGTAACAATACTTTGCAACACCTTGTAAGGACCATAATCCTTTTGGTGATAATTTATTATCTTTCTTATTATCCTTCTTATACGGTTTGTATGGTTGAGGTTGTAAAAATACCCAGTTGCCTACATCAAAACTCCTTTTGCTACGATGTTGATATGCTTATTGTTTCATTTGATTCTATGCCAAAGTGAGGTTATCCTTTAAGAGTTGGAGAAATTGTTGTTGATGCTCGATGTGATCTTCCACTTCTTGAAGCTTAGAATTTTCTCTTAAACATGATTTTATGGTCAGTGGATTATATCCATAAAGTTCCATAAATGGGTTCATTTTTATTTTAGCATGGAAGAAAGTCGTATACCACCATTTAGCCATAGGTAACCAATTGACCCATTGTGCATGTTTATCATATACAAAGAAACAAATATATCCTTCCAAATATTTGTTCACTATCTTAGTTTGCCCATCAGATTGAGGACGATAAGATGAGCTATGAGCTAATTGAGTACCCAGATAAGAAAATAATTTCATCCAGAAATTTCCAGTGAAAATGGGATCTCTATTGCTTACAATAATCTTTGGGTTTCCATTTATCTTTTGATTTGTTTCCATAAATGCAATAGAAATGGTACTGGCTTTAAATGTATAAGATAATGCACAAAATTATTCATACTGGGTAAGTTTATCAACTACCACCATGATTACACTCTTTCCTTCAGACTTGGGTAAACCTGTGATAAAATCCTTTGAAATCTCCTCCCAAAATTGACTTGGAATCGATAAGGGTTGTAACAAAACCAGGTTCTTAATTGTCTCAAATTTATTTTGTTGGAAAACCAAACATTACGCTAAAAACTTTTGAATATCAGATTTAAGGCCATCCCAAAAAATTCCTTCTTAACCATGTGGTGAGTTTTTAAAAATCCTGAGTGACCTCCTAAGGGAGAGGTGTGCAATTATAGAAGAATATTTTGTTTGATTTGGGAATTCTTACAAAGGCATAACCAGTCTTTGTACCACAATGAATCATTTTTCCAATTAAATGTATCATATGTACTGGGATATTGTTGCAACGTTTGAATGAGTGCGCACACTTCTTCGTCATTATTCCATTCACCCCTTACTTCAGTTGTCCAATCTGGTTGGATAATATAAATGGCACAAATCAATGCTTCCACATCCTCATCCTTTCGTGAGAGTGCATCCACAACAACATTTTTCTTCCTTTTTTTGTAGATGATTTCAAATTCATAACCCAACCTCTTTGTGACCCATTTTTTTCTACTCTTCTGAAGATAATATTTTTTCTAAGAAGTATTTAAGACTATCATGATCCATTTTTACCTTTTAAGTGTCTTCCCATTAGGTACAATCTCCATTTCTTAAGTGCATGTAGTATTGCCAACATTTCCTTCTCATAAATAGGTTTGTGTAAATACTTTCCTTTGATTGGACGACTTTTAAAAGCAATGGGTATTCATTCTTGCATTAAACCAATACCAATTTCATTTCCTGAGGCATCACATTCCACAATAAAGGTTTTTGTGAATTCTATCTTAGGTAAGACTGGTGCTTGGATAATTTCATCTTTAAGATGTTCAAAGGCCTTAGTTGCTTCTGGAGTCCAAGAAAATACATATTTCTTCAGTAGTGTTGTTAGTGCAACTGATATTATCCTATAATTCTTAACAAACTTGCGATAATACCATGTCAACCTGAGAATTCCTCACAGATGCTTTATGTTTGTGGGGATTTTCCATTCCTTAATGGCTTTAATTTTGTTAGGGTCTACATTAACACTCTCATGAGATACAATATGACCTAGATATTCCATCTCATATACTTCAAATAAACATTTTGAGGTTTTTTCATATAATTGTTTCTCCTCCAATAGTTTGAGTACCATGTAAACATGTTGAACATGATCCTTCCAAGACTTGTTGTAGATTAGCATATCATCAAAAATTACTAACACAAATTTTCTAAGGGTTTTAAAATGGAATTTATCAAACCTTGAAATGTAGAAGGTGCATTGGTAAGGCAAAAAAGCATGAAAAAAACTCATAATGACCCTCATGAGTTCTAAATGTTATTTTCAGAATGTCTTTGGTATTCATTCTTATTTGATGATATCCCGAAAGAAGATCCAACTTGGTGAAGTAAATTGCTCCATGTAATTCATCCAATAATTCATCAATGATAGGAATGAGAAATTTATCTTTAATAGTGAGATTTTTGAGCTCTCTATAATCCGAAAATTTGCACCATGATCCATCCTTATTGTGAACCAATACTAATAGAGCAAAGAAAAAACTATGAGTAGGTTCAATTATACCAACCTCTAGCATTTTTGCAACCATATGTTCAATTACACTCTTTTGGGAATAAGGATATTTATAAGGCCTTATGTTTTGAGGAACACTTCCTGGAATCAAATTAATAGCATGATCCTAATCATGAATAGGTGGGATTCCTTTTGGAGTCTCAAACAACTTGGAATGATTTTCTAATAATTTTTGGAGATCTGGAGAAATAGATCATTTCGATGTTCGAATATCTAGTGAGAATAATTGTTCAATTTATGACCCATTGTTATTTCTTTAGAAGATTTGTCATGCCATTAGAGTAGATTTTCTTTCCTAGTTTCCCTATGCTACCCCTTAATTCAACTTCCTTTCCTTCCCAAAAAAAAATTCAATAAAGTTCTTGAAAATTAAAAGTTATTGTACCCAAAGGTTGTAACCATTGGAATCCTAGTACAACATCAACACCACCCATTGGAATGGAAAACATTGGACTATTCAATACATATTATCCCAATGATAGCTTGATATTATTGCACTTTCTAGAGAAATTTATAGTTCCTCCATTTGCAACAATTACTTGACACTCTGGTGTTGGATATAGGAAGAAATTCAATTCCTTGTATATCTTACAATGAATAAAATTATGGGTATTACCCGAATCAATCAACCTTTTTATTCTTGATATGTATTTCTATATTGAGAGTTTGAGGAGTGGTAATTCCTACCAATTCATTACAATATATGGTAATATTTATTTCTTCTTTCTCCATGCTTGGTTCCTGGTATATATCCTCTTCTTTTGATGTTTCTTGTTTCTTTTCTTCTTCCTCTTCACAATCTATGTAAAATAATTTCTTCTCGGCACACTTATGACCTTTACTATATTTTCTATCACAACTATAACAAAGCCCTTTTTCTATTTTTTCTTCCAAGTTTTTTGGTCTCAACCTTGTAGGTTGTGGAAGGCTAGGAGAAGAAAAACTTCCATCTTTATAGTTGTGAGAGTTATGCTTCATTGTTACCATAATTTTTCTTTCATTTTTTCTTGCCAACCTGAATGCCTTCTCCAATGAATCAGGTTCCCAAAGTCAAACCTCATGTTGGATGTTATCCTTTAAAGTAACTATGATCAAGACATAAATCCTATGCTCCCCTTGAATATAATTTACCCTTATATTCAATTTTTGGAAGACTTCAATGTGCTTTGCCATTGAATCCTTTTGTTTGAGATTTATCAATTGGATAAAGAAGGTGTTGTTATTTGTATCCTCATAACATGCTAAAATTTCCTCCATAAAAATTGACCAAGTTACAAGTGATTTACAAGAAAAAATCCATCGATACCATACAATTTGATTGGGTTATAAATATAATGTTTCGATACGTACCTTTTGTGTGTGTTGCACAATATGGAGATCAAAATATTGCTCCATCTGTAGTATCCATGTTACTATATCCTTGTCATAAAAATTTCTCATATCGATATTAGGAATGTGGCGGGTCTTAAACCCAACATTGGAGTCTCTAAAATCATCATTCATATTCTTTTTTTCTCCTCGTGATTTTCATGGAATACCTTTTCTCCATTAGGGAGCTTTTTTTGTAGTAACTTTGTCAAACCTTCCTTCAAACCTTCCATGGCATCTTTTAAACCCTTCATGTCACCTTTTATTTATGCTTTTAATCCATCCATTTCCCCTTTTAAACCCTTCATTTCTACTTTTATTCCTTCTTTTAAGTCACCCATGTCATCTTTGGTTGCTCTTTGTGAGAGTGAAATTTGTTGCACTTGGTCTCGTATCTTTGATATATCATGTTGCAATTATTCCTCTCCATGCGTCATATTAGAGATATATGAGGGTTAATGGGTGTGGAATTATATGTTTTGGAGGCATTTGATAACAAAATATTGATATCTCTGCTTCACTATGCCCCTTGAATTGGTTCAAACTGGTTTTTCAAACAAGACTTATGCAAAATTAAAAAAATACGCACCTTTTTAGTTCATTTTAGGAGCTATATATTAAAACCATTGTATATTTTGTGATTTTGGATCTCCAATATTTGAATTTCAGTACTATGGTATTCTTGTGATTCTTCTTTCCAATTCCACAATTCATACCAAATTTGGATTCTTTAAGTTAAAGTTATGCCAAATCTCCCCCGACGACTTGATTATGGATTGGTTCAATAGAGATAATTTTTAAGGGATTCCACGTGTCACTGTTTAAATATTTGAATTTGAAACTGGTACAGGAAAAAATAAAGTCCATGAAATATCTGTCACTTTTTACAGAATTCAAATCCGATGTCTGAAACGAAAGTTATGATGATTTTCTCTCGATCACCTATTTGAGATGAACTTCTGGAACCTGCAAAAACCCTAAATTCCTTAGATCATATCTCCGAAAATATAGTGAAACAATATGTGAAATTTGTACACGAGATTCATCATTATTTTTAATCCACATGGTTTCAATTTAAGCTTTTGAAGCTTTGTAGAAGAAAGGTTATAATGAAAATTCCAAGAAGGCCTATTTGCAATAGCAGATTCCTAGAATCCAAAGCTTTGATACCAATTTTTATGAAACCAACTCACAAAATAGAAGAAAATATAGATCAATGACTTAAAAATTATCCTCTCTAAGTGGAAAACCTACTTTACATTACATAAATGAACGATTTTTGGATGATTCAAATGAAAAGACCTCCTTTCTATATGTAAGACTTTAAGGGGTCACAATATAATCAAAGCCATCATAACAATAATAATGTAAGAACAAAAATAATAACAGTGGGTTTCTATTGTTGGGTATGTGTTATATTCTTTCCACGATTAGTCGTATGCGTGGGGGGCTGATAGCCTCCTTTGTACATTGCGCCAGGTGCAACAGGGGGATCACAGCGGGGGCGGTATCCCCCCTTGTTCAGGGTGCGGGGCAGCACCCTAGGAAATTTTTTTTTGGACCCTATTTTTTGGTTGGCGGACTCGCCCATGTTTTTGTGCATGGGTTTGCACATGGTATTGGGGCATGCTGGTTTTCATCCCTGGTATTTTTTAGATCCGGTCAAGGGAACTACGTTTATGTTCTAATCCAGGGTTAATGGATTGGGGTTTATAAATGCTTCGACATGTATATATATGTGTTGTAACACTAAAAGTAATATTATGAAAAATCAAGTTGGTAGTCCCGATTTGGGATCTAGGGAAAAATATCGGTGTATATTTGTTTTGTGTTTTATTCTCTCGATATTTTTTATTTTCTATTTTTAAGATTTGTTTGTAGATAATTTCTGTACAAGGTTAAAAGCTACATCTATGGGGCATAATAATAACAATATGGGGACTATATAGAAACAAAAATAAAAATAACGGGGCCACACTACTAATAATAATAAGGGGATACACTAGTATTATAGGGACTTAACAATCAAACATCGAATCCTCAACCAACTAACTCCATCCATCCATGAGAAACCACACCAAAGACACAACTTGAGAAATGAGAAAAGAAAAAACAAGATTAACAAGAGAGATCTACCAGAATACCAGGAGAATATGGATCCTTGGAAACTAACGTTGGGGTGACACAATGAACCAGGGACAACCCACTCGTCATATTCGAAAGTTCATCAATGTCTCAAACCTCTTCATTTGGGCCAGGGTCCAAAACGATACACTCAACTCTAATTTTTTGTCCACTTTGAACCAACTACTTTGCGTAGTGGCATACATCAATACACTTGTAGGATGGAAGTCAGGGCATGGCTCGAACCAAAAACCACCCTACACTACAAGAACATAAATTTTTAGGTCCCTATATTACGAGTTTAGTCCTTTATTTTTATTAGCGTAGCCCCGTTATTGTTATTGTTGTACCCCTGTAACCCCAATATTGTTATTATTGTGCCCTTACATTATTATTGTTAGGTCGGCTAGGATTATATTGTGGCCCCATGGACTCCTATATATAGAAGGAGGTTTTGGTCATTTGTATCATCCAAAATTTTTTCATTAATGTAATGTATTGGAGGTTTCCCCTTTAAAGAGGCTAATTTCTAAGGCGTTGATCTCTCTTTTCTTCTTTTTTTGGAGCTGGTTTCATAAAATTTGGTATCAGAGCTTTGGATTCTAGGGTTTCGCTGCTCCAAACAGGTCATTGTGGAATTTTCGCTATAACTTTGTTTCTACAAAGGTTCAGAAGCTTAAATTTTTATAGAGAAAAGCTGAAATCTTGAGGAATGTCGTGGAAAAATTTCAAATCTTGGTTTGCAGGCTCCTTGATATAACCTAAACAGGTCATTGTCAAATTTTCGCTATAAATTTTTTTATACGAGGGTTCAAAAGTTTAAATTGTTACAAAGTGAAGCTAAAATCCTGAGGAATGTTGTGGAACAATTTCAGAGCTTGATTCTCAATATTTGCGGAGATAGGGTCTATGGAAGTTAGGCTCTTGAATTTCATGTCAAAGAGGTGACCGTGGGATAATCATCATAACTCTCTCTCTTAGCATTGGACTGGAATTATGTAAAAGGTGACCACAAATAAACAGGCTGTAGTTTCCTCTGTGTCAATTTGAGAGCTGAAGGAGGAAACAGTGACATGTGGCATGCCTTGCAAGGTCGCTCTACTGAACCAATCCATAATTAGGTCATTTTGGGAGATTGGGCATAACTTTGGCTTGAAGAATCCAAATCAGGTGAGACCTATGGAAATTTAAAGAAGCTTCATAGGCCTACTACATGGCTGAATTTTAGATATTGAAAGTCCGAAATAACATAGATAATTGAGTTTCAATATTGAGCTCCTCAAAATCAATAAAAAGGTGTGTATTTTTTTTCGAATTGCTTAAGTCTTGTGTGAAAAATCAGTTTGAATTGATTCCAAGGGAATATTGTAGAACATATATTAGTATTCGGTTATAAAATCCCCCCTAAAAATAATTCAACACCCATTAAGCCTTTAGAAGGCTCTACTATGACTCATGAAGATGAAGAATTGCAACATGACATATCAAAATTACAAGAGCAAGTGCACCAAATTTCGCTCTTGCAAAGAGAAAAAAAATGAAATGGAAGTTTTGAAGAAAGGCGTGGAAACTAAGATAGATGGTTTGAAGAAATGCGTGGAAGCTAATATGGATGGCATGAAAGCTGGCATGGAAGCTAAGATGGATGACGTGAAAGACAACATAGAAAACATGAAAGACAACATGGAAAACATGAAGAATGATCTAAATGCACACATGGAAGGTTTGACAAATTTGATACAAGAAATGTTTCACAATGCCGAAAAGATAGTAGAGGAAAATAATGATGATAAAAAAATAAATGTTAATCGTGATTTCATAAAATCTAATTTTGGATGGAAGAACCAACATATTCCAAAGATGGATATGAGGAATTTTGATGGAAAGGATCCCGTAACATGGATACTATAGATGGAGCAATATTTTTATCTCAATAATGCACAAAACACACAAAAGGTATGCATTGCAACTTTACATTTAGAACAAAATATATTTGTATGGTATAGATGGCTTTGCTCCCGTAAAAAAATTGTTACTTGGTCAATTTTTACAGAGGAAATGATAACACATTATGAGGATACAAAAAGCAACACCTTCTTTAGCCAATTGATAAATCTCAAACAAAAGGATTCAGTGGTGGAGCACATTGAGGACTTCCAAAAATTGAATATAAGGGTAATTGATATTCTAGAGGAACACCAGATTGATGTCTTCATAGGGACTTTAAAGGATAACATCCAACACGAAGTTCACGTTTGGGAACGTGATTCATTGGAAAAGGCATTCAGGTTTGAAAGAAAAAATGAATGTAAAATTATGGCGACAAGGAAGCCTACCATTCACATATATAAAGATGGAAGTGTTGCTACTCCTAGACTTCCACAATATACAAGGTTTACACCACACGAATTGGAAGAAAAAAAAGAAAAATGGCTTTGCTACAGTTGTGATAGAAAATACACTAAAGGTCATAAGTGTGCTGAGAATAAATTATTTTACATATATTGTGAAGAGGAAGAAGAAAATGAAGAAGAATCTTCAAAAGAAGAGGATATACACTAGGAACCAACCCTAGAAGAGGAAGAAATGAGTCTGACCATATCATGTAATGCATTGGCAGGAATTACCACTCCTCAAACTCTCAAGATATAAGAACATATCAAGAAGAAAAAGGTAATAGTCTTGACTGATTTGGGTAGTACCCATAATTTTATTCATTGTGAGGTAGCAAAGGAATTGAATTGTTTCCTATACCCAGCACCAAAATGTCAAGTGATGGTTGCAAATTGAGGAACTATAAATTTCTCTGGAAAATTCCATAATATCAAGTTAACCATGGGGGAATATGTATTGAATAGTCCAATTCTTTCCATTCCGATGGGAGGTGCTAATTTTGTACTAGGAGTACAATGGTTACAATCTTTGGGGACATTAGGTTTTAATTTTCAAGAACTTTTCTTGAATTTTTTATTTTTTTTCTGAAGAAAGAACATTGAGGCATAATTGCACAATTATGCTCAATAGAAGTTCCAAAATAGAACTCATCTATTTCTGTAGATCTCCAAAAAGTATTGGACAATCGTTCCAAGGTGTTTGAAACTCCCAAAGGACTCGCACCTATTCGTGATCATGATCATGCTATTCATTTGATTCGAGGAAGTGTTCCTCCAAACATCAGGCCTTATAGATATCATTATGTCCAAAAGAGCGAAATTGAATGTATGATTGCAGGAATGTTAGAGGCTAGTATAATTCAACCTAGTCAAAGTTCTTTCTCTGCTCCAGTAGTATTGGAGCATGAGAAGGATGGATCATGGAAGATGTGTCCGGATTATAGGGAGCTCAATAAGCTCACCATTAAAGATAAATTTCCCATTCTTATGATTGATGAATTATTGGATGAATTACATGGAGAAATTTATTTTACCAAGTTGTATCTTCATTCAAGATATCATAAAATTAGAATGAATACTGAAGACATTAAGAAAACAACATTTCGAACTCATGAGGGTCATTATGAATTTTTGGTCACGCCTTTTGGCCTTACCAATGCACCTTCTACATTTCAAGGGTTGATGAATTCCATTTTCAAACCCTTCCTTAGAAAATTGGTGCTAGTATTTTTTGATGATATACTAATCTAATTCAGGTCTTGGAAGGATCATGTTCAACATGTTGATAGGGTGCTCAAACTATTATAGGAGAAACAATTATATGCAAAAACATCCAAATGTTTCTTTGGAGTACAAGAGGTGGAATATCTGTGTCATATTGTATCTCACGAGGGTGTTAAGGTAGCCCTAAAAAAATTAAAGCCATTAAGGAATGAAAAGTCCCCACAACCAAAAAGTAGTTGTGAGGATTTCTCTAGTTAACAAGGTATTATCGCAAGTTTTTTAAGAATTATGGGAGAATATCAGCACCTCTAACAACATTATTTAAGAAATATGCATTTTCATGGACTCCTAAAGCAACTAAGGCCTTTGAACATCTTAAAGAGGAAATGTGCCTAGCACCGGTCTTAGCTATGCCAAACTTCACAAAAATCTTTGTTGTGAAATGTGATGCCGCAAGAAATGGAATTGGTGTCGTTTTAATGAAAGAAGGAAGACCTATTTCTTTTGAAAGTCGTTCAATCAAAGGAAAGTATTTAAATAAAGCTATTTATGACAAGGAAATGTTAGCAATACTACATGCACTAGAGAAAAGGTGACCTTACCTAATGGGAAGACACTTTAAGGTAAAAACTGATCATGATAGTCCTAAACACTTTTTGGAACAAAAACTATCTTTAGAAGAGAAGAAAAAATGGGTCACAAAGATGCTGGGTTATGAATTTTAAATAATCTACAAAAAATGGAAGCTAAATGTGGTTGCAGATGCACTCTCAAGAAATAATGAAGAGGTGGAAGCTTTGCTTTGTGCTATTTCTATTATCCAACCAGATTGGATAACTGAAGCAAGGGATGAATGGAAGATGGACGAAGAAGTGTGGACACTCATTCAAAATTTGCAGCAAGATCGTAGTACACTTGATACATTTATTTGGAAAAATTATTCCTTATGGTACAAATATCTCTTATATCTTTGTAAGAATTCCCAACTAAAACAAAATATTCTTTTGGAATTGTACACTTCTCCTTAAGGAGGACACTTAGGATTTTAAAAACTTAACACAGGGTGAAGAAAGATTTTTTTTGTGATGGCCTTAAATATGATTTTCAAAATTTTGTGGTGGAATGTTTGGTTTTCCAGCAAAATAAAGTTGAGACAATTAAGACCCCGAGTCTTCTACAACCTTTATCCATTCATTGGGAGGAGATTTCAATGGATTTTCTCACAGGTTTACCTAAGTCCGAAGGAAAGAGTGTCATTATGGTGGTAGTTGATAAAATTATCAAGTATGCAAACTTTTGTGCATTATCTCATCCATTTAAATAAAGTATAGTTGCTACTACATTTATGGACAGAATTCAAAAGCTACATGGAAACCCAAAGATTATTGTGAGCGACAGAGATCCCATTTTTACTGGAAATTTTTAGACAGAGTTATTTTCTTGTTTGGGTACTCAATTAGCTCATAGCTCATCTTATCATCCTCAATATGATGGTCAAACTGAGATAGTGAATAAATGTTTGGAAGGATATATTCGTTGTTTTGTATCTGATAAACAAACACAATGGGTCAAGTGGTTACCTCTCACTGAATGGTGGTATAACACTTCCTTCCATACTGTAACAAAAATGACCCCATTGATGGCACTTTATGGATATCATCCACCATCCATAACATCATCTTTAAGAGAAAATTCTAAGGTTAAAGCAGTGTAAGATCACATCGAGCGTCAATAAGAAGTTCTCCAACTCTTAAAGGATAACCTAAATTTGGCACAAAATAGAATGAAACAATAGGAAGATCAACATCGCAGCCAGAGAAGTTTTGATGTAGGAGACTAGGTATTTTTACGGCTACAACCATACAAAAAAATGTCCCTCAAGAAACCTAAGAAGGATAATAAATTATCGCCAAAGTACTATGGTCCTTACAAGGTGTTGCAAAATATTGGTACTATGGCATACAAATTGGAGCTTCTTGCTTCTTTGCGAGTGCATATAGTTTTCCATGTTTCATGCTTAAATAAGGTTATAGGTGAAAATCTTCCAGTTCAAAAAATATTTCTAGAACTTGATGAGGAAGGAAAAATCATATTGGACCCTGAAGCAGTCACGGAAACAAGAACTTGACAGCTACGAAATCGATCAATTTCAAAGTATCTCATCAAGTGGAAGAACTTTCCCACTGAAGATTCTACATGGGAGGATGAAAATTTTATAGAGAAGCACCCAAAGCTACTCAAGCATTGAGGACAACACTTTTTTGAAGGACAGGGGCATGTTAGGTACTTATATTACTAGTTTAGTCCCTTATTGTTATTAGTGTATCCCCCTTATTGTTATTGCTATACCCCTGTAACCCCAATATGTTTATTATTGTGGCCTTACATTATTATTGTTAGGTCGGCTAGGATTATATTGTGGCCCCATGGACTCCTATATATAGAAGGAGGTTTTGGTAATTTGTATCATCCAAGAATTGTTCATTTATGTAATGTATTGGAGGTTTCCCCCTCGAAGAGGATGATTTATAAGGCGTTGATCTCTCTTTTATTATATTTTTGGAGCTGGTTTCATAACATAAATATCCACCAGAAACACTCCTCCCATACTCAGAGATCAACTCTTACCTCTAATTTCTCCCCAGATGATCAAAATTAACCCTGCTTGTTCGCAAAATTTCGCATGCACCATGCTTATAGTAGATCCCTCATTATGCGTCATTGAATATCCACATGGGGAAGGGGTGTAATTCCCTTTGGTGAATGGTTGACACATCGTTCTTCACCTCCATGAGGGAATGGATTAGAATGTATGAAAAAAAATATAAAAGTGTGATTTTTCAAGTGTGGTTTGTGAGTTACACTAGAAACCCACTTAAAAGGGTCTATGGAGTAACCACCCAAACCAATTTATGGTTGTATAAATACACAACTTGAGTGGCCCTCATAGGGATTACTAGCCTTCATATATATAGCATGTCAAAATTCTCCCAGATTAGGTCTGTTATTCATATGTTTTTAGCACTCCCTTGTCTATAGGAAGCCCTTCTTTCCATGTTGTGATGTAGAGTTCCCTTAATATTATATATATTATTGGAAGATGATAACTTTAGTGGTTTGGGAAGGAAGGATTCGAAGGAAGGTTCCGTTTGGTGCCAACAACCAAGATTAGGTGATCATGTAACTACTTTTGTGTTGTTATTATCAATAAAGAAGCTCATATTTTGTCCCAATTCTCTTCTTTATATTTTGTGATTATGAATATTTTATTGAATTTATTATGGAATAACTTGAATAATGTAAAATTTGAAATGAGAACTATAAAATCAAAATGACAACTCTAGCCAAAAATCCCAATAAAAGCATGAAAAATAACACGAAAGTGAAAAGTGTTGATGATGAAATAACGTTTTTTTTAAGGACAAATTTTCAACAATTTTTTAAAATGAAAGTAAAATCCAATAAAAACCAATTTTTGTGTGCAAAAACACCGTGAAAACAAAAGTGTTAATGTCGTAATAGCATCATTTTTTTCGAGGTAAATTCTCAACATTTTTTAGCAATGGAATTAAGGATAAAATATCATGGCTCTGAAAAATATTAAAATTCAAATTATTTTCAAACATGAAATTAATTTAAAATATCACGTCTTATAATTGTTTTAAACCATAGAATTAAAGATAAAATATCATGACTTAGAAAAAATTATTTTTTTTACAAATTTTCAAACATGGAATTAAAACCAAAGATTGTGACTACAAAAAACCTCAAGTTTTCAACATATTTCAACCATGGAATTATGAAAAAAAATTATGACTAAAGAAACTTTAAAAATGAACAATTGAATCAAAGAGTCAATATACCAAGATTAATTTAGTTTTTAAATGCTAAAAGTAAAACAACTTTAAATTATTAGCCTAAGACAACTTGACACATTGAAAATAAAAAATAAAAACCAACCATCAAATTGACATGTAGTGTAGGTGAATTTGACCCATTGTAATGAAAAGTTAAAGACTAACCATGAAATTGATACATTTTGGGGGTAGAATCAATCCATTATAACGAAAAATTTAAAATCAACTATTAAATTGACGCATAATCTAATTAGGTTGCTAGCCAAGGATCGATATAGACCTTGAATAAAAATTAAAATAAAGCAAAATAATAAATAAATACAAATGAAAAATACAAAAGAAAACAAAAAATTAAATATTGAAAAAAACAAAAGCAAACAAAAACACAAAAATTAAAAAAATAATAACAAGTAAATCAAAATATATATTAAAACATAAAAAAATCAAAATATAATAACAACTGAATAAAAAAATATATAATACATATATAATTTTTAAATATGGAAAAAAATATATTAAAAATAAAAAACAGATAAAAAAATCTAACATAAAAAATGTAAAAAACAATATTAACCTATAAAAATTAAAATATTAAAAAAATTAATTAAATAAACAAATAAAATATAAAAAACAATTTTTTTTTATTTTTTTTAAATTATGGCCAAATGGATCGAGGGTGGGGGCAGGACGATTCTCAAAATCGTCCCTCCCTCGCCTTGGGACTACTTGGTAGTGATGGGTGGGTGGGTGCATGGGGGGTGTGGGAGGGGGGGTGTTGGGTGCTACCTGTTGTATCCCCGCCCCTAGAATCATCCCTCCCCCGTCTTGGGCATGTTTGGCCATGAGGGTGGGAAGGGGGGAAAGGCTACTTAGAATCGTCCCTCCCCTACCCTGGGATCGTTTGGCCATGGGGGTGGGAAAGGCTGCGTGTTGGAGCCTCGCCCACCCCTGCAGCCAAACAAGCCCAGGACATGGGAGGCCCGACAAGTCCCTAATATGAAAAATAAAAATATGTGGATATATCTTTATAAAAATATTGAAATTTCTATTTACTTTACATATAATGTCTATACAATTTGAGTGATCTTTAAGGAAAAATAATTTTATATTACAAAATTTGTGTGAATCATGTTTAGAAAAAAAATGGAAATTCATGAATCATTTTTTGGAAAAGTATGGAAAATTATCCCACTTGCGAATATTAGCCCCTAAACATTTCCATATTATTTAAGGGTGCTGAATCCATATATGTAGTCATTTTAGCGCATACTTCTCTTATTGCTGGCCATTTCAGTGTAGGTAAGATGGTGGCACAATTACAAAGGTATTGTTATTGGCCTCATATGTATGAAAGTGTGTCATGATTTGTAAGAGGATGTTCTTTATGTGCTATTAGTAAGGCTAGCAATAGAAAGGTGGTATTTTATAGACCACTTCCTGTACCTTCTTGTCCATGGGAGAGTATTTATTTGGATTTTGTAGGAGGTGTACCTATGGCTAGGAGAGGTCATGATTATCTTTATGTAGTTGTGGATAGGTTCAGGACAATGTGTATTTTGATGCCTTGTAAAAATAAGGTTACAACTGAACAAACCGCTTAGTTATTCTTTTAGAATGTATGAGTGCATTTTGGGTTTCCCACATCCATTTTTAGTGATCGAGATTCTCGCTTTGTAGCGAAATTTTGGTTAAGCTTGTGGGGGCTCATGGAAAACAAATTGAAAAAGAGTACAAAATTTGATCTGCAAACAGACGACGAAATAGAGGTGGTGAACATGATAATGATACATCTTCTTCACGGTTACTGCAAAAAAAATCTTAAGTTGAGGGATGGAAATTTTCTCTATATTCAACATACTTACAACCAGACCAAGCACTCTTCGACTCAAACCTCACCATTTGAGGAATGTTTGGGATACTTGCCTAAATATCCTTTATATTTTATCTTTGGAAAATATGTTTCTATTGATGGTCATAGTGACATAGAAAAATCTAAAACGTTCATTGTACAAATCCAATTGGTACATCAAGCAGTTCAAGAATAGCTGGAAAAGAGCCAAGTCCAGTACAAGACAATACACAACAAGAATCATGTAGATCACAATTTCCAAGTTGGTGATGAAGTTTGGATTCACATTAGAAAATAAAGGCTTCAAGGAGAAGGTAAAAAATAGAAAGAAATTTGATATGGTCCATTCAATTTTTTTGAAAATATTAGTAATAATGCCTTCACGTTGGATTTTACTTCATAAATGAAAATTTATGTAGTTTTTAATGTTGAGAATAAAAGATTGTATAAGCCTCTTTTTATTGAAGATCAAGGAGAGAATGCTCAAATGTATTAAGTTGAAGATTTATCTCGCGAATATCTTGAAGAATTGTAGTAAGACACTATCCTTAACAGAAAAACAAGGAATTGAAAATGAGGAAACACGAAATATCTTCGTGTGTGGCTCAAGGGTATAAATCCAAGAAAATCCAAATGGATTGATATTGGAAGGGTGAGGGAACTGTACCCTCACCTAATTTTTAAATGAAAGTGGTATTTTGGGTTCCAAAAGCTTCTAGTGGGGAGTAATGATCTATTGGATGAATCTTATCCTCAAAATTCAAATTTCTCAGAATGGAACGAAACTTGTGCGCTTGCGTATATCTTGTCGTTTTGAATTTGATGCAACTAGTTTTGCCAAAAATCGAATCCATATGCTACCGCATTCACGTTCTGTCTGCTTTTGGAAACAACTAAAAAAATGGTTTCTAGATGATAGGGTTGCCCATTTAGCCATATTATCATTTTTTGGAGCAAAAATGTAGGGCATTTTGTAGGAAGTAGAAATTGCAAGAGGAATTGTTGGAAAACTTGGAGGGACCATAACTTCATTTTTTTGGATTTTTTGTAGCAAAAAGAGGCTAGACATGGGTTTTTTCTAGTAATGAAGCCATTAGAGCTATCAATACAGCCTTTTGAGAATTTTAAATGTATGTAAACACCATTTTTAGAGCATAATGAAAGAGGCCGAACCATTGGAAGTTGTACCATGGGACATAGTGTTGACTTGATGGGCTCTAGACCCAGGTTCAATTGGACTGCAGAGTCTAACAAAACCCACTATTACCGGCCCTTTTGGAAATGATCTGCTTGTACAGATTGAAGTCTCAGTTGAGGCAATATAGGGGGATGCTAGAACCAGGTTGTTGCATCGAGAGGGACACTGGACTTTGGATTTAGGGTTTTTCCTTCTTATCAACTCTTTACAAATCAAATCTATTGGTACTGTAGGCATTGTTTGACACATTTGTTGAACTTACTACAAATTGCACTATCTTATTAGTTATGCATTAAATAAATTAAATAACCATAAAAAATACTGCTCTATTTAGTTACAGATTAAAACCCTTATTCAACATCGAAAATCATAAAAAAATAATAAAAAATAAAATGCATCAGTATAGCTCATATTTTCTCAATATTTCTTTCATTAACAACAAGATCCTTCTTATACACCCACTTTCCACCCCGCGCACACAACTGTAGGGGTCTGTGCACATAGCTGCAGACTTCCTAAGGTCTCTGTGCACACAGCTACAAGAGCCTTTTCCTCTAACCCACAACACACTTTTCATAGGCTTGCATGCCTATGAATTCTATCTAGACTCCTTATATAGATTTGGAATTTACAATACCATGGTTCAAAACCCTGGGAAGAATCAAATGTTTACAAAATATCCCATCCCATTACATACTAAGGGGCTTTGAACCACCCCAAATCACGTATGACTCAAAATAGATGTTGCGCTGTGCATTCTTCTCTTCAATCTGCAAAGTATTTCCTTGCTTTCTTACATTGTGGGGATCCCAGCTCCAACACGTAGCATAGGAGGGGTGAAATCCTTCATCAATTGATGTTGTTTGTTTACTGTTATGGTGATATTTTCTTGGATTTTTTGCAAAAACTCATTTAAAATTTCACGTTTATGTGTTTAATAATTTCACAAAAGAGGCTTAAAACCTAATTGAATCACTTGCAAAAATTTCAAAAACGTCAAGCAATTAAAAAATACAAATCACTGACTCTAAACCAAACCTAGACAGGGTGGAAATCCTTGATGTGAAACCCAGTGCCACTATTTCCACCACCAAGGCCAAAGAAAATGAGCCCAATGATCCATAGCAAGATGAGCACATATTTCACTCCCATAATTGGGTGAATGGTGATCCACTGCATTTCATCATTAATAGTGGGAGTTAAAAGAACCTTATCTTAGTAGAGTTCATTAAGTGGTTGGGCCTCCCAACAAAACCACACCTGCAACCATACACCATCAATTGGATCCATCAAGCATGAGATCTTCACATCAGCTGATAGTGTTTCCCACCCTACAACATGAATAATTTCAAGGACGAGGTATTGTGTGACATTGCTACCCCTGAATTTTGTGATTTTCTATCAGGCCAACCATACTTGTGCAAGAATCATGGTATGTATGATCCTATATTTTTTAGTGTTATTATTATTTTGGGTAGACAACTATACCACATACTAGATATAGCCCTGCCTTTCTTTGATCTCCGCTAACCAATAAAGTCATCTCCCAGATAGGAAATTTGTCTTCTTCCTGACATTCTCTCAAAATAGGGAGAAGTATGTAGCCACATCAATGGCCCCCACACATGGATATTCCACATAACATATGCAAGTATATAAGGTAATGGAAGAATACATATATATAGTCTCAGAACCAATTAGGGTGCCTTTATGATGTAAGGTCAAGCACTCAATCAATCTGACCCCCAACATATCTTTACCCAATGGGCCTATATACTACCATTATTTTCTAGAAAATGAAGAAATCAAGCAATAAATCTAAGAGATTATAATAAAAGGGCACCTATGACCAAGTTACTCACCCTTTGGAATCCTATTTATAATTGTGTAGAGGAAATATGGGACTTAACGACTCTACATTGATTGTCAATCCCTAAACAAAATAATGATCAAGAAACAATACCTTATTCCTAGGACTAACAACCTTCTTAACTAGTTCAATGGGGCCAAGTAATTTAGTAAGATTTATTTGAAGTTTCGATATAACCAATTTCCAATAGAACCAATTGATGTGTGGAAGACTAATTTCAAGTTCAAGGAGGGTATTTTTGAATTTTTGGTTATGCCATTTGGATTAATGAATCCCTAGTGAATTTCATGAAGCTAATGGATGATATCTTGTGGCATTAATAAACTCTTTCATCCTTGTATATATGGATAATATCATCATATTCAGAAAGTGTTAAGAAGAGCACTTGTAGCATATTCTATAGGTCATTCACACTCCGTGGGAGAAAACACTATGTGATAACTTAGAGAAATACTCTCTCAACATAGACAAGGTTCAATATATAGGTTACATTATTAATGAGTAAGGTGTGCATGTGGATCCAACCAAGATCTAAGTCATTTTGGATTAGCCAACCCCAATGAATCTAACATAGTTTAAAAACTTCTTGGTCCTTTCCAAATTTTATTGAAGATTCATGTTAGGGTTCTCTTATATCACTTGATCCTTGATTCAAGTGAAAAAGGGAGATAAAAAGAAAAGTTTATTCTGTTTGAGTTAAAGAAAAGGAATTCTATGAAATAAAACACTCCATTTCTCTACATCAGTACTCACATTGCTAGATTTACAACAACAATTTGAGATTGAGATAGATGCCTCTAAATATGTTATTGGTGTAGTCCTCATTTAGCAAGGAAATTTGGTGGCTTGTCATAGTGAAACACTCTCTAATACTTCTCGAATATGTGCTACATATTATAAGAAGATGTATTCCATTATATAGGCTTGAAAAAAATGGAAAAATTATATTTTTGGGAAGGTGGTGATTACCCACATGGATCACAGACCTATTCAATTTATGAAGACAAAAGGGAAGTTATATAATGACCGCCATAATAAATGGTCAATATACTTTCAACAATTCCATTTGAATATCAAATAAAACAAGGGTATCACCAATCACATTTTCGACTACCTCAGTCGGCCTATGGTTGGGGCATTGGCCACCATTCTCAACTCTTATGGGCACTAGAACTCTCGGTGGCCACAATTATATAAAATTGACTCGAAATTAACTTTCCCATAACATATTTTATGGTGGGAAAGCAAGTTCCAAATTTTCAATTCTAGGATGCATTGTTGTGCTACCTAAGACGCCTTTATGTTACTTTAGATGAGTGTGCCAAGCTGATATGGGAGGAACATTACAGTTAGATAGCAGGTCATTCTAGTTCAGAGAAGACATTTGAAGTAATGGAAAAGTATTTTTATTGACCAAACATTCGATAAGATATTTGAAAGTATTTTACTTCCTCCACCACCTGCTTCATTTCAAACCAACCATTAAGAAGAAATGCATGTATGCCCCTCTTTTTACTCCAAACCAGAATTGAAAATCCATATTGATGGTAATTATTGTGTTTGTGGTTATTGATATGTTTTCTAAGGTCACCATTTTGACTTCCTGCAAGAAGAATATCATAACAAAAGCCACTACCAAGCTCTTCTTCAAATGGGTGTGGGTACATTTTGGGATCTCGAAAAACATCATTTCATATGGAGATAGAAGGTTCCTAATCACATTCTAGTTGAGCCTCTAGTCATTATTGAACACCGAGCTAACCAAATCAACTACCTTCCACCCCTAGACTGATGGCCAAATTGAGGTTGTCAATAGGATGATCATGCACATTATGCACATGTACAACCCCAAGCATCCAAAAAAATGGGATTAAATGATCCCCTACATTCAAAATAGCTACAACATAGCTCTCCCTAGCTCAACTGACCATAGCCTTTTTCAACTAGGATTTGGATTTCAACCATTAGGTCCTATTGATGTCACATTGCCCCTTGCAACTACATAGGTAGAATGTGCACTTGCTCAATGTGAATTCGAAAAGGCTACCGAGTTATTGAATAAATTCAACACATCTACCAACATGTTCATGATATCTTATAGAAATCCAATACTAAGTATAAAAATTTCCATTATCAACATCAAGTGCCCCACAAGTTTCAAGTGGGAGACAAGGTTTGGTTGAATTTGTAGAAGGAATGCCTTATAGGTGACCATTGGAGCTTCAAAAAAAAATTTATAGGCCTTACACCATCACCAAGGTTGTGGGTGACAACACTTTTGAGCTAAGTATCCCCCATCCTTCCTTTCCCTGCACTTAATGTTCAATGTGGACCACCTTCATCCATCCTGAAGACATTTTTATAAATCATATTGAGCCCTAAAAAAAATAGCTATCCTGAAGAAATAAACAATTCCTAAACAAAAATCATGATCTTGAAGAATTCTTTTCTAAATAAAAAAGTAGCTTACATTTATAGAGCTCAACCTATATTTTATTGAATAAGCCACAATTTATTAGATCATGGACAAAAAAGTAAGAGAAATCACCAATAGAGGATTTAGCTATATCATGTTATCAAAGAAGTCAATCTCTCACAGCAAGGAAAGTGGATGACTAGGGGTCGAGTTTAGCAGACATTTCCCCATCTAATTGATGAATTCAATGCAATGGAAACCATTACTTCATAAGGGGGGGGGGGGGGATTGATTCTGGTGGATATCAATGACCACCCACCTATTCCATTAGCTCATAACACAAATTTTTGTATTAGTATTTTTTATATATATTTTTAGGCCTTGAACTTTAGGAGCCATTTTTAGGTATTGAATTCCAATGGGTTATAATGTGAACCAAATATAGATCGTATGCCAAAGTTATAACCCTAGGATGTTGATGTTCTAACTTGCCCCATTAAGGCCCAAAATCCTTTGGTGTTTCATCTCCTAGGGTTAGTCTTTTTTTTATGTGTAGGGTTTATAATTACATCTTTATGATAAAAATTCCTTTAAGAATCATTGTAACATAGGTCAATTAAGGCATGAAACTATCACATATCTTCTCATAAATAAGCTACCACCATTCGAGCTAGTTTGATTTCATTATGCATTTATATAATTTCATCATTTTCCATTTATTAATTGAAGTCAAGTTTCCATGTATCAATATGTTTTGGATATAAAGTTGTATATAATTTCATTCCCTTAAGAAATTCAAATCATATGAGGATGCATACGGCAAGGTTGTAGTAGATCAAGGGTTGTATTGGCCTATACCTTGGGATTTATAATATTATAGAGGTTGATATCATACCAAAACCTGGTACTTAGGTAGAGGAGAGGATCAATACTATTTTACATTGTATTGTGAACCAAGAGCTATGGTAACTAGTAGATAGGTTTGTGGTAGTATTGAAAACATTGTAGATACATGGGGTTAAGTGATTTGGAGGTGACATAGGATGCATCTTAGATAAGGGGAAGAGTCACTCAGATGGACCTGATGTGTGACAAGGGGATTATTTTGGGATTGGATCGAGACCTAAGTAGATCATTCAAGCATTATATATGGAGAAAAATTTGGTGCAACCATTAGAGGAAGCAAAATGATTTTACCCAATGGGTGGCCGGATTACCTCAATGGGTGAACAAAGATTTTAGTGATGTATTGAGGGTTTAGTTACCAACCTTTGTGACCCAAATGGGTAGTTGTTTTGATGTTGAGATGTGGGTGGGATCCAACTAGGTGAGACTATTGATACTTTGTATATTGTACTCCATTTGTATAAATAAGTGGTAGTGTGTTAGGCTTTGGGGAACCTATTGATAAAAATTATTGCATTTGTACAATTTATGTATGGTTTTATTTATGCATTTAATGTGTTAATAATAATACTTGATGAATATTGTAATGTGATGTTTAATCATATTGTTGGATTGGATTTTGGATTAAGTGCAAATATTTTCACTTCTATATAACTTAATAAAAGCATTAGGCAAGTGAGTGTAGTTTAGGTGGAGTATAAACAAGAGGTATTACCTTTGGGAAGAAAATTTTGGTGCCACGTGTAGAGAGTGCTAAATGCATCTGCCTAGACAAGGTATGCTATAGGGTGGTGAAAATTACACATCTGAATTGATAATCTAAGTGAATCCTTAGGATTTCATAGCATGGATTATTGTTAGAATACCTTGGGCTACCGTCAAGGGTGGTTTAAATATAAATTTAAAATAAAATATGAAATGAATGGGATTATAAAATATGTTAAACATAATATTATGACATGGTAAATGAGACATATGCCCATTTTTTGCAACCCTAATAGTGTAGTTTCTCTCTTAGAGAATCCAAAATTTTATTAGATATAAGGAAAATAACAAAAAATACCAACTATATTAGGAAGGTGGAGGAGCCTTGTGATGTAATTCTACTCAAAGTGAAGACATAAGATAAGCTAGTAAACAATTCAACTAAGCAGTGGATGGAATGAAATTAACTTGGTGTAGGGGAAAGGTGGATATTTAACATTATTTGCAGTTATTCCCAAGTGTGAGATTGTTATGATATGTGACAATAATTTCTTTGAATGATGTTACTAAGTTTTTATGAAAAGTAGTTAGGTTTTCCCTTTATGTATGAAATGCAATAAAATTTACATAATTTTCGTGAGACTTTTTTTATTATAGAATAAGTTTTGTTTCATAAAATAATTCTTAAAGCTACATTCTTTAGAAGAAAGAAAAAAAATCAATTTAAAAATAATGGAAATATTTAATTACAATATTATTGAATGATCACCATGAATTACTATTTTGTTTCTTTTATTTAGTATACACAATTTTCAAATTCAACAATTACAACAAAATAAACCAACTAACCCAACGATACCAAAAATTACAATGAACCAAAAGAATATATATTTTTTTTCTAAGTTGGGGGTATCTTTTTATTAACCAAAGCATTAACACATCAATATTTCAAACACAACCATGCATCCTTAACACAAGTGGTCTTAAATTTCCTAGTGGAAAACCAAGTATTGTTGACCACTTGCCTATGGAATAAAAAGTCCAAAAATGAAAGAGACACAACTATAGTAGCATCACTAAAGATTCTATGGGACTGTCATGAAAAAAAAGAGTAACATGAACCATAAAACTCAATAGAAATATCAGTACCATGGGTTAATGGCCAGATATTAATACCCAAATAAGAAACATACTTGGACTGCTAGCTCGCAATACACTTGCAACCACAAAGCCGATTTTTCCACCTGAAATTGAGTTATACTTCCATCTAGAATAGAAAAGAAAACCAATATGCCACATTACAATTTCTAAAAGTTATCCATTAGTTAAATAAGAGAGAGGAAAAACCTCTCCATAATCCACATGCAAATATACAAGTCTATGAATATTCTTGGTGTGAGAATATCCCCAAGCTAGAGGCCAATCTATGTTTGTGGTGTAGACAATTAGAAGAAAACATTCCATACAAATGTTAGGTCAAAACCTCTCATTGAAGTTGTACCAATTAAATTGAGCCAAGATAGTGATAAGATGAGCCCTCTTTAAGATACCCCACACAAAACCCTGAAATGAGAGTAGACTAATATATATAGCACTAGGATTTAAACATTGATGAATAAATTTATAATTAGGCCTTTGACACATTGATGGGAGTGCCAAGTTTTTCCCAAAATAAACCCTGCAATCAAACTCGAGACAAACACTATAATGGTAAAAGGGACAATGAAAAACCATCTCTTAGGGATTTGACCCAACTCACAGACAATGAAGTTTTTTCTTTCACAACAAAATGGCCAATAGCAAGACAATTTTCCTAAACCAAATGCAACCTATAGGGTTGTATTCATTCGAATATCACTAACCCACAATGAAATTTACAACTAGGAAAGAATTGGAGTTACCTTGAGCAAATGTAGATACCTCTTCTAGTTATGCATCATTCCACTTTTCCTTCAAGTAATTTCTACAAGAACCAATTGTGATATGCTTATGATGGAAAGGTCCAACTAAATTTACAAAAAAAAAAAGATATGCTTATGATGGAAGGGTGTTGATGAACCAGGGGTGCTTCCCTATCTTAAGGCCCAATTTTGATAAACAAATCCAAACTATAAGCACCATAACCCTACTTCAGGGCACAAGCTCTCCCCTGCCATTCATGCCTAAAAACCATAATAAATCCATTAATTTCCTTAATAGGGAGAGGAAATCGAGTTGAGACTGAAACTTTTCCCCTCGAGCATCTATGAAAAACAAAAACCTCTTGCATGCATATACGTGTATGGAAGTGGTCACGCCATGGACAATGTTAATGAAATCCATTATATCAATCTCAAAGGTGATGAGCACAAAGACCCAAGCCTCTTTATTCTTCCATTTGCGCCCCATTAGGTAAAAAAATATTATAAAAACTTACATACATGGATATGAAAAAAAAAACTGAAAATTTATTACACCCACTATATAAATAACATTTGATGATCCTTAAAATATAAATTATATAAGTTCTATGAATTTGTTATCATATATAATAAATAAATATATATCACTAAAATTTCCAAACATATAATAAAATAATTTTATATCAAGTTAATATTTATTATGACAAGAAAAATATATATGAATAAATGCTTCAAATATCCAATAAATGTTTATAGAAAGAAAAGTACAAAAACATTATCCTAACTAACCATAGTAGCCCTAAATAATTTAGAACCAACCAATAATAAATATGGTAATCAAATAAAACCAACCAAGTGAAGTCACCCCAAACAATTATAAGTAATGAAATGTATATAAACATTTGGCATGGATGGACATAAATATGAGAAAAGAATGTAAATATGAGAAAAGAATGTGAATTTACAATGTTGATTATATCAACTACCTTAGTAACATATGGAAGATGTCCAAATTTATAGAAACTCTAATAAAATGTTTTTAATAGTGAATGTTTATTTATAATAGTGAATGTTTATTTATAAATTACTATGGATATTCATTTGGAACAATTTATTATAATAGATTTTATAATATTTTATTTTAAATTATACAATTTATTTTTTAAAATGGAAATTAATTATTATTAGTTTATTATTTGAATTTGTGAAATATTTGAAATTGAAAATAAAATAAATGAATAAAAGAACACATCATCCATATTTGTACATAAGATGAAAAAATGTTTAGCTGTGGCTATAAGGTTAGACTTATGCTCTGCTCAATTATGAAAATGCATATAGAGAGGGGAAAACTTAGCTATAAGGTCAAACCTATTCTTTGGTTTTTTTTTCTTTAATTGTGGAAATGCATATATAAAGAAAGAGACACTCATTATGGAATTGTTTTGGACACTATGAACCATATGGTTGCTACAAAATATTTCCCTATTTTGTAATGCTCTCAAAATACCACTACTAGCTACCCTACTCAACTAAGAAACAAATAGCATACCAAGGAATGGAAAATTTTCTCTTCCAAGTGGGTTGGTATTTAACATAGCCTCATAGCCACTTAAGGTTAGGGTTCTTACATCATGTACCATTAATTAGTTACAAGGTTATAGATCTTGTAGAATCTTCTTGAAAGTACACACATGACTAAGCCACATATGTGAGTAATAGGAGATGACATGGTATCCAATCATCCTATATATGGTGGTCAATAAAGTAGGCCAACATATAGAAGACATAAAATTACTATTTAATATCTTAAAATAACTCTAAAAATTTTCAAATCCCATTTTTTCAAAGTGAAATATGCCAGTAAACTAAACAATACAAATCAATATTTCTAATACTTTTACCAAAAACATACTAAATAAATAATAAAATTATATATATATATATATATATATATATATATATATATATATATATAAACAAAATAACAACCATTTGTATCAAGTTAATATTGTAAAACAAATATTTTAAAAACATATATATAAAGTCCTACCGGAGTAGTTCCAAGTCCAGCATGAAGCTAATCCGGTCATTGATTAAAAAAATGAAAAAACCTTGAATTATTGATATGATTATAAATGGAAAATAGGAAATTTTCATATTTAAAGGGGAGTTATCCATTTTTTAATTTTATATCAATTTTAATTAAATTATTTAAAAACAAAATTATTTATTTATAATTTACAAATCTTAATAATATTTTGAAAAACAAAAATTTGAATCAGATAACAAAGTCAATGTCATTACAGGTAAGTTATTATGATTGAAATTTATTTCAGTTGAAATCCTTAAAATTTTGTTTGTAAATTTTATAAAACTGGATTTCATTAATATAAACATTATAATCATAACTTTATAAAGGAAGAAGAATATATTAGCTTGTATTAAAATTATAATTAATTTATTTAAATATTTATTTATATTTAGGAAATATATATTTTATTAATATAAAACTTTTACACAGATAATGAGCTGTATCTTTAACATCTTTGAAACCCTAATCTATACGACTCATTAGAGTTTCTATAGGCAGATGCCCTATATTAAGTACGTGATATTAATAGCCAGCAATTTTGGGTTGCATTTTAACCCACTGTTCTTCAACCTTAGTTCCCATGGCCTTAGTCTTCACAGCATCAATTACCTGAAACCCAACGATGACATCAACGGTTATTACTAGAAATGCGTGAAAACCCCATAGTTGAAAGAATAAACAGCCTAGGCCTGTGCTTCAGCTCATTACTTTGTTAAAAAGATGATCGCATAGCTGAAAGAATAAACAGCCTAGGCCTGTGCTTGAATTCATTACATTGTTAAAAAGATGATATCAGTTCATATACCTGTTGCTTGTTGTTGTTGTCCTCATGCTTGAAATAGGGCAGAGGCTTGAAATAGATCAAAGATTTGGAATGTTCCCAGGGTCTGTCGCACACCATCGCTTCATAATACTTGTTGATACAATTGCCCTCCTCGCACTCTAAGGTCATACGATACTTTATCCCCGCCACTACTTGCTGCCAGGCCTCCACGACTCGACGAAGGATTAATTTGCATCCCTAGAGACACAATCAGTTGAACAGATGAAATCCCAATTTACTGTATATTTTATAACACTCCATTATTTTCATTTACTCTTTACTCTAAATTTTATAACACAATATTATTTTCATTTACTCTAGATTTTATAACATCATTATTTTCATTTATTCTAGATTTTATAACATTTCAATTTGCGCACCAGAAATACATACTCTACTTTTTCTGATTTTGAACTTATAATTAAAAAAAAAAAACCTATCCTCTTAATCCCACTACCTCAACCTATATTTCCATTATTTACAAAGAAAATTAGCATCATCTCTACCCAAAAATGATAAACACATATCAAGAAATAGTGCTATGCTCTTAAACCCACTATACCTCAACCTATATTTCCATTATTTACAGAGAAAATTAGCATGATCTTTACCCAAAAATGATAAACACATATCAAGAAATAGTGCAAATTACGTGGTGTAAATTTACATGTTGCTTGTTGTACTCCTCAACGGCAAAGTGCGCGCAGTCTTGAACCTCTAGTGAGTTCACGTCTGCAGGGGTCCATCCACCGCATGCCATGGCCGCTGCTCACACCCACAATACAACACAAATACACTGCACGAAGACTCAACGGTTGAGCGTACATTTTACTTCTAGGGTGCGTCAATTTAAGCAGCATTTTCCGCCATCCCTGTAGCGCTTTTTCGATACCATTCTCCCACCGCACTCATTTTTTTATTTATTAGGCCGGTCATGTGGGCCTCACCCTTTTTATTCGATTCCAACCATTATCTACTCGAACAGATTCATCTTTATCCTCAATTTAGTATGCAAGGGGAACCTAAACGAAACGGAGGGGGTGTTTTCATGCCTAATGCCCATATTTACCATATTAGGGTTTAAAATGGAAAAAACAATTATCAACATCAAACAACCGACTAATTTCAATGTCATTATGAGGTCCTTGTTTAAGTCAGCATATAATCATCATTTAAATTTCTCTTTCAATTAATATTGATTTACTTATAGATGTATAGAGTGTGCTTCTATTTTAAAATGGAGTTTTTAGAATTTTAATTTAATGAAGATATTTATATAAATTAATAGTTAGTAAGTTTCAAAACATGATAAACCTCAAAATACTTATTACTTCCAAAAGCTTTCTACAACTCAATATAAGGAAATGTGTTTAATGTAAGTATCTCTATTTTAGATTTTGCATTTTACATTTTATATTACAGAATGTAACTTAATATCAAATGTAAAGTAATGTAAATTGTAGAATGTATTGTGAAATGTAATGCACACAACTATGAACTAGATCAAAAGAAATTGGTGTGTCTATATTGTAAAGTTAACATACTATTTTTTATCTAACATATTATTTATTTATATATTATTATTGGTATAAAATAAAAAATATTGATTATTATTATTCCAATATATTATAATAACAATCATCATCATTAAAAGGATTATTATATTGGGTGTTACATATATTATTGATTACACGGAGTGACAATTCTTGATCATATAGATGGACAAGAGAGAGAGATAGAGGGAAGGGGGCAAGAAAGAGAGATGGAGGGAGGTAGTGACAAAGCTAGAGGAGAGAGAGAGAGAGAGAGAGAGAGAGAGAACGGTGGGGTGGAGGGCAGGCAAGAAGAAGATATGGAGGGTGATAGCGACAGAGCTAAAGGGAAGAGACAGAGAGATAGAGGGGGGAGGGCGAGAAGGACAGATGAAGGGAGATAATGACATAACTAGACAGAGAGAGAAAGAGAGAGAGAGAGGGCAAGAGGGAGAGATGGAGGGAGATAGTGACATAAATAGAGAGAGAGAGATGGGAGAGATGGGAGTGGGAGAGAGAGGGAGGTGGGATAGAGAGGGAGAGAGAGGAAGGAAGAGAGAGAGGAGGGGAGAGAGAGAACAAGATAGGGAGGGAGAGAGAGATTGAGGTCAAGGGAGAGAGAGAGGGAGGGAAGCAAAAATATGTAGAGAGATAGTCCAAGTGGGTATTGGTGGCCACCTGCCTATTCCACCTACAAATATAGCTATTTTTATCAATTTCCTTGATTATAGCACAATCTATTATTTTTAGCAGTTTTTGAAGTCCTCAACTTCGGGAGTTGTTTTCACCCCCTACACAACGATTTTTTGAGGTCAACAACAATCCCATAACCATGTCTCAAATCTTGTAGTACTTGGGGAAACCTTTCTAACAAGGTATCATACACACCAAGTTACGACCCTAGGAAGTTAGTTGCCCAACTAACCCCAACAGAGCCCACAAACACTTGTAATTCCATTTCATAGGGTTAGAGTTTTGGTTTTTTAGGGTTTTACCTTTGTTGTCCAATAATAAGAAGGCCCCTTAGACTCATTGTAACACAACTCAGAGGCATGTAGCCCTGAGATATCTTCTAAGAGATAAGCTACCATCGCTCGAACTCGTTTATTTCCATATGTATGTAGGCATCTTTCAGTTCTTTGATATTAATGAAATGAAGATTTATTTTTGTTGCATCTTTTTATTTATGTTTATATCTATATTATATTGCATTCGAGAATAAGTTCATATTAGTGGTACCATATTGGTTTTCTCTTTCTCTATTTTTTGTGCATGTCCCAAATGAAGTCAAGGTATAAGGAGTTAGAGCTTGAACTGCTTGAACCTTTGCAGGACGAGCCCTGCCAAACCCAATGACCGCCCATGATGGAAGAAAAGAAAGATGAGGGGGCAGGATATCATTTCAAAATATTGCTCAAAGAGTCCCTGAAGTGACAAAGAAATGCGACGATGGATACATTTTCCCAGACCTTTGACGGATACCCACACGAGAAGAAGAGATGGAGGAAGATAGTGAAAAAGCAAGAGCGGTAGAGAGAGAGAGAGAGAGAGAGAGAGAGAGAGAGAGAGAGGGCGAGAAGGAGGGATGGAGGGATATAGTGACATAACTAGAGGGAAAAGAGGGAGAGAAAGAGGGAGAGAAAGAGAGAGAGGGGGGGGGTGAGAAGGAGAGATAGCAAGAGATAGTGACAGAGATGGAGAGAGAGAGAGATGGGAGCAAGAGAGAGAGGAAGGTGGGATAGAGAGGGAGAGAGAGGAAGGAAGAGAGAGCGGAGGGGGAGAGAGAGAATAACAGAGGGAGGGAGAGAGAGAATGATTTTTAGGGGCGAAGGGAGGGAGGGAAGAAAAAATATGTAGATAGATAGACGATCTAGGGTGTATATTAGTGGAAACCCGCCTATTCCACCTAGAAATATAGCTAGTTTTATCAGTTTCCATGATTATAGCACAATTTATTATTTTTAGCAGTATTTCAGGTCGTGAACTTCCAGAGTTGTTTTGAACACCTACACAATGATTTTTTGAGGTCAACAACAATCCCATAGCCATATCAAAAATATTGTAGTACTTGATAAAACCTTTCTAATGAGGTATCTTACGCACCAAGTTACGACCCTGGGAAGTTGGTTGCCCAACTAACCTCAACAAAGCCCACAAAATATTTTCGTTCCATCTCCTAGGGTTAGGGTTTTCCATTTTTTGTTCAATAATAAAAAGTCCCTTGAGCCTCATTGTAACAAAGCTCAGAGGCATGTAGCTACCACAACTCTTATGAGAGATAAGCTACCATTTCCATTATGTATGTAAGCATATTTTAGTTCCTTAATTGTAATGAAATGAAGACTTATCTTTTTTTCATCTTTTTGTTTATGTTTATATTTGTATTCTATTGCATTCCTACATAATTCCATATTAGTGGTACCATAGCGATCTGCTCTTTCTCTATTTTTCTATGCATGTCCCAAATTAGGTTGAGGTATAAGAATTTAAGGCTTGAACTGGTTGAACCTTTGCAAGACCAACCTTTATGAACTCGATGGCCTCCCATGGTGGAAGAAAAGAAATATGAAGGGGCAGGATATCCTTTCAAAATATTTCTCAAAGAGGCTCTCGAGTGACAAACAAATGCAATGATGGAAAAAATTTCCAAGATCCTTCGAAAAATACCCACACGAGATGCATATTCATTCAAGATACACCGTGGAGGCGCCTCTCCCTTTAAGTTACAAGTCAACCATGAAATTACTATATTTAATGGTGAGATTGATGCAGATGTTGTAGATAAATGGTTAAATATGTTGGAAAGAAATTTTTTCGTTCATGAATTTTCTAATAGATAATAGTATTTTTTCATTCCTCAAAGCTACCCCCCACATTAAGGATTAGTGAGAAACTTAATTTGAGCATAGGGACGAGAAGGAAAACTCGTTGTTTTCAGCTACACCCACTTGGAATTATTTCTGAGGTGCCATCAAGGAACAAGATAATTACATGCAAAGGACTACACTATGAAAACAAAGAGATCAAGATGTGCATGAGATGACAAATATTTTCTATACCCTACGCACAGATTTGGGTATCAAATATTCTAAGAAACATCTCGTGCTCAAGTACCATGATTGTTTGAACAAATACATTAAGGAGGAAATGGAGTTCCTATATATCTCCTCCTTTAGTGCAACATACCAATATTCCACCAATATTTAGAAAGAATTCAAGAAAAAGAGCCGAAACTTTGGATTTGCGAACGCAAAGCAGAGAAAAAGAACCCCCAAGTCATACAGAAAATGGTAGAGCAAGGCCACGACCCCCTAGGGAAAAAAATAGAATATGTAATTGAAGAATAATGGGAAGGAGAATAAGGAGACTGGCAAGTTGTGTGTGTTCCATAAATCTCCCACTCACAACATGAATGAATGTCACACAAGGCGGAAACTAGAGGTCGAGTTGAAAGACTTAGAGATAGATGCAAGCTCTAATTCTGAGCGAGATCACCCGACAAGGGAACCAACAAGTGAAAGAATATCATTGACGCATTACCCACCACGACGTTAGGCACCACCGCAATCCAAAAGGTATAACCTGAGGATCCAGAGGAGGGGGAGTGGTTCTTCCACTTACAGATGTGGGTAAAGGGTTTGTTGATGTAATTCATCATTGATAATGGGAGGTAGAAGAATCTGATCTTAGATGAGGTTGTTAACAAATTGAAGTTGCAATAGCTTTGCACCCATAACCGTACACCATCGGGTGGCTCCACGAAGGGCGAGATCCTCGTGTGAGCAGTAGTGCCTCTTTCCTTATAGCATCAAGCCCTTTGAAGGTGAAATATTATGTGATGTTTCCCATTTGGATGTCTATGATGTTTTATTAGGTTAGTTATACCCATGAAAACATCATGTTGTATATGAATCCATACCTTGTTCTATTATTAATACTTTGGGTGAAAATTTGTACATGATACTAAATAATGCAGTAAGATAATTTCCAAGACCAAGAAATTTGTCTTCCTTATGATTCACCCTTAAAGCAAGAGACATATTGTGGCCACATCCATAGCCTCCAAGTAGGGCACCTCTGCATGACAACAACATATGGACAGGGTTGTGGAGGTGTACAGGGACATCTTCACCTAGCCATTACAGCTTCAAGTCAAGCACTCCATTGATCAAAACTTGGGTGTGCCACTACCTAATGGGCCATTCTACCAATTCTCAGTTTTAGAGAATGATGAAATCAAGAGGTAGATTCAGAAGTTGTTGTAGAAAGGGCACATCCGACCAATTTCCTCACCGTGTTGGAGCCCAATCGTCTTGGTATAAAAGAAGGACATAACCAAGAGGCTCTGTATTGACTATTGAGCGTTGAATAGGATAATTTTCCATAATAGGTATCCAATCACATAGATTGATGACCCTTTGGACCATATCAAGCAGCCTGAATATTTCAACAAGGATGACTTAAACTCCAATTATCATCGGGTACCAATCAAACCCTCCGATGTGTGGAAGACTACCTTTAAATCCAAGGAGGTCTTTTTTGAATAGTTATTTATGCCTTTAAGTTTGATGAATTCCCCTGAAACCTTCATGAGGATGATGGACGACATCTTGCGGCCCTTCACCAACTTGTTTTTGGTGGTGTATTTGGACGACATCTTGATCTTCAACCATAGTTGGGAAGAGCACCTACACCATAATCGATAGGTCCTCCGAACCCTGCAGCAACACAAATTGTGTTCCAATTTGGAGAAATGCACTTTTGTTATGACACATGTTCAATATATGGGGTACATCATTAATGAGCGGGGTGTGCATGTGGACCCAACCAATATAGAACTTACTCAAGATTGGCTAGCCCCAACCACTTTAAAAGAGCTCCAAAACTTTCTGGGTCTTGCAAATGTCTATCGTAGGTTCGTGTGGGATTATCTCATATCACTTGGCCTTTGAGTCAAGTCACCAAGGGTGTTACAAAAGAAAATTTCTTTTGGTATGAAACCAAACATAAGGTGTTTTTCAAGTTGAAGCACCGTCTATGCTCTGCACCAATACTCACATTACCAGACATGCATAAACCATTTTAAATTGAGATAGATGACTCTGACTATGATATTGGTGCAGTTATTACTAAGCAGGGGCATCCGATGGCATGATAGTGAGACACATTTAGATACAGTTCGAAAGTATCCCACCTATGACAAAAACATGTATTCCATTGTGCATGCCCGTCAACAATGGAAGAATTACATTCTAGGGAAGGAAACGATCATTCACACAGAAACTAACCCTTGCAGTTGATACAAACAAAATGAAATTTGCAGAATGATCATCATTAAAAATGGTCCACATATCTGCAATAGTTCCATTTAAACATTAAGTACAAGAAAGGCCACACTAATAATGTTGCAAACATCCTCACTGTGATCGCCAGTTATGGAGGTGACCACTGCGCTCGACTCTTCTGGACACTAGACTTTGGGATGGCCACATATTTACAAAAGTGATCCATAATTTGGCACCACATACAATATTCTCCTGGAAGGAAAGCAAGTTCTAGAATTTCACCTCGAGGATGCACTATTATGCCATTTCTGACACCTTTGTGTTCCTTCAGGCGAACATGATGAAATTATTTGGGACGTGCACTACCATTAGGTTGTTGGACATTTTTGGGTAAAAACAATAGTGCCAGTCTTGTTGAATTATTTTTATTGGGTGAAACTTCAACAATATTTTTGGAAGTGCATTAGATCCTACACTACCTTCACCATCACCAAACCTACATTCAAGAAGTAAGACCTTCATACTCCTCTCCCTACTCATAGTCAGTCATGGAAATCCATCCCCATGGATTACATGTGAGGCCTCCCTTCTACCAAGCATGCAAATGACTATGTTTTAATGGTCATTGGAAAATGATCTAAGATGGCCATTCTAGGAGCCTGTAAAAAAGTATCACAGTATAAGCCACACTCAAATTCTTCTTTGAAAGAGTATGGGTACACTTTGGGATCCCACAGTCCATTATACTAGATTAGGACAACAGGTTCCTAAATACATTATGGTCAAGCCTTAGTCATTGTTAGATACCAAGCTCACTAATTCCATGGCCTTCAATCCCCAAACTCATGGCCAAACATAGGTCATGAACAGGATGATCGTGCACTTTATGCACATGTACAACTTGAAGCATATATGCAGATGGGATGAAAGCCTCCCCTATGTCTAGCATGAGTAAAACAAATCTCTCCATAGTCAACTGGCCATAGACCCTTTTTGGTGGGGTTGGGATTCTAGCCACAATGTCCCATTGATGCCTCCATACCACTTGCAAATACTCAGATAGATTTGGCTCATGTCTAGTTCGAAGCTAACAGAGCTATTGGATTTATTCAAGACATTAAAAACTTCCACCAGTAGGTTCATGACATATTGGATAGAGAAAATTCTAAGTATAAAAAGTGCCATGATCAAGATCGGGTGCCACACAAGTTCCATGTGGGAAAAAAAGTTTGGTTACATTTGTAGAAGGAGCACCTCGTCGGGGCCCACTGCATGCTTTGTAAGCTCTAATAGGGGCCTTACACCATCAATAAGGATATATGATACAATTATTTCTAGCTCAAAATTCCATCATTCCTTGGACTACAACCAATATTAAATATGGAAAAACTACCACCATACTTTCCCCCATTGCTCGACACATTCGACATTGCTAAGCAACTGACACCAACATAGCTCAATCCATGTTTTATCAAATAAGCCACGATTGATAGGATCATGTACACACAAATGAAGAACACTCACTAGTAGAGGATCCATATATACCAACTTTTTAAGGTAGGTCAACTCCATAACTAGGGAAAATGGATCGCCAGAGACCAGGTTCAACAAAAATTTCCTCACCTCATGGAGGCTTTGCATGAAATAGGGACCATTTATTCTTAATTGGGGAGGACCGATCCATGTCCATATTGGTGGGCACCCTCCTATTGCACCTAGACCTCTAGCTCGTTTCAATAGTTTCCTTGATTATAGAATAATTTTATATTTTTAGATTTTTTTTAGGCCTTGAACTTCCAAAGTTATTTTAATCCCCTAAAGAACATTTTTTTAGGTTCACAATAGGTTTTTAGCCATAGGTAGGGGTCTACCATAAATATTGTAATACTGAACTAAATGTTTCAAATGAGGTATCATATGTGCCAAACAGAGATCATATGAACAAGTTACAACACCCTGAACTTGGCTACCCAACTAACTCCAACAGGGCCCATAAAATATTGGCATTCCATCTCCTAGGGTTATGGTTTTGGGTTTTTATGGTTTTCCCCTTATTGTTTAATAATAAAAATTTCTTTAAGCCTAATTGTAGCACAATTTAGATGCATGTTTCAGTCACATATATTCTCAGAGATAAGCTACCATGTCTCGAGATATTTTATTTCCATTCTGTATGTAAGCATATTTTAGTTCTTTGATATCAATGAAAATAATTTTTTTTTCTACTACATCCCCATGTTTATGTGTATATCTGTGTTATGTTGCATTCCTACATAATTCTGGATCAATATAGGTGGAGAGAGAGAGAGGGAGTGATAAGTGATATCTGGAGAGAGAAAGAGAGAGGAGATAAAGAGGGAAGGTGAAGAGGAGAGAAGGGGAAAAGAGAGAGAGAGGAAGACACAATTATGTAGGGGAGAGTGAGGGGGTAGAGAGAAGGAGAGAGGAGGGGATATAGTTGTAGAGCTCAAGGGGAGAGAGAGAGAGAGAGAGAGAGAGAGAGATAGGGATGTGAGAGGGAGGTGGGAAGGAGAGGGAGATAGAGGAAGAAATATATAAAGGATGGGAGAGAGAGAAGGAGAGAGGTAGGTAGAGAGAGATTTAGTTGGAAGGGGAGAGGGAGGGAGGGAATGGAAAATACATAGAGAGATAGAAGTGGAGAGAGGAGAGAAGGATGGAAAATAGAGAGAACGAGATGAGAGGGAGAGGGAGAGAAGGAGAAGATAGAGAGCGAGTGGGAGATACATAGAACGAGGAGGAGAAAGAGAAGGAGACAAGGAGGGTCATAGTGAAAAATTTGGAGAGAGGCAAAGAGATATAGAGGGAGGTGGGAGAGAAAGTGAGAGAGAGGAAGGAAAGGAGAGAGGAATTTAGAGAGTGAGGGAGAGATGAAGGGAGAGAGAGATGGAGTTGGAGGGGGGATAGGGATAGCAGAATAAACGCATAGACAAAGAAAGGTGGAGAAAGAGAGAGGGAGTGAAAAGGGATAAATGTGTTTAAAATTTGATAAGGGTAGCATCTTAATTTTAATTTTCCTTACATGAAATTTATTTGTGATATTTTTTTTTTTTTTTTTTTAATGTTCTTATCATAAACTAAATGAAAAAATAATGAAGATCACAACCATACAAATATGAACACAAGATACAGGTTCCAAGCCAAGGAAAAACTAGAAATAACTTATCTTCTTATAGAATGAATCCAAAGGAGACTTCCAAGACAAAAAATTAGACCAGGGTTACCACCAAGAACCAACTCAACCATTCAATCTGCCTTCTTCAATGCAAGAAATTTTCCAATGGTAGTGACACAAGACTTATTTAAGATGAGGGCTCTTCTAGCCTTTCGCACTTACTAAGGTAACCTAAACACCTCTTATAATTTTGGACCTAAGGTAACCCTAGAAACCCTAGGGTACTCGCACATGAGAAAAAAAGAAGTCACATTTAAGCCTTCCTAAATTTCTAGATCTTCTTCCTTCCTTCAATGACCTTCTCCTTGTGTTTCTAGGATTTTTTCACTCCTTTCCATTTGTAGATAAAATTCAAAGGTGTATACTTGATGTGTCTCAAATAGGTCAAAGATCCATCTTTATATGGCATTTCCAAGAGGATTAATTATAATTATTCTAGGTCGACTTTTCCTTGACTGGGAAACTTGGTGTTGGGAGCCTTCTATACATTTATAAACTCAAAATAACTTTTCTTTCCTTCATGAAAATGCCCTAAAGGGTATTTTACAATGTAAAAACTACTCTTTGACTCATTTAAACCCTAGGATCATATAATGGATGCTTGATCTAATGAAAAATGAATTGAACATGAAACCCATGCTTTACATAAATAATTTTTATTTTGATAATTTCATCATTACATGAGTAAAATGAAAATTATGAAAATCGAGATGAGTTACATTCTCCAACAATGCCCCTCGACTAGGGAGGTATTCATAATTTTCCAACTGGTACAAGGAAAATTCTTACTTTGAAAAGTTTTCATAAGAAGAGCCATATTGATAAACCATATTGTAAGAATCAACACTATAATCAACCAACACTATCTTTGATTCCTAACTAAACAAGATTTACTTCATTCAAGACCATTATGCTTGGATTATTTATGTGTGATAGCGCACTACCTCTACAAGGCACATACTCGATTCGAATGTCCACAAGGTATGTCCTTTTTAGGACTATTCTTATCTTGGATTTACAATCCTGAATCCTAAAAAAATATCCATCCTCTTCAACCAACCTTGCCTTGGACATTTTTCTTATCCTCAGAGTGTCATTCCATTTCCCTTATTGGATGTTCTATCCTCAAGGAAACTAGATATTCTTATCCAATCCTCCACCATTCTTTCTTCAAAACCTTCACTTAAACGTACGATTGTTAGTCTTGGTCAAGTGCATGACATATGAAGAAAAAAATGCAGATTTGATGTCAACATCAATCCCTCTCAACTAGAGAGGATATCCCTATTCTCCTTTTAACTTGAGAATATATTTGTTCTCCTATACAAGGAGACTGCTTTACTCCCTCTCAAATTTGAAGGATATCCCTGACTTCCTTTTCTACTACAAAATTCATAGCCATAAGCTTTGAAGCTTGTTTCCACATGTTTTTTTAATGGCTCCCTCTTTCCTTCGCACCTCATTATATTAAGCTTCCTTCCTTCCTAGATATCACATAACTATCTACTTTCATCAATCTTGTCAAAACTTCAATGTCGTCAATTTTTCACATCACTTATTTTCAATGAAGGAATTATATTGAGCCCTCCCATGTTTTTATCTATTCATATCTTCCTCAAGAAAGTGACCTTTTTTTCTTGTAGTACGAATTTTCACCTTTAGGTTATATTATCATACTAATACCTTTCAATCCCAATATGATTACATATTGACTTCACAGTTTCCAGGTATCATATATTGAGCTTCCCTCAACATTCTTCATGTGTTTCATCCATACAGTTGAACTTGGCTTAACTACCATCATGTGTTCCTGCAATGTCCTTCTAGCTAGAAAAACAATATGTTAACCATATAACCAATAATAATTATTAACATCACACTTACCTCATAGAGAAAACTTTCTCATGATCACCATCTTCAAGTTCCATCTCCACATGAATCTTCCTTCATGCATCAGTGTTCCCAAGGATAGAACATGATTACCAAGTTACCATTTTCTTTCAAAAATTATACTAGATGTTGATCACAACTATATATATCAAGAAATTATTAATATTATATCCATTCTAGAGTAAGTTAAATGCATCCTTTTAGGAATCATACAACCAAATGAAATATTGAGTATATATAATTTATGGCCAAATTTTCTTACAGGATCATATACACATGAATCTACCTAAAAGTTAAAAGTTACTTCAAATATGTGTTGATCGATGGTTGTCATTGATGTCAACCCAAGCAACACCAAGGACTACCCCGATCTTGAATGGGAATTTTGACCTACCAAATTACTATTTTCTGGGTCAAGAATATTTTTTATGGTTTCTACTTGTCGAGATGTTTTCGTTGATATATGGAACGCCATGTAATTATTCACGGTTTGAGAGATATTCATGTTTGAAGTTTGTAACCCCAGTTAGTGGGCTAAAACCCCATGGGGTTATGGCATGGGTCATTGAAATGTCAAGAATTAATAATTTTTAAGCTCCTAAAATCCCTCCCACGTTATTTCTTAAATGTTCAAATATATTGATGTTTCGTTGAGCCCTCAGAGGTTCATATTTGAAGGATCTCTTGGAATTGTATTGGCTCCTAGGGTATGTGTGACATTCTATAGATTTATGACCAAATTTTCCACATGAATAACAATAGCAATGAAAAATATGTTGGTACATGGATGGAAATCTTCGTTGAGGAATCGTCTTCCAAGGATGTTCTTGTGAATCTTTTCCAATGAAGTATACATGCATTTCAGATCTCATAGGTTCATTGTATTTTGTTGTAGAAGGTCTTGATTCTTCTTTTTTGTAACTGAGGCCAGTTCTGTCGTTGTAAGATCGTTGATTGTTGATGAGTTCTTACAATTCCCTTGAACTGTTAGCATAGTTTTGGACAATTTTTCCCTTCTTCACTTCCTTACGCAACGAGACTACTTTAGCTTCTAATGATTATGTTTCTTGGTTTCTTTCTTCCAACTTCTTTTGAAGTGACTCTTCAATACATTGTGTTCTTCAAATTCAATTTTGAGACCTTGAAATTGTTCTTCAAGAGTATTGGAATGAATCTTCTCAGCCTTCAGCTCTTTTATAAGCTTGATTGCCTCCTTAGAAAATTATTCTATGGTCAACCCTTATTCTTTGTTGTTTGATACCTCTTGTTTATTGTGCTTGGACATAAACAATACTCTCCCATTGGCTTCTTCTTCGATGTCACTGTCTTCATCGGATGATGAGCTATCTTCTTTAGAGAGAAAGTTCCTTTTTGATCCTTTCTTTTTTCCTTGCTTGTGCAATTTCTTAAAGCCTTTCTTTCCTTTTGAGTTGCCATCACTTATGTTCGGACATTTTGCTGCAAAATGCCCAACCTCACCATAACCAAAACATATCAATTGAAGTTTAAATTTGAATTTTCCCTTACCAATTTTTAGTTTTCTTGTAAAGTAAGCATATTATTCATCTGAAAGACCTTCTTCATTTTCTCCCTTTTCTTCACACTTGTAGGTGCATGTATTTTCAATTGAAGTTTGTTTATCCTTAATGGTTTTCTTAGATGCAACGAACACAGTTTCTAGATGCGAAGTACCCTCTTCTTCATCAAGTCTCATTTCATATGCTATGAGAACTCCATGTAATTCCTCTTTGCTGAGTTTGTCCAGATTTTCATTGTATTCTAAGACCGATACCTTTGGGTTGAATATCCCTGGTAACATTCTAAGAATATTTCTTATAATAGTCTTCTCGTCAAGTGGCCCTCCCAATCCTTCCAGAGTGTTGGTTATTTCATCAACGTATTGGAAGTATGCAACAATGTTGCCATCTTCTTTCATTCTGAGTTTCTCAAATTTTGCTCTATATATTTGAATCTTTGCTTCTTTGACATTTGAATCACGTGGATATATATTCTCAAGCTTTTACCATACATTTTTGGCGGTTTTACAACCCAACAGCTTATGATAAGCAGATCCAATAAGTACACTGATAATAATATTCTTTTCTTTTGCATAATTTACCAAATTCTTCTTACCTTGTTCATCCATGGTTGGTGTAAATCCATTTTGAACAGTGTCCCATACTTTGTAACCTTGTGCGAAGAGATAGACCTCCATTCTTCCTTTCCAGAGTACATAATTATTTTCATTGAACAGAGGTACACCATTCTTGGTATGCTCCATGACCTCCTTCGAGCTATTAAACTGCTATTGAAGGAACCAATCTTTGATTCCAAGAGATCCTTCAAATATGAACCTCCCAGCGCTCAATGAAACATCAATAGATTTTAAAATTTAAGAAATAATATGGAATCTTAAAAATGTCAGAAATTTGGAGACAAAGCTAGAGACTGCAGACTTGAAAATCCTCCAAAAGAATCTTCGAAGCCACAGAACGAACAAACATGGAAGAAGAAGAAGAAGAATGATAATCGTGCTCTCGTTCTCAAGGCTCAAAATAACAAAGATGTGTGGTATAATGATAACGGTTTCTCAATGCATATGACTAGAGATAGAAAGAAATTTGTATCTCTAAAAGAGAAGAAGGATGGAATCGTATCCTTTGGAAATGATTTCTAGCCAAGAATGTTCTATTGGTTGAAAACATGAATCACAATTTGCTCAGTGTTGGACAAATGTGTGATCAAGGACACACAATTCTATTCAACTCCAAAAAATGTGAAATAAGGAAAGGCAGGTATGGTACAATTGTGGCTACAACAAGTCGAGCTCCATACGACATATATGTTCTAGATGAAGAAACTAAAGCATGTCTACTAGCTAAATAATATTAAAGCTAGTTTTGGCAAAAACAAATGGGTCACATAAAATTTGACAATCTTGTCAGGATAAGCAAAAAGGAAGTAGTATGAGAAATGCCGAAAATCTCAAAACCTTCCAACACAGTATGTGAGGCTTGTCACCACGGCAAGCAAAAAAAAGTCCAATTTAAAACAAAAGAACACTTTGCATCACATCCAATGGAATTTATACATACTAATCTATGTGGTCCTGTGACAAAACAAGGCTTAGATGGAGAATTATATTTCATGTTAATGATGGATGACTATACCAGGATGACAACCATCAATTTCCTAAAGAAAAAATCTGAAGCATTTGAGTTATTTAAGATGTACAAGGAGTTGGTTGAAAATGAAGCTGATTTGAAAATAAAGTATCTAAGATCAGATAATGGCGAAGAATTCACTTCCAAATTATTTCAGCAATACTATGATGAATATGGAATAAAAAGACAGGTTTCAACAACACGAATGCCTCAAAAAAATGGAGTTGCTGAAAGAAAGAATAGAACCATACAGGAAATGGGTAGAACAATGTTGAAGGATTCAAAATTGGATGAAAATTTCTGGGTTCAAGAAATTGATACAACAGTCTTCATTATCTACCAAAGTATTCTCAGAAATAATTGCAACAAGACCCCATATGAATTATGGAAAGGAAAACCAGTTAATGTAAAATATTTCAAAATCTTCAGAAGAAAATGTTATATCAAAATGTAAGATCAAAATTTGGGTAAGTTTGAATGACGTGTTGATGAAGGTATCTTTGTTGGTTACTCACACAAAATAAAGGCCTATAAATGTTATAATCTAAGATGAAAAGAGATAGTGGAGAGCATAAATGTTACATTTGACGAAGATGGTGTTCTAACAAATAATGATGAGGATCTAGAATATTTTAAACTTGAGACAAAGGCTGAAAGAGACACAGATAAAATTATAGAACAAGAAGCAACTATCAACCATTAAGAAGTAAATAATGATCATCAAGATATACCAGAACAACACGAAGAAGCTCCTCCAAAAATAACAAAAGAATGGATTCAAAAGAACTATCCATCAAATCAAATCATTGGTGACATAAATGAAGGTTGACAACTTCGTTCATCACAACAAGCTCACATTGCTTTTCTAGCAACATTTGAGCCTAGTATTTTTGAGGAAGCCAACTAGAATGAACATTGGGTAGCAGCTATGAATGAAGAATTGGATCAAATAGATAAGAAGAACATGTGGGAATTAGTTCCACAACCAAAAGATAAAAATTTCATTGGGACTAAATGGGTGTTCAGGAACAAATTCAATGAAGGTGGACAGGTTACCAGAAACAAAGCAAGATTGGTTTGAAAAGGCTATGCACAAGTGGAAGGAATTTATTTCGATGAAACATTTGTACCAGTTGCTAGAATGGAAGCCATTTGAATGTTTCTTGCCTATGCATGTTCAATAAAAATCAAAGTCTACCAAATCAATGTTAAGTCAGCATTTCTGAATGGCGAATTAGAAGAAGAAGTTTACATTGAAAAACCTGAAGGTTTTATACTATCATAAAAAGAAGACTATGTTTGCAAGTTAAAGAAGGCTCTATATGGTCTCAAGCAAGCTCCTAGAGCATGGTATGCTAATCTTGAAGGATATCTACGTCAACAAGGGTTTGAGAAAGGTACTGTTGATAACAATCTTTATGTACAAATATATAAATATAATTTAACAATCGTTCAGTTATATGTGGATGACATAATATTTGGTAGCAATGATGATCTACTAAGTAAGAAATTTTCTACAAATATGAAAAGTGAGTTCGAGATGTCTTTACTTGGTGAGCTTAAATACTTCTTAGGGCTTCAAATATCTTAGCAAGAAAAGGGAATATTTATGTGTCAAGCCAAGTACATCAAGGAAATGCTCAAGAAATTCAAAATGGAAGATTGCAAACCTACCCTTACTCCGATGGTAACAGGTTGCAAATTGAGCTTAGATGACTCATCTAAGGATGTGTATTAGAGGTTGTATAGATCTATAATTGGTAGTCTTCTATATGTAATAGCCTCCCGACTAGATGTTATGCAAGCAGTTGGACAAGTAGCAAGATTCCAAGCAGCACCAAAAGAATCACATATCATTTTCCTCAAAATAATTCTTCGATATCTAAAGGCCACAAAATAATATGGCTTGTGGTATCCAAAGGGTAACAATCTCATTATTCAAGCCTTTACAAATGAAGATCGGGCAGGAAGCGTTGATGATCATAAGAGTACTAGTGGAGCATAATTCTATCTAGGTGGTTGTCTCATATCATGGTTGAGAAAAAAGCAAACCTCAATCTCGTTATCTACAACGGAAGTAGAATACATTGCAGCGGCAACATGTTGTACTCAAGTCCTTTGGATGAAACAAAATTTGCAATATCTTCAAGTAAAATTCAATGAGCGTATTCCCATATTATGTGATAACACCAGTGCCATCAACATCTCCAAGAAAATTATCATGCATTAAAAAACAAAACACATTCTGATCAAATATCATTTTTTTAGAGAACAAGTCGCTGAAAAGAAAATCAAACTTGAGTATGTTGGTACAAAAGAGCAAATCGTTGATATCTTCTCTAAACCTTTACCTCGCGAAGCATTTGAATATCTTCACTAGAAGCTTGGGATTCTCTTAAGTTCTCATTAAATTTTCCTTATTCAGAATATAAAGGGGGAGTGGAAGTGCGTACAGGTCCGTAGGATGGTTATGTGTTAGGGGGAGTTACCCTTTGCCATTTATGTCAAAGGGGGAGAGAATGTTGTACGATCACATGTCATGATCACAGGGGGAGTAATTGTGTTGCCATCAATGCCAAAGGGGGAGATTTTTTGATCAATGGTTGTCATTGATGTCAACCCAAGCAGCACCAAGGGCTACCCCGATCTTGCATGAGAATTTTTACTTACCAAATTACTATATTCTGGGTCAATAATATTTTTTTATGGTTTCTACTTGTCGATATGTTCCATTAATATATGGCATGCCATGTAATTCTTCACGGTTTGAGAGATATTCATGTTTTAAGTTTGTAACCCCAGTTAGTGGGCTAAAACCCCATGGGGTCGTGGCATGTGTCATTGAAAAGTCAATAATTAATAATTTTTAAGCTCCTAAAATCCCTCCCACGTTCACTTGTTGAACCCCCTCTCAACCTAATCATTTATATAAATTGTGATCCTCATCTCCTCCTCTTGTAGGGATTTCACCACCTGAAACAGGTCATCGTGGAATTTTCGCTATAAAATTTTTTCTACTAAGGTTCAGAAGCTTAAGTTTTTATGAGACGCAACCGAAATCCTGGGGAAGCTCCTGTACAAATTTTAGATCAAGATGCACAATATTTTTGGAGATATGATCTATGGAAGTTAGTGTTTTTGCATGCTCTTGAACTTCATCTCAAAGACGTGACCTTGGGAAAATAGTCATAACCCTCCCTCTGAGTACCAGATTAGAATTCTATAAAAATTGGTGGATACTACACAGACTGTAGTTTTTTTTGTATCAATTTCAGAGCTGAATGAAGAAACAATGACATGTGGCACACCATACAAGTTTTCTCCATTGAACTAGTCAATAATTAGGGCATTCTAAGAAATTGTGCATAAATCTCACTTGAAGAATCCAAATTGGTTCAGACCTATAGAATTAGGAAGAAGACTCGGAGGATTAATACACAACCTAAAATCACATATTGGGGATCTGAAATAAAGGAGATACACCAGAATCAATATCAAGCTCCTGGAAGGCAAGAAAAATCTAGATCATTTGTTGTCAAGGGCTGAAAAGGACCAGAATTTCTAGTGAAGCAAAGCAAAGAAAGGTGCAGTAGAGGGTAGAATGACAAGAGCAGCAATAAAGGTGCATAACAGCAACAATAATTTCACCACATGAAGTCTTCAAATGGGCAGCACTACATACAAGCATTATAAAGGTATCATTGTACTAAGTCATTGCAAATGCATCATTGTAAAAATTGTACTAGTGTCTATCTACCAAGAGTTGAAGAGGTAGTGTCGGGAGGTCTAGGATCATCATTAGGTGGTTGTGTCATAGTTGGGGTTATGGTATAGTGTGTCTTCTTCTTCTACATTATTCTATATCATTGTAAAGTGGACCATTTTCCTTGGTACAAGAGTCTATTCTTATTTTATTATTCTATAGGGTGGTAGGGTGGTGCTAGGCTGGTGCACGAAGTCACCAATAGGTTCAATCCTGTGAAAACTTCAGGGTGGTAGGGTGTTTCTAGGGTGAGTTGTAGCTCATTGGGTGTTGGGGCATCTATTCAGTTGACTACTGAAGAATCTCGAGTGTTGGAGTGTCCATCTAGTGGGAGCTGGAGAAGAATGCTTTTCTAGATTATAGGAAGTTGGAGCTTTATTTTCAATTGGAGTTGAATATTAAAGAATTATTAGAAAATAATTCAGGTGGTTTTTGTCCCGAAGAGGGTTTCCACGTTAAAAACTGTGTGTAGTTGTGTTCCTTTTGTTTACTGCTATCATTGTACAAACACTGATAATAATTGAAGATTAAATAATGCTATGAAAGATTAATAATAATACTAAATGAAAGGAATACTCATTCACCCCCCTCTCAGTATTTCCAATAATATGCATTCTTAATCTTTCATACAATCATCTAACTATTTGAATCCTACGATGACCTTTCCTCTTTACCAACAACATTCCTTCATATTTTAGGATTATTGTTTCCATACCATATGGAATGAATAATAATCCTTGTTATAATGCTTCTTCCAAGAACCTCCCAAAATGATGGTTCTTATAGGATATTTAGGATCCACCTTAGAAAAATGACTACCTATAACATAATATTCGACAATTTATGGATGAAAATTATGCAAAATCATCTCAAGCTTCTCCATATTGAAAGAATATATGATTCTTATAAAGGAATTCAATAAATTAAACTATAAATATGATATTATAACATGCTTCTATTTATGATGCCATACTAAAATAAGATTATGCATGCATACTCCTTTAATGAACTTGTTAGCATCAATTCCTTAAGGATTCTTATAGTTCCCTCCTTCCATAAAGCTCATCATTAAAAAGTACAAGAACTACTTTACTTTTCCATCCTTCTCATTTTTCTTCCTTTATTATGTACTTCAATATTCGTCAAAAAGTACAACCAAGAAAAATATACAAATACAAGAGAATGATGTTAATTTTGATGATCTATGGTTTCCATGGATTTCATAGAGGATATAGTCCTATGTTTTTAATCACAAACCCCAAATTCCTTGATATTTCCCTTCGAGGCATCAACCCTATTTTTTTGGATGTCATACTCTAGGGATTATCTACTTCCACCATCTCTAGGGTTTACCATGAACCTTATAAGTAAAGAGTTATGGTCTCTATGAGGGAAAAATAGATTAGGGCAAGGGTTTCTCACATAAAAAGGTATTCTAATGCAATTCCCCTCTAAGGTTTACACTCCATGTATACCAAAAATAATGAGAAGTCTACAAACCCTATATTCAAAACATGCTACAAAACCCTAAAGTGTTTCACGCAGGCCCTTTAGAAAAGCCTTACAAATGAGAATATAATACCTAGATATCATACACCCCTTGATGCAGCCTTACCTTATCCTTTATTAAAAAGGACTTAATTTGAAAGGAAATTATTACCAAATATAAAGTCTTTATCTCATAGTTGAAGTTTTACTTTCTTGACAATTGTCTTCAAGAGAAGCTTCCATGGATTTTAAGACAAGTTGCTTCTGATACTCCTCTTAAATTTTGGTTAGGGCATATTGTAGATGCTACTACATATCCTCAAAATAGACTTCAATTATATCTCCTTCCTTAATTTTTTTTTTTTAATAATATACATCAATTCTTCCTTACTTCGCTATCCTTGAAGCTTATGCTATACTTTTGCAACTTTTCCATTCACTATATTCACTGTAAAACCTTGAAACTAGGTTAAAAATACCTCTCCATTTTTTTCTCCTACATCTTCTTCGAGGTGAATTTTTCCTTGTCTTAAAGGATTGCTTCTATACCACTATAGGCTTCCCAAACTTAATTTTATCTAACTCACATTTCTTGAGAAGGAAGATAGATCTTGTGACATAGAATATGCATCTTCATGGAATACTTGACCTCTTTCAATATTTCAGAATCCTCAGCCTTCATGCTTTGTATTGTGGTATTGATATGGTCCTTTTATTATGACTTTTGGACCTGATAACCCAAATATTTCTTACATGGGAATTTTGACTAATTCCAAATAACTTTACTCGTTGTGATTGGTATAGTAGTGATCCATAATTGGTCTTGTTTTGACTTGGCTCCTATTCGGTCATTAAGGAAATCATAAACAACTCATTCCTTCTTTTTACTCCAAACAAAAATGATATTCCAGTTTCCTAAGACCTTCACCTTAGCTATGATACCATATTGGAAATTTGATAAAGGAAACATCTTAATTTTAATTTTCCTTATGTGATAGTTATTTGTGATATTATGTTCTTCTTTTTTATTACTTTTATGTTCTTATCAAATAAATTCAAAAATAATGAAGTACAAAACTACACAAATATGAAGAAAATATATAGGCTCCAACCCGTTGACGAGAAAATTTGTCCAGCCAACAGTAGGGGATCTCCCCGGTAGAAATTCCCAATTAGACTCTAAACCGTTTGTGATAGGGATCCCGTCCGGGGTGTGGGTCCGGCTACCGCTGAATACTCCTTCTCTGGGACACAAATAAGCCCTACAGAGTTATAGGTGTACATTTATTGAATGATACAAGACAAATATCGATGATTGTCAATGAGAATAAACACTACAAATAGCAAGATATAAAAGAAAACACGCAACTGAAGGAGATTCTGTTAGTAGCAAATCATTAAGGTTTTGTTTTTAAGATTGTTCAAACCATGGAAGAAATAGTTCTTCTTGGTAAGAACAACTTATGCGTACTTGGGCATTTTCGTGAATAAGATAGATGTCAATAATAAAGTTACAAACATCTCCTATGTAAATAACATACCATCATAAACACATGTAGTAAGCTGAAATGCATAAAGATTATAATCAGAAAACGCAGATCAATTAATCATAAGATATCAGACATATGCGAAGAAATACTCATAGTATTGACACAAAGATTATCATCAAATCTAATAGTGGATTTAAAACAAATGCTTGTATTCATTCATAATGGCCTGTTCAATGCTTTACAATTGTCTTCTCTCCTTTGAAGTCCAAAAAAAATATCATTTACAAGTCCTCGAAGGGAGTATATATAAGACAAAATTGACCCTTGGGTGCCCTCACTCTTCGTCTTCCCGTCTGTTGGTCTGCTTTGCGACTTGAGTGGAAAATGTGACCTGCGACCTAAATGGATAGTGCGACTTGTGACCTAATCATGGAAGATGTGACCTTTGATCCCTCCTATAGACTTTGCCTTGCAATATGATCATGGGAGTGTGTGTGTGATTGCAAGGTCAGGAACATCAACTTTTTTCTCTTTGAGGAAATTTTTCTATGCACGATAATCTGCAACTATTGGGGAGATCAGAGGACTATCTTCCCTTAATCTGTGCATGCATTCTAAGGCATTCAGAATAAGGGTTTCTCTCTTGATCATTACCTAGTTAGATAATTAAGCTAGTTTGGTGTAAATCCAAACTGACGTCACGACGAACTTAACCAAGTTCTCCTACGATGCTGGAAGATCAGGTGTAGCAGCGACTTGTCCGATAGGCTATAGAAATGCCTGAATTTACTGATCTACTTGTTCCCATGTCTTTTCTTCACCCAGTGTACCTAGAGAGAGAATATGGTGCAGCTCAGCCATCGATTCAATGCCGCTGATCAAATGCTCATAGGCGGTCATCACCTTCTCTAGGTCTTTAAATAACTTTTCCTTGGATTGCACCTTTATGCGAATTTGGACCTTATCATTCTGAGTGTGAATCCAATTTTTCTTGGGAAAATTTTCCGGAGCTTGCAGATATATGTTTGTCCATTCTAACATTCTATCCAAGGCGGTGGAGGCCTCTTTCAGTTGTTCATTTCTCTTCTTCGTTTCAGTTTGGGCTCTCAGTAGAGGAGCGATTGTTTTCTTTATGGTGAACATCTCCTCATAAACCTGCCTCATGGTGGCTTCCAGCATCACCAAATCTCTCTAGACAGTAATTAGTACTTCGTTAATGAGAGTGTTTTTATCTTGGAGCTGTTGGATTTCATCCCTTAATGCTTTCTTTTCTTGCTCTGACCTGGCTTCCTTTTATTCATAATCTTGCAATCTATTTTGTAGGGAGAGGATTTCCCGACTCATCCGGCTCACATTTTATTCTGTGGCAATGGAAAAAGTAGTGCTGGCTGATGCTATCATCACTGGATTGGTCCTATTGTCCAGGAATATATCCTTTTCCGACATGGCTCTGAATGGCGCGACAAGGTTCCGTGCTAGGCATCTCCTTTTTTCCTGCCTGATTTTGAAAGTGAACTGATCATAAGTGAGTCTCGTCAGATTGAAAACTTCCTCCTCCTATCCTTCAGAGGTGCTTGGTTATGAGAGTGCAAAATGTGTGTTAATTGCAGGTACTTTGATGGGCGGTAGCTCTGTCTATACCCCTATTACTGGAGGAGGTGTCTTGGCATCTTTTGATCTTTGATCCTCTTCCTATTTTCTCTTTTTTTCATCTTCTTATTTCAATAGTCGCTCTGCCTCTGCCTTATTCTGTTCCGAATTTTTCCTGCGCTCTACTTCTACTCTTGTTTCCTCTTCTTCCTTCCTTCTTCATTCAACTTATGCTCTTGTTTCCTCTTCTTCCTTAATTTTTTCGTTCAGCTTCTGCTTTTGTTTCCTACTCTTCCTTCCTCTTGCGTTCAGCCTCCACCTGATCTAATTCCTTCTTGAGCTACCATTTAGCTTCTGCTTTTGCTTCCTGCTCTTCCTTTCTTCTCCGGGCATCCTCCACCTGTTTCTTTCTCTGTTCTACCTTCAAGTGTTTCTTACGTTTATCTTCATCCTCTTTTTCCTTCTTTTCAGCTTCTCGCTGAGCTTCTGCTTCTTTTTCTTTATGTTGGGTGAAAGAGCTATGGCCTATGTTAGTTCAGGGTTGCTTGGCCTGGGAAGACAAGGCACCTCCCAACTCGCAGATTCTCTCCTCTAGAGTATAATCATCCTGGTCCTCCCGATCAGTCAATTCTTTCGGGGCGAGTTCTCTATCCTTGTTGTACCAGTTTCATACCCCATCTTCAACTAGTCATTCGGTATGTTGGTAGCTCCATTTGAGCTTGGCCCATTTTTAATGGGCATGGAATATCCTTTCAGGATCATATGTCTGATAATATAAAGGTGCTAGAAAAAATCCTCTGATTTTCTAAGCTTCCGCCTCCACCTCTCTGAAATCCTTGACCGAATAAGCAGCAATGGTGAGCGGCAGTGTGGGCCACGGCTTCTTCTTACCTTTAGTAAGGACCTTCGAGAAGTTGAAGGTCATCTGATAACATACTTCTTGAAGTAGCATCCTATCAGTGACGAATCGGGGCAAAGCATAGGGAGTCTTGAATGAACCAAAAACTCAGATGAAGGTTCTTTCTCCAAATGGAAACCAATATGCTACCTTGACTATCGTTTCCATGGCTCGCCAGGACATGCATGGGGTATCCTCCATGAATAATTTCTCGTAGAGTGTAGGGACGAAAATATGTGCAATTGGCTCTATATTCTACTTGTATTTGGAGTCCCAGAATACCTGCAACTCCTTGTGAATTGGGCGTGTTCGCTCTTGATCCCAGTTGTGCGCCCATCCCTCAAAGTGGCACCTGTCACAAACTACATTCAATAGATAGGAGGCAATGCAAAATTCAAATGAGTATCCCTCCTCAAGCGCTAGTGCTGCAGATATGTTGGTTTTGAGGGACGCTATTAGCAAGTTGGCCCAATTGAAACGGGTGCCATATACGGTAACAAAATGCATCAGGGATACCTAAGAACCACTGAAAGTGGTGGCATCGAGATGACCATAAATACTACAAAGCATGGCTTCTATGAGCTTATAGACCTTTATGAGGCCTGCTACTTGATACTCCTGGTACTTCTTGATTTTAAACTTCTCCAGTTCTTCCCACCATCCTCTCAGGGTGTCTGTTATGGGAACGACATGCGTAGTGGCCCATTCCTCTGTGAATTTCTGTTCCCACTCTAGAAGTGCGTAGTAGTACTCGGTATCCTTCCCTTTTATATTTGAAAAATATTTCCCCTCGTGGTCCCAAATCACCCACCTCTTGTGGTGGATCTTTTGTATGATCCAGTCAATGATTTCAACGCATGGGAAGATAGATGGGTGGGCCCCTACATAGTGGAGCTTTGAACTTTTAACTTTCACATATACTTCTCGATCTAGGAGGTCCTCTCAAAACTCAGGTTGTGCAAACTCTTGGTATACTTGATACCAACTCATACTTTATCCCCTACTGAATACACATGCAGTGTCCCCGTATATAGGGAGAGGAGACATAAGTACTTCACTCTCTATGATTTCTATCTCTGGGCTCTTGTTTTTCCTATGACCTATCGAGGGCCCCATGTCACTTGAGGCTGAAGATACAGAGATGCACTCTAAATCTACTTCGAGGTTCCTTGGCATATTCATAAAATAGTCCCAGGATAAGACAGATGCCACATTAATGAATGTTCAATACTGCTTTTAATTTTTCCCAAATAAGGTCAAGGAAGGGGGAAAAAATGACTTAGCGACCCATTTCCTGGGTCTCCAGGTCGCGTTGGCTTAAAACTTCAGAGGAAGGTGACCTTGCAACCTGGCAACTTGTGACTAGGTCGCAGGGTCGCTGAGTTGTGCTGGTCTAAAAAAATCATGAAGGTGCAACCTTACGACCTAGCGACTTGTGAATAGGTCACTGGGTCGCTGAGTCACAAGGTTGCAAAGGTTTAGTTTTAGCATGATATGTGACTTAGCGACTTAGCGACCGAGGTCGCTGGGTCATGGGGGTCGCAAGGTCGCGGGGTCAGAAGTCGTGCTAGGGCTGGGCAGATGATTTCGACGGCGACGCGACCTTTTGCTTCATTTTTAGCTTAAAACAATAAAAGGAGTGAGTGAGAAAAATCATAAATGAGGATGAAGTGGTCATTGGAGGGAAAGAAATATAGAGGGGAGGTTGGTTGGCTTCATTTGCAATTTTATGTAAGCATGCCAGGGTTTGGAGGTTTAGGAAAGGCTCAGGTTGAAAGAAGATCTGAAAAGAGGAATAGCAAGTCGCTTTAAAAGGGCTAAACTAAAGGGAAATGGGAAACAAATAAGAAAAATAAAAACATCAAGAGCATTAGGAAACTTACCTAAGAAAATCGTGCTCCAGTTGGCCTGTCAGAAGCGTTTTTTGCTCTCCGTTGCGTGGGTGAAATGCGACCTAGAGACCCTTCTATTTATAAATGGGTCACATGTACGAGCAATAAATGAGGTCATTGTGTCATAAATAGTCTGGGTTTATGATATGTGTGACCTTGCGCCCCTGCAACCTTGAGACCCAGGGGTCACGGGGTCGCAAGTTTGCTAGGTCACAAATTTTTAACTTGAGTGCGATGTACGACTTAGCGACTTGGCGACTTGATAGGTCATAGGGTCGCTAGGTCACAAATTGGGTAAAACAACCTACACTGCGAATCAACGACTTAAGGATTTTGAAACAAGACTTGAACTTTAGGTTTTTGACTTTGCTTCTTGATGCTTGGGGGCTCAAAAAATTTTAGAGGGTGAAAATTTTGGAGGGTGTTGTAGCAGCTACAACAAATGGTGATTCACTGTAGGGTCCAAAATCTCTGCCGGTGTTTCACTTTAAGGGGGGGGGGGAGGGCATAGCACGCCATTCCTTTCACCCCGTGGGTCCCACTTCTTTTTTCTTCGAGTCTCGTGCCCTTTCTCTCCCTATTTGCATGCCCTTGGGTGCTGATTTACCACGTTTTCATTCTTGGAGACCAAATGGAAAAGTTCGGAGTAATCTCAGGGACTTTCGGTTCCAGTATAGTTTATTTGGTCCTCATTGTGTTGCTCCAATGCTAGCAAACCACATGGTCCTGATGGAGTCACTGCCTAGGAATCATGGGCGTTGCTCCACTGCCAATGAGCCTGGTCAGTACCCCGACGGAGTCGTCGTATCTCCTCTCTACAAAGGAAGCTTTTCTCAATCCTTTACCCTTTATTCATGTGCTTAATGCACTTATTGAAATGTGCTTAGGGCACTTATTTTATTTGGAAATTATTTCCCGCGTGGAAGAGGAATCCTGACTTATTTTACTTGCAAAAGAGGTTTCTCCTGATATTCATGAGGACTTAGGGTTTTCTTGGATTTTCGTTCGTCACCTGAGGCTAATTCAGGCTCTCTTTTCCATCCAGTGACTGATTTAACTAAACATTTACTTTTGCACAACAGTCCCTTGGGCTAGCATACTAGGTAAGCTGCGGCATCTTGGTCCGAGGGCCTTAGTCATGTTTTAGCCATTGAGTGCCCATCACAGGTATGCTTGGCCCCCTTTACAATTTGGGAGGAGATAATACACCAACATAGATCCCGACTTAGTAGGCCACTTGAGTAGCTTCTATATCCCCTTTCAAGAAAAATGGATGCTAAGGGAAGGAAAAGGTTAAAGGGAGACTATGTGGAACAATTGATTTATTGAAAACAAAAAAGTAAAGAAAAGCAGAAAACAAGACAAAATATAGTACAGGGTGCGATGACGGCCCCTAAGGGATGTCAGGTGAAATAGTGCTTAAGGTCATGCCCATTCACAGGGAGGAGCTCAATACTCCCTTCAAGGGTTTGTAACCTGTAGGTGTGAGAGCCGAACTTTTCCTTGATCTAGAAAGGGCTTGTCCATAATGCCTGGAGCTTAGAGTGTTTTCCTTTATCTTCATGGGCTTTATCCCATTTAAGGAAGAGGTCACCTATCTCAGAAACCTTGTTTTCGGCTGACTTCTTGTTGAACCAACGTTTTATTTGACTCTGGTGGATGGCGAATTTTTCCCAGGTTTTTTGCCTTTCCTCCTCAAGTTTCAACAGTGTGTCTATTCGAGACTGTAAGGCATGGCAAGGAGTGCCATGAGTCTCTTGAGATAATTGAAGGGCAGAGAGAGACAAGTTGGGAGGAAGGATAGCCTCTTTTCCATATACGAGGAAAAAGGGGGAGGTGCCCAAGGAAGGTTTGTGTGTGATTCAATCAGCCCAAAGGGCATTGTGGAGTGCCTTATGCCAATTTCGTTGTTGGGACAACAAAGTCTTTTTAATGATGTGGATTAGGTTCTTGTTGGTTGACTCGGCTAACCCATTTACTTGAGGGTAATAGTTGGTGGAGTGTTTAAGCACGATACCATTTTATAGACAAAAATAATATAACTTCAATGATGAGAAATATGTTGCATTATCGAAGAAAGAGAGGTTGGAACGCCAAACCTGATCATGATGCATTGGGTGACAAAGGATATTACCTCTTGATCATTGACCTGATGCAACGGTATCACTTCAACCCACCTTGTGAAATAGTTTGTAGCAGTGAGGATGTATTTGTGTTGCTTGGAAGAGTGCGACAAGATTTCCCCAATCACTTTCAGCCCCCATTGTTGAAATGGCCCTTCCACCGCGACAGATTGTAATGGGGTTGAAGGTCGTACATCTCTTCTTCCAAACTTTTGGCATTGTTGGCATTTCCCAACATAGGCATGTGCATCTTTGAATAGAGTAGGCCAATAGAAACTGGCACGCATGATCTTGTGTGCAGTGGTGTCTCCTGCATAGTGTCCACCTACGGGACCATCGTAGAGTTCTGTAAAAACTTTATGGGCCTCATCATACTCCAAACAGCATAGCAGGACACCACCGTGGTGTTTGTGAAACAATTTTCCCTGCACCAGCTGGTAGGATACAGATTTCAATCTTAACGCATGTTTCTGCTGAGTGGTTAAAGTGGGACACATGATACCTCATTCCAGATATCGCTAGAGATATACGTACCATGAGGAGGTATCCTACCCAGATGTGCTATCAGCTTGATACATGTCGATCTCATGGTCCCAATCCTCCTCTTCCCTGCCCCATGAGTCTGCTGCCTATGCAGCCATCCGACATAAACCTTGGCCTTTTATAATGTGTGCTTACTTGAATTCCAGGTCATATTCTTGAAGGCACGTCATCCAGTTTCCTCGTCTCTCGTCCAGCTCCTGTTATACGAATAGTGAGTAAGAAACTGGGTGGGGCATGAAGACTGTGACATGATTCTTCAAAATATATGGCCTGAAATGTTTAACTGCTTTCTATATAGCGTAAGATTTTTTTTCAATAGCTGGATAATTAAGCTCGACACCTTGTAATCTAGTGCTCATAAACGACATAGGCCGCACATTCCTACTGTAATCTTTCTGAGTGAGGACAGTGGCCAAAGATGAATCTGAGGCAAAAGTATACAACATAAAACCTTTGTTGAAATCTGGACTGTAAAGAGCGAGTGCTTCCGTGATGGCTCATTTGATGTTATCAAACACTTCTTTCTCGGGTGGATTCAATTTAAAGTTAGCATTTCTCTTATTCATGCCTTGCAATGGTTTCACGATCTGAGCGAAATCTGATATAAATTTTCTGACGAAGTTGATTTTGCCAAGGAAATATTGCATAGCTTTCTTACCACTTAGGGGTGGTATTTGAGCGATGAATTTTGCACATTCCAGATCCACCACTACGCCATCTCGGGTTATTATGTGTCTAAACATGTTTCATTCGGCGACAGAAAAAACGCTTTTCTTCGGGTTCAGTGAGATCTCGTATTTCCAACACCTTTCAAAAATATACTCGAGGTGGTGTATGTGGTCAGATCCACGTCTTGAAATCACAGTGACATCATTAAGGTAAACTACCACGCTTTTTCCCATGAGTCCTTTGAAGGCGATGTCCATAGCTCTTTGTAAGGTGGCATCGGTGTTAATCAGCCCAAAGGGCATGCGCCTGAATGCAAATGTTCCCCACTTAGTTCTGAATGTGGTTTTGAGCTGATCGGGCTCAACCACTAGTACTTGATTATACCTTGAAAACCCATCCAATAGAGAGAACATTTCTGACCCTGATATAGCTTGCAGGATTTTCTCCATGGGAGGGACCGGATAGTTGTCTTTGTCGAAGGCTCTATTCAAATTCCTGAAGTCTACGCACAAATGGATTTTTCAGATTTCTTGCGAATAGGGACCAAGTTGGACACCCAGGTCGAATGTCTAACTTTGAAAATTATCCGCGCATCCAAGAGCTTATTTAGTTCCTTTTGAATCATTGGTTCTAGAGCTGGGTGCACTTTCCTCAGTTTTTGTTGGAACGAATTCATTCCTTCCTTAATGGGTATGACGTGTTGGATGATCCGCGTATCATAAATCTGAAGATTGTCATACGTCCAAGAAAACACATCTCGGTATTTCTTAAATAACCCGATGAATGCTTGTTTCTCCTGAGGGATGAACTCATTACCTAAATTTAGAAGCTTCGGATCCTTGTCCGTCCCGAGGTTAATATGTCGGTGTGGTAACGTGGAACTTTGCACCTTCGTATTTGGGGGCCCTCGGAAATGGTTCTGTAAGTTGAACAACTTTTCGAGTGAAACGACCCCCTTGGATATGGGATTTTCTTTCCTACTTCCTAGTACCTCCTACAAAGCCCGATCATGATCCTCTTCTTCCATAACTGCATCTTTGAATGTATTTGTATTCAGCATGAAATCTAGTACCTATTGGTCATCATTGAAAACGTGTAAATTAGTGACATTGTCCGGTATGGATGGCTTGTATATAACTTCAATAGAAAACCCATCTCTAAGTGGGTGAACCTAGTGGCAGCATTGGCAAGTGTATCGGATGCTGCAATATGCATTCTAAGTATATATTTAATACCAAAAGCATCAAAAGCTAAAATTAAACACCATACCTCTTGCTCGTAACCTTTCAGATGGGGAGACAAGCAATGGAAGGTGTTGCATAACTGACGAGTGATAATCTTGGAATCGCCAATTACCTTCAAAAAATGGAATTTTAGATCTATGGGCTTTTGGAGTCCCAGCAACAGTGCCTCATACTCGGCTGTATTGTTGGTGCACTAGAACTCTAACCGATAGGAAATTAGAAACTTGTTCTTTTGAGGGTCTAGAAAGATGCAGCGTGTGCCAACCCTGTCTTGGGTTTTGGACCCATCATAGTACAAGGTCCATGTTTCATCTTCTAGTTGGAAAAAGCTATCCGAGCCTGTTGAGGATGTACTAGGGGCATCAACTTCTAACGAATCTTTGTTGGATGGGGAGGAATTTTCGGCAACCAGAAGCAGCTCAGACTGCACATCTTGGGAGATCGGGGATTGGTGATTCTGATAACACCCAAAGATGGATTCTAAGAAACACATGCCGAGCTCTTCTTGCGCTAAACTAACTGGTTCGTTAGTTTCATTTAGGTCAGTCATAGTATGTTTCATGTATGGTTCACTTTCAACCTAGATTTGGTTGTTCCTACCTTTGTAAAGGAGCCAAAGGTGGGACCAATTAGTGGCGAAGTACCCCTAGAGATTACTGGACCAATCTCTACTCAACAGAAGGCCATAGGCCTCAGGGATATCCATGATTACTATATCGATGCACTGATGCACTCTGGAGTCAGAAGATAAGTGGATAATGACATTGTTCAGTTTGCCCACTGTGGGGACTTGAGATCTGTCGAGTTGGATGATTCTGGTGTCGATTTTCTCAGGGCAGATGTTTAACTTTTTGCACATGGATAAGGGCATAAAATTTGTGGATGCACCAGAATTGACGAGGAAGTTGTGAACATTGAAGTTAAATATCTTGAAGGAGAGGAGAAAAGGTGGCGTGGTTCCCCTGGAGTTGGCGTTTACGGCATTCACGATGGATTGGGGACTAGCAGCAGTTTGGGCAGACATGATGCTGATGGGTTTGGTCACCGGTAGATTGGAAAAGGCTTTGAGGATGAGGTCTTGTTGGTTGGCAATGCGAGTGAGCTCATAGAGAGAGATATTGGCCTGGGTCTTCTTCATATCCTTAATAATATTATACCTGGACTCTGTGTGCGAGGCAAGCTCGGTGGTGTTTTTAGAGGAAGTTGATGAAGCTTTAGCCTTAGGGCCTTCTCGGGGATCAATTGGACCATATTTTTTAGGGGGCTTGTTTTGGTTCTCTGCGGTTGGGGGTAAGATTTTCTGTAAGAAAGCTCTCCTTTTCTCCTTGAAAAATTGCTCTGGGATAGGACCTTTGCTCCATAAACTGTAGTTTCGAGGAGGTTTGGTTTTGGGATTGTCTGCCAGGTTTATCACTTATGAGGGAAGGGAGAGTTCCCTACGGATCACTTCAAGCGCAAGGATTGCAGAACCTGCGTCTTCGTTTGGGGGAGAGACTTCCTCATCTCCTGAATCATTTTCTTCTTCTAAATCCCCAGGGATCTAATCTTCTAATAGCTGATTGACAACGACGACCATACTATTTATCCACTGTGGACATGTTTTATCTGAGTGTAAGGCCTGATGAAAAGAGAAAAAATTATCTCTCCCTATTCCTCGACGTTGAGGCCAGCACTAGAGTTGGACGAGGGCCGGTTCACGACAGGATTATTCTTTCTAAAGAAAAGTTTCTATCTTTTAGCAACTAGGATGGAATCATTGTTCTTCCTCTTCAGATAAGAGACCTCATTGGTTAGAAATTTAAGGGATTTTGCGATGCTTTCAAAATAAAAGGGGTCCTTATCTTTGTCCCCAGAGTTATGACTTGAGGATTGGGCTCTCTTCGTGGTTGTTTTTTTATCATCCCGCCCTTCATGTTCAATGGCCCCTATGGACAACATGTCCCTTTTGAAAGCAAGGGTAGTGGTATAATTGGCTGCCAAGGTAGCTCTAGCCTCACGTTTCACAAACACGGCAATATCCCATGGGAGAGCTCTGGTGCAGTAGTTGATGGTAATGGAATCATCTAAGGCCATGTTTGGAGGGAATTTATTCAGTATGGTGGAAAAACGTTGATTGAAATCCTTGAATTTCTCTTTCTTTTAACACTTTAGGGTGCTGAGTTCTGTGAGGAGCAACGAGGGGGTTTTATCTTCTGAGAATTTTTGTAGGAAGGTACGACGAAAGTGTTCCCATAAAGGGATAGAAGCAACAGGAAGCAGGCGATACCATGTTGCAGCTTTATTTTCTAGAGTATGAGGGAAAAGGTGACATGCTACGTCATCATACTGCACTCTCATCATTTGTAAAGATAGGTAGAAGTTGCTAATGTGATCTTCGGCCAAAGTACCCTTCTCGAGGTTGAACTTAGGGAGATGTTTTTCAAGGTGTCAGAGCATGTCATGGAGGAGACCTTGGATACCTAAGGGGGACTGAGCCATCCAAGCCAAAGGTTGTACACGTCTGGCCCATTGGTGGCGCGGTCTGTATACACATCCCCTTTCACTTTCGGATCCGATACCCGTGCCAGACCCGGAGGCTTCGCCCTCATGGCGGGACTGCATGTCTTGGTTTTCTCCACGATTTGCTATATTTATGATGTTTCTCCAGTTTTAGAGAAAAGGAAAACCATTCTAGTTTCGGTGGGTGTAGTGGTTGGAATTTCAGCCTCACCCATGGCCTTTGTCCCCCCTGCCTCTGTTACCTCGGCCTCTCCCGACTCCTTCCCCACATGGGTCGTTAGCTTGCGTGTTATCATGAAATGTCTGGTTAGGTTGGGGGCCAGTGTTGGGTTGAGATTTAGGGTTCTTGGGGCCATCTTCTTCCCCCTCCCGAGGGATATCCGGGGGGGCATCGAAATTTCGTTCAATTGTGCCTACATAATCTTCGATCATAAGACCCACAAGTTGAGGAAGGGAGCTTATAAGGGTTCCTTGGTGCATATGATTAGCGGTGAGAGTCCTAGGGTTTTCCAAGAAACTAGTGACCAGGGCTCATTGTAAACCCCTGACCAGGTCGCGGGCTATAGGGCGTAGGGCCCTTAGTTGGGCCAAAGTAACCTCATAAAAATGGGGTTCCTCCTCCTGGGAGTTATCCAAGGGGGAAGGACCAGTATTTTCATGTATGGTCTCCCCTTGGGGAGTTTGTAATGGGATGTTACTTGTGTGCTGGGAGGCTGCCATTAGGCCCTCCTTCTAGCGCCAAATTTGTTGATGGGAAAATTTGTCCTGCCAACAGTGGGGGATCTCCCCGGTAGAAAGCACCAATTAGAATTTGAACCGTTTGTGATAGGGATCCTGTCTGGGGTGTGGGTTTGGCTACCGCCGAATACTCCTTCTCCTAGACAAAAATAATCCCTGCAGAGTTATAGGTGTACAGTTATCGAATGATATAAGACAAATATCGATGATTTTCAATGAGCATAAACACTACAAATAGCAAGATATAAAAGAAAAAACGCAACTGAAGGAGATGCTATTAGCAACATATCATTAAGGTCATGTTTGTAAGATTTTTCAAACCATGGAAGAAACAATTCTGCTTGGTAAGAACAACTTATGCGTACTTGGGCATTTTCATGAATAAGATAGATGTCAATAATAAAGTTACAAACATCTCCTATGAAAATAACATACCATCATAAACACATGTAGTAAACTGAAATGCATAAAGAGTATAATCAGAAAAAGAAGATCAATTAATCATAAGATATCAGACATAAACGAAGAAATACTCATAGTATTGACACATTGATTCTCATCAGATCCAATAGTGGATTTAAAAGAAATGCTTGTATTCATTCATAATGGGCTATTCAATGCTTTACAACTCTCTTCTCTCCTTTGGAGTCCAAAAAAAATATCCTTTACAAGTCCTCGAAGGGAGTATATATAAGACAAAATTGACCCTTGGGTGCCCTGACTCTTCATCTTCCTGTCTGTTGGTCTGCTTTGCGACCTAAATGGGAAATGCGACCTGCGACCTGAATGGACAGTGTGACCTGTGACCTGATCGTGGAAAATGAAACCTGCGACCCCTCCTCTAGAATATGCCTTGCAATCTGATCATGGGAGCATGTGTGTGATTGCGAGGTTGAGAAAATCAACTTGTTGCTCTTTGAGGAAATTATGACATGCACGATAATCTACAGCTACTGTGGAGATCAAAGGAGTATCTTCCCTTAATCTATGCAGGCATTCCAAGATGTCCAGAATCAGGGTTTCTCTCTTGATCGTTACCTAGTTAGATAAGGAAGCTAGTTTGGTGTAAATCCAAACTGGCATCATGACGAACTTAACCAAGTTATCCTGCGATGCTGGAAGATCAGGTGTAGCGGCGGCTTGTTTGATAGGCTGTAGAAATTCCTGAATTTCCTGATCTACCTATTCCCTTGTATTTTATTTTCCCAATGTACCTAGAGAGGGAATATGGTGCAGCTCAGCCATCGAGTCAATGTCGCTAAAGGTTTATGGTGAACATCTCCTCATAAACCTACCTCATGGTAGCTTCCAACATCACCAACTCTCTCTAGACGGTAAGTGGTACTTCATTAATGAGAGTGTTTTTATCTTGGAGTTGTTGGATTTCTTCCCTTAGTGCTTTCTTTTCTTGCTCCAACCTAGCTTCCTTTTGTTTAGAATCTTGTAATCTATTTTGTAGGGAGAGGATTTCCCTACTCATGCGGCTCACATTTTCTTCTGTGGCAGCGGAAAAAGCAGTGCTAGCTGATGCTATCATCACTGGATTGGTCCTAGTATCGAGGACTATATCCTTTTCCGACGTGGCTGTGAATGGCGCGGTAGGTTTCCATGCTAGGCATCTCATTTTTTCCTGCTTGAATTTGAAAGTGAGCTAATCATAAGTGAGTCTTGTCAGATTGAACACTTCCTCCTCCTATTATTTAGAGGTACCTGGTTCTAAGAGTGAAAAACGTGTGTTAATTGTAGGTACTTCGATGGGCGGCAGCTCTGTCTATACCCCTGTTACTGGAGGAGGTGTCTCGGCGCCTTTTGATATTTGATCTTCTTCCTCTTTTCTCTTTTGTTCTTCTTCTTATTTCAACAACCGCTCTACCTCTGCCTTATCATGTTCCACCTTTTTCCTGCACACCGCTTCTGCTCTTGTTTCCTCTTCCTCCTTCCTTCTTCGTTCAGCTTCTGCTCTTGTTTCCTCTTCTTGCTTCCTTTTCCATTCAACTTATGCTTTTGTTTCCTACTCTTCCTTCCTCTTGCTTTTGGCCTCCACCTGATCTAATTCCTTCTTGAGCTGTCGTTCAACTTCTGCTTTTTCTTTCTGCTCTTCCTTTCTTCTTCGAGCATCCTCTGCCTGTTTCTTTCTCTGTTCTGCCTTTAGGTGTTTCTTATGCTTATCTTCATCCTCTTTCACCCTCTTTTTAGCTTCTCGCTGAGCTTCTGCTTCTTTTTCTTTTTATTTGGAGGAAGAGCTATGGCATGTGTTAGTTCAGGGCTTATTGGCCTGGGAAGACGAGGCGCCTCCGAACTTGCAGATTCTCTCCTCTAGAGTATGATCATCTTGGTCATCCCGATTAGTCAATGCTTTCGGGGCGAGTTCTCTATTTTTTTTGTATCAGTTTCGTACCCCATATTCAACTGGTCGTTCGGTATGTTGGTAGCTCCATTTGAACTTGGCTTGTTTTCAATGGGCAGGGACTATCCTTTCAGGATCGTATGTCCACTAATATAAAGGTGCTAGAAAAAATCCTCTGATTTGCTCAACTTCTACCTCCACCTCTATGAAATCCTTGACTGAATAAGCACCAATGGTGAGCGGAAGTGTGGGCTATGACTTCTTATTACCTTTATTAAGGACATTCAAGAAGCTGAAAGTCATCTGATAACATACTTCTTGAAGTAGCATCCTATTAGTGACGAATCGTGGTAAAGCATGGGGAGTCTTGAATGAACCGAAAACTCGGATGAAGGATCCTTATCCAAATGGAAAAAAATGTTCTACCTTGACTATAATTTCCATGGCTCGCCAAGACATGTGTGGGGTATCCTACTTGAATAATTTCCCATAGAGTTCAGGGACGAAACTATGTGCAATTGGAACTATATTCTTCTTGTATTTTGAGTCCCAGAATACCTAAAACTCCTTGTGATTTGGGTGTGCTTGCTCTTGATCCCAGTTTTGTGCCCATCCCTCAAAGTGGTAGCTGGCACAAAATACATCCAATAGATAGGAGGCCATGTAAAATTTGGATGAGTATCCCTCCTCGGGCACTAGTGCTGCAGATATGTTGGTTTTGAGGGATGATATTAGCAAGTTGGCCCAATTGAAATGGGTGCCATATACGGTAACAAAATGCATCAGGGATACCAAGAACTGCTGAAAGTGGTGGCATTGGGATGACCATACATCCTACAAAGCATGGCTGCTATGGGCTTATAGACCTTTCTGAGGCCTGCTACTTGATACTCCTGGTCCTTCTTGATTTTGAACTTCTCTATTTCTTCCCACCATCCTCTCAGGGTGTCTTCTATGGGAAATACATGGGTAGTGGCCCATTCCTCTATGAATGTCTGTTCCCACTCTGGAAGTGCGTATTAGTACTCTGCATCCTACCCTTGTATATTTGCAAAATATTTCCCCTCGTGGTCCTGAATCACCCACCTCTTGGGGTCGATCTTTTGTATGATCCAGTCAATGATTTCGGTGCATGGGAAGATAGATGGGTGGGCCCCTACATAGTGAATATTTGAACTTTAACCTGCACATATACTTCTTGATCTAGGAGGTCCTTTGGGAACTCAGGTTGTGTGAAATCTTGGTATACTTGATACCAACTCATAATTTCTCCCCTACTGTATACACAAGCAGTGTCCCCATAGATAGGGGGAGGAGACATAAGTACTTCGATCTTTATGATTTCTATCTCTGGGCTCTTGTTTTTCTTGCGAATTGTTGAGGGCTCCATGTCACTTGAGGCTAAAGATACGGAGATGCACTCTAACTCTGCTTCGAGGTTCCTTGGCATATTCATAAAATAGTCCCAGGGTAAGATAGATGCCATATTAATGAATGCTCAATCTTGCTTTTAATTATGCCGAAATAAGGTCAAGGAAGGGGGAAACTATGACTCAGCGACCCACTGCTTGGGTCACTGCGTCGCGTTGGCTTAAAACTTTAGAGGAAGCCAACCTTGTAACCTGGTGACTTGCAACTAGGTCGTAGGGTCACTAAGTCGTGCTGGTCTAAAAAAATGATGAAGATGCGACCTTGTGACCGAGTCGCTAGGTCCCTGAGTTGCAAGGTTGCGAAGTTTCAGTTTTAATTCAATATGAAACTTAGCGACTTAGCAACCGAGGTTGCTGGGTCGTGAGGGTCGCAAGGTCGCGGTGTCGGAAGTCACGCTAGGGCTGGGCGGATGATTTCGACGGTAGCATGGCCTTTTGCTTCATTTTTAGCTTAAAAAAATAAAAGGATTGAGTGAGAAAAATCGTAAATGAGGATGAAGTTGTCATTGGAGGGAAATAAATATATAGGGGAGGCTGGTTGGCTTCATCTGCAAGTCTGTGTAAGCATGGCAGGGTTTGGACGTTTAGGAAAGGCTCAGGTTGAAAGAAGATTTGAAAAGAGGAATAGAAGGTGGCTTTAAAAGGGCTAAACTAAGGGGAAAGGGGCAACAAATAGGAAAAATAGAAACATGAGGAGGACTAGGCAACTTACCCAAGAAAATCGTGCTCCAGTTGGCTTGTCAGAAGCATTTTTTTTCTCTCCGTTGCATGGGTGAAATGCGACCTAGTGACCCTTCTATTTATAAAGGGTTCACGCGTTTGGGCAATAAATGAGGTCGTTGGGTCGTAAATAGTTTGGGTTTATGATATGTGCGACCTTGTGACCCTGCGACGTTGCGACCTAGGGGTCGCAGGGTCCTTAGGTCAAAAATGTTTAATTTGAGTGCGATGTGCGACTTAGTGACTTGGTGACCTGATAGGTCGCAAATTGGGTAAAAAAACATACTCTGTGACTTAGCGACTTAAGGCTTTTGAAACAAGACTTGAACTTTAGGTTTTTTTATTTTGCTTCTTGATTCTCGGGGGCTCAAAAATTTTAGAGGGTGAAAATTTTGGAGGCTGTTGTAGCGGCTACAACACAACCCAAGGGAAGAAACTTCCAAGGGTAAAACTCAGAAAAAAAATTATCTTCATATAGAATGAATCCAAAGGAGAATTTGAAGAAAGAAAACTAGACCTCACATACCATCAAGAACCAAGTCAACCAACCAATATTCCTTCTTCAATGCAAGAAAGTCTCCAAGGTAAGGAAAAAAATACTTATTAAATATGAGGGATCTTATAACCTTTCATACTTACCAAGGAAGCCTAAAAAACCTCCTACAATTTTAGACTTGAGGTAACTCTAGGGTACTCGCATGTGAGTATATAAGAAGGCATATTTCAAACTTTTGAAATTTTCTATAGCTTCTTCCTTCCTTCAGTGACCTTATCCTTTCTTTTCTAGGTTTTTCACACTCCTTTCTAATTGCAGATAAAGAAAAAGGTGTATACTTGATGTGTGTCTCAAATATATTGAAGATCCATTTTTATATAGCCTTTCCAAGAGGTTCCATTATCATTCTATTAGGCCAACTTTTACTTGACTGATTGACTTGGTCTTGTGGTTGTTCTAGATATTTCTAAATTGAAAATATTTTTTCTTTCCTTCATTAAAATGCCCAAAAGTGTCCTTTACAATGTAACAATGACTCTTTTATTCATGTAAATCCTAGGATAGTAAAATGGATGCTTGACCTAATGATACATGACTTGAGAATGAAACCCATGCTTTACATAAATAATTATTCTTTTAATCTTTACATCATTACATGAGTCAAATGAAAATAATGAAGACAAAAACTAGTTACATTCTCCAACAAGATGGAGAGAGAGTGAGAGATAGCATAGAGTAGGAGGGAAGAGAAAGAAAAGGAGAGAGAGTGAGAGAAGGGGAAGGAAGAGAGAGAAGGTGAAGAGAGAGATGAGAGAGAGTGAGAGAAGGGGAAGGAAGAGAGAGAAGGGGAAGAGAGAGAGGGGATATGAGGGAGGGAGGGAGATAGAGACATAGATTGAGGGGGGAGAAATAGGGAATGAGAAAGAGACACATAAAAAAAAATACACATATTATATAGTATTACATAATATTGAACATTATTAACCATAGAGGAATAGGAAGTAAGGATTTAAAAAAAGGTAAAATAAGTTATATTTAGAAATCCATGAGTAATTTTATTTTCCACTCAAATAGATGCATTGATTTCAGTGTAGGTGCTTATTCGTAATCCTATTTTCTTAATTACACCGGATGCATTGATTGTATTGTATTTTTTGATTTCTAATCTTATTTCATTGCTTCTAATAGATGCATTGATTTCAATGTAGATGTTAATTTTTAATCCTAATTTATTTCTTGTACTAGATGCATTGATTTCAATGTAGATGTTCATTTCTAATCCTATTTGATTTCTTCCACTAGACGCCTTTATATTAGTGTAGACGCTGATTTATAATCATATTTTATTTCTTGCACTAGATGCATTGATTTCAGTGTAGATGTTGATTAATGATTTGATGTAACTATATTTATGATGTACATTATGTACGTTAATTCCAAAGTAATTATATTGATAATGTACATTGATTTCAGTGTAAGCACAAGAAAATTATTGATGACGTGCATTGATTTAAGAGTTATAGTAATTCGACCATAAATGAAATACTTTAATTTTCATATTAAGTAAAATGTTGGCTTACTTGAACTGTTTGTTTCTTGAAATTGTAAACTATTTGTAATTTACGACATTCTTATTATTTTGATTCTCCATCATTCAACATTATTAGTAACTTAGAATTCAAATGGGGTAATAGAAAATAACTTCCATTGAAATTTACTTGGGGTTTAACACTCCATAAGTCAAAATGATTTACTTTGGATAAAGGTACTATTAATATTGCATAGAAACAGAGACAAGGTATGTTGTTTACTACAAAATCTTGAGTTAAATATTTTAATTTTCTATGATTTAAACTTCTCTTTTTGGTGGAAATACTGAGGGGGGGTGAATCAGTATTTCTTATCAATTAGAAATTTTTAAATATTTTCAGAGAATTAGTTAATCTTCAATTATTCTTGATGTTTATCCAATAAGAAAAGTGAAAAATAAAAAATAATAGGCACAAGAATTTTAGGTGAAAAACCCCCTCCGGGTGAAAAACCACAGAATGCTTTCCTAATAAATTCTTCAATATTCAACCCCAACTGTAATGAAAGGTAAAACTTCCTAGCATTCTAGAAAAAAATTCTTCTCTATATACCATTGAAAGGGCACCCAATTCCTTGGTTTCTTCAGTAGTCAACTGAATGGATGCCCCAACATCCTAGACCAACTAACCACCTTGAAGTCTTCACAGGCTCCAACCTATAGGTGACATCATGCACCAACCTAGCACCTTCCTGCCACCCTATAATTATGAGAAATAATACAAGAGTGTGGATTCCCATATCAGGGACAATGATCCTGTTGTGTAACCAGCGCCAAAAATAGAAGAAAAGAGATATCAACGCCTTAGAAATAAGCCACTTCGAGGGGGAAACCTCCAATACATTACATAAATGAACAATTCTTGGATGATTCAAATGAAAAAAACCTCCTTCTATATATAGGAGTCCATGGGGCCACAATATAATCCTAATGGGGCCACAATGTAATCCTAGCCGACCTAAATATAATAATGTAAGGGCACAATAATAAAAATATGGGGGTTACAGGGGTACAATAATAACAATAAGGGGGGCTACACTAACATAATAAGGGGCTACACTATTAATATAGGGACTTAACATGCCCCTCAACTTTAAACAATTGTTGTCCTCAATGCTTGATTATTTCTTGATGCTTCTGTATAAAATTCTCATCCTCCCATGTGAAATATTATACAGGAAAGTTCTTCCACTTGCTGAGATACTCTGAAAATGATCGTACTTTTTGAGTTCTTGTTCCTATGACTGCTTCATAACTTATTTTGATGTGATGTTGATCTTCATGTTGTTTCATTAGATTTTGCACCAAAGTTGGGTTATCCTTTGAGAGTTGGAGAACTTGTTGTTGATGCTCGATGTGATCTTCCACTAATTTATCATCCATATTTTCTATTATTTGAACCTTCAAACCATCCAAATTAGCCTCCATTTCTGCTTTTAAACCATCTATGTCATCTTTGGTTGCTCTTTGTAAGATCGAAATTTGTTGCACTTGCTATCATAATTTTGATATCTCATATTGCAATTCTTCCTCCTCATGCGTCATAGTATAGCTTTCTGAGGGCTTAATGGGTATGGAATTATTTTTGGAGGCACAATAGAACCCATTACTGACAAAAATTCTTCAATATGCCCTTGGAATCAATTCAACTTGATTCTTCAAACAAGACTTATGCAATTCGTAAAAAAAAACAATACACACCTTTTGCTTGCTTTTGAGGAACTCGATATTGAAATTGGGTTATCTCTACTATTGCAGCACTTCAATATTTGAATTTTAGTATCAACGTAGCCCTCTGAATTATCTTTCAAATGCCATAGGTCTGAACTGATTTGGATTCTCCAAGACAAGCAGTCCACCCCGAAGGAATAGACTCACTCGGGATCGGTTGTGAGAGTGAAATTGTACGACTTGCCACGTGTCACCGTTATTCCTTTGTCTCTGAAATTGATAGCCAAGAAACTAAAGTTTCAGAAACTGCAACCAATTTTACGCACTCCAATCCAATTCCAGAGAGAGAGTTATTGAACTTTTCCCATGATCACCTCTTTGAGATGAAATTCAGGAGCCTGAAAAAGCACTACCTTCCAAAGATCATATCTCTAAAAATATTGCCAACCAAGCTCTGAAATGTTTTGACGAATTTCCTCAGGATTTGAGCTTCGCACCATATAAATTTCAGACTTTGAAACTTTGTACAAACAAATTTATAGCGAAAATTCCACTATGACATTTTTAGGAGCCTGAAAAAAGACCTAACTTCCAGAGATGATATCTCCGAAAATGTTGTGAACCAAGCTCTGAAATCTTTAGCAAAGCTTCCTCAGGATTTCGGCTTCGCACCCTAAAAATTTCAGCTTCTGAAACTTTGTAGAAAATAATTTATAGCGAAAATGCCACGATGACCTGTTTGGAGCAGCGAAACCCCAGAATCCAAAGCTCTGATACCAAATGTTGTGTAACCAACTCCAAAAAGAGAAGAAAAGAGATATCAACGCCTTAGAAATGAGCCACTTCGAGGGGGCAACCTCCAATACATTACATAAATGAACAATTCTTGGATGATTCAAATGAACAAAACCTCCTTCTATATATAGGAGTCCATGGGGCCACAATATAATCCTAGTGGGGCCACAATGTAATCCTAGCCGACCTAACAATAATAATGTAAGGGCACAATAATAACAATATGGGGGTTACAGGGGTACAATAATAACAATAAGGGGGGCTACACTAACATAATAAGGGGCTACACTATTAATATAGGGACTTAACAGATCCACAACACAATATGATTTGTGATGACTTTTTTGAACTAGACTAACCACCCAATCACACTATGACCTGCAACCCAACCATAACATTATCCAACAATGACACTTATACCTCCCAAAAATGCCTCTCCAATTATAGGAAGATTGAATTTTTTACAATAATAACTCTTTTACAATTTTACAATGATGATTTTTACAATACTGGCTTTTGACACGACCTGATAGTTGACTTGACACTGCTTCTTTGAACACTAGAACCTGTTGAGGTATTAGTGTGCTTGCTTCAAGTAATGGTACTTTGACGTTGCATTTTACTTCTAGCATGTGTCTGAGTTTTCCTATTGTGTCCTCCTTCCTACACATGCAAGGCCCAAACCAATATACAAAAAAAATACTTACACTGTCCTGTAAACCATATGTCAGAGAAATATTCAAAATTCAAATGTAAATACATTCAACATCTATGAACAAAACCAAATAAAAAATACATACAAAATGATTACGCTATCCTACAAAACCACATACCAGAGATGATATTAAAATTAAAATTAAAAAAATAATCATACACACCTTTTTGTAGAAGACTTAACCTTGACTGTTGATGTGTTTTCCGTACTGCAATGATCCTTGAATGCATATTTTTTCTTGCCTTCTAGAAGCTTGATATTGAATTTGATGTATCTTTGTAATTTTAGATCTCCAACATCTGAAATTTCATCTCGTGGAAGCCCTATGAGTCCTATTTACAACCTCGTATGCCTGATCAACATTGTATTCTTCAAGAAATAGTTATGTCTAATCTCATACGATGACCTTATTATAGACGGGTTCAGTAGATCGAACTTCTTCAAAGTGCGACGTGTCATTGTTTCAACCTTTGGTCCTGAAAAAAATATACAAAAAATAAATCTTGTCCTCTTTGTGTCACTTTTTACCAAATTTGAATCCAATGCTCAAAGATAAAGGTATGAAAATTTTACCAAGGTTACTTGTTTGACATGAAATTCGGGAGCTTTCAAAAATCCTAACTTCCTCAGATCATATCTCTGAAAATATAGAGAAGTAGTGTTTGAAATTTAGACACGTACTTCATTAGGATTTCACCCAAATGGGTTTTTACTTTCAACATATGAAGCTTCATAGAAAAAAAAGTTATGGTGAAAATTCCACAATGACCTGTTATAAGTAGCAAAATCCTTACATGAGGAGGATATGAGGGTCACAATTTATATAAATACTTAGGTTGAGAGAGTCTTCAACAAGTGAATGATGGAGGGATTTTAGGAGCTTAAAAAATGATTAATTATTGAAAATTAAATGACTACATCCAATGATTAATGTCATGCCACAACCCCATGGGGTTTTAGCCCACTAACTGGGGTTACTAACCTCAAACACAAATATCTCTCAAAACGTGAAGAATTACATGGAATTCCATATGTGTTAGTGTGTTTTCTACATGCATGTACGAAATGACACCAACTTAAGGGGTGTGGTTTACCCACTTAAGTCATTGGTCATAGGCAGAAAAAGAAGTGGAGTCAAGCAAGTTAGTGGAACAAGCTAGAATCATAAACATACTAGATAGAGAAATAAAATGAATATATAAACTAAAACTAAAACAAATAAACAAAAGCTTTGAATAGAGTCAAACAACTACAATAATCCAAATGATGGCTCTTTGACCCCTCTTATTGTGTGCTGGTAGGAAATGAGGATGAAACTTTAACCATCTTGCCAAAGGGCCCCTAGAACTTGGGTTCTAAGTCCCAATGCAAGGATGTTTTTATTTCCAAGCTTGCCTCGATGCAAAGTCTCCCTCTCTCTACTATGGCGGGATGAACTTGTTGGATGGCCAACAATTGAGTCCCCTTTATCTTCAGCTCCAGATCACACACTGTTGGTATCGCTTGGGAAATTCTGGCCAACATAACAATGTGTTCTCAAGTTCTTCATCTCATGGTGGCCTTATATAGGAGAATTTAAATCCTCCTTCCCTCCCTTGGTACATTGGGGATGGTGACCCAAGAGAGGGGTATGATTCCTTTGTGTGCCACAAATATTCCATTGTGTGCTCCCTTGATGTCTAAGCAGGCTTTGGTGGCTATCCTTAAGCAGCTTCAAGTGAGGAACCATTGTCCTGGAGTGTGATTTTTGTGGTCCCAGAAAGTGACTTTCACCACTCCCAGGATTGTGCGCATTTCGGGTCAAAAGGCGTGCAAAGGCACTCTTCACGAAGGATTATGCGTGCAAAAGCATTTATGACTTGCTCAAATTTGATTTTTCCTTAGACCGTAGAGATTTTTAATTACTTTCTAGATTCTCTAATGTCTTTCAGCCCTGTAAATCATTTTGCGTGACATTAATTAATGTCATATTGTGCTTGTATGATTTTTCAGTGTTAACAGTTTCCCCCTAATGTGTGAGGTCTAGGAAGAACTATAGAGCCGAAATACATTATAGTTTCTTTTCTGTATATCGTGCATAGAGAGAGAGAGAGACCTTCATGAAGCTTGAAATTGGAAACACCCTACACTGATTCGAAGAATGACCATGTCCTATGGGACCACTATAAGCAAATATAATACATATACAAATTTTCTATGAGGCGGGCATGTCCCATGCTCGTGATGTTGTGGCTAGTTAAATAAATCTTTTTGACAAATACATGTTCTATCTGTGTCACTAATATGGTAGTGATCTGGTGGTTGCTGACGACGATTGCTAAAGCCCTCCAGGGTGTTTTTTCTTTGACAATATGTGAAATGTGTTACCTACATGCATAAACTTGGTATGGCATATAGCTACGCATTGTACACATAGGTGCTGACTAGGACCTTCTCGTGTAAGAATTGCTGAAAGAGATTCTTATGAAGGCACGGGTCTTCAACGAATTTGATCAAAGTGCAATGGTTGCAAGGTACAATACCATCTTGACATGACATATTTTGTTGTAGTCAAATGTCAGGAGGATTGATGAAATTTGTGGGCAATGATGTCTCCCACAGTGCCACCCGAGGTTGCCCCTTTTATGGAGAGGGGTAATCCAAGGTACCGCTTCCTTTTTGGAAAATAGGTGTTGAAGTCGACAAAAGGGAAGCCTCAACCGAATGGGGGGTCACTGACATGAGTGGTCAGGGACCTGGATGTGATGAGTTTACATAGGCATGTTGGCGAGGGGTGACTGAAAACTGATGGTGGGGATTTATTGGCCCAAGGTCGAAGTGTACTAAGTAGCTTGACAGCAGTAATAGTTATTTATGATGGGGAAATCCCTGGAGTCGGTAGGAATTCTAGGGTGGGTAAAAACTGGCTATGAATGTCATGGTGGCTTGTGCATGGGGGTGTGATACTAAAAACAAGGGTGTTCAGGGACTACTGCCATTGGAGAAAATATGAATGAGAGGATGGGGGATGTAGTGCACTATTTGCAGTCTTTGTACACTTATCAAAAGAATAAAATAATGGGGTTTGGTTTGTACAAAACATAGAGATGGGTGCCCCAAAACATGAAAGTGTTCACTCACTGATGTTGTGAGGAAGGTGTTTTGCTGAGGGTTGGGGCCCCATTGGTTGGTCTCATGTGTGGGGTTGATGAAGCAGATGAAAAAGTATCGCAGATGGGATTATGCTGGTGGATGTATGATGGGCCAAATGTGAGGCGCGATAGTGTGCTTTTGATTTTATTACACAAACTGTTTGTCTGGGAAGGGGGTTTTAGTTTGTATGGTAAAACTTGAACTTTATGCATGGTGGATGGATGGGCATGAGGTGCTTCCCGGACCAAAGTGGTATGGCCATGGAATCATTTTTGCTGTGATATATGGTCTACTATGGGTGACGAGTGCCATGGAGGGGAGGCTCTACCAACTAACAAGGATGTTTATCATGTGTAGGGTGAGGTGATGATAACCACGGTTGGATATGTGAAACCTATGGTTGATTTCTGATGGAGAAATGATATCAGGATATGAAGAGATTATTGGGACTCTATCATGCTGGGGGTAGAATGATACCTACTCCGGAACTTTCAGTAAATGGAGTTGTGAATGGTTTGCAAGCTTTTCCTACAAAAACAACTACCTCAAGTGAAAGCATCTTCTTTATCAAATATTATTGAAATTCATGAGCTTTAAAAAATAATTTGAGAGAGGCATACCTGCCGACGCTGAAAAATCATTTTTTCAGGGGTGTGATTATGTGGCATCACCTCTGTTCGTTATGGAGTGCTGATCATGGTGCAGCTTATAGTTCAGAGAATGAACTTTCTGATCTCTCGTTATGGTCCTCCAAATTTTTTGAAAAGGGAGATATATAGGTGAATATGGCCCTAATTCAATTCATTTGTACTTGTTGAGTTCTTGAGAGGTCAAAGGCTTCTGTGTAGTAGTTCTTTCCATTGCGATCAACTTGAGCACTAAGGATTAGCGATATCATGCACATGTAACCTCCATGAAATCCTGCACTTTAATTTTTTCAGTCTGATGGTGTCGGGGTCTGTACAGACTTGGTTTATATGGATTCTGAGTGTTTTCCCCCTATATTGCATAGACGATCAGGGAAAAAGTGCTCCCTCTGTGCGCATTTTCTAGGGATAAGTGCACTTTAAGTGCTATGTTCCCCTTCTTTGGCGTGCCTTAAGCATGCCTGTGGAAAATATATGCATGCCCTAAGCGCACCTATCTGAGGGACAAGCACACAAAAGGCCGAGGAAAGAAATTTTTTGAGTTTTTCTTGTTTTTGATGTTTTTTCTGTTACTAATGGGTACATGTTTGGATGACAGTTTGTTATGGAGGGAGCGGGATTGGCCCGAGCTCTGAACTGCATTAGCTACTGATGCTGGGGCACGCCATCAACTGGTGCAATGTGGGCTCTATAATTTTACAGAGAACGAGCTTCTTCTATCGCAGGACCGATTGCTTTGTTACTTGATCTGACATTGGTGCAGGAGGCACAACATGTTTGTGTTGCGCTGGATGAACCTGGTCATCTATCCTGAGACTGATGTATATTTTGTGATCGGGTTACTGCCTCATGGTGAGGCGCTGAGGTATCCACTCCCTTCCGAGAGGGTGGATTTGGAGAGGTTCCAAAGATGTCATTATGGTGGGGCACCTCTTACAGAGGGGTGCATCAACATTGCATCAATGACAGATCTAGCAGAGCGATGTGCTCTGGCGGTGATTGTGCGACTTGCAGGATTGTCAGCTTTGCATTAAGCATTAGGCCCACAAGTTGGAGTCTTGCGCTAGTTGAGGTCCGGGCACTTCAATGATTTTTCCCATTTTTCCTATGATGGGATGGTGACGCAGCTCAACAAGGTCCATAATGGCTTGAAGTTGTTTGCGTATGCCAACATTTTGTGCAGCATTATGTATAAGAGGGTAGTGCTGCTGAGACCAGTTGTGGCGGTGGCCCTTCAAGGGAGGAAAGTAGCTTGGCCACTACCGAGGTTGCGGTCAAGCAAGCTCATGCTGATGCAAAAGAAACACGTGTTAGTTATAGAGGATTCTTGGGGTCAAGTGGACTGCTTGACCCAAGGGATGCCTTCTTGGGGTTTTATGGATGATCTCGAGGAGGTTTGGCTGGAGATGGTGATGGCTCGGGAGAGGGAATATCGACCCATTTTAGTCAGGTGGCAGTCTCAGTTGTGATGGCAGCTCCAATGGTGGTACCGAGAGTAGTTGTGGGTCTAGGTGCCCCTCTTGAGGTGGTATCGCCCTAGAGTATACTTGTACATGGGAAAAACATCCATTATGAGGATGATTCCCCTATTTTTGACGACCTTTTGTGTATCTTTGGGCTGGCCAATGGTTCAACAACACTATGTTTTGTACTCAGACATATACATCTAGATATTTATATATGAGAGATATTTTTTGTGACTCTAAATGTTGTGTCACCTGTTTCGGTTTATGGATGATGTTACGCTGATATATATCTATATTTTTTGTTATTTATGTATGAAGGTTTATTTGAGATACATTCCAGTTTATGATATTGTTATCTATGCGATCATCTGCTTGGTTTTGACTCCTTGGTACATGTGTAAATTTAATGTAGTCAAATTTTCTGCTTAATCTTTTTGTACGCAAATATTTTCTAAATAGATATGTATCTCTTGTCTCAAATTTTTGGTTTAATTGTGACATTACTAACTGGTAATCGAGGTTGACATGAATATGGCATATGCCCTGATGGAGGGCATCACACATAATTCCGATGACGATGTCATATTCTGCCTGATTGTTTGTTGCTGAACTGATGCACACACTATTTGTGTAGAGTGGTCATCGGTCAGGGTGATAGATGTCCCAAGCAGCTGCGGCTAAACTTTGAGACCATCTTAACGCTCCATCAACAAATCCGAAATAAGGTTCAGGTTGGTGATCCATGGCGGCACTTTGAGCATGTTTAATAAGTCTTTTGGTCAAACATTTTTAGTGGTTGGGTTTGTGTACGTTCACTCTAGGGAAGGGCCATCTTTTCCCTTGTGGGTAAAATTTCTTGAGGTAAAAGCCGTTGAAGGGGTTCCTCAGGCATGTCCCGTCCAGTTCCGTCAAGATGTATGCCCCCTGTTAAAGGAAATTTTTGATGATGTAGGGTCCTTCCCACAAGGTTTCAAACTTTCCTAGCCCTAGGGCTTCTTTTGGGACATCATAGCGGAGGACTAGTTCTCCCTCGGTGAATGAGCGAGGGTTGATGTGCTGGTCGAATGATGCTTTTACCCATTTCTTGTTGGCCTCATTGTGTTGTAGCAACAACTGTCATCTTTCTTCAACGCACTCTAGTTGTACTCGCGGCTCTTCTAGAGGCTGGGTATCATTGAGGAGTTCGATAGCGACATGCAAATTTGGGATCTTGCAGAAATCAGTGCAAAAGCGCAAAGTACCTTGATCTTTTGTGACAGGAATAAGGTGAAAATCCTTGAACATGGGGGCGGTTGTAATCCTATTTTCGATACGTGATGGTATAAATCGTGTATGGTGAATCATGTCATCAGTGTTCAGTGGGGGAAGAATCTCTGTGATGGGAGTTTATGTAAGCGCAAAGTTGGGTTCCCTGCCAATTTACTGTGGGTGGAAATTGTGCCTGCTATAGAGGTTCCTGAATGTTTCCATTAGCGGGCATATCTCTGGTGCGTGATTTTTGCCAGTGTAGGTAGTGCATGGTATCACTGTGCCAATAGAGTAGATTGTATGGGAATCGACACTACTCGTTGTCCCTGACATGGATGCTTGGAAAGAATTTGTTGTAGAAGAAAAAAGGTCTTTTGCTTCCATTTTCGTGTTGTTGGCTTAGGTGCGTCTAACTCTTTGGGGGAGTGTAGAATTAATGCTGCTCTTTCCACCGTTAGCTTGGGGAGATGCACACATTTAATTGTATGGTGAAAGTGTGAACAAATCTAGCAGTAGGTACGCGTGATCTTCTCTTGGTTTGAGAGAAGTTTCTGAGGGAGAGAAGAGACTATGCAGAAACTATTTGCAAGGGGCTTCAGTTCTTTTCACTGATTGACCCAGTGGTCATTCAGGTCATATAGTCTGCATGTTATCCTAGGCTTGGCCTGGGGCATTCTTGTTTGGTGTGTCATCCTATTTTTCCCATCACCACCCATGTGGGTATGGGGTCACTGGTCGAGGGGTAATGTACATTCTAAATCACCTAAGGGTATCGTCCCATTTATTCTCTATGCTATGAATCATATCGATGGTGGGACGAATTCATGAGATACAAGTACTGTGTTTTTCGTAGTGATTGCCTTAAAATATTAGGAAAAATAACCTATATATGGGGGTCCCACCATGCTTAGTTTGTGGCCTGGTGGGGAACCAATGTCGTAACGATGCTAAATCAGGGCAAGTGGTGACCGCATGATTCATAGTTTTGCATAACGTGCATGTTGGTATTATATGTATAGAGTGGTTGGGGGTAACTAGGGGTTACCTAATTAGTCGCTTTTCAACTGACAAGAATAAGATGGATTTTCTCGTCACATCCTCTTGGGTTGTGGATCTGTCCGTGGATTTTGCATCCATGTCATCTTCTTGGGAGAGGTGGACTATGGGTGAGCATACAATAGCAAGGGCTAGCCAAAATCAGGGGATATCGTGACAATTCTCTTGAAGGTGATTTTCGGTGCACAGAGGACATGTGAATTGCATTGCCAACAATCCAATGTAGTAAACCTGTTCTATGGGATACCATCTATGGATGACTTCCAGGGCTACGCATACTTCGAGGAAGTGACCACGTTCATCACATAGTGAGTAGCATATAATAGGACGGGCATGACTAGGGGTCTTTCTGGTGCCCTTCGTTCTTCCTGTAGGTACAATATTGTACGAGGTTAATTTCTGAATGCCTAGGTGGAGGGATCCTCTTGATAGGATGGCTCGATGGCATGTAAGGCATCCCTATATCACGGGATTTATGGGAAATGATGGGTATAGTGCCCATAGTTGCTGCAGATAGCGCATGCATGATTAGTACACAATGCTTTGCCTTTACCTTTGGTGGTAGGTTCCTTTTTACGAGAACATGGCATCGCAATGTTTGTCTCAAAGCCAAGGAGTGGTTTTAATTCATATAACTTTGGGTAGATATGGGTAGGGTGACCTATTACGTCGCATATGGTGCAAAATGGTGATTCCCATTGTATGGTGGGAGTCACCATATTATTTCCTCTCTTCTAGGTTTTCATAGCTGTAATCACCGGTTTTGCAATGGAAATTTCCTTTGCAGGGGTAGTTTCGACCATTTCTTGGATGGGTGGGGCCTCCTCAGGATTGAGGGACTTCAACCCTATGGCAGTGATGTGAGTGGCTCTTGTTACCGTAGGGGAAATGAGATACCAAACTAGTATTGCCTATGATATGCTTGGTAACAACAGTGTTGCAAAAACTTGCTGGGAGATGAAACTAGCTAGGGGGTAGAGGAAAGGGGTTTGGGAACCGACATAGGCTAGAGAGGCTGCCGTGGCTGATGACTCGATGCAATTACTTCTCGTGTCCATGTCCTGACTAGCTATGGTGCTTGATGTGGACATCATGCACACTTGAGCCCCTGTGACATCAGGTGATGACATAGGGATAATGGAAGGGTCTCCTAGGAATGATGCTATAATGAACGATGGTTTGAACTGGCTGGGTTCATATTCTTGGTACCGTGAAAGTGTATCCGAGGATGTATCTACATAAAGTAAAATTATATCAGTGTTTGTTAGGGGTCGCTTCTCTCTATGCTTCAATTGGTCTACAGTAATGATGAGGTCCTCATGGGGGAACATCATAATGTTGAAGACAAAGGAGGCTATGGCTGACATTACATACATATAACTCGGCCCAAGGACTATATTATAATACAATTGAGTGTCCAAGACTTCAATGACTCTGTGGATTTTTTTTCTGGATAAGCAGACCGGGATGTTTTGGTCGAGGCCGACAGGGGTTGAAGGACGACCGTCATATGCTATAAGCGTGATGACTGAGGGTTTTAATTTGGGAGACCCTAACTTCTGCCAAACATTTTTTGACATGATGCATGTGGACCCACCCTCGTCATTGAAACATCAGTGAATTGTGATATTCTGGACCAACAATGGTATCAGGAAGGTGACCATGGAAGGAAGCCTAGGGGTGGCTTTGTCTAAGTCAAAAGCCATTAGGCGTGTATCGGCAGGGTCGATAACACCTAACGTGGAAAGTAAGCCTTTCCTTTGTTTTGGGCATGACTGCAATACTTCCAAAGCTAACATAGCAGCGGGAGATTGTGCTAAATCATCCACGATGCTATAATTATGGGCCTCTTTGGAGTAGTTTCTTGCTCACCTATTGAGTCCCTTCACCATCTTTGGCAATGGTTCGATAGGCATCTTTGAAATGGTCAAAGGTGCAGTCGGTGCACTGGTACTTGCCCCTGACATATTGGTGTTTGTTGGCATGTCGTAATTGCAATTCTGTGTTTGGAAAAACATATTTTTCCAGTCATGTATATTTCATGGCTACTTTTCTCGTAGTCATATGGATTTTTTTGTTGAGTGCTTATCGTCCCTTGATGGGGGAAAGGTTCCTGCATCACAGTTGTTTGCTATGTAGATCCTCCTTACCCTCAGTTACTATGTAGCTTCTTCAGCTCAGGGAGATCAGGATAGTGGTGAGTATAATGTCCGTAATCACCACATATCGAACAAGAATGGTTTATTCGAAGAGGTGGCCTTTTTCTCTGTCGTTGGGCATTTCTTGGCTCTTGGCTCTGATTCTGGTTGGAGTTGCCTCTAGCCTGGGATTGCGGAAGGCATTGTTGGTTGTTTCCCCCATGTCCAAGATTCCCTTTTGGCTTGTTTTTTTATTTTTTCTTCACCACATTAGGAGGGTAGTTCTCCTGGTTATATTGGTGAGTTTGATTTTAGGAAGGCTGCACAAATTTCACATGTGCATTAGTATGCATAGGCGGGTCTTGTGCTGGGGAATGAGCATAATGTGGTACCTTGTTTGCACCTGGATGTTGGAGGGGAGCTCTTCCATTAGTGTTTCTCTCTGTGTGCTAGGTTCTCTGATCCGAAGGATAGGGTCCTCCATGGTGATGTGCTTGTGCCCTATTGGTCAAATTTTGCTGAGGTAAATGATGACTTTGAAAACTTGGTTGAGGTACGTTCTAGGCAGAAATGTATCTGTAATCGGGGTTTTCACTGCTGCTGCCTAGGTAACCTTGGGTCAATTAACCAATTAGTCCATCTACAGAGTTCAATGCACCTGGAAATTCTTGATAAGTTTGCAGGTGCGGGGCGTTGGACATGATATTGTAAATATATCTTGACTGGTTATAAATCAGCTCAAGCTACTGTGCTTTGCTGATGGTGTCCTCTTCAGATGTGGGCCTTTATTGCACCACATCCTTTGAAATATCTGTTGTGAGAGTTTTCAAGAAAAAATATAAAAGAAATCGGTTGTCGAGTTTTTATTTACATAAGCTACAATGCCACCTCCATTCGTGGAGATGGTCCGAGATATGGACAATAGGGGTTTGTCGAAAATGTGTCAGTAATTCCATTCCAGAATCATGGTGAATGGGTAACTGAAAATATTTTAGGACCACATAGGTGAGGGTGCTAAAGGTTTCATGTGAAGCATAGGGTTGCTCCACGTACCATTTAGCAGCTAATCCTATCAGAGTGCATTGAAATAGTCTCAATTGAATAGTGTTTTCAATGATACTGTTCAATGAGCACCATAGGTGGAAGGTCATGACATGATTACCTAGGTATTCCACTTACTTTCCTTCAAAATTTGGAATATATGAAGGGAGCTTCGTGGGCATAGGAGGCCATGTAGGTTTGTGTGTGATGGGCTCATTCATCAGCTTGGTTAAATCGAGTATATTCAACAAATCTAAGAAAGGTGACTTGGAGGTTGACACTATTGCAACTTGCAAAAACACAAAGTTTTGGTTAGGAAGAGGGTTGGTCTGTGATGTACCATGTTGTGTATTCGACTGGCTTCCCGAATGGGTCACACCCCTCTATCCTCTAGGGGTTGTGGGAGGAGTGGTGTATGGAGTGGTGTTGGGAGACCGACCAGGGTTCCCAACCAAGGCTGCCACAATAAAGGATGAGCCAATGATGGTGGCAACGTTCTGTCTTTGACGCCTAAACGATGAAATAACTAGAACCCCTCCTGATAATAGGGGGAGGTCCAAAAGATGCCTAGATCGACAAGGTCCCATTGGGTCCATTCTGGTGTTGACTAGGTATGGTTTTGGAAAATTTTGAGAGGATAGAGTTCATGATCAAAGAAAAATTATGGTCACATATATAAAACAAAGCGAAAAAAAAAAAAAAAATCCATTTAAATTAATTCTATTTGATCAAGCAATAAAAAAAGTGGTTTTTATTTGTTTGCATATGATACTAAAAACCTAGAATACCTATTCATCCTCACACACTCAAATGTAACTGGGCCTTGAGAAGATATCTTGTGAGTGTTGGCACAACGTCCTATAAGAGCTAGCAATGCCCCCAATCAGCTGAAGAAAATCCACCAAGGTAAGGGTAGAGGGTCTAGCGCTTGTGAGCACCGTCACCTATAGGGAAAGGATGCCCTAGATTTGGCCACTAAGTACCATCGTCCCACGTGAGTGTTTGAGTCTTGGGCTTCTTGGTAAGTCATCTAACAAAACCGAGTATCATCTAGGTCAGGCAGCTCCAACTGATACTACACGCACTATGCCTAAACCTAACCCCCTCTGAAACAGGTCTCTGTCGCGCTTGGGTTTTCTTTCCTGTGGGTTGATAGATGGATTTAAAGCTCCCTAAACAATCAAATTCTATTTTTCAAGATGACGAATGATCAAGGTGGCTTACTAGATGCCTACCCCCTTGATCCTAACTTAAACTATAAATTATTTTGTGGCCCCTGTGGGGATATTTAGTGAGTTTGGTTAAGTTAGTTTTAGGTGTCTTTTCTTTTCTTAGTGGGTGGATGTGTGTGAGAAAAAAGTGGAAAAGTACATATTTTGAACATGTGGATATGCGATGATCCTTTTCAAAATCACCTATTAAACTATGTGGTATTATTCCTTGCTCAAAGGAAAAACATGTGTGGATATGGGCTACTTTCTATTTTTCGTAGTTAATCTATGTGATTAACTAAAGGGAGATGGAAAGTTGTGAATAGAGAGTGTTCATATGCTTACCTAGGATCACCAGAGGGTGCAAAGGCAACATAGATTACTTGCTCTTCCATCGACAATTCAATCCTACTCCCGAAATCCTAGTGCAAAAATTGAACTAAACTAATAACTTTTACACTAGAAAAAAGAAACTAGCTAAGAATGTGTGGACTTGGGCCACTTACTTTGGCTATTTATCTAGGTGTGTTGGTACCTAAATTTGCAAAACATAAAATTATTTTTGAATTCAAGTTATTTTGGTCCCCTACTTAAACTATGTGTGAAATTTGCAGAAATCAACTTGCAATAAAACTGACACTAAGCCTTCAAAAAGTAGCTAAGAGTGAGATTTATCAAGCTACGGGGTACCTCAAATAGTGCTGGAAGATATATTATGGACTGCCAAGCACATTACAAGCAGGAAAAGATAGAAATGTGGGAGAAAATTCTCTTTCTGTCTTTTGCACGCAAAAGGCTGAAACAGGTGCGATGTCTACATGTGGGTCAACTCTCAATGCGCGCCCTAGGAGTGTCTATGGGAGGGAAAAGCACGCAAATTCCTACGAAAGTAATTTTTGGAGCTGTTCTACTTTAGTCTGTCACTTGGGATGAACTAGGGAATGCAAGAGAAAAAGGGGGAAATTCAGCTCCACTCCACAACACAGACAGGGGTCTGTGAAAAAAGGCACAACCACATAAACTTGGTAATAAACATTAGTGGAGTCACCAATCCTATGTTAGTGTATTTGGTGCATGCATGTATGAAATCACACCAACTTAAGGGGTTTCGTTTACTGACTTAAGTTGTTGATCACATGCAGAAAAGGAAGTGGAGTCAATCACGTTAGTGGAACAAGCTAGAATTATAAAGATACTATATAGAGAAATATCATGCATATATAAACTAAAAGTAAACTAAAACTAAAACAAATAAACAAAAGCTCTGAATAGAGTCAAACAACTACAATAATCGAAATGGTGGCTCTTCGACCCATCTTATTGAGTGTTGGCAGGAAATGAGGATGAAACTTTAAGCTTCTTGCCAAAGGGCCCGTAGAACATGGGTTTTAAGTCCTGATGCAAGGATGTTTTTACTTCCAAGCTTGCCTCGGTGCAAAGTATCCCTCTCTCTACTATGGTGGACTGAACTTGTTGGATGGCCAAAAATTGAGTCCTCTCTATCTTCAGCTCTGGATCATAGACTGCTGGTATTTCTTGGGAAATTCTGGCCAACATAACAATGTGTTCTCAAGTTCTTCATCTCATGGTGGCCTTATATAGGAGAACTCAAATCCTCCTTCCCTCTCTTGGTACATTGTGGATGGTGACCCAAGAGAGGGGGATGATTCCTTTGTTTGCCATAAATATTCCACTGTTTGATCCCTTAATGTATAGGAGCATTTTGTGGCTATCCTTAGGCGGCTTCAATTGAGGAATCACTATCCTAGAGTGTGATTTTTGTGTTCCCAGAAAGTGACTTTTTCCACTCCCAGGATTGCGTGCATTTTGGGTCAAAAGGTGTGCAAAGGCGCTCTTCACGAAGGATTATGGACACAAAAGCATTTATGACTTGCTCAAATTTGATTTTTCCTCAGACCTTAGAGATTTTTAAATACTTTCCAGATTCTCTAATGTCTTTCAGCTTTGTAAATCCTTCTGCCTGAAATTAATTAATGTTGTCTTCTACTTGTGTTATTTTCTAGTGTTAACACCATATATCAACGAAAACATATCGACAAGTAGAAACCATCCAAAATATCCTTGAATTAGAATAGAATAATTTTTCAAGTTAAAATTCGTATGCAAGATCGGGGTAGCCATTGGTACTGCTTCGGTTGACATTAATGACAACCTCTGATAAAAAATGTCCCCCTTTGGAATTGATGGAAACACAATTACTCCCCCTATGATCTTGAAACCTCTTCCTACAACATTCTATCCACCTTTTTCATCAATAGAAAAGGGTAACTCACCCTCACAAATGACATCCTATAGAAATTTACACACCTCAACTCGCCCCCCGTTTTTTTACTTAGCTAGATACGAGAAAGTGTTTAATAAGAACTTGGGAGAATCCAAAGCTTAAGGCGAAGATACTCAAATGATCCATGAAGCAATGGTTTGGTAAACATGTCATTAATTTTTTCCTTTGTGCCAGCATATTCAAGCTTGATATTATTTTTGGTGACCTACTATCTAATGAAATGATATTTGAATAGAATGTGCTTCATTTTGGAATGCATCACAGGATTCTTGGAGATACTCATGACACTGGTGTCATCGAAAAATGTGTGAATAGGCTCATCAAATAACTTTAATATCTTGCAGATTTTGCTTCATCTAGAGAACTTGAGGACAATAGGTTGTTTCTGCGATATATTATGCTTCAACTATGGATAACGAGATTGAAGACTGCTTTTTACTTAACCATGAAACAAGGAAACCGCCTAGATAGAATGTTGCTCCACTGGTACTCTTTCGATCATCAACACTTCCATCCCAATCTTCATATGTATAAGCTTGGATAAATAGATTATTTCCTTTGGGATAACCTAAACCATATTCTGTTGTGCCCTTAAGATATCGAAGAATTATTTTGACAAAAATAATATGAGATTCTTTTGGTGTTGCTTGGAATGTTGCTACTCATCCAAATTCCTGCATTAGGTCTGGCTAAAAAGTTTTCACATATTATTAGAAGATTTCCAATCAAATCTATACAAATTCTGGTCCATATCATTTCATGGATCATCTAAAATCAACTTGCAACGTGTTACCATTGGGGTAAGAACAGGCTTGCAATCTTCCATCTTGAATTTCTTGAGCATTTCCTTGATGTGCTTAGTCTGATATATAAATATTAATTTATCCTACTATGATATATGAAGCCCTAAAAAGTATGTCAGCTCACCAAGTAGAGAAATTTCAAGCTCACTTTCCATTTTTGTGGAATTTTTTTTACTTAATTTGTCATATTTGCTTCCAAAATTATATCGTTGACATATACCTCAATAATTGTTAGGTTATCTTGATCCACTTTGACATCGATATTGTTGTCGATGCTTCCTTTATTGAATCCTTGTTGATGTAGATATCCATGAAGATGAGGATACCAAGCCCTAGGAGCTTACTTGAGACCATATAGTGTCTTCTTTAATCTGCAGACATAGTCTTCCTTTTGAGAGAGCAGAAAACATTTGGGTTGTAAACTTCTTCTTCCAAATCACCATTTAGAAAGGCTGAATTAACACCCATTTGGTAGACCTTGATTTTTCTCGAGCATGCATAAGAGGGAAACATTTTGATAGCTTCCATTATGGCAATGAGAGCAAATTTTCTTCAAAATAAATTCCTTCAACTTGTGCATATCCTTTGCAGACTAATCTTGCCTTATTCTTGGTAACCTGTCCATCCTCATTCAATTTATTTTTGAAGACCCATTTAGTTTCAATAACATTTTTATCAATTTTTTGTGGAAACAATTCCCGAGTATCGTTCTTCTCAATTTGATCCAGTTCTCCATTCATAGCTGCTACCTAATGTTCATTTTGACTAGCTTCCTCAAAATTTCTAGGCTCAAAAGTTGCTAAAATACCAACAAGGGCTTGTTGTGATGAACGAAGTTGTCAAATTCTTCTGGTTATAGTTCCTTCATTTATGTTGCCGATAATTTTATTTGATGGATGATTCTTTTTATTCCATTATTTTAAAGCTTTTGGATAATTTTCTTGTACACCCTGCTAATCATTTCTTATTTCCTCTTGGTTGACTGTTGTTTCCTTATTTTGGTCTTGTTCTGGAGCTTCTTCTTCATCCTTCACTGATTCTCCCTCATATCCCTCATATTTTCTTGAAGGGACAATATTATCGTCATCCTTTGTAACACAATATTCATCAAAAGTAACATTTAGGCTTTCCACTATTTGTTTTCACCTCAGATTGTAGCATATATCAGCGTTCCTTTTGCGTGAATAACCAACGAAAATACCTTCATCGGCACAGGAATATTACTTGCCTAATTTTTTATCTTCTCTTTTGATGTAGCATTTTCTTCCAAATATTTTGAAGTATTCTTAGCTGGTCTTCCTTTCCATAATTCGTATGGAGTCATGTTACAATTGTTACTTAGCAAACCTCTGTTTATAATGAATAAATCTGTATCGATTTCTTGAGCCCAAAATTTATCATCTAATTTTGAGTCATTTAACATTGTTTTGGCCATTTCCTGTATGGTTTTGTTCTTCCTTTCAACAAATCCATTTTTCTACGGTGTTATGGATGTTGAGAATTTCCTTTTTATTCTATTTTCATCACAGTACTGTTGAAATACATTGGAAATGAATTCTCCACCATTATTTGATGTTTGAAATTTGATCTTCAAATCAGTTTCATTTTTGACCAATTCCTTGTAGATTATAAAACATTAAAACATCTCAACCTTTTTCTTTAAGAAGCTGATGGCTGTCATTCTAGTGTAATCATCTACCATTAACATAAAATATAATTCTCCATCTAAACCTTTTGTTCTCATAGGACCACATAGAGCAATATGTACTAATTCGAATGGACATGATGCAAAGTGTTCTTTTGTCTTGAACTAAAATTTGTTCTGCTTGCCGTGCTGACAATATTGATATATCGCATTGGTGGGTTTTGAAATTTTAAGCATTTCTCTTACTACTTCCTTCTTGCTGATCCTCACCAAATTGTTGAGATTTATATGTCCCATTCTTTTGTGCCATAACCATCTTTTGTCTTCCATCAGCATAAATAACCCTTTAGGTGTCTCATCCAAAATATATATGTCATTTGGAGCTCTTCTTGATATAGCCACAATTTTATTGAACTTTCCTTTCCTCATTTCACATTTCTCAAAGTTAAATAACATCGTGTGTCCTTAATCGCACATTTGTCCAACATTGAGTAGATTGTGATTCATATTTTCAACCAACAACACATATTTTGCTAATTTATTATTGCTTCCAAGTGTGACTGTACCTACTCCTATGACATTTTAAGACCCATCATTTCCAAAAGACACTCTTCTATCCTTCTTTTCCTTCAAGGATATGAAATTATTCTTATCTCCAGTAATATGAGTTGAGCAACCACTATCAACAAACCAAATGTTTCTATTTCTTTGAGCCTTGAGAGCGATAACACATTTTTCAGTCTTATTTTTCCATATTTTTTCATTATGATTTTGCAAGAATTATTTTGAGGAACTTCCAAGTTTTCAATGTTTAGCGAGGTGTCCAAAATTGTTCCATTCGTAACATTTGACATCATCTCTCAAATGATCAAATATGTTAATATTATGTTGAGTTCTAGAATATCCATTTCTGAAAGATCTCCAGAAACTGTATTTATTCCAAACATATGTGTGACATTCTATAGCTCTATGTCCAAACATTCCACATGAATAACGATGACCATAGAAGATAAGTTGATACCTAGGAGGAAATCCTCTTCGAGGAATTGTCTTCCATGGTTCTTGCTGCGAGTCTTGATATTTTGAGTTGGCTAGAAGGTATACCTTCTTGTTATATTTTTCATATCCATCTTCTTTTGTTGTCATAGGACTTGTCTCCTTTTCATATTTTTATTTGTAACCAAGACCAGTCTTGTCACTATTTTATCATTGATTGTTGATGATTTCTTCCAATGCCTTTGAGATGTTGGTGTAGTTTTGAATAATTTTTCCATTGTTTACTTTCTTTCAAAGAGAAACTATTTTAACTTCCAATTCTTCTCTTTCCTTGTTGCTTTCGTTTAATTCATCCCTAAGAAATTCTTCAACTCATTTTTATTCTTCAACCTTGATTTTAAGATTTAGGACATGTTCCCTTTCTATATTTAATTCATATTCAAGAGTGTTGACACGCTTCTTCTTGACCTTGAGATCCTTGATAACCCTCATCACTTCGTTTCAAAATTCAACCTCATTCATCTCTTCTTCTGGGTCTCCTTCTTCGTCAGATGCTTCTTTATTATTATGCTTGGCCATAAATAATACTCTTCCATTGATTTCTTCTTCATTATCACTTTCTTCATCAGATGAGGAGCTATCTTCATTGGAGAAGAAACAATTCTTCAACCATTTCTTTCCTTACATAACAACCTAATTTTTGTGAGGATGCTTGGCTGCAAAATGCCCAATCTCACCACAATCGAAACATATCAATGGAAGTTTACCTTTGAATTTCCCTGTACCTATTCTCATTTTTTGCATGAAGTAGGAAAATTATTTATCTAAAAATTCTTACTTCATCTTCTTCCTTTTCTTTTTCCTTACAACTACAAGTTTTCGCTTTCAGAGTATGCTTCTCCTTACTATTTTTCTTGTATGCGACGCATGTTGTTTCTAGGTGAGATGTGTCATCCTGTTCTTCAATCCTCATTTCATATGTTGTAAGAACTCCATGCAACTCATATTTGCTAATATTGGCTAGATTCGAGCTATATTCCAAGACAAATACCTTTGGGTTGAATCTTGATGTCAAGGTTATAACGATCTTTCAGATGAAAATTTTCAAGTCGAAAGTTTCTCCGAAAACTTCCAATGCGTTTGTTATTTCATCAACATGTTGTAAGTATGCATCAATATTTTCATCTTCCTTAATTTTGTGTTGCTCAAATTTTTCCCTGTAAATTTGAAGCTTTTCTTCTTTCACGTTTCATTCGCCTGCATATATATTCTCAAGCTTGCCCCATACTTCTTTAGAAGTTTTGCAGCTTAGTACCTTAAGTTAAAAAATATATATAAGCCCACTGATAATGATATATTTAGACCTTGCATCATATACCATATTTTTCTTTCCTTGTTCATCCTGGGTCGTTGTAAAGAATTTTTCAACGATTTCCCATACTTTGTGTACTTGCGCCAACAAATGAACTTGCATTATTCCACTCCAAAGTGCATATTTATTTCCATTGAAAAAAGGAACTCTATTCTTAGTATAATCCATGACCTCCTTCCAGTTGTTAGACTGGTATTGAAGGAACCAAGCTCTGATACCAATTGCGGGAAATACTAAGAGGAGGGGGGGGGGTGAATATATATTTCTTATCAATTAAATTTTTTTAAATCTTATCAGAGAATTAGTTAATCTTCATTTATTCTTTATGCTTATCAAGTAACAACAGTAAAAAATAGAACACAATAAGCACACGAATTTTAGGTGGAAAACCCCTTCTAGGTCAAAAACCATCGAACGTGTTCTAATAAATTATTTAATCTTCAGCCCCAACTGAAATGAAATGTACAAATTCCTACAATTCTATAAAATCATTCTTCTCCAGCTCCCACTGGAAGGGTGCCACAATGCCCAGGTTTCTTTAGTATTCAACTGAATGGATGCCCTGACATTCTGACTAACCTACGACCCCGAAGTGTTCACACGCTCCAACCTATATGTGACTTCATGCATGAACCTAGCACCTCCCTGCCACCCTATAATGATCAGAAATAAGACAAGAGTGTGGAATCCTCTACCAGGGACAATGATCCATGATACAATATGATTCAAAATGATTTTCTTGAACTAGACCAATCACCTAATCACACTATGACCTACAACCCAACCATAACAATATTCAACAATGACACTTATACCTCTAAAAAACTGCCTCTTCAGCTCTAGGAATATTAAATATTTTACAATAATGACTCTTTCACAATTTTACAATGATTATTTTTACAATACTGACTTTTGACATGACTCGATACTTGACTTTACACTACTTGTTTGAACACTAGCAGCTGCTGAGGTATCATTGTGCTTGTTTCAAGTAATGGTACTTTGGTGTTGCATTGTCCTTATAGTATGTGTCTGAGTTGTCTTATTATGTCCTCCTTCCTGCACATGCAAGACCCTAACCAATATACAAAAATAATACTTACACTATCCTGCAAACCATATGTCAGAGAAATATTCAAAATTTAAATGTAAATACGTTCAATATTTATGAATAAAACCCAATCAAACATACATCCAAAATACTTACATTTTCCTACAAAAACAAATGTTAGAGATGATATTCAAATTAAAATTAAAACAATAATAATACATTCCTTTTTGTAGTATACTTACTCTTGATTGTCGATGTGTTGTCCTTACTGCAGTGATCATTGAATGAATATTATTCTTGCCTTCTAGAAGCTCGATATTGAATTTATTGTATATGTCTATTTTCATATTTCCAAGGTCTAAAATTTCGTCTTGTGGTAGCCCTCTGAGTCCTATTTCTAACCCCATAGGTCTGATCAACATTGGATTATTCAAGAAATAGTTATTCCCAATCTCCTACGATGACCCAATTATAGAATAGTTTAGTAGAGCTAACTTGTAGGAGGTCCCACATGTCACTGTTTCAACCTTTGGTCCTAAAAATGATACTCAAAAAACAACAACCCATCCTTTTTCTATTACTATTTATGAAATTTTAATCCAATGCTTAGAGAGAATTTTATGATGATTTTATCAAGGTCACCTGTTTGACATGAAATTTAGGAGCCTGCAAAAATCCTAACTTGATCAGATCATATCTATGAAAATATAGCGAATGAATATTTGAAATTTAGACACGTGCTTCATCATGATTTTTCCCAAATGGGTTTTATTTTTAGCATCTGAAGCTTCGCATAAATTTTTTTATAAAGAAAATTCCACGATAATCTATTATAAGTAGCGAAATCCTTACATGAGGAGGATATGAGGGTCACAATTTATATAAATTCTTAGGTTGAGAGGGTCTTGAACAAGTGAACAATGGAGGGATTTTTGGAGCTTAAAAAATTATTAATTATTCACAATTCAATGACCACAACCAATGATTAGTGTCATGCCACAACCCCATGGGGTTTTAGCCCACTAACTGGGATTACTAACTTTGAAGACGAATATCTCACAAACCGTGAAGAATTACGTGGAATTCCATATATCAACCGAAACATCTCGACAAGTAGAAACCATCCAAAATATCCTTTACTCGGAATAGAGTAATTTTTCAAGTCAAAATTCCTATGCAAGATTGGGGTAGCCCCTGGTGCTGCTTGGGTTGATATCAATGACAACCACTGATCAACACTTTTGATATTATCAATATGAAAATATGGAAAAAATAATAAGTGTGACAATAAGAAAATTAGAAAAGAATAGATTGAGAATGATCACATTGAAGATTTTTTTGTAATGGACTACATTATTATTATTAGCTTTTTCTATCATTAAAAAATATTACATTGTTATTTTGCATTCAATTTATTTATTTATTCATTTTTTATCATTTAATTTATTACCAGTATTTATCATCTCAAGAAACTAAGGTAACTTAGGAAAATTAAAATTAAAATGAGCATATTAATTTTAGACGTATTTAGCACATTTAAAATGATTATAATAATTCCTATCGACACTTGATATAAGATGGATCTTTTCATAATACATCTCACATTGTCCAAAATTTCATAAGAATTAATTAAATTATAACTTTGTTTTAAATTATTATTATTATTATAAAGATAATTAATATACGAACTGAATATACATATATATATATATATATATATATATCCTTAACTACAGAAATTCACCCTACTTCTAACTAATTTTTTTAACTTGTAAATAAATTTTGTTATAATACCATGGGCCAATACCATGGCTTACCAATACAACATGTCCGACATTATACATGGAAATTTTATTTAATTAATTATTTTGAGGTAATAACAATATTCTAATTTTTTAACTTGTAAATAAATTTTGTTATAATACCATGGGCCAATACCATGGCTTACCAGTACAACATGTCTGATATTATACATGTTCACATGAAATTTTATTTAATTAATTATTTTGAGGTAATCTAATTAAAATATCATAACTAACTTGGAGATAATATTAACCCTTGATCTTTGAATACTATTATGAATATTCTAGCATATTCCATGCAGGTTAAATCTCTACCATCCGCTTAATTTTTGTTGGTATTTAAAATTAAAATTGTGGAAGTCCTATTCTAATGTAGATACACCTATGAGCATAATTATGAATAGTTATTAGATGGATGAAATGGATTTAATTTTCATGGATTATGAATAGTTTTTTTTGTGGGGTAAATGCTTTTTATTTTCTAAAAACTAAATTACATATTAAGTTATGGAGTTATGGGTTGGTTTTTCATTATGAAAACAAAACTACATGCTTAATATCAAACTTTTCAAAAGAGTGGAAGACATATTTATGCTTTTTAATATAAAAAACAAAAACTGGGTTAGATAGGCCAATTACAGACTAAGATACAAACAAATAGCATGAAGGAACACTAGTATAAAATGATGAAATTAGTGACTAGGTGACCAAAAAAGTTAGTCACCGCGTTTATTTCAAGTGAATTATTAATAAATTTGAGCAATTTTAAGTGCTCGATTTAAAAATGACTAACTTAAACGACTAATTTAGTGTAGTAATAAAATATACAACTAGATAATAAGTGACTAAACTAAAAATGACTAATTTAGTATAGGACTAAAATATATGACTAGATAATAAGTGACTAAACTAAAAGTGACTAAACTAAAAATGACTAATCTAGTCCAGGGCTAAAATATATGAATAGATAAGAAGTGACAAAATTAATAATGATTAACGTAAATGACTATTAAAGTCCAAGAATAAAAATATGACCAAATAGCAAGTACAACAAGTATATGAATTAGTCATTTATGTTAGTAATTTTTAATTCTGTCACTCCAGAAATGAAAAATTCAATTTTGATACCGAAGTGTCACATTTCACTACAAGGGTCTCTGAATCCATCTGCAGTGTTAAAATTTAGAGACAAAGGGGTCTTTGAATCCATCTATAATGTTAAAATTCTGAATAACCTTTTGTCTCTAAAGTTTAATGCTAGAGGGTTGTTTCTACCGTCGCCTTTGTTGAGTCTCAAAAGTGTTTTCCATATTCATACATATTTCCATTATGTCATTACCATTTAACTCTCATTTCATAACTATCTAACCTAAAACCCTACATCCAGTAACCATTTTCATAAATATATGGGTTAGGATCCTTGTCTTCCAAAGTTATTTATTTTATGTGTTTAAAGTGAATTTATGATTAGAAACTAGAAAATTAACATAGTTTCATATATCTATATATGTGTTATGAGTTTTGTGACATGTATAGGTGAAAAGGAAGCTTCTAAAAGACCTTTATGTGGCCTCCCAAAACAAAATTCGAATTTGAGTGGAGAAGATCATGGGATCATGAGGACATGTGTCTCATTTCCTTTTTGTATTGAAACTCTAAGAAGATATGTGTCTCATTTCTTATTTGTATTGAAACTCTAAAAAGACATGTGTCTTATCATTTCCTATTTTGATTGTAACTCTAGATATAGAGTGAGAGATTCATGGAATCTCATTAATGAGATAACTTCTCATATTTTTGTATAAATAGGGGAAGCTTTTTCCTATCAAGGGTAGTGAAAAATAGGAGAAGAAGAGAAAGGATTAGAGAGTGTTTTGTAACAAAGCTTAAGATGGAATGGGATGTAGATTTGTGATTTTATCAATAAAGAAGTTCAGTTCATTGATGTTGTTTTGATTACAACTTTAAGAAGTTGAATAATTTCACCAAATTTGTAGCAGAGCGCCTCTGCTATTCGAGGAGGTTTTACATGTTTTCTAGATAAGTCATTTTCAATTTTGTTTTGTCATATTTCCTTACTTAGACTGCTTTCTGAAATCATAGCTTTTAGCATTATGTTTCATGTCATTTTCTTAGATAAATGATCCTCATGATATTGCAATTAGTCTCTTTCTCAAGCTCTTCCAATACATCTCTATTAAATGAATGGGATTCAATTGTAATATTCTGAGTTATTAGCATTTCATTTTCTGTTACTTAGTTAAAAGGAAGATCCTCATTATACTACAGTTAGTCTCTTTCAAAAGCTCTTCCAATAAACCTCTAATTCACGAATGAGACTTAGTTGTAATATTGTGAGTTATTGATTGCTTTTCCTTATCACATTATGATTAATCTCTTTCAAAAGCTCTTCCAATAAACCTCTAACTCATGAATGAGATTTAGTTGTAATGTTATAAGTTGTTTCAGCATTTCATAAGAAATCCTTACTACATTATAGTAATTTTTTTCTCAAGCTCTTCCAATAAACTTCTATCAAATGAATGAGATTTCACTATAATGTTTTAAGTTACTGTTTGTTTCAACATTTCCTTTTATGTTTTAGGAGATCCTCATTGCATTAGAAATAATCTTTTTCACAAGCTCTTCCAACAAATTTCTAACTAAATGAATCAGATTAAGTTGTAGTGTTTTGAGTGACTTTTCATTTCATGAATGTTCATTTAGAAGCTGTAATATCCATGGATTAGGACTCTCTGTTTTCATCATTTTCTAGTTAGGAATAGAATTTGCAAATAAACTATGTTTTAATTCATTTATTAACATTTCCTTTTCTCTCTTTTGACATAGATATAACTTCATCTTTTAGCATAGAGTAGCATACTAAGCATCAAACATAAAAACCCCAAAATATCAATAAAACACTAAAAAAAACGAAGTAATAAAAATGGATACTTAGGCACATATAGTGCATCACACTTCATCAGTTTACTAGCCCTGGTCGATAATTATGTTAGCAATTTAGGACACTAAATTGACTAAACATTTTGGCGCCGTTGCCGGGGAAGTGTAACTAGGTAGCTTTGTTTCTTACATCTAAAAAAAAAAATTAATAATTTCTCAAGTATGCTCTCCTCCTGCACTTTGTGTGATCTAGAGGATCAGAAAAATAATTTTTATGTTAATAATAATAATAAATTATGTTTTCATCATTTCATTTCATTTTACAATAAACTTTAAAAATTATGAAAAATTTTAATTTCAATAATTGTTTTGTTTAATGAAATGTATATGTATATTTTTGAATTTTTGAAAATATAATATATAATTTTATTAACAAATCAATTAAAAATAAAAATAAAAAAATAAAAAAATAGGCTCATGGAAATAAGACCCACGCATATGCATGAGGCCAGCCTTTGGCTTGGCTTTATGCATATATGCAGTCCTTCAATCCACACAAAGACCCATGCACTGCAATTTAAAAAAAAAGAAGGAACCTTCTCTTTTCCATATTCGTTTTTCCTTAAACAACAGTTATTAGAAATCATTTTTAAAAAATTGCACACAATGAAGGTATATCACATGAAGAAACTGTTGATGAGGAGAAGATTGTAGATTGTTGATGAGGAGAAGATTGCAAATTGCTGATGAAGAGAAGATTACAAATTCAATTGTAGGGACAAACAATGGAAGTGGATCATATGAAGAAATTGCTGATGAAGAGAAGATTTCAGACTGTTGATGAAGAGAAGATTGGAGATTCCATTGCAAGTAATTGGAATGAGAGAGATCGATATGAACTTCTCTGTGAGATACAAGCCATTACACTTTAAAACCTGCAAATAAAAACAAATCAAACCATAAGTAATTGCCAGAAAACGAAATGCGTAATTGTCAAAAACACCCGATTTTAAAATGATTTTTCTGAGCAAACCAAGGCGAATTATAAAAAAATAAAACATGGGTTTTTTCGGGAACGGGGTGAATTAGGTAATCCTATAGAAAATTTCTAAAATTTGTAGCCATTAGGGATAAATTAATGGTTCTTTAGAGCACTAATTTGTAGTGTGCGTGAGAGAAAAATGTTTTTTTTTTTTTTATGAAAACAGTCACGATTTTATAAAATTCAATTTTGAGAAATAATCAAGGATCTAATTTCCTTATTTGAAGGAAAATGTGACAGAATTCATCTGTGGTGGCACATGATGAGTGACAAATGGATTATTTGAGGCAAAGACATTATCACATGTGCATCCAATGCAAGTTGTATAAATTGAGAAGGATTCTGCCTTCATCTCCTTCATAGTTAGGAACTTGACTTTAGAAATTTCAAGCTTTTTATTTTTATCTTGCATGAAAGAGGCATTGGCATGAATTTGTTTCAAAAATATTCATAAGGACAATTATTTCATCCATGCTTTATTTCATTAAATAAAAAAAAAAAATTCAAAAAATTCAAAAATTCTAAAGTCAAGTTCGTAACTATGAAGGAGATGAAGGCAGAATCCTTCTCAATTTATACAACTTGCATTTGATGCACATGTGATAATGTCTTTGCCTCAAATAATCCATTTGTCACTCATCATCCTTAGCAATGAATCCTCTCACTTTGGATTATGTATCGAATCTTGGGGATATCCCAAAGCACAAATTTATAGGGTCATTTGTGCGACTAGATTACTAGCAATGAAAGCTATTTTCCCCCTCATATACATTATGATACGTATAAAATGTACCCTCAAACATGGTTATATGTGCTCTTTATACACTTGTAAGAGACATATGTGATTTGAAAGGCTCCTATTTTATTCAATGTATATATAAACACACACGATTCTTCTTAATGACTATCATCGCCACCACATTTTCACCCTAATTTAGTTTTTCACAATTAAATATACAAGTATACATAAAATTAGAAGAGATGTGTATTAATGCAGAATAAAGACTTGAACATAGGGAAGTGGTTCGTTTTCGCAATTAACATTTATTAATCTGGAAGAACATAATAAAATAAAATTAAACAAATCAAGTAATTCCATCTAGTTATATGAAATTAACAATTTACAAGGTGCAAGGGATATAAATCTTCCACCATGCATGCTAGTATCTTAAGATCCACTCTTAATGTTACAATATCACTTGTGATCTTTTCTTCCTCTTGTAATTGCCTAAGAATTTATTTCCATATCTATATATCAACATCTATTACTCTTCTGTTTTTTTAATTATTTTAGTTTCGAGAGATTTTTTTGACGACTTGCTTAAATTTTCTTAACAATATAGAAAATAAAAAGAATTATAAAATTCAATAAAAAACATTGTTTTTTATTATTATTTTAGTTTAGAGAGATTTTTTTGACTATTTGCCTAAATTTTCTTAACAACATCGAAAATAAAAAGAGTTATAAAATTCAATAAAAAAACATAAAAAAAAAATGAAAAAAAAAAATAGAAAGACTATTTAAAAAAATTTAATATGCTTCATTCTAACAATCTATACCACCATTTTGTCAAAACAAAGAACTAGAAAAATGAATAAATAAAAGAAAGACTATTTAAAAGCCATGCAATGTGTGAAATCTTCCTTTTATTCTAAGCTATAGCATTCTCTTCATTACCCCTTTGTCACTGAATTAAGAGTGCGCTCTAGCTATCCCATTTGTGACCGAATTAAGAGTTCAAAGCACACTATTTGTTTCCCTCTTTGTTTTTAAAAGTGATCTCAATTTCTCTTTTTGATTTTATATTTCCATCCAAGAATTTAATAATTTGGTGGAGTTTAAAATTCCACGGTTTCAAAATCTGTTTGGACTCTTGCATGACAATACCTTAAGGTAATCGTCACAGGCTCTATCCTTCCAGACCGTAAGGTATTCATCTCAAATTTTGAATCCCAAATGCTAAATGCATTTTCTCAATTTTAATTAATCCCAAACCATGAATGTGGCTAGATTTATATTAATCCCAAAGGTTGAATGCATTTGTTAGATTTTGAATAGGGTATTTTATAGTGGCACTAATGGCACGATTTCCTCCATTTACAGTGGTTCGAATCTCACATTAAAGGGTAGCTTGAGTATTTAGTGGAAGCCACCCATATTTTTTTCTATTGGATGAGATTAAATTGATTTCTGCCTGAGTATTAGTGGCTGGGTTGTGCATGGTAATTGGAGGATCTCTGACATAGTTACAACAAAGAAATATTCTCTCCTAGCTGAGTGTGAGGCTAGATATTTTACTCAACCGAAGCCTGAATCTCTAATTTTTTGCTAGCCTTGGGTTCTGAAGTTTATAGTAATGGGTGACCAGTCACTCTTATACACTTTATCATTATTTTAGATTCATTTTGGGTTGCATTCTACCCCAAATATTAGTTCCACATGTGATTCCAAGGCTATCATTAAGGTCGGACCTGTGTAATCATCATTGGACATCGTATATTATAAACTAGTGCTGGAAAGATTCTTCAGGAGAACCAATATTGAAGTTTGTACACTTGCCAAATCGATGCCACTAAATATTAGGTTCTACACTTCTGTTGTTAATTGTACACTCAAATTTTAAATGTGAGGATATTGCTTGTGGGTTATACTGTTATGTCACAGTAGTGTTTTAATTTTTGAGTTTTCATAAGGGATATATATGTGTTTAGAAGAAGTTTGTGGCACATGTAAGGCACTGAATGAATTGCCCACAATTTTTTTTTTTTTATAATAAGCACCTTCAATAGAGTGTAAATGAAATGTTTGAAGAAATTCACCACTGAAAACTCACATCAAAACTCATAATTTTTTAAGGAAAACTTAAAGTATTACAGTTTGGTATCTTACAAGCAGAAAATAGTAATTTAATAAATTCATAAAATCTAACGAAAATTAACTCTCTCATAGTATATATTTTAGATTTCAATTTATTTTGATTAGATCTGTACTATCCAATGGAATATCCACAGTTTACAGATCACTTGTACCAAATAAAGAAGGCTGCAATGTATTCTTTCAATTCTTTAATACATGTAGTATATCATTTAAATATTGTGATAGGATTCTCTCATAACTATTATTTTTTCTATAGAATATTTCGTTACATTGTTCCAATAAAACATATCAAGGACCATTTTAGACACTGAAAATATATATGATCAAAGAACAAGGTATGTTTTAACTAACAAGGTTGTAATGTTGGGAAAAGAGACAAGGACGAGTTTTGGTCATTAATGGCACAATTTCCTCCATTTACAGTGGTTTGAATATCACATTAAAGGGAAGCTTGAGTATTTAGTGGACGCCACCCATCTTTCTTACTGTTGGATGAGATTAAATTGATTTTTGGGCTACGTACTAGTGGATGGGTTGTGCGTGGTACTTGGAGGAGCTCAGAAACAATTACAAGAAAGACATATTCTATCTTAGCTGAGTGTGCCTTTCCTTTATTCACACCACAAAATAAATTTCTTCACTTCTGGACTGATGTGCCTGTTGTCACCTTGGACACCTAGTTAGGGCTTCCTAACGGTCCTTGTTAGGCTCCTCCAAATAGCTCCTAAGGCCTCCTACAACTTCTCATCAACCGACCCAACACTGGTCATCATCCTGAACCTGAATATCCCAAACCTCCATAGGGCTACTCCCTCTGAGGCTAAAATCCCTTTGAGCCTACATGATCTCTGCTGTCTCAGTCCTGTAAGCACTCATCCTCCTAGATAAAATACCACTCATGAAAATCCCACCAATATTAGACATGCAACACCACGATCCAATGAATACTTTATCCTACCAACTTGCAGTCCATAACATGAATCCATCTCGATCATCATGATCTCCTCCATGCCAAAGAAACCCTGGAGATGTCCCAACCAACCATGGAACATCAACATAAGTCCATGATCAACAATCTTCCCTACAAAAATCTGTTGTTCACTAGGCACACCACCAATCCACCAGAACTCTGAGCCCCTCTCACCATGTAACCTCTCAAGACCACATCTCCATGTATTTAGATGAACCCTCCACTCTATGATTTAGACACCCACAATTGCTTAACTGTGAAAACTCTAATTCACTGACTTCCAAAGTAGCTTAGACACGATATGATACCATGTTTAATTTCCATGACCTTGGGTCTAGGATAGAGTATTAAAATCTTTGACACTCCAAACCAAGAATCTTGACAAAACTACTTTTCACAAAAGAACATAAACAATAGTAAATCACATATGCACAAAATATAGAAAAATTTTCAAATATTCAACCCAAATTCGTTTATTAACAACATATAATAAAATATACTAAGGCTCCCGTATCAGCGATAATGGCCCTCATACATCCACTAGTACAAGATACAAACAAGATACTCTAACCATCTGGATGTGGTGCAATCTCTTAGCCCTCTCAGTCATACCCTTTACCTGCCCGATCCTTCGACTCCTAATCTGCAGCTCCTACCTCTATCAACGCTCCAAGTCCATCTAGCCACTGAATCTCGACTATCCAACCTTCTTTCTAGTTGTGCCTCATTCCATCAAGGTGACAACACATCGAGACTCCTGTCAAGTTGTTCACAACTACACTTGTGAACAACTCTCAATCTGCCCAATACTGCTTCTAAACCACTTAAGGACTTTAAC